>CM065804.1:179035500-180235500 GCA_033398695.1 Orobanche coerulescens | reverse complement strand
GAAGCGGACAAGATCCGTTACTTCGATATGGCATGAAACTTCTATTAGGAATACTTATTAGATTTTGATGATGTCATCCCTTTATTCATGTTTAATTCAATGTATGCACAAAGTACTTGGCATTGTAAATAAGAACCAAATGTGTATCTTCTATAGGCCTTAAATTAGGCCAAGTATTAATCAGTTAGTAAATCGGCCAAGTATAGAACAGCTAACATATCAGATGAGTTTTCAGACGAGTTCTATATCAGGCGAGTTTTGGTCAACAGAAATGTCAGATGAGGTTTGACCAAAACTTAGCTGCAGCCAAGTTCTGAAGAAGACAGCATATCAGGCGAGTTCAGATCAAATAATTATATCAGAGAAGTTTGACCTCAGGCGAGTTATCAGCTGCGCTTTCAGACAACGAACACATCAGGTGAGTATTACTCCAACCAGAAGCACACAAGTATTCAGTCAAGCAAATATATCAGATAAGAGTTGACCACAGACGAGTTATTTATCAGCCGAGGTTTTCGGTTAAACCAAACATCAGAGGAGGTTGACCTAACCATTACTGCAGCTAAGTTTTTCAGTCCACGTCAGCAAAGCGTTGAAAGTTAACAATAACGTAAAGACATGCAGACGTGATTTTAAGAAGACAAACTGAATGATTCCCTGAAGTTAAGGAATTAATTATTCCTAGAGATTAGCGTCCGGAATACTTTCCAAATAAAGTAATCTAAAATAGCGGCGCAACAGGAAGATTCTTCAAATGGACATATTTGAAGAAGGAGACAAGCCATGCAAGGAGATGAACGAATAAACAAAGAAGTCTACTTTCCAATGGACGGATTTATTACAAGAGATGCAACAGCTATGAAGAAGCTCAAGATTCATACTATAAATATCTGAAGGACGGATTGAGCAAAGTACGATCTAAACTATACTTACAAGCAATCTAAATAATCAAAGCAATCAAAGTAAACTATAGCATCGTGAAGAGCAAACTTAATAGTCATATTCTGAGAAGCTCTTAAGTTGGAGAAGACAAAAACTCTTGTCTTAAAAGTTTGAGTACGGGGTCGTTTTCTTGAACAAGGTTCTTGAAAGTAAAGAGGTTGTAAATGCATCCACGGGTTCTTGACTAGAAGGTGATAGACAGCTTGCGAGTTGTTGAGGCATGCACGAGTTTTTGATCAAGAGGTGCAAGGCAGCCAAAGAGAGTTGCAACGGCCACGAGTTTCCACTGATTGGAAGCTGTTGTAACTGTGTGAATAATTGTAATGTTTATCACTGGTTGAAAGTTATAGTGAATTCATCTCCAACTGGTTTGGAGAAAAGTGGACTAGTATAGGATTATCCCACCTCTGGAACCACTATAAGTGCTTGTGTGTTTTACTGCATTCATCATACTTATCTGCTGCATTCATTTTTACTGTTCTATTTAGAGTCAACTGTATTCCGCATAACTTAGTTTTACAGTTGACATAAGTCACCTACAGTCGACATTAGTCACCTGCCTTGTCATCAGTTGAGCTTCTGCATTACTCATTTGCAGCTAAGTTTTGTTAGCTGCATATTATATCAGCTTAGTTTACTCCCCTGAGATTCAGGAAAAGAGTTTAATAAATCTATTCACCCCCTAGACTTATTCCAAACGATTTGTGACCTACAAGTGGAATCAGAGAGTTTAGTTTAATTTCACAAAACTAGATCCATATATCTGAGCATATATAAATCTCTCATTATAATGGAACACATGCAACACATGCACTCTAGATTACCTGTATTTTCTGTCGATGAATATGAACTCTGGAAAATAAGAATGCAGGCTCATCTGTCATCCATTTATTATGACATGTGTATAATAGAGGATGGACCATTCATTTTCCTAAAGGATAACACACCAGAAGAAATTGCAGCTGGGAAGCCAGAGAAGATTCCCAAGAAGAGAACTGAAATGTCACCCGAAGAGAGGAAGTTGGCCAACCTAGACAACCGGGCCAGAGATATCCTATACCAGACCCTTGATAAAGCCACCATGGTAAAAATCAAGAACTGCAAGAATGCAAAAGAAATCTGGGACACATTGGCAGTAATGTGTGAAGGAAACGAGCTAATCAAGGAGAACAAATTGTCAATAGCCACCTAGAAGTTTGAAAACTTCAAGATGAACAGTGGAGAAACCATTGATCAGGTGGATGGAAGATTCACAGAGATTATAAATGAAATAAATTCTCTTGTAAAGTCATACGGCAACCGAGAGATGGCCATGAAGGTTCTAAGATCTCTCACACCTGAATGGAGCATGAAGGCCATGGCTATGAGGGAATCTAAAGATCTCAATAAGATAAAGATCCAAGAAATTTTCTCAGACCTTAAAGCATTCGATTTTGATCTGCCTTGCTAATCAACTAATGAGCAAGCTGAGAAAGGAATAGCATTTGCAGCAGAATCACCTGCAATGAGTCAAATTGATGTCAGTCCCCCCAGCCCTCTGAATTTTGAATAAGAGACAGCTTTCATCATGTAGAGGTTTAGCAACTTCAGAAAGAACTAAAGTACAAGAAGAACTTCAAAGAGAACCCAAGGAGAAATCAAAAAGTTGGAAACTGGAAGGTGGAATGCTACAACTGCCACAAAACAGAACATATCCAATTTGACTGTCCTGAACTCAAAAAGGATGAAAGCAAGAAGGACAGGGGTAGAAAGGAGGACAAAAAGAAATCTCTCATTGGTGAAGAACAAGAGAGAGTTGAATCAAGCAGTGGATTTTTCTCAAATGATGATGATGACTACAACTTCTTGATAGCTAATCTGGCTGATGAAGAGGTAACATCTAAACATCAAACTACAGAAGGTTTCAGCTCTGACATGTCTAAAGACATGGATCTCCAAAAGTCTGTAAATCAGTTGTTAAAAGATTTTGAAACTTTAAAATTAGCCCACCTTTCTATTACAACTGACAATGCACAACTTAAGAATGAGAAAGTACAGCTGAAAAATAATTTTGATAAACTCAGCCAAGAGTCAGCAAAATTTAAAAACATTATAACTGAGTTTGAAATACAAGCTGAAAATACTTTGAAAAACTCAGCTGAAAATACCACAGCTGAGGTTCATAAGCTGACTATTTTAAATAGTGAAAAGTCAACTGCACTTGCTCATATCAAAACTGAGCTCTCTAAATTGAAACAGCTAAACAATGTACAAGCTAAAGAGATAACATCTCTGAAAGCATCTATAACCTTAGATGGATTTTGTATAAATAAGAGGCCACTTTATATAAAATCAGGACTTGGATATGACCCCAACACTCCCTCTAGTTCAAAAACCACTTTATCAAAGGGAGAAACTTATGTCCAGACTGCTGAGCCTATAAACAAACCTGCATTTCAAAATAGGCAGCAGCCCAGTAAAAAATTTAGGCAGCAGCCAAGGTTTACAAGGCAGCCACATAGACAGGAGACTAGGCAATGGCCAAGGCAGAAGCAGCAGTCAAGACATTACTCTGCTTATTACCAAAGAATCCCTAAAAACAGATATCAAAATTGGAGAGGTAAATGGAAACCTCAAGGGTATCTAAATTTTCAAAATGAACATGTGTGGAGACCCCAAAGATTTAATAATTGGTCTCTGCCAAGATTTAGGAATGGCCCACACCAAAAATACTATGAGGCATATCCAGTATACAATCTTAACCAAGGATATAGACCAAGACACTATGCACCCCATAGGAGTAACCAACATTTTCAAAACACCAGGAGAAATCAATTCTCCAGAAAGCCCACTAACCATAAATGACCCACTCAAATTTGGGTACCTAAATCTCTGCATGTCTGATTGCAGAAAAGGTGGAAGGATTACCATTATGTCACCTCAAATTCAAGAGTAGGAGGTGAATAATGGTTTGTGGACTTGAGATGTTCAAGGCACATGACAGGAAACAAGAAGGTGCTAACAAACTACACCAAATAACGAGGTCTAGATGTAACCTTTGGAGATAGATTTCGAGGTTGAACAAAAGGATATGGGGAGCTGCACAGAGGAAACATAATCATATCAAAAGTGCAGTATGTCAAAGGGCTCAAATACAACATGTTGAGCATAAGTCAATTTTATGATGAAAAGAACTTAGTAGTTTTCACTATTTGGAAATGCATGGTGATTGATATCTTATCTGGAGAACTGAAACTACAAGGATTCAGAAGGAGAGATGTTTACATGATAGACTGGAATACAGGCACTCCAAATACCCGTCTTCTATAAAAAAGAACTGCTGAGAATGGATGGCTATGGCACAAAAGATTATGTCACCTGAATTTCAAAGCCATCAACAAAATCAGCTCTCAAAAGCTGGTCAGAGAACTTTCAGCAGAATCATTCAAGAAGGAGAGTATCTGTGATGCATGTCAGAAGAGAAAGCAAACCAAAGCAACATTCAAACCAGTTCAGCCTACCACTCTCACCACAAGAGTTTTGGATCTACTTCATATGGATCTCTTTGGCCCCACCTTCGTAGTAGTAGATGACTACTCCAGATATACGCGGGTTGTTTTTCTCTAGAAAAAGAGTGAAACATTAACAAAGCTACCTGAACTGCTGAGGAAAATTCAGAATGAGAAATCCCTCTCAATCATAAAGATCAGATCAGACAGAGGTGGAGAATTTCTCAACAAGGCAATCACTAAATACAGTGATCAGAATTGAATCCAGCATGAAGTCTCTACAGCAAGAACACCACAGCAAAATGGTGTAGCTGAAAGAAGCAATAGAACCCTGAAGGAAGCAGCCAGGACAATGATTGCAGAAGCTGACCTGCCCAAGAGGTTCTGGGATGAAGCTGTCAACACAGCATGCCATACTCAGAATAGGAGTATGATAGTAGGGAGACATGGCAAAACTCCCTATGAGGTTTGGAATGGCAGAATTCCAACTGTTGCTTACTTTCATATCTTTGGTTGTAAGTGTTTCATCCACAACAATGGTAAAACCCAACTGAATGCCTTTGATGCTAAAACTGATGATGGTCTCTTTATGGGATACTCACAAATAAGCAAGGCATACAGAATATTTAACAAAATAACATTAGTTGTGGAAGAAACACCTCATGTTGTGTTTGATGAATCTACTATTGAGTATAGGAAACGGGTGGAATCAATTGAGAAAAAGCTCAAATCCGCCTCCCTGGAAGAAATTATCATAAATGACATAGGAATGATGGACTCAGCTAAAGAACCAACTGCAGATCAGACAGGATACCCATCCGCAGCTAACAAAATCATAGCTGAACTAGTTGCAGATCAAGAAGGACAAAATCAAGATGATGTAGAGAGAGACGAAGCCCATCAAAGCAACTCAACGGGGGGAACAAACCCTAAATATGATACCCCCAAACGTCTTAGAGATCATCCCATTCAACAAATCATTGGAAACTTAACTGATGGAGTCAAAACCAGACAATCTACAGAACCAGCACGAATGGCAATGTTCTCATGTTTCATGTAAACCAAATAGAGAGAAATAATGTCTGGGAAATAACAGACAGACAAGATCACAAGAAAGTCATAGGCACCAAGTGGGTGTATAAAAATAAATGTGATGAAGATGGAGTTGTTGTTAGGAATAAAGCCAGACTAGTTGCAAAAGGATATGCGCAGTGTGAAGTAATAGATTTTGATGAAGCATATGCACCTCTAGCAAGACTGGTGGCTATCAGACTATTCCATGCATATGCAGCATTCAAGGATTTTGAAGTCTATCAAATGGATGTGAAGAGTGCGTTTCTCAAAGGAGTACTAGAAGAAGAAGTCTATATGGAGCAACCCCCTGAATTTATCAAAGGAGACAAATTATACGAACTTCTGAAAGCTCTATATGGACTCAAGCAGGCACCAAGACATGGTATGAAACCTTATCAGTATTTCTTGAGAAAAATGAATTTAGCAAAAGAAAGGTGGACAAGACCCTCTTCAGAATTGAGCATGAAGACCACATATTACTTGTTGAAATATATGTGGATGACATTATATTTGGATCAACCAACCCTGAGCTATGTGAAAATTTTTCAAATCTCATGCAAGGAGAATTTGAGATGAGTATGATGGGAAAGCTAAACTTCTTTCTTGGTTTGCAAGTCAAACAAATTGACAATGGAATTTTCATCAACCAAGCAAAGTATACAAGGGAATTGATCAAAAGATTTGGCATGGACTCAACCAAACCACTAAGAGTTCCTATGAGCACATCCCTATACATTGATGCAGATGAAGGAGGCATTTCCGTGGATCCAACACACTACAGAGGACTTATTGGATCCCTAGTAAACCTCACTACAAGCAGACCAGAAATTTCATATGTAGCAGGAGTGTGTGCAAGATTTCAGTCCAAGCCGAAGCAGTTTCATCAGGAAGCAGCTAAAAGGATAATTAGATTCCTTAAGTCCACAATCAATGTTGGTTTATGGTATCCCAAAGATGACAACTTTAAATTATCAGGATATTCAGATGCAGACTTTGCAGGATGCAAGATTGACAGGAAAAGCACCAGTGGAACATGCCAGTTCCTTGGACCAGGCTTATATCGTGGTTCAGTAAGAAGCAAGTATCTAACTCAATATCCACAACCGAGTCAGAATACTTAGTTGCAGGTAGTTGTTGTGCTCAAATTCTTTAGATCAGACAACAACTAAGGGACTACAACATCATAGCAAATGAAGTTCCTATATGGTGTGACAACAATAGCGCAATTGCTATAACCAACAATCCAGTCTTACATTCAAGAACAAAGCACATAGATGTCAAACATCACTTCATAAGAGACCATGTGCTTAACAAAAGAGTAAGAGTGGAAAGGTCAGCATAGAGTATCAAATTGCTGACATATTCACTAAGCCTTTACTAGAAGACAGGTTTCTGGAACTTAGCAGGAATATTGGACTACTAGATTGGGAATCTAGTACTTAGTTGAAAAACAGATCGGAAAAGTCACCTGACCAGGAGACCAGACAAGGAAGACACCTGATCAGACCAGATGAGGAAGCGACCTGATCAGACCAGTGAAGAAAAGTCACCTGGTCAAATAAGTCAAGATACATCACCTAAGTCGGAAAAGTTAGCTGACATCAACCACAGGCGACATACCTCACTTGATGCAGAGCAAACAAGAAGTCAAACGGTCAACAACTAAGTTTCTCATCCCTTGACCGACATACGATTATTATATTCTTTATTTATACGTGGATAAAAACACATGATCACACTACCTCCACGATGTCCAATCAACTCCAATTGCCATTCTTTATTTATTAAAATTCGGACCGCCGCTTGCTTACTTAATTATTAAAATTCAAAAACATCTTTTCAACTGGGTATATAAGACGGTGGAAATCATTTCAGAAAAACCTTATCGTATTCAAGCTCACGAAATCCTAATTTCTCTGAAAAGGCAGAAAAACCCTAGAATTCTCACTGCACTAAAATCCGAAAATTCTTCAATTTGTAGAAATGGACTAAACTACTTACTTCAAAGGATTCGACCTGAAGCTGGTGAAGGAACAGATCATATTCAGTATTGTTGTTGATTTTTAAGGGTTGCTGGAATCAAACAATATGGCGACGATGGCGCACCTAATCAGGAACATGAAGAAAAACGAGATTAATAATTTTCTGAATATTAATCCCACTCAACTATTCAAAGAAGCCGTTATATGCTTCTACAAGGAGTCCCAAATCACTCAATATGGAATCGAGAGCTCAATTCTTGGTGAATATATCACCATCAACAAGGAGACTATCGCAAATGCTTTTAAAATGGAGAATAGGGGCATTGCAGTTGAAGTCTTGAAGCTAAATCCATTCGAACTATGGGAGGAAATCAGAATGCCTGACCAGTCATTAAAATTCAAATTCACAGCTAAGAAGGGTGACCTGAAGAAGGAGTACAAGTATATCCTGGACATCACTAATAAACTAGTGATGGGGATGGCAGGCAGTTTTGATCAACTACCTTCATCCAAGTATATTGTCATGGGTGCACTGATCCAGAGACAAAGGATTAACTGGCCTGAATATATATATATATATAGGCAGTTAGTTCGTGAGGTAAATAAGATGGATTGGGACTCGGAGAAAAACAAATTTGTTCACAAGTTGGCCTATGGAACCCAGATCAGCTGGATTTTGGAGTTCTTGGGAAAGGCCAAAGGAAGAGCAAAAACATTCTTCATCAGCAAGGGACTTGGTCACCTGGACCAAGCGACAAAGGAGAAACTTGCAGAGAAGAACACACCCACAGTAGCTGAGCTTATTGAGAAGATGATAAGTGGAACTTTGCCATATAGAATCCCCTCACACTCAGATGAAGTTCAATCTGACGCAGCCAACAAAACCACAGCTGAGATCTCAGTTGACAAAACTGCAGAGGAGATGATATCAGCCCCATTTGCAGCTGAAATACAAAAGTCAACTGCACTTGAGATCCTACCTGCAGATGATTCTGATAGCGACAACATTTCTCTTACCAAGATCTTCAAAAAAAAGAAGTCACCTGAAAAGCCTTTCTACATTGCATCCTCACCCGAATCATTCCCCAAAAGAGAGAGAGGGCTACTGGACTATCCATCAGACACAGAGGAGGGAATGCATATGATCATCTCACCTGCACCTGCATTATCTGAAGACCACCCAGCCCACTTCTCTGAGCTGAACCCAGAGGTGATCCCACTCTTAACAGGCTATTCTTTAAACCTCAAGGAAAACAACTCTCTGAACCTTATCAAAGCACAGTTACAGTTGATAAGAAAAGAGGTCCTGAATTACTATTTTATCAATATGTATGAAGAATGGAAAGAACTGAAAATGTTGACCTTCTTTCAACTAAGAAAATTTGTTGATAGAAGTACCTGGGATCACCCCATTGTTGTAGAACAACTTATTATTATTTCTGTCAAGAGACAGATGTGAAAATATTACTGGAGGAGAACTGGTTCATCTCCCATTTTAAACAAAACATGGACTAGTTCATCCTCCAGGTTATGAAAGATGTATTCCAAGGAAAAATCTTTGTTGAGCAGGGTTGAGTAAGAAAGTAAAAAGGAGAAATAGGAGAGATAGAAAAGAATAAACTTACTATTGTTGAAGTTGAAAAAGGTGAAACTGAAGAAGGTGAAAAGAAGGCTGAAGAAAAGGTTGAAGGCATTGAAAAAGAAATAGTAGAAAATGAACATGAAGATGGAGTTGAAAGAATGATGATGAGGAAAAGGAGGAAAAGAAATAAGGAGAAGAAAAAGAAGAGGAGGAGATCAGAGAAGAAGAAGAAAAAGAAGATGAAAAAGAAGAAGGAGAAGGAAAAGAGGAGGAAATGAGAGATGATGAGGTTGATGACCATGATGCACCTGATCAAGCATCCAGCTCTCATCAGCCCACAGAAGATGATAAAGGTACCCGTGATAATACACCATCTGATCAAGGAGCAGCTGATAGAAGCTTACCCTTAGAAAAATCTACAGCCAGAAAATCAGCTGCACAAGAGGGCGCAGGTGAAAACAATGCTCATCAACTGTCACCCGAAGTCCAACTGTCACCTGAAGTCACTGAGCTGATCAGAAGACTAGTGGAAGAAACGGTTTCAAAGATTCTGGCAACCGAGGTTAAACCTGACCTGCAGTCCCTTCATACCAAAGTGGACACCCTGCTCTACCGGAAGATACCCTCTCCACCACCTTCAAGTTCAAGAATGCCTCTTGGCATGTCAGGTTTCATGCATAAGGTGGAGGAACAGCTAGTGTTTATCATTGATACTGGCAAAAGGGGGGAATATAGGGATAAGGGGGAAGAAAAAGAAGAAGCAAGACCAAAAAGGCAGCAGGACCTTCCTTTTATCCAAGCTGGAACTTCAACTTTTAGAAGGAAGAATGCAGCTGCACCACATAATGCTCCAGCAGCCAAGAAAAAAAGAACTGGACAAGACCCTGTTATACGTCTTCAATGGGAAGAAAAAGAGCTATGCGAAGTTGAAGGATTTATTCCAATAGAAGCCACGAATAAATGGGGGTGCCAAGGAGCAATTTATTGAAAAACACTATATCTGGGAAATCCTCCAAGACCCAGATTGCACTCCTCAACACATTTTTGTTGATTTCATGGAGATTAACTTTCCTACTCTGTGGGAAATACTGAAGAGGGTAGCTGAAGAAGATCTCAATGCCTATCCTAGAATTCCCGACTTCAGACCACAGGATCCTCCAACTAACATCCATGGAAAGCTGGATGATGAATCTCTTCAGAAGGAGATCAGAGACATCTGTATCAAGAACAACTACACATCTCTAGAAGAAGAAGAAGAAGAGTTTGCTTCATCAATCGTCAAAAAGAAATATGGTCTCATACGAGTTTCAAAGAGTCCCATTGGAGAAAAGCCATTGAGATCACTTCCTCCAGCAAGGCAGATTAGAGGAAGAGGAAGAGGAAGGAGCTAAAAATGTTATTTTTGTTATTTTCAAACAATTGTAATTACTTGTAATTTTTACTTGTATTTTGTTTCATTCAAGAACTGCACTGTAATGTAACAAACTATGAAAGTTTTATAACGGTCAACTTGAATGACAACCACTAGTAGTCGCAATAAGACTGAGTTTGATTTTTGTCTTGCACTTTATGTTTGTGCAGACTTGCTTACATTTGAAATGCTTAAGTTTTGCCATCATCAAAATAGGAGGAAATTGTTAGGCATACTTGTTAGATTTTGATGATGTCATCCCTGTATTCATGTTTAATTCAAATGTATGCACAAAGTACTTGGCATTGTAAAGAAGAACCAAATAAGTATCTTCTATAGGCCTTAAATTAGGCTAAGTATTGATAAGTTAGTAAATCGGCTAAGTATAGAACAACTAACATATCAGATGAGTTTTCAGATGAGTTCTATATCAGACGAGTTTTGGTCAACATAAATATCAGATGAGGATTGACCAAAATTCAGCTGCAGCCAAGTTCTGAAGAAGGCAGAATATCAGGCGAGGTCAGGTCAAACAATTATATCAGAGAAGTTTGACCTCAGGCGAGTTATCAGCTGTGCTTTCAGACAACGAATACATCAGGCGAGTATTACTCCAACTGAAAGCAGACAAGTCTTAGGTCAAGCAAATATATCATATGAGATTTGACCACAGACGAGTTATTTATCAGCCGAGGTTTCCAGTCAAACCAAACATCAGAGGAGGTTGACCTAACCATTACTGCAGCCAAGTTTTTTAGTCCACGTCAGCAAAGCGTTGAAAGTCAATAATAACGGAAAGATATGCGGATGTGATTTTGAGGAGACAAACTGAATGATTCCCAGAAGTTGAGGAATAAATTATTCCTAGAGATTGGCGGCCGAAGGACTTTTCAAATAAAGTAATTTAGAATAGCGGCGCAATGGGAAGATTTTTCAAACGGAGAGATTTGAAGAAAGAGACAAGCCGTGCAAAGAGATGAATGAATAAACAAAGAAGTATACTCTCCAATGGACGGATTTGTTACAAGAGATGCACCGGCTATGAAGAAGCTCAAGATTTGTACTATAAATATCTGAAGAATAGATTGAGCAAAGTACGATGCGAACTATACCTACAAGCAATCTTAGCAATCAAATCAAACTATGGCATCGTGAAGAGCAAGCTTAACATTCATATTCTGAGAAGCTCTTAAGTTGGAGAAGACGAAAACTCTTGTCTTAAAAGTTTGAGTATGGGGTTGCTTTCTTGAACAAGGTTCTTCAAAGTAAAGAGGTTGTAAACGCATCCACGCGTTCTTGATCGGAAGGTAATAGATAGCTTGCGAGTTGTTGAGGCATCCACGGGTTTTCGATCAAGAGGTGAAAGGCAGCCAAAGGGAGTTGCGACGGCCACGGGTTTTCACTGGTTGGAAGCTGTTGTAACTTTGTGAATCATTGTAACATTTATCAATGGTTGAAAGTTATAGTGAATTCATCTCCAACTGGTTTGGAGAAAAGTAGACTAGTAGAGGATTATCCCACCTCTGAAACCATTATAAGTGCTTGTGTGTTTTACTGCATTCATCATACTTATCTGCTGCATTCATTTTACTGTTCCATTTAGAAGTCAACTGTCTTCCGCATAACTTAATTTTACAGTTTACATAAGTCACCTATAGTTGACATTAGTCACCTGCATTGTCATCAGCTGAGCTTCCACATTACTCATCTACAGCTAAGTTTTGTTAGCCGCATATATTTCAGCTTAGTTTACTCACCTGAGATTCAGGAAAAGAGTTTAATAAGTCTATTCACCCCCCCAGACTAATTCCTGACGACTTGTGACCTATAACTTCATATTCGCTGAAGTATGGTTCCTCTCATGTGTACTACCTTGAAGGAGTATCAAGATCGAGCTTTCTCATTCGAGATGACTCCATGGTCGATAGAGCCTATGTCCATGACAAAGAAGCAGAAAACTTATGATAACTCGTCACGAAGTAAGGGAACTGGGTTTTCTAAACCTCAACCCTCATGCCGATCATTTGATGGACCTTCTCTATCGACTGTAGGATCTAAGAGTTTCAGGTCAGTGTTGTTGACTTCTGGCAATGCTCCGAGATGTTTCAATTGTAATGTTTTGGGTTATGTTCGTGCGAACTATAAGGCACCGCCAGTGACTTGTTACAAATGCAGACACTAGGGGCACCCTGTGCAGTACTATGAGAGACGAGACTCAAGCTTCGGCGCTGGTATCGCGATCGACTTGTAGAGATCCTAGATGGTTGATTTTCTTGACTTGTAGAAGTGAAGCGGATAAGATCCACTACTTCGATATGCGCATGAAACTTTGTGTTCGGCAAAGTATGGCTCCTCTCATGTGTACTACCTTGAAGGAGTATCAAGATCGAGCTTTCGCATTCGAGATGACACCATGGTTGATAGAGCCTATGTCCGGAACAAAAAAGCAGAACACTTCTGGTGACTTGTCGGGGAAGTAAGGGAACTGGGTTTTCTAAACCTCAACCTTCATGACGATCATTTTTGGGACCTTTTCTGTTGGGAGGATCTTAAAGTTCCAGGTCGATGTCGTTGACTTCTGGAAACTCTCTGAGATATTTCAATTGTAATGTTTCGGGTCATGTTCGTGCAAACTATACGGCACCGCCAGTGACTTGTTACAACTACGGACACGAGGGGAACCGAGTGCAGTACTGTGAGAGAGTATATGGTACGAACGAGACTCAGGATTCGGTGCTGGTGTTGCGATCTACTTGTAGAGATCCTAGATGATTAATTTTGTTGCCTTGGTTGTGTTTGTTAGTGTGGTTGTTTGTTTTAATTTTTGACAACGAAACTTATTTTTAGCGAGGTAGAATGTAATACCCGAGATTTTCATTTCTGATTATCTTGAATTATTTGTCATTGCGCCGAATATTTTTTCCCGTCATTGATTAACTAACATTAACTCCGCCTGTGGGTGTTGTTATGATATTCACTTCTGGTCCCAAGCCCGGATAAAGGAGGAGGGTTGCGGTAGGTCTGTGACAACCAGCATAAAATTTAGTCACATTTGATGGACATGAATTATAATTTGAATATCGTTGGGGCATTTCATTAGAAGCGACGCACTACAATTTCCAGGCCAGGGTGTAGTGAAAAATTTGTGAGGGTTGCTAGGTCTTTGCCCAGAAATGGCGCGCCTTCTCTACGCATGGGGATGGTGTCAAATAAGCAAGGGTCCGCACTTTTTAGAACTGGGTGTGGTGAAAAATTTGCAAGGGTTGCTAGGTCATCGCCCGGAAGTGATGCGCCATCTCGAAGTATGGGTGTGGTGTAAAAAATGCAAGGATCATCGCAGTGTGGACAGAGGCGTGCGAAAAAGATAGTCCACAAGCCTAGTAAGGATAGTAAGATGCGGTTTGGAACTTGGATCATTGGCTCTTTGACGGGAAGATCAGCGGAATTGGTAGAAGTTATGAAAAGGAGAAGGATTCTCCTTCTGTCACAGCGGAATTGGCTCTAAGTCGTGTCGCGACGCGTCGTCTGAGTTTGTTGGTCGTGATTAGTATCGTGGGCGATCATCATCTTCGTGCGACTTGTGGCTGTAAGTCTCCCTTCTTTGTGTTGTGCCTCGTGTGTCATGAGCTATTTTATGATTATTTGATTAGTGACGGAATCCTCTTATGGATTTTGATTTCTTGATATGTGGTTATTTGACTCTCATATTTCATTCATATGAGGAGTAATGTTGCTCGATTGTGTATGTTGAACCGTATTTCTTTTATCCACTGCGTGAGTTCTTTTGTAATGACTTTCGGTATTTTACCGACTGAGTTTTATTTCGAAAACCGATTCCCTTAACCGAGTTTTTGGCATTATGGCCTTGATCGTTTTGGTGAAATTCTTATGACGGTATTTAGCATTTTGTAAATGGCTTCTGTGAGTTTTTGAAATATTACCGTCATCGGCCTTTTTGGCATTTTTGTAAATGGTTTTATCTGGTGGGTTCCGTGGGACCCACGGCGCTATAAAGTTTTGTGTAATTACCTGAAATTTTTGGGCATTCTAGCCTTTTTGGCATCGTCCTTTTTCTTTGGCATTGAATTATTTTTGAAAACTTGAGTATCTTAGAAATAAATTTCGAGACGTACGTTTAAAATCAATTGTTTTCTCGCGGTACTTCCAGTTTGCGACAATATGTTTCAAAATTCTTCTACCTCGAGGACCAAAATGTTTTGAGATATTTTCAATGTTTCATAAACACTTTTACTTAGACCCGAGGGTCGAATATTCTGAAAGCTTTTCACTATAAGAAAGTGTCCTCATTTTTATCAAATGCGAAATGGTTTTCCAAAGTCTCGATAATGATGTTTCACGTTTTTACTTTTTTTTGGAAATGTGATACTCAAGATCGACCGGTGTTTTTCTAAATTATTTTCCGAATGAGGTTTTCGTTTTTAAAACCTATCCATTTCCGTTTGAGGGCTGGGTATGTATGTATGATGTTGGCTTTGTCGCTATGATGTTAACTCCCGAATATGATCGAGTTGGTGGCATGAACGTTGAGGCGTTGCCACGTATTTGTTGTACTAGCCCTCTGTGAGAGGTGTGAACTGGTACTTAATGGTTGTCGTCTCGTGGTGGATTGCGTGTCCCACACGAGTGTGAGATGTTGAAGCTTGGGTTTGTACGTTGGTGTACATATGTGATTGTTTCATGATTTTTGTATTACGTGCTGGTTATCGTTCGGGCCATTGAGATCGCCAAACGATACCGTCGTTGTTGTAGTGTTTGTGTGTGTATTACTTTACGATGGTAATCGTTGTATATGATATGTGTTAGGATTCCTTGTTGTGCTGAGTTGGCATCTCCGGTATGTTGTTTTGCGGTGTTATGTTCCATTGTATCTAGCATTTGTATTTTCGGTATTCCGAGCCGAGGCATTTCAACCGTGATGTGCCGGGGGAATGTACGTGCAATTTGTCCTTCTCGTCAGTAACACATTTCGAGTGTGGACTCGAGGGTCACCGAATTCAGTTTTGCGAATTGACTACCGAGACTTTCGGAGTTCGCGCTTCAGCACAGATATCAGAATCGGCTTTGAGAGGCCTTTGAAGGATGTTTACGCCGATTGCTGTTGTGTCGTCTCCTTGATTTCGTTATTGTGAGTATCGGGACGACCTTCTTTTATAAGAGGTCGAATGTAATACCCGTATTGTTTTTGGACTTCTTCATTTTCTCTTTCTCCGATCTATCGATTCGCTCGTGTTCGTTGATCTTATCTGAACTTGTTTTGTATATTTGGTTAATCATTGGATCGAGTTGTGTTCTTGTCTTGGGTCGACACAGTATCTTGTGACTTTTCCGAGTTCGGTTCGATTCTTGTGAACCTTGTTCTAAGTAACATCTTTTGGTTCTACTAGTTCTTTTATTCAAAGTGGATCGGATTTGGAACTTCGTATTTTCGACTCTGTCGACTCGTTTATGTTCATTGGCGTTTTACGAGCTTGTCACCTTGCTTTTGTTGATCGAACGAGGGTGGTATTATTTCGAATTACTCGTTCGTCGTTGTGACTTTTCAATTGTTATTCCCTTTCCTGTGGGTCTTATGCGAGTGTGCATCTTGTTGTTTTCACCGGATCATGTTTTGTCTCGAGTCGAGATGTGAACCTCGGAGTTGTCGGTTGAACCTTATTGTTCTTCGTGATCCGAACATGATCGTTCGATTTTTGTTGTCTCGATCTTTGTGGTTCGATCGTTTGATTGTTCAGTTTTTGTTGATCTCGTTTTGTGATTGTTGAACATTCATACTCCTTCGAAATTCCCTTAAGTTCGGGAAATTAGTCTCGTTTTCGATCTTCCAACCCTTGGGCGGTGGAATTCCGTATTTGTTCGGCGTGTGGCTCATGTTTTGATTGATATACCGTTGGGTTGGTCAATCGTATTGATTTTCGTTGGATGTGTTTTGTGATTGTTCGGATAATCGACTTGATTGTATTATCTGTTTGATGACGCTTGTCACTTGTTGACTTTATTATGTTCCTAACGGCGACGTTGTATTGGTCGTCGTGGAGCGTGTTTTCACGCCGTATGTCTCTTTGCGTTTCTTGCAGCGTTTCGCCGTCGGGCGCGAGTTTTCGGTTTTTGCGTATCTCGTCGAGTTTTCCTGGCAGGGTATATTGCTTCCCCCTACTTGTTTTAAGTTTCGGGACGAAACTTCTTTTAAGGAGGGTAGAATGTAATATCCGCAATTTCGAATTTCGGTAATTTTCTTTTTTTTCGGCGGAAGTCCGTTTTGACGACTCGCTCATGACCGTTTCGTCATTTCGAGAATGATTAATTCTGCACTTTTTGTCATCCGAGTTCGTTTCGGTGTCGTTTTGTTGAGTTCCGTGCTTTTTAGCGACTTTTCCGCACTTGAGCTCGATTCTTGCGAATCTCGTCCGAAACTATTGTTTCGAGTTTCTCGCAAGTTCATTTAATGTTATTATTCATGTTGCGAGCTTTGGTTCGGTGTTTCGATCACGTATCGTGATTTTCGGACGTTTTGGGCCATTTTTGTAATTTCCCAAAGTTTGGGGTAATTACTTCAGTTGTCGAATTCCGACACTTCGGATGGTCGGAATCGTGTGTTCTCTTAGTGCTTGGATTCGTCTTTGCGAGTACTTCGTAACCGTATCTTCGATTTTTACTCGAGTTCGGGTTTCGGTCGTCAAGCCGTCGGAGTGGCCACGGCCAGTCACGGCCGGGCGAGAACTGGCCGAGTTACAGCCGTAAGGTGCGATTCTGGCCGTAAGGTGTCTGAGTTACGGCCGTAAGCGTGATCGGGTACGGCCGTCTGAGCCCAGGCGGATTTTGTGAAGGCCGATTCTGGCCGTAAGGTGTGCGATTACTGGTAGTAAGTGTCCATTTGGTCTTTGGCGGTGCAGCGAATGCGATTCACGGCCGTAAGGCTGCCGAGTACGGCCGTAAGGGACCGAGTTACGGCCGTAAGGCTGCCGGTTCTGGCCGTAACCTGCCGGCTATATAGCACGGCTCGGCGATTTCATTTCCTACGCGATTTTTCTTCCTTTTTCGGCGTCCGCGACGGAGGCTCGGGAAATCGAGTTCTTGGCCAATTCTAATCATTTCCAAGGCATTTTGGAAGATTCTTGTGGATTATATCATCATCCAATCCGTGTTCTTCGTCAAATCAAGGTATATTCTTGATTTTCCTTCAAGTTGACTTTTTGGAGAAATTGTTCTTGATTTCGTTTCTAATCCGATTTTGATACATCGATTGGTGTAGTATGATGTTAATAATCGTGCTCTATGGGTTGTATATCCATATATCGAGTTTGTTTAACTCGATTGACGATTCGAGTGTTCTTGGGAATTATTGAACATTTAGTGTTCGATTAAATGTCCCAATGAGTTTCCCTTCGATAGTTTGTTGGGATTTCCGTTGTTTTGGCCTTGATTCTCGTCGTAACCATGTGTTATTGTTCCTTCCGGAGGTTTATAGGTGTTCGAGGATTCCGATGTTGAATCCCGTTTGGTGATTGATGATTCGTGTGGTGTTATTCTCGTAATACTCGTGGTGCTATCACGTTCTTGATATTGTTCGGGGGTTCGGAGCTATTCGACCGCGTCCTATCCGTCGTCTTATTGCGATCGTGATTTCGAGGCAAGTACCTTGCCCATACTATTCTTGTTTTATGGATATGATAATTAGTGATCGTCTAAATGTGGTTGTTTGGTCGTTTGAATTGAACTTTCAAAAGATTCGGTTTAGCCTTGTTAAAGGCTTGCTTTCAAAACGCGTGTGTTTTGTGAATGGCGTGGTTTGTGAATAACTATGTGAATTCTATGTATATGTTTGGTGTTAATGTTGCACTTGGCATTGTGTGTGAACGTATATTATTTCATTTCGGTGTGTTGTGGATTGACGTGGTGTTTTGCTAAGTGTTTGATGCCTCTGGGCGAATTATTTGAATATCCTTGATGTGATATGTTATTTGTGTGAATGTGTGGATATGGTTGAAGGTCTACGGTGACACATGGCACGTGATCATGTGGTCAGGATGCAACAAGTGATTGATCCAACCGTGAGAGCCTGAGATAATCTACGGTGGCACATGGCATGCGATCATGTGGCCAGGATGCAACAAGCGATTGATCCAACCGTGAGATGTGTGTGATTTGTTTCGCTAGCCAGCTCGGGAGGGTCCTTCGAGGCCTCAAGTGGGATGTCGGTGGTAGCGTCCCGGTCCTAGGCGATGCGCGTGCGTGATTATGTTTCGTTGATTTTCGTCCGTTGAGGACACGTGATGTTGGGCTCTGGCCCTGTGAATTATTGTCGGTTTTCTATTTGTGAAAACAAAACCTTTGGGCTGTGACCCTGTTGATTTTTGGAAAGATAAGGATTTGAAAATCCTAAGTTGTTTTCTATCAAAACTCTCGATGACATTTAAACGGTTTTATAAATTGTTTTCCCTTGATTTGTGACCTTTCGGTTTTAGAATATTTTACCAAACTCTTGCCTCGGGAAGTGCTTTTCGTTACGTTTGGATTTTTTTGAGGATTCCTGGTTATTGTTATTCGTGGAATGTGAATTGTATGGCTCGTATTTTTGCACGTGTACTTGCACTAGCAAAAAGTGGAGTTTTGCTAACCCCCGAGTATTCGGGGGGTGGATGTCTATTTTTGCATTCAGGTTTTGGAGCATAGCACAGGGTCGGCACGAAGGATGATGAAAGATGAACGATACTAATCACACGAGGATCCGTTGATGTCTTACTGGTCTAGTTGTATTTTCTTTTCCGCTGCAGTATCTTTTCCCCGTTGTACGGGAGTTTATTGTATTTTGACCCCTACGTGGGTATGTGTTTGGAATTGAGTTGTATGTTATTATTGAAAGACCAAATCGGTCTACTGTGTCATTTTAGCCTGAAAGGCGATGTCTAGATGTTTGATTTTAGTTATCAGCCTGGTAGATCCTCGAGGAGAGGGTCTACGGCGTGTAATATCCCTGAGCGGGTGTTACAGAATGGTATCGGAGCTTAGGTTGTGGAAACCTAGGTTGTCGGGTCAGTGGTGTCTATTGAGTTTTGTCTTGTCGGATTATGTCTGACTAAGTCGTGTCGCGACGCGTCGTCTGAGTTTGTTGGTCGTGATTAGTATCGTGGGCGATCATCATCTTCGTGCGACTTGTGGTTGTAAGTCTCCCTTCTTTGTGTTGTGCCTCGTGTGTCACGAGCTATTTTATGATTATTTGATTAGTGACGGAATCCTCTTATGGATTTTGATTTCTTGATATGTGGTTATTTGACTCTCATATTTCGTTCATATGAGGAGTAATGTTGCTCGATTGTGTATGTTGAACCGTATTTCTTTTATCCACTGCGTGAGTTCTTTTGTAATGACTTTCGGTATTTTACCGACTGAGTTTTATTTCGAAAACCGATTCCCTTAACCGAGTTTTTGGCATTATGGCCTTGATCGTTTTGGTGAAATTCTTATGACGGTATTTAGCATTTTGTAAATGGCTTCTGTGAGTTTTTGAAATATTACCGTCATCGGCCTTTTTGGCATTTTTGTAAATGGTTTTATCCTGGTGGGTTCCGGCGTGGGACCCACGGCGCTATAAAGTTTTGTGTAATTACCTGAAATTTTTGGGCATTCTAGCCTTTTTGGCATCGTCCTTTTTCTTTGGCATTGAATTATTTTTGAAAACTTGAGTATCTTAGAAATAAATTTCGAGACGTACGTTTAAAATCAATTGTTTTCTCGCGGTACTTCCAGGGTGCCACAATATGTTTCAAAATTCTTCTACCTCGAGGACCAAAATGTTTTGAGATATTTTCAATGTTTCATAAACACTTTTACTTAGACCCGAGGGTCGAATATTCTGAAAGCTTTTCACTATAAGAAAGTGTCCTCATTTTTATCAAATGCGAAATGGTTTTCCAAAGTCTCGATAATGATGTTTCACGTTTTTACTTTTTTTGGAAATGTGATACTCAAGATCGACCGGTGTTTTTCTAAATTATTTTCCGAATGAGGTTTTCGTTTTTAAAACCTATCCATTTCCGTTTGAGGGCTGGGTATGTATGTATGATGTTGGCTTTGTCGCTATGATGTTAACTCCCGAATATGATCGAGTTGGTGGCATGAACGTTGAGGCGTTGCCACGTATTTGTTGTACTAGCCCTCTGTGAGAGGTGTGAACTGGTACTTAATGGTTGTCGTCTCGTGGTGGATTGCGTGTCCCACACGAGTGTGAGATGTTGAAGCTTGGGTTTGTACGTTGGTGTACATATGTGATTGTTTCATGATGTTTGTATTACGTGCTGGTTATCGTTCGGGCCATTGAGATCGCCAAACGATACCGTCGTTGTTGTAGTGTTTGTGTGTGTATTACTTTACGATGGTAATCGTTGTATATGATATGTGTTAGGATTCCTTGTTGTGCTGAGTTGGCATCTCCGGTATGTTGTTTTGCGGTGTTATGTTCCATTGTATCTAGCATTTGTATTTTCGGTATTCCGAGCCGAGGCATTTCAACCGTGATGTGCCTGGGAATGTACGTGCAATTTGTCCTTCTCGTCAAGAACACATTTGAGTGTGGACTCGAGGGTCACCGAATTCGGTTTTGCGAATTGACTACCGAGACTTTCGGAGTTCGCGCTTGGACAGATATCGAATCGGCTTTGAGAGGCCTTTGAAGGATGTTTACGTCGATTGCACATTGTGTCGTCTCCTTGATTTCGTTATTGTGAGTATCGGGGCGACCTTCTTTATAAGAGGTCGAATGTAATACCCGTATTGTTTTGGACTTCTTCATTTTCTCTTTCTCGATCTATCGATTCGCTCGTGTTCGTTGATCTTATCTGAACTTGTTTTGTATTTTGGGTTCATCATTCGAACGAGTTGTGATCTTGTTTTGGGTCGACCTGGTATCGCTGTGACTTTTCCGAGTTCGGTTCGATTCTTGTGAACCTTGTTCGGAAGTAACATCTTTTGGTTCTACTAGTTCTTTTATTCAAAGTGGATCGGATTTGGAACTTCTGTATTTTCGACTCTGTCGACTCGTTTATGTTCATTGACGTTTTCTGAGCTTGTCCTGCCCCTTGCTTTTGTTGATCGAACGAGGGTGGTATTATTTCGGAATTACTCGTTCGTCGTTGTGACTTTTCAATTGTTATTCCCTTTCCTGTGGGTCTTATGCGAGTGTGCATCTTGTTGTTTTCACCGGATCATGTTTTGTCTCGAGTCGAGATGTGAACCTCGGAGTTGTCGGTTGAACCTTATTGTTCTTCGTGATCCGAACATGATCGTTCGATTTTTGTTGTCTCGATCTTTGTGGTTCGATCGTTTGATTGTTCAGTTTTTGTTGATCTCGTTTCGTGATTGTTGAACATTCATACTCCTTCGAAATTCCCTTAAGTTCGGGAAATTAGTCTCGTTTTCGATCTTCCAACCCTTGGGCGGTGGAATTCCGTATTTGTTCGGCGTGTGGCTCATGTTTTGATTGATATACCGTTGGGTTGGTCAATCGTATTGATTTTCGTTGGATGTGTTTTGTGATTGTTCGGATAATCGACTTGATTGTATTATCTGTTTGATGACGCTTGTCACTTGTTGACTTTATTATGTTCTAACGGCGACGTTGTATTGGTCGTCGTGGAGCGTGTTTTCACGCCGTATGTCTCTTTGCGTTTCTTGCGGCGTTTGCCGTCGGGCGCGAGTTTTCGGTTTTGCGTATCTCGTCGAGTTTTCTGGCAGGGTATATTGCTTCCCCCTACTTGTTTTAAGTTTCGGACGAAACTTCTTTTAGGAGGGTAGAATGTAATATCCATGATTTAATTCGGTAATTTTCTTTTTTTTCGCGGAAGTCCATTTTGACGACTCGCTCATGACCGTTTCGTCATTTCGAGAATGATTAATTCTGCACTTTTTGTCATCGAGTTCGTTTGGTGTCGTTTTGTTGAGTTCCGTGCTTTTAGCGACTTTTCCGCGCTTGAGCTCGATTCTTGCGAATCTCGTCCGAAACTATTGTTTGAGTTTCTCGCAAGTTCATTTAATGTTATTATTCATGTTGCGAGCTTTGGTTCGGTGTTTCGATCACGTATCGTGATTTTCGGACGTTTTGGGCCATTTTTGTAATTTCCCAAAGTTTGGGGTAATTACTTCGTTGTCGAATTCCGACACTTCGGATGGTCGGAATCGTGTGTTCTCTTAGTGCTTGGATTCGTCTTTGCGAGTACTTCGTAACCGTATCTTCGATTTTTACTCGAGTTCGGGTTTCGGGGTCGTCAGGGCCGTCGGAGTGGCCACGGCCGAGTCACGGCCGGAGCGAGGCTGGCTTTGGCGAGTTCTGGCCGTAAGGTGCGATTACGGCCGTAAGGTGTGCGAGTTCTGGCCGTAAGCGTGATCGAATGCAGCCGTCTGCAAGCCGGGCGGATTTGTGAAGGCGATTCTGGCCGTAAGGTGTGCGAGTTACGGCCGTAAGTGTCCATTTGGTCTTTGGCGATTTTTGACGAATGCGATTCTGGCCGTAAGGCTGCCGAGTACGGCCGTAGGGACCGAGTTACGGCGTAAGGCTGCCGATTCTGGCCAGTAACCTGCCGGCTATATATAGCACAGCTCGGCGATTTCATTTCTACGCGATTTTTCTTCCTTTTCGGCGTCGCGACGGAGGCTCGGGAAATCGAGTTCTTGGCCAATTCTAATCATTTCCAAGGCATTTTGGAAGATTCTTGTGGATTATATCATCATCCAATCCGTGTTCTTCGTCAAATCAAGGTATATTCTTGATTTTCCTTCAAGTTGACTTTTTGGAGAAATTGTTCTTGATTTCGTTTCTAATCCGATTTTGATACATCGATTGGTGTAGTATGATGTTAATAATCGTGCTCTATGGGTTGTATATCCATATATCGAGTTTGTTTAACTCGATTGACGGTCAGTGTTCTTGGGAATTATTGAACATTTAGTGTTCGATTAAATGTCCCAATGAGTTTCACTTCTATAGTTTGTTGGGATTTCCGTTGTTTTGGCCTAGATTCTCGTCGTAACCATGTGTTATTGTTCCGTTATGAGGTTTATATGTGTTATATGATTACGATGTTGAATCCGTTTGGTGATTGATGATTCGTGTGGTGTTATTCTCGTAATACTCGTGGTGCTATCACGTTCTTGATATTGTTCGGGGTTCGGAGCTATTCGACCGCGTCTATCCGTCGTCTTATTGCGATCGTGATTTCGAGGCAAGTACCTTGCCCATACTATTCTTGTTTTATGGATATGATAATTAGTGATCGTCTAAATGTGGTTGTTTGGTCGTTTGAATTGAACTTTCAAAAGATTCGGTTTAGCCTTGTTAAAGGCTTGCTTTCAAAAGCAACGTGTGTTTTGTGAATGGCGTGGTTTGTGAATAATATGTGAATTCTATGTATATGTTTGGTGTTAATGTTGCACTTGGCATTGTGTGTGAACGTATATTATTTCATTTCGGTGTGTTGTGGATTGACGTGGTGTTTTGCTAAGTGTTTGATGCCTGCAGGCGAATTATTTGAATATCCTTGATGTGATATGTTATTTGTGTGAATGTGTGGATATGGTTGAAGGTCTACGGTGACACATGGCACGTGATCATGTGGTCAGGATGCAACAAGTGATTGATCCAACCGTGAGAGCCTGAGATAATCTACGGTGGCACATGGCATGCGATCATGTGGCCAGGATGCAACAAGCGATTGATCCAACCGTGAGATGTGTGTGATTTGTTTCGCTAGCCAGCTCGGGAGGGTCCTTCGAGGCCTCAAGTGGGATGTCGGTGGTAGCGTCCCGGTCCTAGGCGATGCGCGTGCGTGATTATGTTTCGTTGATTTTCGTCCGTTGAGGACACGTGATGTTGGGCTCTGGCCCTGTGAATTATTGTCGGTTTTCTATTTGTGAAAACAAAACCTTTGGGCTGTGACCCTGTTGATTTTTGGAAAGATAAGGATTTGAAAATCCTAAGTTGTTTTCTATCAAAATTCTCGATGACATTTAAACGGTTTTATAAATTGTTTTCCCTTGATTTGTGACCTTTCGGTTTTAGAATATTTTACCAAACTCTTGCCTCGGGAAGTGCTTTTCGTTACGTTTGGATTTTTTTGAGGATTCTGGTTATTGTTATTCGTGGAATGTGAATTGTATGGCTCGTATTTTTGCACGTGTACTTGCACTAGCAAAAAGTGGAGTTTGCTAACCCCCGAGTATTCGGGGGGTGGATGTCTATTTTTGCATTCAGTTTTTGGCGCATAGCACAGGGTCGGCACGAAGGATGATGAAAGATGAACGATACTAATCACACGAGGATCCGTTGATGTCTTACTGGTCTAGTTGTATTTTCTTTTCCGCTGCAGTATCTTTTCCCCGTTGTACGGGAGTTTATTGTATTTTGACCCCTACGTGGGTATGTGTTTGGAATTGAGTTGTATGTTATTATTGAAAGACCAAATCGGTCTACTGTGTCATTTTAGCCTGAAAGGCGATGTCTAGATGTTTGATTTTAGTTATCAGCCTGGTAGATCCTCGAGGAGAGGGTCTACGGCGTGTAATATCCCTGAGCGGATTGGGGGTGTTACAGAATGGTATCGGAGCTTAGGTTGTGGAAACCTAGGCTGTCGGGTCAGTGGTGTCTATTGAGTTTTGTCTTGTCGGATTATGTCTGACTAAGTCGTGTCGCGACGCGTCGTCTGAGTTTGTTGGTCGTGATTAGTATCGTGGGCGATCATCATCTTCGTGCGACTTGTGGCTGTAAGTCTCCCTTCTTTGTGTTGTGCCTCGTGTGTCACGAGCTATTTTATGATTATTTGATTAGTGACGGAATCCTCTTATGGATTTTGATTTCTTGATATGTGGTTATTTGACTCTCATATTTCGTTCATATGAGGAGTAATGTTGCTCGATTGTGTATGTTGAACCGTATTTCTTTTATCCACTGCGTGAGTTCTTTTGTAATGACTTTCGGTATTTTACCGACTGAGTTTTATTTCGAAAACCGATTCCCTTAACCGAGTTTTTGGCATTATGGCCTTGATCGTTTTGGCGAAATTCTTATGACGGTATTTAGCATTTTGTAAATGGCTTCTGTGAGTTTTTGAAATATTACCGTCATCGGCCTTTTTGGCATTTTTGTAAATGGTTTTATCTGGTGGGTTCCGTGGGACCCACGGCGCTATAAAGTTTTGTGTAATTACGAAATTTTTGGGCATTCTAGCCTTTTTGGCATCGTCCTTTTCTTTGGCATTGAATTATTTTGAAAACTTGAGTATCTTAGAAATAAATTTCGAGACGTCGTTTAAAATCAATTGTTTTCTCGCGGTACTTCGAGTGCCACAATATGTTTCAAAATTCTTCTACCTCGAGGACCAATTTGTTTTGTTTTTTTTTCAATGTTTTATAATAACTTTTAGTTAGACCCTTAGGTCGAATATTCTGAAAGCTTTTCACTATAAGAAAGTGTCCTCATTTTTATCAAATGCGAAATGGTTTTCCAAAGTCTCGATAATGATGTTTCACGTTTTTACTTTTTTTTGGAAATGTGATACTCAAGATCGAGCGGTGTTTTTCTAAATTATTTTCCGAATGAGGTTTTCGTTTTTAAAACCTATCCATTCCCGTTTGAGGGCTGGGTATGTATGTATGATGTTGGCTTTGTCGCTATGATGTTAACTCCCGAATATGATCGAGTTGGTGGCATGAACGTTGAGGCGTTGCCACGTATTTGTTGTACTAGCCCTCTGTGAGAGGTGTGAACTGGTACTTAATGGTTGTCGTCTCGTGGTGGATTGCGTGTCCCACACGAGTGTGAGATGTTGAAGCTTGGGTTTGTACGTTGGTGTACATATGTGATTGTTTCATGATGTTTGTATTACATGCTGGTTATCGTTCGGGCCATTGAGATCGCCAAACGATACCGTCGTTGTTGTAGTGTTTGTGTGTGTATTACTTTACGATGGTAATCGTTGTATATGATATGTGTTAGGATTCCTTGTTGTGCTGAGTTGGCATCTCCGGTATGTTGTTTTGCGGTGTTATGTTCCATTGTATCTAGCATTTGTATTTTCGGTATTCCGAGCAGAGGCATTTCAACCGTGATGTGCCGGGGGAATGTACGTGCAATTTGTCCTTCTCGTCAGTAACACATTTCGAGTGTGGACTCGAGGGTCACCGAATTCAGTTTTGCGAATTGGCTACCGAGACTTTCGGAGTTCGCGCTTCAGCACAGATATCAGAATCGGCTTTGAGAGGCCTTTGAAGGATGTTTCTGTCGATTGCCTATTGTGTCGTCTCCTTGATTTCGTTATTGTGAGTATCGGGGACGACCTTCTTTTATAAGAGGTCGAATGTAATACCCGTATTGTTTTTGGACTTCTTCATTTTCTCTTTCTCCAGTCTATCGATTCGCTCGTGTTCGTTGATCTTTATCGAACTTGTTTTGTATTTCGGGTTCATCATTCGAGCGAGATGTGATCTTGTTTTGGAGTCGACACAGTATCGTTGTGACTTTTCGAGTTCGGTTCGATTCTTGTGAACCTTGTTCGGAAGTAACATCTTTTGGTTCTACTAGTTCTTTTATTCAAAGTGGATCGGATTTGGAACTTCTGTATTTTCGACTCTGTCGACTCGTTTATGTTCATTGACGTTTTCTGAGCTTGTCCTGCCCCTTGCTTTTGTTGATCGAACGAGGGTGGTATTATTTCGGAATTACTCGTTCGTCGTTGTGACTTTTCAATTGTTATTCCCTTTCCTGTGGGTCTTATGCGAGTGTGCATCTTGTTGTTTTCACCGGATCATGTTTTGTCTCGAGTCGAGATGTGAACCTCGGAGTTGTCGGTTGAACCTTATTGTTCTTCGTGATCCGAACATGATCGTTCGATTTTTGTTGTCTCGATCTTTGTGGTTCGATCGTTTGATTGTTCAGTTTTTGTTGATCTCGTTTTGTGATTGTTGAACATTCATACTCCTTCGAAATTCCCTTAAGTTCGGGAAATTAGTCTCGTTTTCGATCTTCCAACCCTTGGGCGGTGGAATTCCGTATTTGTTCGGCGTGTGGCTCATGTTTTGATTGATATACCGTTGGGTTGGTCAATCGTATTGATTTTCGTTGGATGTGTTTTGTGATTGTTCGGATAATCGACTTGATTGTATTATCTGTTTGATGACGCTTGTCACTTGTTGACTTTATTATGTTCCTAACGGCGACGTTGTATTGGTCGTCGTGGAGCGTGTTTTCACGCCGTATGTCTCTTTGCGTTTCTTGCAGCGTTTCGCCGTCGGGCGCGAGTTTTCGGTTTTTGCGTATCTCGTCGAGTTTTCCTGGCAGGGTATATTGCTTCCCCCTACTTGTTTTAAGTTTGGACGAAACTTCTTTTAAGGAGGGTAGAATGTAATATCGCAATTTAATTCGGTAATTTTCTTTTTTTCGTGGAAGTCCGTTTTGACGACTCGCTCATGACCGTTTCGTCATTTCGAGAATGATTAATTCTGCACTTTTTGTCATCGAGTTCGTTTCGGTGTCGTTTTGTTGAGTTCCGTGCTTTTAGCGACTTTTCCGCACTTGAGCTCGATTCTTGCGAATCTCGTCCAAGCTGTTGTTTGAGTTTCTCGCAAGTTCATTTAATGTTATTATTCATGTTGCGAGCTTTGGTTCGGTGTTTCGATCACGTATCGTGATTTTCGGACGTTTTGGGCCATTTTTGTAATTTCCCAAAGTTTGGGGTAATTACTTAGTTGTCGAATTCGACACTTCGGATGGTCGAATCGTGTGTTCTCTTAGTGCTTGGATTCATCTTTGCGAGTACTTCGTAACCGTATCTTCGATTTTTACTCGAGTTCGGGTTTCGGGGTCATCCGGCCGTCGGAGTGGCCACGGCGAGTCATGGCGGAGCGAGGGCTGGCTTTGGCCGAGTCTGGCCGTAAGGTGCGATTCGGCCGTAAGGTGTGCGAGTTCTGGCCGTAAGCGTGATCGGGTACGGCCGTCTGGCCAGGCGGATTTTGAAGGCCGATTCTGGCCGTAAGGTGTGCGATTCTGGCCGTAAGTGTCCATTTGGTCTTTGGCGGATTTTTGACGAATGCGATTACGGCCGTAAGGCTGCCAGTCGGCCGTAAGGGACCGAGTTACGGCCGTAAGGCTGCCGATTCTGGCCGTAACCCCTGCGGCTATATATAGCCTGGCTCGGCGATTTCATTTCTACGCGATTTTCTTCCTTTTTCGGTGTCTGGTGACGGGAGGCTCGGGAAATCGAGTTCTTGGCCGATTCTAATCATTTCCAAGGCATTTTGGAAGATTCTTGTGGATTATATCATCATCCAATCCGTGTTCTTCGTCAAATCAAGGTATATTCTTGATTTCCTTCAAGTTGACTTTTTGGAGAAATTGTTCTTGATTTCGTTTCTAATCCGATTTTGATACATCGATTGGTGTAGTATGATGTTATTAATCGTGCTCTATGGGTTGTATATCCATATATCGAGTTTGTTTAACTCGATTGACGGTCAGTGTTCTTGGGAATTATTGAACATTTAGTGTTCGATTAAATGTCCCAATGAGTTTCCCTTCGATAGTTTGTTGGGATTTCCGTTGTTTTGGCCTTGATTCTCGTCGTAACCATGTGTTATTGTTCCTTAGGAGGTTTATAGGTGTTCGAGGATTCCGATGTTGAATCCCGTTTGGTGATTGATGATTCGTGTGGTGTTATTCTCGTAATACTCGTGGTCTTTATCACGTTCTTGATATTGTTCGGGGTTCGGAGCTATTCGACGCGTCTATCCGTCGTCTTATTGCGATCGTGATTTGAGGCAAGTACCTTTCCCATACTATTCTTGTTTTATGGATATGATAATTAGTGATCGTCTAAATGTGGTTGTTTGGTCGTTTGAATTGAACTTTCAAAAGATTCGGTTTAGCCTTGTTAAAGGCTTGCTTTCAAAACGCGTGTGTTTTGTGAATGGCGTGGTTTGTGAATAACTATGTGAATTCTATGTATATGCTTGGTGTTAATGTTGCACTTGGCATTGTGTGTGAACGTATATTATTTCATTTCGGTGTGTTGTGGATTGACGTGGTGTTTTGCTAAGTGTTTGATGCCTGCAGGCGAATTATTTGAATATCCTTGATGTGATATGTTATTTGTGTGAATGTGTGGATATGGTTGAAGGTCTACGGTGACACATGGCACGTGATCATGTGGTCAGGATGCAACAAGTGATTGATCCAACCGTGAGAGCCTGAGATAATCTACGGTGGCACATGGCATGCGATCATGTGGCCAGGATGCAACAAGCGATTGATCCAACCGTGAGATGTGTGTGATTTGTTTCGCTAGCCAGCTCGGGAGGGTCCTTCGAGGCCTCGAGTGGGATGTCGGTGGTAGCGTCCCGGTCCTAGGCGATGCGCGTGCGTGATTATGTTTCGTTGCGTCCGTTGAGGACACGTGATGTTGGGCTCTGGCCCTGTGAATTATTGTCGGTTTTCTATTTGTGAAAACAAAACCTTTGGGCTGTGACCCTGTTGATTTTTGGAAAGATAAGGATTTGAAAATCCTAAGTTGTTTTCTATCAAAACTCTCGATGGCATTTAAACGGTTTTATAAATTGTTTTCCCTTGATTTATGACCTTTCGGTTTTAGAATATTTTACCAAACTCTTGCCTCGGGAAGTGCTTTTCGTTACGTTTGGATTTTTTTGAGGATTCCTGGTTATTGTTATTCGTGGAATGTGAATTGTATGGCTCGTATTTTTGCACTTGTACTTGCACTAGCAAAACAGTGGAGTTTTGCTAACCCCCGAGTATTCGGGGGGTGGATGTCTATTTTTGCATTCAGGTTTTGGAGCATAGCACAGGGTCGGCACGAAGGATGATGAAAGATGAACGATACTAATCACACGAGGATCCGTTGATGTCTTACTGGTCTAGTTGTATTTTCTTTTCCGCTGCAGTATCTTTTCCCCGTTGTACGGGAGTTTATTGTATTTTGACCCCTGCGTGGGTATGTGTTTGGAATTGAGTTGTATGTTATTATTGAAAGACCAAATCGGTCTACTGTGTCATTTTAGCCTGAAAGGCGATGTCTAGATGTTTGATTTTAGTTATCAGCCTGGTAGATCCTCGAGGAGAGGGTCTACGGCGTGTAATATCCCTGAGCGGATTGGGGGTGTTACAGAATGGTATCGGAGCTTAGGTTGTGGAAACCTAGGCTGTCGGGTCAGTGGTGTCTATTGAGTTTTGTCTTGTCGGATTATGTCTGACTAAGTCGTGTCGCGACGCGTCGTCTGAGTTTGTTGGTCGTGATTAGTATCGTGGGCGATCATCATCTTCGTGCGACTTGTGGCTGTAAGTCTCCCTTCTTTGTGTTGTGCCTCGTGTGTCACGAGCTATTTTATGATTATTTGATTAGTGACGGAATCCTCTTATGGATTTTGATTTCTTGATATGTGGTTATTTGACTCTCATATTTCGTTCATATGAGGAGTAATGTTGCTCGATTGTGTATGTTGAACCGTATTTCTTTTATCCACTGCGTGAGTTCTTTTGTAATGACTTTCGGTATTTTACCGACTGAGTTTTATTTCGAAAACCGATTCCCTTAACCGAGTTTTTGGCATTATGGCCTTGATCGTTTTGGCGAAATTCTTATGACGGTATTTAGCATTTTGTAAATGGCTTCTGTGAGTTTTTGAAATATTACCGTCATCGGCCTTTTTGGCATTTTTGTAAATGGTTTTATCCTGGTGGGTTCCGGCGTGGGACCCACGGCGCTATAAAGTTTTGTGTAATTACCTGAAATTTTTGGGCATTCTAGCCTTTTTGGCATCGTCCTTTTTCTTTGGCATTGAATTATTTTCGAAAACTTGAGTATCTTAGAAATAAATTTCGAGACGTACGTTTAAAATCAATTGTTTTCTCGCGGTACTTCCAGGGTGCCACAATATGTTTCAAAATTCTTCTACCTCGAGGACCAAAATGTTTTGAGATATTTTCAATGTTTCATAAACACTTTTACTTAGACCCGAGGGTCGAATATTCTGAAAGCTTTTCACTAAAAGAAAGTGTCCTCATTTTTATCAAATGCGAAATGGTTTTCCAAAGTCTCGATAATGATGTTTCACGTTTTTACTTTTTTTTGGAAATGTGATACTCAAGATCGGCGGTGTTTTCTAAATTATTTTCCGAATGAGGTTTTCGTTTTTAAAACCTATCCATTCCGTTTGAGGGCCGGGTATGTATGTATGATGTTGGCTTTGTCGCTATGATGTTAACTCCGAATATGATCGAGTTGGTGGCATGAACGTTGAGGCGTTGCCACGTATTTGTTGTACTAGCCCTCTGTGAGAGGTGTGAACCGGTACTTAATGGTTGTCGTCTCGTGGTGGATTGCGTGTCCCACACGAGTGTGAGATGTTGAAGCTTGGGTTTGTACGTTGGTGTACATATGTGATTGTTTCATGATGTTTGTATTACATCTTTGGTTATCGTTCGGGCCATTGAGATCGCCAAACGATACCGTCGTTGTTGTAGTGTTTGTGTGTGTATTACTTTACGATGGTAATCGTTGTATATGATATGTGTTAGGATTCCTTGTTGTCTTTGAGTTGGCATCTCGGTATGTTGTTTTGCGGTGTTATGTTCCATTGTATCTAGCATTTGTATTTTCGGTATTAGAGCCGAGGCATTTCAACCGTGATGTGCCGGGGAATGTACGTGCAATTTGTACTAATCGACACAAACACATTTCGAGTGTGGACTCGAGGTCACCGAATTGATTTTGCGAATTGGCTCCGAGACTTTCGGAGTTCGCGCTTCAGCACAGATATCAGAATCGGCTTTGAGAGGCCTTTGAAGGATGTTTCTGTCGATTGCCTGTTGTGTCGTCTCCTTGATTTCGTTATTGTGAGTATCGGGGACGACCTTCTTTTATAAGAGGTCGAATGTAATACCCGTATTGTTTTTGGACTTCTTCATTTTCTCTTTCTCCAGTCTATCGATTCGCTCGTGTTCGTTGATACTGTCTGAACTTGTTTTGTATTTCGGGTTCATCATTCGAACGAGCTGTGATCTTGTTTTGGGTCGACCTGGTATCGCTGTGACTTTTCCGAGTTCGGTTCGATTCTTGTGAACCTTGTTCGGAAGTAACATCTTTTGGTTCTACTAGTTCTTTTATTCAAAGTGGATCGGATTTGGAACTTCTGTATTTTCGACTCTGTCGACTCGTTTATGTTCATTGACGTTTTCTGAGCTTGTCCTGCCCCTTGCTTTTGTTGATCGAACGAGGGTGGTATTATTTCGGAATTACTCGTTCGTCGTTGTGACTTTTCAATTGTTATTCCCTTTCCTGTGGGTCTTATGCGAGTGTGCATCTTGTTGTTTTCACCGGATCATGTTTTGTCTCGAGTCGAGATGTGAACCTCGGAGTTGTCGGTTGAACCTTATTGTTCTTCGTGATCCGAACATGATCGTTCGATTTTTGTTGTCTCGATCTTTGTGGTTCGATCGTTTGATTGTTCAGTTTTTGTTGATCTCGTTTTGTGATTGTTGAACATTCATACTCCTTCGAAATTCCCTTAAGTTCGGGAAATTAGTCTCGTTTTCGATCTTCCAACCCTTGGGCGGTGGAATTCCGTATTTGTTCGGCGTGTGGCTCATGTTTTGATTGATATACCGTTGGGTTGGTCAATCGTATTGATTTTCGTTGGATGTGTTTTGTGATTGTTCGGATAATCGACTTGATTGTATTATCTGTTTGATGATGCTTGTCACTTGTTGACTTTATTATGTTCCTAACGGCGACGTTGTATTGGTCGTCGTCGAGCGTGTTTTCACGCCGTATGTCTCTTTGCGTTTCTTGCAGCGTTTCGCCGTCGGGCGCGAGTTTTCGGTTTTTGCGTATCTCATCGAGTTTTCCTGGCAGGGTATATTGCTTCCCCTACTTGTTTTAAGTTTCGGGACGAAACTTCTTTTAAGGAGGGTAGAATGTAATATCCGCAATTTCGAATTTCGGTAATTTTCTTTTTTTCGGCGGAAGTCCGTTTTGACGACTCGCTCATGACCGTTTCGTCATTTCGAGAATGATTAATTCTGCACTTTTTGTCATCCGAGTTCGTTTCGGTGTCGTTTTGTTGAGTTCCGTGCTTTTTAGCGACTTTTCCGCACTTGAGCTCGATTCTTGCGAATCTCGTCCGAAACTGTTGTTTCGAGTTTCTCGCAAGTTCATTTAATGTTATTATTCATGTTGCGAGCTTTGGTTCGGTGTTTCGATCACGTATCGTGATTTTCGGACGTTTTGGGCCATTTTTGTAATTTCCCAAAGTTTGGGGTAATTACTTCCGTTGTCGAATTCCGACACTTCGGATGGTCGGAATCGTGTGTTCTCTTAGTGCTTGGATTCATCTTTGCGAGTACTTCGTAACCGTATCTTCGATTTTTACTCAGGTTCGGGTTTCGGGGTCATCCGGGCCGTCGGAGTGGCCACGGCCGAGTCATGGCGGGCGGGGGCTTTGGCGAGTTACTGGCCGTAAGGTGCGATTACGGCCGTAAGGTGTGCGAGATTCTGGCCGTAAGCGTGATCGAATGCGGCCGTCTGGCCAGGCGGATTTTGTGAAGGCGATTCTGGCCGTAAGGTGTGCGATTCTGGCCGTAAGTGTCCATTTAGTCTTTGGCGGTTTTGCGAATGCGATTCTGGCCGTAAGGCTCGCCGAGTCTGGCCGTAAGGGACCGAGTTACGGCCGTAAGGCTGCCGATTCTGGCCGTAACCCTGCCGGCTATATATAGCCTGGCTCGGCCAGATTTCATTTCCTACGCGATTTTTCTTCCTTTTTCGGTGTCTGGTGACGGGAGGCTCGGGAAATCGAGTTCTTGGCCGATTCTAATCATTTACAAGGCATTTTGGAAGATTCTTGTGGATTATATCATCATCCAATCCGTGTTCTTCGTCAAATCAAGGTATATTCTTGATTTTCCTTCAAGTTGACTTTTTGGAGAAATTGTTCTTGATTTCGTTTCTAATCCGATTTTGATACATCGATTGGTGTAGTATAATGTTATTAATCGTGCTCTATGGGTTGTATATCCATATATCGAGTTTGTTTAACTCGATTGACGATTCGAGTGTTCTTGGGAATTATTGAACATTTAGTGTTCGATTAAATGTCCCAATGAGTTTCCCTTCGATAGTTTGTTGGGATTTCCGTTGTTTTGGCCTTGATTCTCGTCGTAACCATGTGTTAGTGTTCCTTCCGGAGGTTTATAGGTGTTCGAGGATTCCGATGTTGAATCCCGTTTGGTGATTGATGATTCGTGTGGTGTTATTCTCGTAATACTCGTGGTGCTATCACGTTCTTGATATTGTTCGGGGGTTCGGAGCTATTCGACCGCGTCCTATCCGTCGTCTTATTGCGATCGTGATTTCGAGGCAAGTACCTTTCCCATACTATTCTTGTTTTATGGATATGATAATTAGTGATCGTCTAAATGTGGTTGTTTGGTCGTTTGAATTGAACTTTCAAAAGATTCGGTTTAGCCTTGTTAAAGGCTTGCTTTCAAAACGCGTGTGTTTTGTGAATGGCGTGGTTTGTGAATAACTATGTGAATTCTATGTATATGCTTGGTGTTAATGTTGCACTTGGCATTGTGTGTGAACGTATATTATTTCATTTCGGTGTGTTGTGGATTGACGTGGTGTTTTGCTAAGTGTTTGATGCCTGCAGGCGAATTATTTGAATATCCTTGATGTGATATGTTATTTGTGTGAATGTGTGGATATGGTTGAAGGTCTACGGTGACACATGGCACGTGATCATGTGGTCGAGGATGCAACAAGTGATTGATCCAACCGTGAGCTCGAGATAATGTACGGTGGCACATGGCATGCGATCATGTGGCCGAGGATGCAACAAGCGATTGATCCAACCGTGAGATGTGTGTGATTTGTTTCGCTAGCCGGCTCGGGAGGGTCCTTCGAGGCCTCGAGTGGGATGTCGGTGGTAGCGTCCGGTCTAGGCGATGCGCGTGCGTGATTATGTTTCGTTGCGTCGTTGAGGACACGTGATGTTAGGCTCGGCCTGTGAATTATTGTCGGTTTTCTATTTGTGAAAACAAAACCTTTGAAATTGTGACCTGTTGATTTTGGAAAGATAAGGATTTGAAAATCATAAGATGTTTTCTATCAAAACTCTCGATGGCATTAAAACGGATTTATAAATTGTTTTCCCTTGATTTATGACCTTTCGGGTTTAGAATATTATACCAAACTCTTGCCTCGGGAATTGCTTTTCGTTAAGTATGGATTTTTTTTGAGGATTCCTGGTTATTGTTATTCGTGGAATGTGAATTGTATGGCTCGTATTTTTGCACTTGTACTTGCACTAGCAAAAGCGGTGGAGTTTTGCTAACCCCAGAGTATTCGGGGTGGATGTCTATTTTGCATTCGGGTTTTGGAGCATAGCACGAGTCGGCCACGAAGGATGATGAAAGATGAACGATACTAATCACACGAGGATCCGTTGATGTCTTCTTGGTCTAGTTGTATTTTCTTTTCATTGCAGTATCTTTTCCCCGTTGTACGGGAGTTTATTGTATTTTGACCCCTGCGTGGGTATGTGTTTGGAATTGAGTTGTATGTTATTATTGAAAGACCAAATCGGTCTACTGTGTCATTTTAGCCTGAAAGGCGATGTCTAGATGTTTGATTTTAGTTATCAGCCTAGTAGATCCTCGAGGAGAGGGTCTACGGCGTGTAATATCCCTGAGCGGGTTGGGGGTGTTACATGAATAATAATTAGACAAGGCCAAGATGACTCACCGATAAGAAAGTAAATAGTGATGTGATTGATAACCCAATGAAATGATTTGGAACCGTCGTTCCTCGTGAATGAAATGATTATTCGACAATTACACGTCTCAAAATGATTAATATTATGATGAATGAATTATGATTATGAGTAATCAACAACAAAAAGGAATGAGTATCCTTTTAACCGAGTAAGAATTAACTTACTCAACAACAATGAAGAATGTCCGTCCACGAACAACGTCCTAATTGAGATATCGGTCGCTCGAACAACCTTGAATAAATACAATTACCAACAATCCGTTCAATACACGAATCAAACACGAATATAACGAACTCGAAACGTCGATACGAATAAACCAAGTTCATTGAGGCATTAAATCAAACACGTTGCGGCCAAACTCCGATTGTTTACAATCAAACCTCAATATACCAATATCAAATCCCCCAAGAAGTGTTTCAAACCAACAAAACATCTTCAATATGATTAATAATCCAAGACGAATATCCGAAAACATGATTATAACGACAATTAATCGAAAATCCCCAATTTCAACTCGATATTCAAAGTGTTCTTGAATAATCCCTCAATAATCCAATGAATCCTTATACAAACTCATAATCATATACATATCCCTTCATATAACATGATTATAACGTCCAAAACATCATATCTCAACACAAAATCGAAGTCCAAAGTGTTGAAGGAATTACCTCTTGAAGATCCAAGTACTTTAATCCGAAGAACACGCGTTAAATTGATTATCCGGGCTTCACGATCGAAAGGAGATGAAGAAAATCAAACACTCAAATGATTTGTGAAGGAAAAACCCTCCCTCAAGCTCTCTCTCTCGGTTGTAGGTGAAGAAAAGGGAAAGAAATGAGCTGAAATGTTCAAAAAAACGAATTTATAGGGGTTGACTACCCTGCCGGACACGGCCCGTGCCGATCGGCACGGTCGTGTCGCAGTGGCCGGCGAGGACTCGGCCGTGTCTGCTTGACACGGTCGCGGCGCGAAGGGCCTTCCGATAGTGACCCGTCAAGCGGCGACTCGGCATGACTCGGCCGTGTCACGGAACACGGTCGGGCGTGTCAGCGATCGGTTACAGCTTATCGGAAGAGTTCGACTCGGCCGTGCAGCGACACGGTCGAGTCACGTGGGCGAGACTTGGCATTTCCGGACGAGTACAGACGGGCCGTGTCGGACGACACGACCGAGTTGGTCGGCGATGATCGGCAAAAGGCGAAAAATGAGCGGGTGAGCTAAAGCGACCATAACTCTCTCGTCAGGACTCGATTGACTCACCGTTTGAACCATTGGAAAGCTAACTCGATGCTCTATAATATTGCAAAGATTTAGAATTTTTGGAGTTACCAAAAATTAATGGTGATCTAACAAAGTCGAACTCATATGAGGAAAGTTGAAACAATGAACAATAACGATACACAACTCGAAGTTTTTCCGAACGGTGAACACGGTGAATGAACATGATTGATGAATGATTATAATCGAGTGAAAATACACTGAGTGACAATTACAGACTGATAATTACTGAATGAAAATGAATGAATTACAACCGGGTATTACATACACCCCCCCTTAAAAGAGTTTCGTCCCTGAAACTAAGGGTCAAACAACTCGGGATAACTCTCCCGCATACTATCCTCGGTTTCCCAAGTAGCCTCTTCGACTCCATGTCTGGACCACTGAATCTTGACCAAAGGAATCGACTTATTTCTCAACTGTTTGATTCGCCGCTCTAAGACTCGTATAGGACGCTCATCATATGAATGGTCGTCGGCGATCTGGATTTCGTCGAACTGCAGTATGTGACTCGGGTCGGCAACATACTTTCGCAACTGAGAGACATGAAACACATTATGAATTCGGCTCAAAGCCGGAGGTAAAGCCAATCGATAAGCTAACTCGCCTACTCGATCCAAAATTTCAAACGGTCGATGAATCTCGGACTCAACTTCCCCGTTTTCCGAAGCGGAAAATACCTCGACTCGGGGATACCTTGACCAAAGCGTGGTCACCGTCTCGAACTCTAGTGGTCGGCAGCGATTATACGCATATGATTTACGCCGACTCGAAATTTGTCAACATACTCTTGATCAAAGCTACCTTCTCCCGGGCGGCTATAAGCATATCGGGCCCGGTGCCGATTGATTCTGACAAGTCATCCCAACACAAAGGAGATCGACAACGACGACCGTACAAGGCCTCGTAAGGTGCCATCTTAATGGAGGCATGTCAACTATTATTATACGTGAACTCGATCAGTGGTAGTTGGGCTTCCCAATCGTCCTTCCAATCGAGGACGCATGCCCTCAACATGTCCTCTAATGTCTGAATAGTTCTCTCTGATTGTCCGTCGGACTGAGGATGAAAGGCGGTACTGAGATTGAGCTGAGTTCCCATAGCAAGATGAACTGATTTCCAAAAATGAGACACAAATCGACCGTCACGATCGGAAACGATACTCTTAGGAGTACCGTGCAGTCTCACTATCTCCTTGATGAACAACTGAGCCAGTCTCTCGGGACCCCACGTATCCTTAATCTCAAGAAAATGAGCTGATTTAGTTAAGCGGTCCACAATCACCCAGATCGTATTCATGCCACGACGACTCATCGGCAAACTCGTGATGAAATCCATAGAAATGTCCTCCCACTTCCATTCGGGAATAGGAAGAGGTTTTAACATACACCTGTAGGCCGATGTTCAATCTTGACTTGTTGTGAGTTAAGCATCTCGAAACAAATTCTGCGACTTCTCGCTTCATATTACTCCACCGGTAATTTTGTTTCAAGTCCTTATACATCTTGCTAGACCGGATGAACGAATAAGGGGTAGCATGAGCTTCTCTCAAAATTGAGTTTTCAACTCGTCATTCGCGATACGCTGGCGGTTCTTAAACCTCAAAAGTCCATCCTCGTGGACCACGAATCCAGGGGCTTTCCCCTGAGCCACATCCTCACGAATGCGCAACAATGCTGGGTCTGAACCCTGATTCTCCCTAATTGCATCCTCAAGAGATGATGAAATCTCTAACATACAAAGCTGTCCCTGAACTCGCTGAAGCCAGACCTCGATCTCGGGTCTAAGGAATTCCTGTTGGAGCTCCTTCTGAATTGTTAAACGAGCAAGCATCTGCTCCTGAACGGACTTACGACTCAAGGCGTCGGCGACAACGTTCGCCTTGCCCGGGTGGTAAAGGATCTCAATATCATAATCCTTGATTAGTTCTAACCACCACCTCTGTCGCATATTTAACTCCTTCTGAGTAAATATATACTTTAAACTTTTATGATCGGTGAATATCTGACAAGTGACACCATAAAGGTAATGACGCCAAATCTTCAAAGCGAACACCACGGCTGCTAGCTCAAGGTCGTGTGTCGGATAATTAACCTCGTAAGGTCTCAACTTCCGTGAAGCATAGGCAATATAACCTTCCCGTTCTGCATGAGTACACATCCGAGACCCTGTCCGGATGCATCACTATAAACCACAAATCCTTCCGTCCCCTGCGGCAAGGAAAGTACAGGTGCTGACATTAACCGGCTCTTGAGTTCCTCAAAACTCCGTTGACATGCGTCGGACCACGTGTATTTCTTATCCTTCCGCAAAAGGTTCGTCAATGGTTGAGCAATTTTGGAAAATCCTTCCACAAACCTCCGATAATAACCGGCTAATCCGAGAAAGCTTCGGATTTCCTTAACATTCTTCGGAGGTAACCAATCCTGGATAGCCTCCGTCTTCGAGGATCAACACGCACTCCATCGATGAAATTACATGTCAGAAAGCGTCACTTCGGACATCGTAACTCACATTTGGAAAAATTTCCATAAAGTTGCTCTCGTCTCGGCCGCGTCGAGAACACGATGAAGGTGAACCTCGTGTTCCTCTCGATTACGAGAATAAATCAAAATGTCATCGATGAAGACAACAACAAACCGATCCAAAAGTCGATGAAGACCCGATTCATTAGCTCCATGAATACGCGAGTGCATTAGTTAGCCCGAGCGGCATAACTACGAACTCATAATGACCATAGCGTGTTGAAACGCCGTCCTCGCGATATCCGACTCTCGAATCCGCGGTGATGATATCCGGATCTTAAGTCGATCTTGGAAAATCGAAACTCCTGAAGTTGATCCAAAAGGTCATCGATACGGGGTAAAGGATACTTATTCTTGATTGTCACCTATTCAACTCCCGATAATCGATACACAAGCGAAAAGAACCATCCTTCTTTTTGACAAAGCGGCCTTTAGTGCTCCCCACGGGGACGCACTCGGTCGGATATAACCTTTCTCGAACAATTCCTCAAGTTGATTCTTCAACTCCTGCATTTCAGTCGGGGCCATCCGGTACGGTGCCTTCGATATCGGAGACGTACCAGGCTCCAACTCAATCGTGAATTCCACATCTCTCTGTGGAGGCAAACCAGGTAACTCGTCTGGAAATACATCGGCATATTCCCTTACTACCGGAATATCCAACAACATTGCTGATGATTCCTCGGTTTTGGTCATATAGCACCAATAACCGACACATCCCTGACTGAGTAATCGCACTGCTTTCATCAAATTAATGACTTTACCAGAACAGCCTGGATTACCTCCCTGAAAAACACATTCAACCCCATCGTCTGAAATGATAGTGACCATACGCTTACGGACATTAATGATGGCATCATGACGATCCATCCAATCAATACCCAAGATGACGTCGTCTCTCGGCAAATCTACCACGATAAGGTCCGCTGGCCATACACGACCATGAAATTGAATCGGACAATCCTGAATCTCCCGATTACCGATAATTCGTCTACCATCAGGTAGACCAATGACATAAGGCTCACAACTAGTAGCACTACCCAGAAGTAGTCTACTCAAACATGACTCGGAAATGAATGAATGCGATGCACGGTATCAAAAAGGGTACACACGGGTTGAGATAGAATATCGAGTGTACACGAGATCATTCGCCTCGGGATTATCGGTCTTCTTCATCTCATAAATCCGGGGTTTGCTAGTCCGGCACCGGGACGCTCCGTCTGTGACTATAGGCTCCACCTTTAGTCGCTCCTGTCGTTTTAAGCAGCCGATTAGTGGCTTTGATTACGAGCAGTGGCCTTAGGGGCATGGGATGACGTCGAGTAGGTTTGGAATCCCTATGGCAAAAGCGGGCCTTATGCCCGGCAATCCCACAATTATGACACGTGATAGTACGCCGAGGACACTTGGTCTTGAGGTGACCAAGCTCCCCACGGCTAAAACAGTGATGGCGAAGGCCGCTCGAGATCGAGATTCCGCGGGTTTAGGCGACACGGGAGGTCGCTCGTAAAGCGAGATCCTGCACGGGGTTTCTTGAAAGGTGTCGACCACCTTGACGATTACGGTTCTTCGATTTCTTGCTAGCGACGAAGGTTCTTTGCTTAGCAATTTCCTTAGCAGTAAGTTCATAAGTGAGAGCTTTCTCGATGAATTCGGCCAACGTGGTGCAATTATGATTAAGCAACTGTAATCTCATACGTGGTTTCAGCCTCTTGCTGAAATACTTAATCTTATCCGCCTCGGAATGAATGATGGATGAGGCGAACGGAAGAAGTTCCTGAAATTTCTCGGCAATGGCGAGAACATCCGCGTCTGATGAGGGGTCGGGAGTGAGTAACTCTGACAGCTTGGCCTCTCTGAGTGGGGCCGGATAATACCTCTCCATCATGAGAGTCTTGAACTGATCCCAAGTACACGATCCTTCGGTGGGCTTCAACGATAACCACCAAGAATGAGCGCTCTTACCCAGATAGTAAGCCGCAACTGAAACTTTGTGTCCTTCGGGACACTCTACCATCGCAAATAGCTTCTCGAAGTGTTCGAGCCAATGAACAATATCCGCCGGCTCAGATGAGCCTTCAAAAGTAGGTGGCCTTTGGCGAGAGATGTCGCCGATGATACTGCTCACATTCCTCTCTTGCCTCTGAGGTGGCGGCGGAGGAGCCTGTTGATTTTGATTAGCTGAATTTTGCATCGTCTCCATTAGTTGTGTCATCTGAGTCATCTGGGCCATCATGCCCTGCATAAAGGCGAGTAGATTGATCCGAACACCTTCTGACTGAGCGGTGTCCCGAGTACGACTCCCTGATAGAGAATGATCACGTCCAGGTGAATGAGTAGCAGCGTCGCTACTAGATGAATTAGCATTATTCCTCGCATTCGCACGTGTATTCACACGAGCTCTCGGGATTCGGCCCGCTCCACGGCCTCGCCCTCCACGTCCTCTTCTTGCCCTTTCCATACTGAAGGAGGAAAGTCGCATAATGATTACATTTCCCGCATGATTATCACGTTATGAGTATGTCATGAGATGATGAAAATGAGTATACATGTTCTAACTTAGTGATTATATGAATGATTTACTTAAGTGACATGATTATCTGATAAAATTCTTGAAGTGATTATCTTGAATAACTTAATAAGATTGATAATATGACCATCCAGATCGACAACTGAGTAATGAAATGAATTAAGTGATTAATGAGTTAATATGATCGTCCTGATCATTAACTGAGTATTGAAATGAATTAAGTGATTAATGAGTTAATATGATCGTCCTGATCACAATGAATGATGATGTTTGAGGATTGTTAATTGATGAATGATGAATGAATGATTATTGCCAGAAATTATACCATGGCGTTAGAAATCTTACAGTTCTTTCTGCGATTGGCTCGGCATTTGCACAGGTCACACGTGACACGAAAGTCCAATGATACTAGTCTGATGACGATGACTTCAAATGAGACATGACTCGGAAGGTAGTATTCAAAACCACGCTCTGATACCAACTCTGTAACACCCCAAACTAGGCGGATATTACAGTACCGTAGATCCCCAACTGGGACCCACCAGGCAAATGAAAATGAATGAATTACGCAGTATAAATGTAGTACCGAACCACATTACAACAATAATTACTCCGATGAGGAGTTTAGTTACAACACACCAGGACAATACCGAATACTAGTGTATTTTATATGAAGATAAAATACACAACACCAATGAAGCGAGTATCGAATGAAAGTCTGCGGCGGAAAATAAAGGACAATAACATGAATAAGCTGAAGATCGGGGCCCCTACTAGTATCACAGGACTCCTCGGCGTCGGCGTGTTCTCCGTACTTTTGCCTTGCCAAGACACGAAAAACAAAATCCCCAAGCGGGGTCGATTACAAAGAACAACAATCCTCAAGGGTTGAAAATACACAATCATGATTATATCGAAGTTATGAAAAAATTCTTAATTATGAATTACGCTGAAGAGGAGTACTATAGTACGCCGTAATGTTACGTGCGAGTGTACAAGGCGAATGACCGGACACACCCGTCCTTGTACCTAATTAGTCTCACGGTGTAACGCTTTCCGTGTGCGGTCCAATGTATCGGTGAACCCAATACATAACCATCGTGTGCCCGACTAAAAATTCCACACAGCCACACCCGGCCACGCAATATGAACCCAGAAGGTCATATGAACGAGAATGACCATAATGAATATCAATGAATAATAATTAGACAAGGCCAAGATGACTCACCGATAAGAAAGTAAATAGTGATGTGATTGATAACCCAATGAAATGATTTGGAACCGTAGTTCCTCGTGAATGAAATGATTATTCGACAATTACACGTCTCAAAATGATTAATATTATGATGAATGAATTATGATTATGAGTAATCAACAACAAAAAGGAATGAGTATCCTTTTAACCGAGTAAGAATTAACTTACTCAACAACGATGAAGAATGTCCGTCCACGAACAACGTCCTAATTGAGATATCGGTCGCTCGAACAACCTTGAATAAATACAATTACCAACAATCCGTTCAATACACGAATCAAACACGAATATAACGAACTCGAAACGTCGATACGAATAAACCAAGTTCATTGAGGCATTAAATCAAACACGTTGCGGCCAAACTCCGATTGTTTACAATCAAACCTCAATATACCAATATCAAATCCCCCAAGAAGTGTTTCAAACCAACAAAACATCTTCAATATGATTAATAATCCAAGGCGAATATCCGAAAACGTGATTATAACGACAATTGATCGAAAATCCCCAATTTCAACTCGATATTCAAAGTGTTCTTGAATAATCCCTCAATAATCCAATGAATCCTTATACAAACTCATAATCATATACATATCCCTTCATATAACATGATTATAACGTCCAAAACATCATATCTCAACACAAAATCGAAGTCCAAAGTGTTGAAGGAATTACCTCTTGAAGATCCAAGTACTTTAATCCGAAGAACACGCGTTAGATTGATTATCCGGGCTTCACGATCGAAAGGAGATGAAGAAAATCAAACACTCAAATGATTTGTGAAGGAAAAACCCTCCCTCAAGCTCTCTCTCTCGGTTGTAGGTGAAGAAAAGGGAAAGAAATGAGCTGAAATGCTCAAAAAACGAATTTATAGGGGTTGACTGCCCTGCCGGACACGGCCCGTGCCGATCGGCACGGTCGTGTCACTGCAGTATCCGACAGGGACTCGGCCGTGTCTGCTTGACACGGTCGCGGCGCGAAGGCCTTCCGATAGTGACCCGTCCGGCGGCGACTCGGCATGACTCGGCCGTGTCACGGAACACGGTCGGGCGTGTCGGCAGTCGGTTCTGGCTTATCCGGAAGAGTTCGACTCGGCCGTGCCAGACGACACGGTCGAGTCCTGTGGGCAGAGACTTCGGCATTTCCGGACGAGTACGGCACGGGCCGTGTCGGACGACACGACCGAGTTCGGTCGGCAGTGATCGGCCAAAAGCTGAAAAATGAGCGGGTGAGCTAAAACGACCATAACTCTCTCGTCCGGACTCCGATTGACTCACCGTTTGAACCATTGGAAAGCTAACTCGATGCTCTATAATATTGCAAAGATTTAGAATTTTTGGAGTTACCAAAAATTAATGGTGATCTAACAAAGTCGAACTCATATGAGGAAAGTTGAAACAATGAACAATAACGATACACAACTCGAAGTTTTTCCGAACGGTGAACACGGTGAATGAACATGATTGATGAATGATTATAATTGAGTGAAAATACACTGAGTGACAATTACAGACTGATAATTACTGAATGAAAATGAATGAATTACAACCGGGTATTACATTACGGCCGTAACAGATGGGGTGTTACGGCCGTAACACCCTGCTAGACAGCAGGTTCTGGCTGCTGCTGTCCAAACGACTCCGGACGACTCCGAAACTCAGACATGCTATCGAATCAAAAATACGACTACGAAGAATATTTGATGACGAGTCTAACCTTTACAATAAAACCTCATTCCGACTACCTGGGAATCCGAAATACGACAGCGAATATAGAATTCCCTAAACTTATAGGAAATTACAAAATGGCCCAAGTGCCCGAAAAACACGATACGACATCGGCTTTACAAACCGAAAGTCTCAACACGACCAACTCAATCATACGAACTTGTGCAAACCAAGAAACAATGAAAAAGAACGACTTTTACAAGAATCGAACGTTCATACGGCAAAACATGACAAAAATGGAATCGCGTAAAAACATCACCAAAACTCGTCCAAAAGGAAAAACTCCAAGAATAAAGTAGATTCAAAATGTCGAAACGGTTACAAACGAGTCGATAAAAATAGACATACACCAAAATGGAAACTACTAAAATGGAAAGGTACGGATATTACATTCTCCCCCTCTAAAATAAAGTTTCGTCCCGAAACTTAAGAATCAAAAAGCTCGGAGTGTCTCGAACGCATATCCTCCTCTAACTCCCACGTCGCTTCTTCTACTCCGTGCTTCGACCATTGCACCTTAACCAAAGGAATGGTTTTGTGCCTTAACTGCTTGTCTCGACGCTCCAAAATCCCGGCTGGCCTCTCCTCAAACGTAACATCCTTCTCGATCTCCACGTCTCCAAATCAATAATGTGCGACGGGTCCGGAATGTACTTCCTCAACTGGGAGACGTGAAACACACTATGTACATGACTCAACGACGGAGGTAATGCGAAACGGTACGCTAGCTCGCCAACTCTCTCCAATATCTCGAAAGGCCCAATATACCTCGGGCTGAGCTTCCCCGGCCTTTTTCCCAAAACGGAAAACTCCCTTCGATGGAGACACTCTCAACAGAACATGATCTCCCATCTCAAACTCCAAAGGTCGACGCCTAACATCCGCATAAGACTTTTGTCGACTCTGAGCTGCCAACATTCTCTTTCTAATCAACTCAACTTTCTCCCTCGTCTCTAACATAATATCCGGCTCGGTGCCAACTAGATTGGACGGCTCATCCCAACATATCGGTGATCGGAAACGTCGACCATAAAGTGCCTCATACGGTGCCATCTTAATCGACGCGTGCCAGCTATTGTTATAAGTAAACTCAATCAAGGCCAGATGCTCCTCCCAGTCACTACTCCAGTCTAACGCACACGCGCGCAACATATCCTCGAACGTCTGAATGGTACGTTCAGACTGTCCGTCGGTCTGAGGGTGGAAAGATGTACTCAAACGCAAACGTGTCCCAAATGCCTTATGTACCGCCTGCCAGAAATGCGATACAAACCGGCCATCTCTGTCCGAAATAATGGTCTTCGGCGTACCATGAAGTCTCACTATCTGTGCGATAAAAACAAGAGCCAACTTTTCCGGACCCCAAGTGTCCTTGATGCCTAGAAAATGTGCCGAATTAGTCAGTCGGTCTACGATCACCCACACCATATTCTTTCCGGTCTTCGTCCTCGGCAAGTTCGTGACAAAATCCATGGAGATATCCTCCCACTTTCATTCCGGGACGGGAAGTGGTTTCAACAACCTGGCTGGCCGCTGATGCTCGATTTTGACTTGCTGACAAGTCAAACACTTAGCCACAAACTGAACTACCTCATTCTTCATGTTGTCCCACCAAAAATTTTTCCTCAAATCTTTATACATTTTACTCGAGCCCGGATGGACTGAGTAAGGCGACGGGTGAGCCTCTCTCATAATATTCTGCCTCAATTCCAAGTCGTTCGGAACACAAAGCCGACCTTGGAATCTCAACACACCATCCTCATGTATCACGAATCCCTGGGCTTTCCCCTTCCCCACATTCTCTCGAAGCTGAACAAACATCGGGTCCTCAGTATCACGACTTAATGTAAATCGACTAAAGACGAAGAAATCTCAAGGGTACGCAATTGCCCGGAACTCTCTGGTAGTACGATCTCAACACTCAACCTCATCAACTCTAGTTGAAGTCCCGACTGGGCCGTAAGTAACTCAAGCGCCCAAAGCGATACCGATTTCTGGCTCAAGGCATCTGCTACTACATTAGCCTTTCTCGGATGATAAAGGATCTCGATATCGTAATCCTTAATCAACTCCAACCATCTCCTCTGTCTCATATTAAGCTCTTTCTGCGTGAAAATGTACTTCAGGCTCTTGTGATCGATGAAAATCTGACACGACGAGCCATACAAGTAATGACGCCAGATCTTCAACGCAAATACAACTGCAGTCAACTCAAGATCCTAGGGTAATTCAACTCGTACGGTTTCAACTGACGGGAAGCATAGGCAATCATCCTCCCGTGCTGCATGAGTACACATCCGATCCCTTGGCCCGAAGCATCACTAAAAACTGAGAAACCCTCATTACCACTCGGTAAAGCCAAAACAGGAGCGGTCGTCAACCGTCCTTTCAACTCCTCAAAACTCTTCTGTCTCTCGTCGGTCCACACAAACTTCTCCGACTTCTGTAACAACTGAGTCAGTGGTCGAGCGAGCTTAGAGAACCCCTCGACAAATCTACGATAATACCCAGCCAAACCCAGAAAACTGCGGACCTCTTTCACGTTCTTGGGCGGCGCCCAATCCAACACTGCCTCTATCTTATGTGGGTCCACACGAACACCCTCAGCCGAGATCACGTGGCCGAGAAACATAACCTCCCGTAACCAGAACTCACACTTTGAGAACTTCGCAAAGAGATGCTGAGTTCTCAAAATATCTAACACGATATGTAAATGACGGGCATGCTCCTCCTCGCTCCTCGAGCAAATCAGGATATCGTCGATAAAAATGACTACACACTTATCGAGGTACTCGATAAAGACTTTGTTCATAAGCTGCATGAACACGGATGGGGCGTTGGTTATCCCGAAAGGCATAACCACAAACTCGTAGTGACCGTACCTCGTCCGAAAGGCCATCTTCGGAATATCGGAATCCTTCACTCGTAGCTGATAATACCCCGATCTCAAATCAATATTCAAAAGTACGGTTGCCCCTTGCAATTGGTCGAACAAATCATCAATCCTCGGGAGCGAATACTTGTTTTTTATAGTCACTTTGTTCAACTCATGAAAGTCGATACACAGACGAAGTGACCCATCCTTCTTCTTCACAAACAGGACCGGTGCGCCCCAAGGCGAAGCGCTCGGTCGAATGTACCCCATGTATAGCAACTCCCCCAATTGTTTCTTCAACTCAAGCATCTCGACAGGCGCCATACGATATGGCGTCTTAGAAATCGGTGCTGCACCCGGCTCTAAATCGACAATAAACTCAACTTCTCGGTCCGGCGGGAAACCCGGCAACTAGTATGGAAAGACGTCAGGATACTCACATACTACCGGAATAGACGAGAGCTCGACTCCCCCTTCTTCCGATCTCAAAGCGTAACACCAATAACCCATGCAACCTCCCCGAAGAAGTCTCACCGCCCTCAAGACACTGATCAGGAATCTCGGGCTATTCCGCTTACGCCCCACAAAAGAATGCTCGGTACCGTCAGAGGCTAACATCGAAACAGTTCTCGTTCTATAATTCATGATCGCCCCATGACGGTCCAGCCAATCCTCGCCAAGAATCAAATCCTCATCTCTAATATCTACCGCAATAAGATTAGAAGGCCAAACCCTCCCCGCGATACTCACGGGAAAATCTCTAATCTCACGATCCCCCACGATGCTATCCCCACTAGGCAGTTTAACAACAAATGGTTCACACGCAACTAGGCACTCAACATGAAGACGACGCACACAATCCATAAATATGAAAGAATGCGTAGCACCAGAATCGAATAATACAGAAACAGGATGGTCAAGGATGTGAACGGTACCTGTAGCCACCATTGCATCAGGATCTCCTGCTCGTCTCATCTCATATACTCGGGGCGGAACAGACCCCGCACTAGAAACTCCCCCTCTAGAAGAATGTCCACGTCCTAGACCTCTACCAAAACTCTGCTGTGGCTGAGGAACTGTCGGTGTCTGATTCACACTCGGATCTCCGCGGTGGGCTGATATCTCGATGGCGGCACCCGAACTGCATCCGTACAAAACTTAGCACGATGTCCCATCCGACCGCACGCAAGACACTGAATCGGGGGCCTATCACACTCACTCATCATGTGGCCGGGACGACCACCGTTAAAGCACGTAGGACCGCGAATGGAACCAGTATGAGCAGACTTAGAACTGTTTCCTCGTCCAAATGACGAAGACTGGCCCCCGAAGACTCTCGAACCAGACTGAGCCTTCGGATGCCCACCAGACTTGCCTCCCAAAAACTGGCCGGAGGTCTTCTGTTTCTTCCCCTCGGCTGCCGTCTCTGTCGCAGCAAACGACATCTCATAAGCCATCGCCTTATTCTGATACTCTTTCAAAGTTGTGATGCACCCTCAGTTTCATCTGCATATCAAAGTGGCGGATCTTATCAAGCTCATATCGGACTTGGTTTCTCACATAATGAAGTTGTTAGTTGTAGTCCTTGATTGCTTGAGAACTAGGAACATCCTGGGGCTTAGCCTCAAAGAAGGCTCGGATCCTCCCCTCTTTCACTGGCCATGGACAAAATTGGTCTTCCATCAACTCCCGGAATTCTGCCCACGTGGCTGCCCGATCACGTGGTTTCACCGCTTGCCACCATGCTGCCGCCTCTTTGGCGAGGAAGTACTGAGCGATGGGTACCTTCCTCTCCTCAGAGCAGTTAGCAGCCTCAAATACCTTTTCCATCTCAAACAACCAACTCTCCCAACCAGAAGGGTCGGAAGCATCATCAAACTGCGGAGGACGCATACGAATCATGTCCTGGAGTATCTTATCATTTTCGGATCCAGTAGGCGGAACTGGCTTGGCATTAGCTTGGCCGACCAGGACGGCCTGAGTTAGTAGCGTCATCTGGTTCGCTACTTGCTGCAAAATGTTCGCCACTCCAACATTCTCATGTGCATTACTGGAGCTAGCAGACTGATCCTGCTGACCCCCGGAACTAGGCGGAACACTGTTCGACAAAGAAGGCATAGCCGAATCGGTTCCCGAGTTATCGGACATGGCCGCCCCATCGGCTGCGCCACGTCCCCTACCACGTCCGCGACCACGTCCGCGTCCTCTACCTGCAGGCATTCTGAAGAAGTAACGGGTAAGTACAATTCAAACGCAAAACGTAACAAGATATCAAGAAAGGAACAGAACAGGACAACGTAACGAGTCAAGTTAGGAAAAACTTACGAGCACCGGCGTACAGAGATGATGGCGTAGCAGTGACACTGTTAAAAAAAACGACACTCGACTAGACCCAAATAACCGACAGCCTAGGTATCCATAAACCTAAGCTGTGATACCATATTCTGTAACACCTCCAAGACGATTAGGGCATATTACAGCGCCGTGGACCCCACACTGTGGAATCCACCAGGCTAACGTACCAAAATGACATCCGACAAAGACATACGACCATTAACAAAACAACCATTTCATAATTCACGACATCCAAACCAAAATAGAAATACGACAATACAATCCGTTCCCCAAAAAGGGTACACAACATAAATAAATTTAGCAAGAAGTACTCGAGTACTTAAACAAATGACATAATAAGTAAACGACAAAACAGAACACCAACAGACGACCACTGAACAGTATCATGCTTGTCCATCATCCTCGTAAGGCTCGAATGCTCGCTTGTCTCCAAGACCTGTACCTGAAATACAAAAAGTATTTCCCCCATTTAAGGGGTTAGCGACAACTGCTAGTGCAAGTACAATCCATTTGAACTACATTCTAATCAGATGAATATATGCACCAAAATCATTTTAGAAATCATTTATATTCCGGAATATTTACGGTGCACAAGCACAAAACACATTTCTCCAACAAAACAATTCAAAGTTAACCGTTGGTAAGAGACTCGCGGCCACCGTACCCCGCAGAGCCCCGTCGGACATCCTTGGGTGGTTAACCATAGTTTGTGATACGCACACACACGGCAATACGTATCCCTAGAGGCCCCGTCGGACCGTCCCTATGTGAACATACACATATCCATCCACACAACCACGAATAGCCATAATTCAAATACTAGAACAGGTAAACAAATGTAAAGTACTTGCCTTTGAGACATCTCCGACGAAATGGGGACGAACAACGACTATGAATGATCCGGACGGAAAACGACGGTTCCTAAATGAAGGATCAATATAACTCAGTCCTAACGGACAACAATAATCAAATGGAATACACCCATAACCCCGATTACAATCCATGGCAATAAACGTTCAATCGATACGGGCGAGGGTTTACGCAAAACCTCCCCGTATCAACAATTCACGGATTAAACTCGAGGAAAATGGATAGGTAATCACCCAATAACAACAATCGGTAAGGAATTTCGTAACATACATGAACAATTGGGAATCAATCACGAAAAACCCGAAAAACCCCCAAATTAGACAAGTTTAGGGTTCCTGAAGAAAATACCTCAGATTCGGACGATGGAGGATGATTACATTGATGATGATATGTTAGCACGAACCTACGGTGATGGAATACGAAGAATTCTATGATCAAAACTGAATGGAATCGCCCTCTAGAGTCGCCCGGTGAAGAAAATGAAAGAAAAGAATGAAAATTGTTGTTCTGACCTGCCCGCTGTTCTTAAAACAGCAGGCCGTTACGGCCATAACAAGTGGTGCATTACGGCCGTAACAATGGCATAACAAGTGGTGCATTACGGCCGTAACATATGGGGTGTTACGGCCGTAACACCCTGCTAGACAGCAGGTTCTGGCTGCTGCTGTCCAAATGACTCCGGACAACTCCGAAACTCGGACCTGCTATCGAACCAAAAATACGACTACGAAGAATATTCGATGACGACTCTAACCATTACAATAAAACATCATTCCAACTACCCGGGAATCCAAAATACGACAGCGAATATAGAATTCCCTAAACTTATAGGAAATTACAAAAATGGCCCAAGTGCCCGAAAAACACGATACGACGTCGGCTTTACAAACCAAAAGTCTCAACACGACCAACTCAACCATACGAACTTGTGCAAACCAAGAAACAACGAAAAAGAACGAGTTTTACAAGAATCAAACGTTCATACGGCAAAACATGACAAAAATAGAATCGCGTAAAAACATCACCAAAACTCGTCCAAAAGGAAAAACTCCAAGAATAAAGTAGATTCAAAATGTCAAAACGGCTACAAGCGAGTCGATAAAAATAGACATACACCAAAATGGAAACTACTAAAAATGGAAAGGTACGGATATTACACATGGATTGTAAGTTGATACCCAGAGAGAGTACCGCGACTCAACATAGACTTGTCGTGCTTGATTTTCAAGGTAAGAGGTATTATAAAAAGAGAAGCCCGCAAGTCGACCCTCGAGTTTGATGGTTGAAGCTTCAAGGGGAGAGTCGGCAAACTTTTGTGGATAATGTTGTCACTAGATGTAATGATTTCGAGTGCACGGAGATGGCTATAGATTCAACTTGGGCTATGTTGGAACATAACATTAAGGAATCATCAAGAGAAGTTTTAGGAGAATCTAAATAATACTAGCCATCAGGTAAGGACACATCATGGTGGAATGATGAGGTAAAACAGACGTGAAGGCTACAAGGCATTAGGAAAATGCCCGAGTGAGGAGAACTTCGAGAAATATAAGGAGGCTAAAAGAGAAGCCAAGAAAGCCGTTCGTGATGCTAGGGCTAAGATTAATCAAGAATTGTATACAATAGATACTAAGTAAGGGGAAAGAGATATTTATAAAATTGCTCGTATCAGAGATAGGAGGACACGAGATATTGGGAGAGTTAAATGTGTGAAGGATGGTGATCATAAGGTTTTAGGCAGAGATCGGGAGATAAGAGAAAGATGAAGGGCATACTTTGATAACTTATTTAATGGTCAATGTGAGGAGGATATTGGGGATGTAAGTATTGCTTCAAATTTGATTAATCAGGATTTTATGCGATGAATTCAAAAGGGTGAAGTACGGATGGCATTAAAGAAAATGGGTTCGAAAAAAGCAGAAGGGCCAGATGGTATACCTATTGAAGGATGGAGGTGCTTGGGAGAGAGAGGAATCGAATGGTTGACTATAATTTTCAACAAGATTTGGAAATACAACAATATGCCACTAGCATGGACGAAAAGCACTGTAGTTCCTCTATATAAGAACAAAAGCGATGTCCAAGATTGCTCTAATTATCGGGGGATTAAGTTGATGAGTCATACAATGAAATTATGAGAACGTGTAATTGAGCAATGTCATAGAAAGTGTGTTGAGATATGGGAAAACCAATTTGGATTTATGCCCGGGAGATCGACTGTGGAAGCAATATTTCTGATGAGGCAGATAATGGAACACTATCGTGATAAGAAAGACTTGCATATGGTTTTTATTGATTTAGAGAAGGCTTATGATAAGGTGCCAAGGGAGGTACTTTGGTGGGCATTTGCCAAAAAGGGAGTATCTAAGAAGTATATTGACATCATTAGAGACATGTACGAAGGAGCTAGTACAAGTGTATGTACTACAGTGGGAAGGACTGAGGAATTCCCTAATATGATTGGGGTGCAGCAAGGCTCGGCTCTTACTCCTTTCATCGTTGCCATAGTCATGGATGAATTGACAAGGTCAATTCAAGAGGATATTTCTTGGTGCATGATGTTTGCTGATGAAATAGTATTAGTTGATGAAACGAAGGACGAAGTTGAAAGAAAGTTGGAACACTGGAGAAATACGCTAGAAACTCGTGGTTTTAGGCTGATCAGAAGTAAGACCGAATATTTAGAGTGTAGCTTTAGTGGAAATGGAAGTAGAGAGGCGGGTACAATCACTTTTGATGGGAATGTTATACGAGGATCGGAGTTTTTTTGTTATCTTAGGTCTATTCTTCAAAAGGATGGAGAATTAGACGGTGGCGTGGCCCATAGGATTAAGGCGGAATGGTTGAAATGGAAGTGCACAACGGGGTTACTATGTGATCAAGGCGTACCTTAGCGATTAAAGGGAAAATTTTACCGAACAACAATTAGGCCTGCACTTTATATGGCACCGAATGTTGGGCTTTAAAGCATAATCATGTGCATAAGATGAATGTGGTGGAAATGCGTATGCTAAGATGGATGTGTGGCCATACGAGAAAGGATCGACTTAGAAATGATGTGATTAGGAAAAAGTATTAATGGCCTCTATAGAGGATAAGCTGTTGGAGAATCGTTTAAGATGGTTCGAGCATGTGAGATGGAGGCCGGTTGATGCACGGGTGCGAGGGCTTGAAGAATGGGGAGCGCATAGGCTGGTGAGGGGTAAAGGAAGACCTAAACAAACATGGATAAGAGTGATTGAGAATGATATGAGGTTTCTTGGGATTGGAGAAGCTATGGCGTTGGATAGGACGATGTGGAGGGAGAGAATTCAGGTGGTTTATTATATTTGAGTTTTTTTTTGCATAATGGCTATTACTATTTTTATTTAATTTTTATTATTTATTTATTTATTATTGCATAATTATTATTATTAATTTTTTATTATTTCTTTTATTTTTTATTTACCTACTAAACTTTTCACCTTCACTTTTGCCTTTTTCATATGACTGTTCTATTGGAGACGACTTGACGTTTTCATATATTGGTTCATGTTAGCCGACCCAAAGCATTTTGGGACTAAGGCTCTAATGTTGTTGTTGTTGTATTGATTAACTAAAATTATTTTCCTGTTGATTGACGTAAGTTGAGATTGTATTGTCGTGTTTACTATTTGGTGTGTATTATTTGGTACGGGTATCCTGGTACGTCATGCATGTGTTTATGTGATAGCGTGCCGTGCTTTGTCATGTGTTTGTTTTATTTTGGATCGTTGGTATTGTACGCTAGCATTTCATCGCATGTAGTTTGATTGTTGTTTTCATCGAGGAGTTTCGTAGTTACGTCGAGTTCTTGGTGTGGTCCTGCTGCCTGTACAAGACTCATAGTGCATGCTTTGCAGTTAGGTAGCGCACACTACAGTTAACGCACGCTAAAACCTGATGTTAACACACGCTAACTGGAGGCCGAGATAGTAGCTGCTGAAACTAGGACTCGTTAGCGCATGCTAAGGAGTTTGGTTAGTGCACGCTAACTATAATGTCGGGCAGAACCTGCTGAATTTCTGGCCCGTTAGCGCATGCTAAGGACAAGGGCTAGCGCGCGCTAAATGTAGTGGTATGTTACCGGACAACGACCTTTTTCTACTCACTTTTCATTTCTTACCCTAAGAACTGGCGAGAGTGCGCAGGGGAGACGACTTGGAGGTGATTTAGTGCAATCCTTCATCATCTACCACCGTTATTGCATCTATAATGAAGATTAAACAATATCTAATCCTTCTTGTCCATCGGATCGAGGTATTTTTCCTTGAATCTCTTGGAGTTAACTTTCTGGGGGATGTCTTTAGATTTAAATTCTAACCCGATTTTGATGAATCTGTTAGTGTTATTTGATGTTGTTGATCGTGTTCTGTTGTATATCGATATTTTGAGTTTGTTTAACTCGATTGGTGATTTGAGTGTTCTTGAGAAATATTGAACATTTAATGTCCAGTTAAATATTTCAATGAGTTTTTTCTTTGTGTGTTGGGTGTGTTTCCCGTCATTATTGGTTGTTATACTCATAGTGATTATGTTGTTGTTTCTTTCTCGATGAGATTGTAGGTTTTCAGGGCTTTTCCGTTGAGCCTTGTTCGTCGAAGTATTCGCGTGTTGATTTCGAGGCAAGTATTCTTGTCTATACAATTTATATCTTGTGAATTAAAGTTGTATAATGGGTGCATGGTGATTTGTTCATTTTCATTGATTGTTAATTATGTGAATTATCCGTCGTTGATATCTCGTTGTGTGATTTGTTGTTTGATTATTACATGTCGTGGAAACATGTTGATTGTGAAGTTGTATTGATTTGATAATACCTATGGGATTCGGTACTTGCGAGTATAGGTCGAGATCCAGTAATGTGTGGTGTCAGGTAGGGTTTGACTGGGCCTCTGGAGTTAATTACTTGCGAATACGAATAATGTGTTTTGATACCAGGTAGGGATCGGTGAGGCCTATGGTGTTCGTCACTTACGAGTGCGAACAGTGTTCGGCTATGAGTTATTCAACCAGGTACGATCTGACGAGGTCACTGGGGTGCGCATTTGGAGTGTGGGACCGGGATACCTTATGGGACTATGTTGTGATATTTTGTTGTTGGGTCGTGGACCCTGTGATTGTTTCTGAGTATTGTGATTTAAAATGATATTTAGGCTGAGACCTAATGATTCTGAAATGATTTATAACTAAGGACCCGGGGTCCAAAAAGATTTTCCCGTTTTATAAAGCTCTTGTGATGTGAAACGAGATTGGGGTTGAGACCCTAATGTTGTGAAAAAGGTTTTACAACTTCGCACTGTTGGAAAATTGGCACCCCACTTAGAATGGTAGATAATATTGCGGTGTAGAGTTTTAAAATTCTTTTGTGCGGAAGCGTAATTAACTTGCGGAAAGTAAATGAAACAAGATTTATAGAGGTTCTGCCAAACATGCCTACGTCCTCTATCCGTATCTTTTCTATAGGCTCAAGATCAACCTTTTCTGCCTTGTCTTCTATCGGTCCGAGTTAAACCGTTACAATCTCATCTTCTATCGGTCCGAGATAAACCGTTACACTCTTGTCTTTATGTCGGTCCAAGAAAACCGTTTTCCTTTTATATTGGACAAGGAAGCAACCTATCTATCTTTTTATTAGTACTAGACAAACCTATCTTGGACTTAAATATGATTCTAATAATGCCGGATCAACGATCCTAATAACACTGAATCAATCTACAATCTGTATCTTTCTTCTCGTGTATGTTTTCGTGTATGAACACTCAAACACTCATCACTTAAGCACAAATACAACAACAATAGTGTATATTTGATAAATATATGATTTGCTTGTAGTTGCCGTGTAGAATAATACCATATGCGTTGGTATTTATAGTCATAAAGTCTCAACTAGCCGTTAGCCTCTGCATCATGCATTACGTACGTTAACTGTAGTCCATTACGTATGTTAGCCGTCTTACGTACATTAACCCTCCTTCGTTACGTACGTTAAGTATAGTGCAACTCGGTCCAGTAGCTGCTGTATACTTCTTTACGTACGTTCTATAACCCTCGTTACGTATGTTATCTTCAGTCAAAATATCTGTTGCATGTTGACCTACTCCATGACGTCATCTTCAATGGTTCCTTGTTCGAATTCATATTCAAACCATTACGTACGTTAGTAACTCTATGTTACATACGTTTAGTTCTTCCAATTGCGTACGTTATATTGTCTCGGTTGCATACGTTAAATCAATAGGAGACATTTCAGGTGACTATCTATTAGGTACGTTATACATTTGATGTAGCGTACGTAATCTTCGTTAATCGTCACTTGCTTGCTTTTCTGTCCGTTTTGAGCATCTTCGACTTCTTTGTTGTTTTGCTTTGTTCCATTGTTATTTTCTTTGATCGATAACATCATCAACTCATAATAGCATCATTAACAACTCATCATCAAAACCAATTTATAATTATATGGAATTGAATATTCCAACAATCTTCCCCTTTTTGATGATGACAAAACAACAACCTTTCAATGGGATTTTATACCTGCAAAATTAAAGTAATTACAGATCAAAGTTTTCGGATTTGTCTGTTTCGTTAGTTTTCATCTCTCCATTTTTTTCTTCTTTTCGACTTCTTCATATTATTTTCGTTTTCAACTTTCTTCTTCGTTTTCTCGATTTTCTTCTTCTTCGTCTTTTCTCCCCCTTTCATGATCAGGTATTTCTTTTATTTTTCTCGTCATTCCTCCATGACTCGTATTCTCCTTCTCCCATTATTTTTCTCGACTTTCTCTCCCCTTTTTGTCATAATCAAATAGTGCATAAAAAATTGATACAGTAAATATGACAATTTACTGGTAAAACTCCCCCTGAAATATAGATCTCCCTATTTAAAAAAATAATTCCCTCTGAGTTAAATATCAGTTGTTAGAAATATAAATTATCAAAATACCAATTGATGGAAATATATTAATTTTGATTTTTGGGGGATCCAACCGATGGTTTTTCTTTTGAAACATAGACAATATTTGGTATAGTGGTTCCTTTAGGAATCCAAATTTTCTTAATTTTTATCGTCCATCTTGGGCTTTTGCAAATCAAAATATGATGCCCAAGTTTTAAATATTTCTCACATTGAGGTATTTTAAAATTTAAGAATTCGGTTTTATTACACGGTTTGAATCCTAACCCCTGTTTATTTAATGAAAATTTTTGAACGGAAAGTATTTGTTCAAATTTGTCATTTCCGCAAGAAAATTTATTTGTTAAACTCTTAAGTTTGTTTTGAACTTTCAAAAGATCATCCTTTAATTGATTTTCATTCTCAAGATATTTAGAATGATCGGTTTCTATAAATTTTCCTTTTTCATTTAATTTAAAATTTTCGATTTCTAATAATTTATTTTTCACTTTCAGGGATTTATTGTCAATTAAAGCATTTTGAAAATCGGTATGTAAAAGTTCGAATGCATCAAATAATTCGTCGTGAGATGAGGTACTAACCTGGCTTTCGACGTCACTTTCGTCGAATGAACTTCTTGCCGTGAGGGCGAGGTTATTTTGAGTATATTCATCGTCATCCTCTTCGTCACTCCATGTTGCTACGAGAACTTCGTCGTGCCTCGGCAATTTTTCGCAAAGTGGCCTGGTTTACCATAGTTTCGACAGTTATTGTCGAATTTCTTTGATTCGCTCGTCTTGATGTCCTTCCTTCGCCGGTTTAATATGTTTTGAAACTTATTTATATTCTTGGCATAATATGCCGATTCTTCATCATCTTCATCTATCAGGATTTCTTCTTTCTTTGACATCTTAGCTTTCACAGCTATGGTTCTTTCTTTCAGTTTCGGCCTGGCGTTCCGAGATTTAAGAACTATCTCGTAATTTATTAGCGATCCGACGAGGGCGCTAAAATCAAGATTATTTAAATCTTTCGATTCCATAATCGCTGTAATCATCCCGCACCATTCAACAGGTAGTCATCGTAGGATTTTCTTAACTTTTTCACTACTTGTTAATGGTTTCCCAAAACAAGTTAATCCATTAGTAATGACCGAAAATCGGTCATATTTGTTATGGACTCGTCATTCTTCATCATAAATAGCTCGTAGTCGTGGAGGAGCATATTGATCTTTGTCTCCTTGACTTGTGATGTTCCTTCATGAGTCACCTCAAGCATTTTTCAAATTTATTTGGCACTTTCGCACAAGGATATCCGGTTGTGTTCTTCCGGATTTAAAGCATAATATAATAATCGCGTTGCTTTGCAATTATAATGGTCATTTTTCCAATCCTCATCATTATAATCTTCAACGCTTTTTAGAGATTCGTCTAGTTTTGTAGGAATTTTCGGACCTAGGCAAATAACTTTCCAAAGCTCGATGTCATAGGCTCGGATGAAGATAGACATTTTCTTCTTCCATGTCATGAAGTTCGATACATCATAGAATGGAGGTCGGTTTAAGGCAAGACCTTTGACTGGGGCAAATTGAAACGCCATAGGATCTTCTTCTCCTCGGATGTTAAGACGGTTTCAAAGAGAAACCTCTCTGATACCAATTGTTGGAAAATTGGCACCCACTAAGAATGGTGGATAATATTGCGTAGTAGAGTTTTCAAACTCTTTTGCATTGCAGAAGCGTAATTAACTTGCAGAAAGTAAATGACACAAGATTTATAGAGGTTCGGCCAAATGTGCCTACGTCCTCTCTCCGTATCTTTTTCTATAGGCTCAAGATCAACCTTTTCCGCCTTGTCTTCTATCGGTCCGAGGTAAACCGCTACAATCTCATCTTCTATCGGTCCAAGATAAACCGTTACACTCTTATCTTTATGTCGGTCCAAGATAAACCATTTTTCTTTTCTATTGGACAAGGAAGCAACCTATCGAGCTTTCTATTGGTACTAGACAAACCTCTCTTAGATTTAGATATGATTCTAATAATGTCGGATCAACGTTCCTAATAAAACCGAATCAATCTACATTCCGTATCTTTCCTCGCGTGTATGTTTTCGTATATGAACACTCAAACACTTACAACTTAAGCCCAAATACAACAATGATAGTGTATACAATAATATCTGATCAATATATGATTTGCTTGTAGTTATTATGTAGAATAATACCATATACCTTGGTATTTATAGGCATAAAGCCTCAACTAGCCGTTAGCCTATGCATCATGCATTACGTACGTTAACTATAGTCCATTACGTATTGTTGTTACCCGAAATATTATCCGAAGATAGATATTGCTGGAGCGGTCGAGCAACAGCAAATTTCGAGAGCACGTCCGAGGGAATGGAAATAACACAAGATTTGCCGGGTTTGTTAGGCCCGGGCTTGAATGCTCTCGCGAGATGTTATTAATAAGAATACGTTTGAGTACAAATATTAATGTAAGAATGCGATTACAATGATTGTAAAAGATCCTAGATATCTTGCTCTTGAGCGAAGCTCTGTGTGTTCTTGTTCTCGTTTCTGCCGACCGTCTTAGGATTAAGAGGTTCCGAGAGTGAGAGATGAACAGATGTCCGAAGTGTATAGCTTTTGCCAAGAGAGAAAGCCAAGTTATGAGCTGAGCCTGTGTACGAAAAGCCGAGAGTTTTCCATGTGTAGGCAGCCTTCTATTTATAGGAGATGAGATGCCTTTTACTGACGGGCGATCGCCTTTCTTGTAATATAATAAGGGGCGATTGTCTTTAAGCACATGGGTTGTCTGCCTTGAAGTCTGCGGCTGCTGCTGGCAGCCAGCTGTGCGGTCCAATGAGGAGCCTGCACACATCCTGAGTTGCTATCACGGGAGGTCCCACTTGCACCTTTCGGCGGGTCTGTCGGTAGGTGGGCAGATGGTGACAGGCTGTGGTCAATGATCCATGTCTTGCGGCGCTTTTTCCGGATCTGCACATGTGGGACTTTGTTCGAGGTTCGTCCTTCGCCGACTAGACATGTTGGCTTTGCGCGGCATGAGGCGGTTGTCCTTGGCGGGCACCAGAGTCGATCTCCCGGTGCCGAGAGACGATCGCCTTGGATGTCGATCGCTCGGCACTAGGTCCTGATCTGGGTCCTTCGGTCGGCCAATTTGCCTTGGTCTTATCTGGCTCTGGCTCGGTCGCCCGATCTCTGAGGCGATCGCCTGTTGAGACGTATAAATCTTGACACAACAATTGCACCCAAGCTTGCTCCGATGTTGAAGACATGGGGCGAGGTGGTTCTTGCTGGCGATCGTTGAGGATAAATACGGGCGACCCGTTGCGTGGACTTTGGTCTCGGACTTGGGCGATCTGATCGATTGGCGAGCTATCTTCGGCCTTGTACCTGCAATTAACAAATTTACCGATCCCTCGTAGAAAGTTGATAGTTTCGTCATTGAGGAACCGTGCACAGTCGCGGAGTTCTATGGACCGACTCCATGATCGTGTCTTGTGCGCGAGCGACATTGTCTGTCTCGTGAATCATTTTATTGTGAGGGTCCTCCGTTAGGCTGCGCCTCGCCTTGTATTTAAACGAAGGGCGTGCGGTCTTGGTCTGGAGAAGTCCTTGCGCGGGGCGTCATCGGATTAATCGACTCCACGTCCGCGGCTAGTTAGCTCTTTTCTACCTCGGATCGTCATGTTAAATGGCAATCCTCGACGGTATACGTTGAGACGGGGGTAGGGACGCGTCGCATTGTCCGTGAAGGATCCACCATGTTAAGTGATGGACCTTCAAGGGCGAACGATCGTGTCCATTGATTTGTTTGGAGGGTCCTTCGGCTACGCCCGCCTCGTATTTAAACGAAGGGCGAGCGATCTAAGCCCAAAGGAACCTTCATGGCTGAAGCAGTCGGTTCCATCGACCACCAGGACTATGGCTGCACTCTTCTACCTCGGGTTGTCATGTTAGATGCCGACCTTCGACGGTGTAGGTTATGTGGGGGAGGCGATCTCGTGCCTTAGTCCATCATGTTAGATGGTGAATTGTAGATGGCGAGCGAGTCCTCCGGTTTTGGTGATGTTGCTTAATTCTGGCGATCGGATTGGAAGACTGATGATCGTCGTTCGGTCGCCGATCGCGCTACTCATAGATTGAAAAGTAACTTTTGCCTGGCCAAGAAGTCTGCGGACTTGGCGCGGAAGATTGCGTAGGTCGGGGGGAGGTCCTTCGTAAGATGCCTGAACATAGGCGAAAGACCATCGAATCCCCCTAGGACCGAGTACAGGGCGATCTCGTCGCTTACGGGCTCGCCGTTGAGGACGATCTCATCTACTCGGTCGATGTAGTTTGCGTCGGACTCTTCTTACCCTTGCTTGATCTGCATTATGCGATGGGGACCTTCCGGCCGAGCGACCACCTATGGGCCAGGTCGCCCAGCGTCAGCGGGAACATTCGGCATCTGGTCGCATCTGATGCCCCATACCCGGTCATGTAGATCCGGAATTTGCTCAGGTGAGTCTCGGGATCCGACCTTCCTTCGTATACAGGTGTTTTCGGAGGAGCGATCCTACGCTGCACGGGGGCGAGCTCGATGTGGACCGCGAGTGGCTCGTTCGGCCCGGCGATCTTGCTATTGGCGCCTGTCCTAGTTTCTAGGAGCGCATTCATGTCGTCGAGCTGGCGTTGCATCGGGGCCATTGTTGTAGCTTGGTCGCTCGCGGTTTGGCTTTCCGGGCGGATGCCGAGGCGATCGTGTACTGATCTCCTGACTCCGCGGTCGCCGATCTCGGTTCTTCGGCGAGGGGGAGCCAGATGGCTGGTCGGCCTTCCGGGAGTTGGATAAGCTGAACTCCTGGTGACGGATTCGGGCTCCGTCGTCTCATGGCTGGGGCCGGACTGCCCCTGTCGCCATGATGGGTTGCTTCCTAGGCGGCTGAAGACAGAGGTGTCCCGCCTTGCGAGCGCCTTTTCTTGCGAATCGGGTTCTCCTGGCGATCGCTCGGTTATTAACCCCTTGAACTTCCTCTTGCTCACACGGCGGATGGCCGAGGGGGTTATAGCTGGCGCGTCGAATGCTCTCCGTCGCTCCCGTAGGATGGCCAGGGCCTCTTCGATCTGTTCCGCAGTTTGGAACTGATCAAGCGAGAGGCTTGGGCTGTCCCTCGGGGGCGGGATCGAGAGTCACGGGTCGCCGCGGCTACCCTCCGCCATAGGCCGGGGCTCGGATTGAGACGGAATGAGGTGTCCGGCGGATCGGCCAGCTTCTTTCTTCGATGTGGAGGCAGAAGTCATGATTCTGAAAGCTTTCTTTGAAGGGCAGTGAGTGTATCTTCAAGTATATGCCCCGGAGAACAGTGAGTGTTCTTCGAGACGGTAGGAATAAAAATGAAGGTTTAGATCCCCTTCTTCTAGCACCAATTTTTGTTGCCCGAAATATTATCCGAAGATAGATATTGCTGGAACGGTCGAGCAACAACAAATTACGAGAGCACGTCCGAGGGAATGGAAATAACACAAGATTGGCCGGGTTTGTTAGGCCCGGGCTTGAATGCTCTCGCGAGATGTTATTAATAAGAATACATTTGAGTACAAATATTAATGTAAGAATGCGATTACAATGAGTGTAAAAGATCCTAAATATCTTGCTCTTGAGCGAAGCTCTGTGTGTTCTTGTTCTCGTTTCTGCCGACCGTCTTAGGATTAAGAGGTTCCGAGAGTGAGAGATGAACAGATGTCCGAAGTGTATAGCTTTTGCCAAGAGAGAAAGCCAAGTTATTAGCTGAGCCTGTGTACGAAAAGCCGAGAGTTTTCCAAGTGTAGGCAGCCTTCTAGTTATAGGAGCTGAGATGCCTTTTACTGATGGGCGATCGCCTTTCTTGTAATATAATAAGGGGCGGTCGTCTTTAAGCACATAGGTTGTCTACCTTGAAGCCTGCGGGTGCTGCTGGCAGCTAGCTGTGCAGTCCAATGAGGAGCCTGCACGCGTCCTGAGTTGCTGTCACGGGAGGTCCCACTTGCACCTTTCGGCGGGTCTGTCGGTAGGTGGGCAGATGGTGACAGGCTATGGTCAATGATCCATGTCTTGCGGCGCTTTTTCCGGATCTGCACATGCGGGACTTTGTTCTAGCTTCGTCCTTCGCCGACTAGACATGTTGGCTTTGCGTGGCATGAGGCGGTCATCCTTGGCGGGCACCACAGTCGATCGCTCGGTGCCGAGAGACGATCGCCTTGGATGTCGATCGCTCGGCACTGGGTCCTGATCTGGGTCCTTCGGTCGGCCAATTTGCCTTGGTCTTATCTGGCTCTGGCTCGGTAGCCTGGTATCTGAGGCGATCGCCTGTTGAGACGTATAAATCTCGACACAACACGTATGTTAGCCGTCTTACGTACGTTAACCCTCCTTCGTTACGTACGTTAAGTATAGTGCAAATCAGTCCAGTAGCTTCTGTGTACTTCTTTACATACATTATATAACCCTCGTTATGTACGTTATCTTCAATAAAAATATTCGTTGCATGCTGACCTACCCCATGACGTCATCTTCAACGGTTACGTGTTTGAATTCGTATTCAAACCATTACGTAGGTTAGTAACTCTATGTTACGTATGTTAAGTTCTTCCAATTGCGTACGTTATATTGTCTCAGTTGCGTACGTTAAATCATCAGGTGACATTTTAGGTGAGTCTTCAGGCGACTATCTATTACGTACGTTATACATTTGATATAGCATACACTATCTTCGTTAATCATCACTAGCTTTCTTTTCTGTCCATTTTTAGCGTCTTCGACTTCTTTGTTGTTTTGATTTGTTCCATTGTTGTTTTCTTTGATCGATAACATCATCAACTCATCATTAGCATCATTAACAACTCGTCATCAAAAACCAATTTATAATTATATGGAATAGAATATTCCAACATGGACTTGAGGCCCTAAAAGGCTTTTCCGTTTTCTAAAAATCCCGAGTTGATGAATTATTTTCAAATATTTGAGTTGGTTTTCTCTATTAAAAACCTCTCGTGAACTTCTCCTATTGTTTGTCGTTATCTGACTATGACTGATATTTGCGTGGTATATATTGTATGATTAGAATACCTGTGCTAGCAAATTCGAATTGTTAACCCCTTAAATGGGGGAAATACGTTTTATGCATTTCAGGTATGCTTAGTTCGAGGGAGCAATCACATAGTCGGCATGGAAGATGGCAAGTTGTGTACTAATCAATCGAGAGTCTAATCTTGTTTGTATTGTTGAGGTCTACCCCGTTTCCGCTGTAGTGCATTTTGACCGCTACGAGAATATGTGTTGTAATCATATTTTATTCGGTTTTGATATTGTCGTGTGACCTTGCTGGTCCTTGTATATTGAATAATCAACCTTATCGGTCTGTCATGATACGTAGTTTGACCCCTATCGGTCAAACATTGAGTTGTCATGTGGTGTTTAGATTGAAAGATCCTTTCGGAAAGAGTCTACGACGTGTGGCATTCCCTCATGGTTTTGGGGGTATTACACTTTTATTGGATATGAATTTGGAATTGTGCCATATACCATTGGAAAGGCAAATGAGTATAGTTTCCAACAAAAAAATGGCACTAAAGATACAAAGTGTGGAGAGAGTTATGGAGACTGCCACAGAAAGTGTAACACCCCCATAGGGATTTACAGCGTCGTGGGTCCCGCACTGGTGCCCACGAGGCTAAAAATCATCTACACAATCATTCAACATGCAGAAAAGGCCAATGACGGTAATATCTTTCAAAAATACCCAAAGACTTCACAAAATCCATTTTCCAAATACCGTCATAAACTCCCATTTGAAAGTACAAGGCCAAAATATCAAAACTCAATAGTTTCAAGACGTATGTTAAGTCAACACTTATACACACCGATAAAAATAGTTTAGGGGAATGGTTTTCCAAAAGATACCCAAGTTTGTAAAATACCATAAAACCATTTTAAAATACACATGGAGCGGCTAAAATCAACAGTAAAAAAATGCATTGCAGCGGAATATAAATCAATAAAATATTGATTTCCACATACATGTCATGGCCAATATCATCCGGGAAGCTCATTTCCTCACTATCGCTACAAGCTCGATCTCCGAGAACCTAAAAATAAAGCCCACGACAGGGCCAGCCACAATACTGAATAATGATAACGATCACATCATCATAAATAATTACATACCAATGTAATTATAAGGTAAGAGATACTACCAATGTAATCTCACCGTCATAACCTTACCAACTCGTGGTAATCCATATCAATCAATCCTCACCATAATTCACATCTCGTATTCTCAAATGACGAGATGAAACTGAATGCAAGCATCTGTACTGTACTCAAACAATACCAAAATCCTCAAAACATCATCATAACTCATAAGTATGGAATATACAATCTGTGCCAAATAGTGCACATCGGATCACAAATACAATCTCAATCATAATAACACGATATATCCAATAGCATACAATACATCTATAATCAACCGCCTAAACAATGGCAACAAGTCTTGAAACATCGACTCAAAGTCGGAATGCTCATAAGATCAATAACAAGGATCAACTAAGAAATCAACCGAGAATACCATCGACATGATAAACTCAAATACGACCAACCAAAGGTCAATCATAGCCGAGAAAACTATCAATGAGATAAACTCCAAAACCGAGAATACCATTAACATGATAAACACTCAACCGATCAACTGAAGGATCAACAACAATTGAGAATACCATCAACATGATAGGCTCCAACAAAGTCAAAAGACATCTGAGAGTACCATCATATGGTAAACTTCAATACGATCAACAATAGATCAACAATGACCGAGAATACCGTCAACATGGTAAACTCCAAACAAAATCCACCAAGTCATAGGAGTATTATAACCTCAAACCGTTGATCACAAGCGATCAAACACGCCATATGAATCAACCAGATCATAATCTCAAATCACGGAATATATGCAATCACAGATGTTGTATAAACCCCAGTCCGATTATAATCTCATATCATCGAACATATGTAATCAAACATGCTATGTGTATCAATCAGATTATAACTCAGTCTTGTTGAAAACACACACAATCAATGACGTTGTATGTATCGGCTACATTATGGATAAAAGGATGGCGCCACACTATGCCTGGGATGAAAACGTGTTCGTGCACAAGCCACCAATGGGTATCGTTCGAATACACGTGTGGTCTTGTACCTAATTAGTCTCACGAAGTACGTCTCGTGTACACAGCTAAATGTGAGGTCAACAACCCACACATTACTATACGTGCCCGCCCTGAAAATCCTACACATACCCATCTGGCATGTTAGTGTGACTCGAAATATCACGATATCAACATGACAATGAAACTCAAAGAATCACAAAAAATCCAATAAGGATCAAAAGAGACCCATAGAAGTGAAACAACAACATACCAATAACAAATGATTGACATGACCAACGATATCAAAACAACAGTCTTGGGATCACCATCCCTCAACAAACGATCAACACTATCAACAGTACCAAAACAGTGCTCCTGGAATCAACATACATCAACGAATGATCAACAATACCAAATAATGGTCCTGGGAACAACATCCCTAACGAACTATCAGCACGATTAACAAGAATCTTAATTCACAAAACACAAAGCAACGTATATCACAATGTACAACATTCATTAGAATCATTATCCTCATCAAGCAATAATTTACTTACCTCACAGCCCGTGACGGATGTCCTTTCCACGAACAAACGTCCCAGAATGAATAAATAATTATTGAACACCGAATGAAATACAGTCCATCAATGTCAATAAACCAGTATCCCGATATCAAAACCATCACGATAGACAATCCTGGATACCCGACATTCCATAACATCAACTTTAGATAACTCATATCTCTATCTTCACCAACTGTATACTTAATACTTAAGTATACTAGTAATATATATGTAAACTATATACATTATGATCTAATCCAAACCAAAAAATAACATACAAACCGTTATCTTCTCAATTCACATTTATCATATATGAATTATAAATGAAATGAAATCAAAACCATTCATTAAACATCAAAAACTGAACAAGTATAAGTTGCCTCGATATTGATATGATAAAGCCGTTATCAATCCCCTTGCTTTCGTCTACGAGCTCCTAGGCCCCGACTAAAGCAATTCACGAACATCTCAAACTCAACCGCAATACAATAGTTCTTATCTGCAATCAAATATTACAATCTACTGCAATAACCGATTAACCACATATCCAAAAACAATCAACAATCGATAACACAATTAATAAGTCGATGGTTCGACAATATCTCGATTATATCCAAAATCGTAAAACTCAATCCAATCAACCACGAATTCATATCCACAATACGATTCCATAGTCCGATAATCATGTCAATAATCAATTCAATACGCTATCAATGCTTATAGCATTCTCAAATTCGAATTACACCTCGAATACGAATTAACAAGGTTTAGACATCAATCAAATTCGTTAAACTCATATCAAAACAATACCAAGATTATCAACAATATGAGATATCCAATCAGTTCAACATAATGAATAATCATACTCCAATATTGATCATAATCTTCTAAACTTATTTCATAATTCGTATTTCATCAACAACATACGAAAATTACAACTTCAATCAATATAATCTATATTTCTAGATGTCAACAATCCATGTTTATATCTACAACCACGAATACCACAATAAATATTCATCTTTGATGTGATATATAAACCAAGAACACCAAGAATACTAAGAACACTAAGAAGACCAAGAACACTAAGAACACCAAGAACAACAATTAATCAAGAACTATGTCCATTATAATCAGAAGATTCAGAACAATATAATCCAAGATGTGTTCTAACATCTAAACCATCATCTCAACTCATAATCAATATATATCAACATATCATCATCTTTTTCAACACATATCTCATAAAATCTCAAGAATCACATCAATAATCATAATCCAAAAGGATAAGCATATCCATCTCGTAATCATAAATATAAACTCATATATATTATGATTATCAGCCCAAGAATACCAATATCCAATCCAAAATGAAAATCAAAGTGAAGAGCAATTATCTTATTGAAGAAATTGATTGAATTCTAAGGTTGAATCCATTTCCAATCACTTCAAAGCTCAAAAATCATTAGAGATGATTAGTCCCCAAACACTCAAGTGTTTGGAACTTAAAACCCTCTTCAAGACCTCTCTCCATCCGATAAAATGAAAGAATGGCCGAGAATGAACAATAATTCCCAATCTTCATCTTATATACTAGGACCATTAGCATGCGCTTCTAAACCTCTTAGCGTGTGTTAACAAAGTCTAGCAGAAGGTTGAGTTTTCTGACCCCTTTAGCGTGCGCTACTATGACAAAATAATATGTGTTAATCCTCCATATTACACGTATGTATCAACCCATTGACTTCATCGGAACATGCACCGAAAGCAGTTGGGACCACATATTAGATTCCCTTGGACTGATCTACAATTAACGTGCGCTAGCCATATGCTTAGCGTGTGCTAAATGCCATTGACCCAGCCATGCACATGCACACCGAAGGTGTCGACTGTAACACCCCCAGATTTAACTGGGAATATTACAGCGCCGTGGGCCCCGAGATGGAACCCACAAGGCTGAAGGAAATTTTCGCAAACATTTACAAATGTCCAAGAGGCTAACGACGGTATTATCTATTTAAAACATTCGAAGACTTTATAAAACTCGTTTATCAAGACCGTCGTAAAAAATCTCATTTGAAACCACAAGGCCCCTAATGCCAAAACTTACAGTTTAAAAATATACGTTAAGCTATCGCTTACACGTACCGACAGAAAAGATTTAGAAAACGATTGCCAAAGTGACCTAAATTACCAGATACCAAAAGGTCATTTCAAAATACTCACGCAGCGGAAAAAGACCAACCATAAAGATACTCTAGCAGCGGAATACAAGAACCAATCAAGAAACTCAATGCACGTAACATGTCCTAGCCGGTATCCTCCGGAAGCTCATCTCTTCACGACCGCTACAAGCTCGATACTCCAAGAACCTAAAAAGAAATCCCACGACGGGGTCAGCCATAATATCCAACAATGATAACCGTCACATCACATTAATAATTACATACCAATGAGAATACAACATAAAAATACGACCAACGTAATCTTACCGCCATAACTTTGCTTACTCAACTAATTCTCATCAGAATAACCATTATCACATTTCACATCCTGTACTCGATTAACCAATAAACTCGAACATAATATCTGTATTGTACCTCAAACAATACTCAAGATTCTCAAACTATCATAACCAACTCACGATACGGAAATATACCAGTTCTGACCAATACGATCCCTCGAATAACATCATCAAATCCCAAGACGATAACCGAGTGTCCATCAAAGACAAATACCAAAAGAAATATGGAACATACCTCGAGATACGAAATACCATTACCATCACGTCAGTCTAATCCGAGATCAGATCAACACAACATAGGGACATGGTCCTAACACAAGACCTACAAATGCATACTCATATGACAACGTCAATATGATCACAACAATAACGACAATGTATACTTATGGCAAACCCATAATATACATATGCACAACAACAATACATGGCAATCCGATGATCCAGCGTTCACTGCCTAGATCCCCCGATGATCCCGTCAGACCAACCCGAGGTGGAAAACCCGTCCGATGATCCAGTATGCGCTAGCATAGATCCCCCGATGATCCCGTCGGACCAACACGAGGTGGACATATGACAACAATGCACAACTGCACAAAACAACAGTACACAATACACAACAACAACAATGCACAAATGCATGACAACAACGATACACGAAAGTATCACGACATGATTGGCACAAATGATAAAAATGATTAGAGTGCTTGCCTCGAGTCCTTCGAGAACGATCTCAATGTCTAAACCATCACGAACCATTATTCTGAATATTCACCGATCCAAAACATCACGGACGGTAGATAATTCACGTTTTCATCAATACCATGATGTATCCTTGATAACAAGTATACCAACGACAATTGTAAATCATATACCTTATGATTTAAATTCCCAAAACTCGAATACAACCTATAATCCCAAATCTCCTGTGATTACGATTTATAAACATTGCTATACGAATTATAAACGAATGAAACTGAAACCATTCATTAAATATTATAAACTGAGCAAGTAATAACTTGCCTCGATACCAATGAAGCCGTTACCAATTCCTTGCCGTCGTCTACAAGTCCCTCGGCCCTGATCAAAGCAAGAACATTCTTGAATACGACCGCAAAGCATGGTTCTAAACATCGATCAATAATCTCAACCTATTACAGTAATCGATAGACAACAAGTTCGACAACAATTAACAATCGATAAAACCAATTTACAAACCCAACGGCTCGACAATATCTCGATTAAACACTAGTCGGATCAATCCTACTCAAACCAGCACGAATTTACAACCACAACACGAAAATACTGCACTTTCTGCCTTCTTAGCGCACGTTAATCACCTAACGTAGCGTGCGCTAAGTTGCTCCCGTTAGCGCACGCACGCTAGCGATGAACGTAGCGTGCGCTAATGCCTGCATGCATGTTTTTCAGATACCGATCAACTTATGGCGATTTCAAGAACACCAAGTGATTCTGAATCATGTTCAAAGCTATCAAAACAACGAAATCCGATATCCTTTAACATATAAACAATCATCCAACTTATAATCCAAGTTCTATATCCATATATCATCTTCCTCAATATCAACATCATGAAACATTAAGAACGTAACAACACTTTCATAATCTATCATTACAGGAGTAATCATCGAAAATAACATCAACATCCGAAACTTAGAGAAGGATTAATCCACTTATCTCAAGAAAACGAACAACACTATTCAAACCACAAGAATCATATCAATATCTTCATGTCAACAATAACATCATCATAATCCGGTAATCCATCTCATAATCATGCTTATCAACTTGTTTATGTAATAATCATCAACTCAAGAACATCAACATTCAATCCAAAACGAAATCCAAAGATGAAGAGTAAATACCTCTTTGAAGGAATGGATTGAATCCCAAGGTTGAATCCGTTTTCAATCACTTCCAAGTTTCAAATGTTGTTAGGAATGATCAACTCAAGTGTTTGGGACCTCAACTTCTCTCTAAGACCTCTCTCTATCGTCTGAAGGTGAAAGAATGGACGAAATGCTTCATAATACCCGTTTGTCCCTTATATAGAATACATTACTAGCGTGCGCTAAACCTTATGTTTAGCGTGCGCTACGGCCTTAGCGTGCGCTAACTGACCTTTGTTAGCGTGCGCTATCGCAGTCCAGAGGCAACTGTCTTACCGCATGAAGTGATTTACGTACGCAATGCCCATGCAATAGCGTACGTAAATGCCTCTATTTAGCGTACGCAAGTGTCTTACCTTAGCGTGCGCTACTCATTGACTCGTTTGTCTGTATGCTCCGAAGACTGGTCCACACGCCGAAAGTGCTGACGAGGATAAGATTCCTTTTTGTCCGATATACAGTTAGCGTGCGCTAACACTACATTACAACATCCGTTGACTTATCATAACGTGCGCCGAAAGTGGCCTGGTCCACACGCAGATTCCTTCCGATCTGACTGCATTAGCGTGCGTTATCTTATATCCGTAGCGTGCGCTAAACCTGCACGATAGCGTGCGCTACTCCTAATTATTAGCGTGCGCTAATAATGTTACACTTAGCCATTTTCAGCTATTCTTGTCCAATCGTCTCAACATACAGAATATGAACATACGGCATACTGAATACATACACTTCTTACATCCAATTGTCGACCAAGTACGACAATTATACCAATACAGATGTCTTGGTCCTTCATTTATTTTATCCATACTGTACAGATTCCATGTTGTACAACATAACTTGGATAAAATAATATTAAACAACAGTAATAGAAATTCCGGATATTACATACTACACCACTTAAAATAAGTTTCGTCCTCGAAACTTGCAAGCCATCATAGAAAAACAAACAAACTATTCAACTGAAATATTCCGACACCATCACGACAACGATCAATACAGAACCCCAGAGACAGATATACGGACGAATAAAATTCTCAAAACATTACACAAATCACATACAGTGGATCTCAAAGAAACGCACCCGAATGTTGAACATACCCTTCGGCATACGAACAACCAATCACAAACCGGCGAACATACCCAATCATACCTGGAGTGGGAACGACCAATCAATATCCAAAACAACCATCATGGGGTCACCATCTCCAATGTCTCAGTTTCACAGAACCCACAGTTCCAAAATTACATCATGTGCATGAATTCTACATCCTGTAGCATATTCTTCTTATCCGATCAATCAACCAATCATCCCTAGATAACCAACTACCATACTGAAGCTCGAATCTTTATTCATAGTACCGTACTGATGCCTTATCCAGTTCGTGAGTCACACTCATAACTCCACCATGATATGCACTATGCACTAAATGCGTATGTATATCAATCAAAATTTCAAAACCTGTTTGAAATCATATAGTCTCGTCAAGAAGACAATTTTCAAAAGTTCTTTCAAAAATTTCAAAACTCAAAACATAATTTTGGTAAGACCACAAAATCAATTTTCGAAAAATTAAATCGGCTCTCTGGTGCCAAGTATTCGATAATAATTCTTTTCGAATACGCATGATTAAATAAAATGAAATTATGCAGATGATTAACCACATCCATACTCCTGTATACCAATTCGGCTCGTCACCAATATCCACTGATATTCTATCGGAAGACCACACGATAGAGTTCCGAAATTTTCAATATATAAACTCCGACTAAAAACTCTTTTTCCACATATGACTCGCAACGTCAATCATTTTCCATCCTGGATCACCTCAATTATGCTATGACAATGCATTGAAACAAATCAACACAAATAAAGACTTCCCGAGAAGTTTCTTTTGAACAAGTAATCCGTAACTCCGAAGGCGAGAACGACATAGATAAACGATTGATAAAGTGTTTTACATGTCTCGGGAGTTTTTAAGAAAACAGAAAAGTCTTTTGAAATATTAGGGTCTCAGCCCGCATCTCGTTCCGCATTACAAGAAGTTTAAAAAGTAGAAAACTCTTTTTTTCGGACCCCAAGTCCTGAGTTATAAAACAATTTCAAAAATCTATTGGGTCTCGGCCCAAAAATCATTTACGGTAAAACATCCGTAAAACATTCATTTTGAAAAGTATCATTTTCAAATGCTCAAAAACAGTTTATATATCTCAAAATGAACTAACATGACTACATGTTCTCCTGAACAATCCACAATATTTCTCCCAAATGCACAGCTCCGTTCCAAAACTTAATCGACATATTGATTTCTAAAATCATAACTTCTCAAGATCATCAATCCTGTCCCAACTCTGTCATCTTATACTGTAACGCATAATATCTTTCTGAACCTCAGAACATATCAACTTAGAACGACAATAAATCTCAATGCAATTCAAAAATCCAAATACTTACAGATCGTGAAGCCGACGATTCCCCGCGATACTGGAACATGTCTCGACTCAAGAAAATACTCGACACAGATATTTTCAAAACACACATTTTGCAAACTCAGTTCGACTCGAGAACACAACACAGCTCTATCTGAAGAAACACGTTAACACCATTTGGAAAAGTTACAACAATCCCAGTACCACATTGGTAAATCACATAACGCACAAGCCCGAGTGAACAACAAAAACCCGGAGCTCAAACACTTGTCAACGACAACTCGAATGACACGACAAAAGCACAACCCAACTCGACCCGACTGCCTAGGTTTTCACAACCTAAGCTCCGATACCATATTCTGTAACACCCCCAGATTTAACCGGGAATATTACAGCGCCGTGGGCCCCGAGATGGAACCCACAAGGCTGAAGGAAAATTTCGCAAACATTTACAAATGTCCAAGAGGCTAACGACGGTATTATCTATTTAAAACATTCGAAGACTTTATAAAACTCGTTTATCAAGACCGTCGTAAAAAAATCTCATTTGAAACCACAAGGCCCGAAATGCCAAAACTTACAGTTTAAAAATATACGTTAAGCTATCGCTTACACGTACCGACAGAAAAGATTTAGAAAACGATTGCCAAAGTGACCTAAATTACCAGATACCAAAAGGTCATTTCAAAATACTCACGCAGCGGAAAAAGACCAACCATAAAGATACTCTAGCAGCGGAATACAAGAACCAATCAAGAAACTCAATGCACAGAACATGTCCTAGCCAAGATCCTCCGGAAGCTCATCTCTTCACGACCGCTACAAGCTCGATACTCCAAGAACCTAAAAGAAATCCCACGACGGGTCACCATAATATCCAACAATGATAACCGTCACATCACATTAATAATTACATACCAATGAGAATACAACATAAGAATACGACCAACGTAATCTTACCGCCATAACTTTGCTTACTCAACTAATTCTCATCAGAATAACCATTATCACATTTCACATCCTGTACTCGATTAACCAATAAACTCGAACATAATATCTGTATTATACCTCAAACAATACTCAAGATTCTCAAACTATCATAACCAACTCACGATACGGAAATATACCAGTTCTGACCAATACGATCCCTCGAATAACATCATCAAATCCCAAGACGATAACCGATTGTCCATCAAAGACAAATACCAAAAGAAATATGGAACATACCTCGAGATACGAAATACCATTACCATCACGTCAGTCTAATCCGAGATCAGATCAACACAACATAGGGACATGGTCCTAACACAAGACCTACAAATGCATACTCATATGACAACGTCAATATGATCACAACAATAACGACAATGTATACTTATGGCAAACCCATAATATACGTATGCACAACAACAATACATGGCAATCCGATGATCCAGCGTTCACTGCCTAGATCCCCCGATCATCCCGTCAGACCAACCCGAGGTGGAAAACCCGTCCGATGATCCAGCGCACGCTAGCATAGATCCCCCGATGATCCCATCGGACCAACACGAGGTGGACATATGACAACAATGCACAACTGCACAAAACAACAGTACACAATACACAACAACAACAATGCACAAATGCATGACAACAACGATACACGAAAGTATCACGACATGATTGGCACAAATGATAAAAATGATTAGAGTGCTTGCCTCGAGTCCTTCGAGAACGATCTCAATGTCTAAACCATCACGAACCATTATTCTGAATATTCACCGATCCAAAACATCACGGACGGTAGATAATTCACGTTTTCATCAATACCATGATGTATCCTTGATAACAAGTATACCAACGACAATTGTAAATCATATACCTTATGATTTAAATTCCCAAAACTCGAATACAACCTATAATCCCAAATCTCCTGTGATTACGATTTATAAACATTGCTATACGAATTATAAACGAATGAAACTGAAACCATTCATTAAATATTATAAACTGAGCAAGTAATAACTTTCCTCGATACCAATGAAGCCGTTACCAATTCCTTGCCGTCGTCTACAAGTCCCTCGGCCCTGATCAAAGCAAGAACATTCTTGAATACGACCGCAAAGCATGGTTCTAAACATCGATCAATAATCTCAACCTATTACAGTAATCGATAGACAACAAGTTCGACAACAATTAACAATCGATAAAACCAATTTACAAACCCAACGGCTCGACAATATCTCGATTAAACACTAGTCGGATCAATCCTACTCAAACCAAAGACGAATTTACAACCACAACACGAAAATACCGCTACGCCTTCTTAGCGCACGTTAATCACCTAACGTAGCGTGCGCTAAGTTGCTCCGTTAGCGCGCGCTAGGCGAAACGTAGCGTGCGCTAATCTTTGTCTGAGATGCATGTTTTTCGATACCGATCAACTTATGGCGATTTCAAGAACACCAAGTGATTCTGAATCATGTTCAAAGCTATCAAAACAACGAAATCCGATATCCTTTAACATATAAACAATCATCCAACTTATAATCCAAGTTCTATATCCATATATCATCTTCCTCAATATCAACATCATGAAACATTAAGAACGTAACAACACTTTCATAATCTATCATTACAGGGAGTAATCATCGAAAATAACATCAACATCCGAAACTTAGGAGAAGGATTAATCCACTTATCTCAAGAAAACGAACAACACTATTCAAACCACAAGAATCATATCAATATCTTCATGTCAACAATAACATCATCATAATCCGGTAATCCATCTCATAATCATGCTTATCAACTTGTTTATGTAATAATCATCAACTCAAGAACATCAACATTCAATCCAAACGAAATCCAAATATGAAGAGTAAATACCTCTTTGAAGGAATGGATTGAATCCCAAGGTTGAATCCGTTTTCAATCACTTCCAAGTTTCAAATGTTGTTAGGAATGATCAACTCAAGTGTTTGGGACCTCAACTTCTCTCTAAGACCTCTCTCTATCGTCTGAAGGTGAAAGAATGGACGAAATGCTTCATAATACCCATTTGTCCCTTATATAGAATACATTACTAGCGTGCGCTAAACCTTATGTTTAGCGTGCACTACGGCCTTAGCGTGCGCTAACTGACCTTTGTTAGCGTGCGCTATCGCAGTCCAGAGGCAACTGTCTTACTGCATGAAGTGATTTACGTACGCAATGCCCATGCAATAGCGTACGTAAATGCCTCTATTTAGCGTACGCAAGTGTCTTACCTTAGCGTGCGCTACTCATAGTTGACTCGTTTGTCTGTATGCTCCGAAGACTGGTCCACACGCCGAAAGTCTTGTGAGGATAAGATTCCTTTTTGTCCGATATACAGTTAGCGTGCGCTAATCAACATGCATTAGCGTGCGCTAACACTACATTACAACATCCGTTGACTTATCAGAACGTGCGCCGAATGTGGCCTGGTCCACATGCAGATTCCTTCCGATCTGACTGCATTAGCGTGCGCTATCTTATATCCGTAGCGTGCGCTAAACCTGCACGATAGCGTGCGCTACTCCTGATTATTAGCGTGCGCTAATAATGTTACACTTAGCCATTTTCAGCTATTCTTGTCCAATCGTCTCAACATACAGAATACGAACATACGGCATACTGAATACATATACTTCTTACATCCAATTGTCGACCAAGTACGACAATTATACCAATACAGATGTCTTGGTCCTTCATTTATTTTATCCATACTGTACAGATTCCACGTTGTACAACATAACTTGGATAAAATAATATTAAACAACAGTAATAGAAATTCCGGATATTACATCGACCACCCAGACCCACCTCTCTTCCACTGCCTGGATCATTTTATGATGTGGTCTTGCGTACGCTAGTCTTCACCAGTAGCGTGCGCTAAGCTTGCACACTAGCATGCGCTGTCTGAAAGTAACATGCGCTTTTTGGCTATACTTAGCCAAAAAACGCAACTCACCAAACAACATCCCGTCGGTAAAATCGATACCAATGACAAACATAAATAGTTTGATTCCATAATATACCAATATACATTGTATAAATCCAATACAACATCACTTGTACAATTCCAACTGAATATATGTACTCGTTTCAATAATATCCTCAAATGCAATTATCAGCCAATTACGACAACCATACCAATATGACTGTCTCAGTCCTTAAATTATTGTATCCATACTGTACAGATACTACCCTGTCCAATAAAAGTCCGATAAAATAATACAAAAAAAAACATACTGAAAATCCAAGATATCATAGAAAGTTCCTCCTAAAACAGTCGACATCAACAAATAAGCTTTTATTATTATAGTGCGCTGTTCTTTCTATTTTTATATTTTCAATATGCAATATGCATCTTAAATAGTAGATCATAAAAATATGATTAATTTAATATAAATTTATTTAAAAAGGATAATAAATAAATAAATTACTGTATATTAAATAGAGACAATTACTTCTGAATGGATAAAATTACCCGTATCTCTTAATTTATCAATTCAAACGCAATTTACATGATAATGTGGTAAAATCACCATTTTTTTATCCATTAAATTAATCAATAAGACGAGTGGGGATTTGATAATTAGATTTTTGCATGGCCAAAAAGCAAGGGAATGAAGTAGCATTTTCAGTTGGCTATTGATTTTTGGTTTTATTAATTATATTTTGTATAAAACACTCAAAACTAACAACTATTTACCACACATAATTTACAAAGTTAACCAACCAACATAAAAAGTCATTAAATCAACTAGTCAGAGCCGCCAAACAGCTAACCGCGAACGTCTAAGCAGTTTGCCAAACAGACTATATGCAAAATAAAATCACAATTTTTCCGGATGGTGCTTACATATCCAAAAATTTTGGTCTATTTTAAGATATTTTAAAACTAATCAAAACAATATTATTGTCTAACATTTTTTTCTACTATATAAACAAAAGAATAAAAATAGTTTGACATTATATATGCAATTAAATTATGATTTTTTGGATTGACTAAAATGATATTTTATTCTATATAAATGGAAATAATAGAAAATGGTTGGGGAAATTGCTCGATGCTTTGTGATTGATTTAAAAACATTTAAATTGTACAATTTTTTTGTCATGTCATGCGACACGCTTTGAAGATTTAACGCAGTATGCACAATCAAATCTCAATAAAGACATACTCTATTAAGGAATAACCTTCACTTAAAAATAAAAAATCATGGCCCAATTTAGGACGAGCTATGAATAAGAACAAATTCTACAATTGTTATATTTCATATTTTTTTAAATCACGCCTTAACGAAATACACCTTTATTTATGAATAAATATAGTATCTAATATATATATATATATATATATATATCGCTACATTAAATTTAAGATGATCTAAAATATTTGTCAAATGCTGCCTGTGACAATAACTTGACCTTTTTTGTTGCAAACATCATTTAACTTGCGCGTGTGCAGTAGCCCATCCACATAAGAACCTTCTTGTTGAACCTAAAATATCCAACTTGTCTAGCATACTTAAAACTTCTTCACATGAAACTTTTTGAATTTATGTGCTATCATTCTCCGATTTATTTCCCTTTTCTTTTTGTCTATCTCTATCAATGATTTCTTTTCAGTTAAAGAATACACAATTTATTACTCATCTCGATGGTTAAGGAAGACATTCACGTCTATCTAGTTGTTGTAGTTAAGTGTTGACTTTACATATTTCTAGGTTAAAATTATCAATTTTATTAAGTATGTGCATGTACTTCAAAATTTTTAATATTCTATTTAGAAATTATTTTTCGCAGTCCCAATGATATTGACTTTATAGAGGTTTTACTATACAATGAAAACAACTAAAAAACAAACTAGCTAAAAATGTATACTGGGTGGAAATTTTGGAATCTTAGGTTAGAATAAGAAACTGGTTGAGTTGGATTACGGAATCCGATGTGGAGTGACTCGCTGGATGTAGTAGTCGGGGAATGGAAATTTTGGCACTAGCCATATTGCCCCATCATGATCCATGATGTATGTGTAATACCCGTGATTTTTTCTTTCGGTAATTTTTTATTTTGGCAATTTTCTGATTTCCAGAACTCACTTGCGAGCATTTTGATATTTTGATAATGTTTTGTTCTGCGTATTTAGTCATCCGAGTTTGTTTCAGGGCTGTTTTACCCAAATCTGTGTTTTGAGCGACTTTTTCCGCTATTTGGTTCAATTCGTGTGATGGTGGTTCGAAACTACGGTTTTGTATTTCCTATAAGTCTGTTTAACTTTGTTAGACGTGTTGTGAACTTGAGTTTGGTTGTTTGATTCCGTATTGTGATTTTCGGATGTTTTGGGCCATTTTGTAATTTCTCAAAGTTTGGGGGTAATTACTTCCGTTGTCGTATTCCGAACCTTCAATTAGTCGGAATCGTGTTTTCTTTTAGCGCTTCAGTTCGTCGCACTCTTCGTGTGCATGTCTTCGTCTTGTGTTGTTGTTGTCGTTTCGCAGTTTCGTCGTGTTCGTACTCGACGAGCTAAACTTAGTAGTTTGGAACTGCTAAGTGGCTTACGTACGCTGCGCGATGAGCATAACGTACATTAACTTCATGTGCCTTACGTACGTTAAGCCCTACTCATAATGTACGTAAGGGTCTTCACAGTTTTGGACAGTGAGTTCTGCCCATCGATTACGTACGTAATCTTGCTTACCTTATGTACGTAAGACTGCTAACTATGTTAACCTTCTTCTTTAACGTATGTTAAGCTGGCGCAGGTATATATACCCAGGGTTGACCGTGTTAGTCATTTTTTATATTTTCTTCTTTCCTCCACGGCTGTGGCGATTTGGGGGCAATTTTGGAGTCTCGTAACTCCAAGCTTTCATCTTCCTTGAGTTCTTGGTGTTGATTAACATCATCAATCCGTGTTCTTCACCGTTGATTCGAGGTAACTTTCTTGAAACCCTTACCTATATGTTGAGAATCGTTAAGATTCGAGTTGTCTTCATGAATCGTGTTGTTGCATATCATCAATCGGTTGTAGTGATTCTATCCCTATGATTTGATTCGTATTTCTTATCGTATTCGGGTTCGGGTGATGTTCTTGATGTTCTTGGGGAAGTATTGAACCCCAAGTGCTCGATCCTATGTTTCTATGAATTCTTGTTGACAATTTCGTATGTTTTGCATCTTCCTTGCAATCGACCTTGTTGTTCTTGTGTTTTCGACCTAGTTGGGGGATTCGAGGGTTTCCGGTCGAGCTTTCCCATTGCTTCACGTGCTTTGGACCTGAAGCGAGTATCTCGTCTATATTCTTTATACTTTGAGAATGTGATGTGTCGTAAATTTAACTTGGACTTGTTAGTGATTGAACGTTTAACTGTAACATACTTTTAAATGAATATGTGATTCTATGAAAGTAAATACGAACGTAAATTTGAATTTCATGAAGAATGATAACAACCATTTCATGTTGTATTGTGCTTAGGATGGATATTTAGAAATGAGTAGTTATCCGAGGAATTGTGGGATTGCGGAATATTTATATTATTCGCTTGTTGGTTTTTTCCTGAATGTTGGTGTTGTGTGACTGTTGTGCCTTTGTTGAGGTGTATGACACATTAACTTATATTTTACGCGGTTGTGATTGTGGTGAATATTGTACCTTTGTTGTGGTGTACCTTGGTGAATTGAGATGTTACCCGGGTAGGGACCCTTGAGGCCTCCGGCGGCATGTGCTTGCGAGTACGGCCAATTGTTATGCTACGACCATAAGGTTATTAAATCGGGTAGGCCTATAGAGGGCTCCGAGAATCGTCACTTGCTAGTGCGATGTCACGATAACTTATAGGCGTGTTTGAGTGATGTTACCTGGGTAGGGACCCGTGAGGCCTCCGGTGGCGCGTGCTTGCGAGTACGGTCAGTTGTCATGATTTGACCATAAGGTTATCTAAGCGGGTAGGTCTGGAGAGGTCTCGGAGAATCGTTACTTGCGAGTGCGATATCAAGATAACTTATGGGTGTGTTTGAGCTTATTTTCGATAGTTAATCTGGGTGGGACCCTTCGAGGCCATGAAGGCGATTTGACTGTTTGATTTGATATCTTTGAATTGATAATGCGTGGATCTGAGATTTCGGTTGTATTGATGAGTATGGTTTTGTCTTTGAGGTTTGGTTGAGAATTTAATTATTTACTGGATTTTGAAAGAAAACTTTTTTGAAAAGGAGAAATACTCATATTTCATAATTTTACACTGAGACCCCCAAAGTCTCTAAATAATCCCTTAAAGTGGTTTCTGAAGTAATTCACATGATTCGTTTACAGGAAATAATTTTGAAAAGACTTTAGACTCGGGGATCGTGTTACTAGCTTGTCAAAAGGTTATTTTCATAACGGTTGTATTCTTGATGTATAACTTTATAGCTTGATTACTTGCTAGCGACTTCCACGGCTAACCCCTCGTTGGGTATTATGTTATTTATTTCAGGCGTCCTAATTGGAGAGAGAGCAACCACAGGATCGGCTTGGAGGATGATGTAAAGCAGCGATACTAGTCACAGTTGTAGTCGATTGTCCGTCATTGATCTGTCGGTCTGAGTGTTTATTCTTAATTTCTCTGTCATCTTTAATAGCATAGACATGTTGTGTAAATTGTGATTGAGTTGTATTTTGGTTTATTAGATTGTACTGCTATGTTGTGCTTTGAGAGACCTAATCGGTCTACAGTTTTATGTGTTGGTCGAGTTGACCACATGTGGGTTTTGTTTTGTAGTTTCCTGCCCGGTATATCCATATGGAAAGGGATCTACGGCGTGTAATATCCCTAAGTGGATTGGGGGTGTTACATAAATGGTATCAGAGCTTAGGTTTACGAAAACCTAGGCACTTGGGTCTAGTTGTGTCTTGTCGAATCGTGTCTTGTCGTGTCACCTGGGTGAGCAATTATGAACAAGTGTGATCATTGTGATCCGTTGTGATTCGTTGTGATTAGTATCGTGGTGCAGCCATCATCTCCGTGCAGCCTGTGGACGTAAGTCTCCTCTTTTATGCAAGGTATCGATATTTCATGATTTCATTTATGTGCGATGATTGTGGTGTCTAGTTTTGTTTGTATAGTGTTGTGTATTGGAATCCGTGTTTGATGTTCGTGGCACACCGTTTATGTATTGAGTTGAATGTATTGATGGTTGGACACCGAATGGTGCAATACGATGTGAAAACTGTGAACCTTAATGTGTTCCAGAGAATGTATCGAAGGTAGAAGTTCGTGAGGAACTCAGATGGATAGTTTGACGTATGTTTGAACTTGGTGTTCACGAATTATATTTGATTGAGTTGTAATCCCGTTTGCCGATTGGACATGTGGTTTCAAGTTCGATTATTTTTAGATAGTTCTAATTATGTCCGCTGCGTCTAGGTTTGAAAACTGTTTTCTTAATTGTAATTATGAACTTGAGTATGTTTGTAAAAGAACCGATTTTTGAAAATATTTCGATGGTGCTGTTAAACAACAATTTTGTATGAATTTTGAAATCGGTTGAACTTTAACGAGTTAGTCATGTATTTTAAAATGACACATTTAGACGGTATCTAAAGTAGGCGTTTTAAAGTATTTTGGACATTGCAAAAGATTACCGTCATTTTGGTTATGATCGAAAGGATTTTGGAAATTTTTTTGCTAAGATTTGAAAGTTTCGTTTCGAAACGAAACGGGATGTTGATGATTTCAAATTTCTTTTTTAAGACTGAGCTCTTTCTGCTTTATGAGGAACGACAATTCTTCTATAATATTTTTCACATTTTTTTCAAAATTTTCAAAATAAGAAATCCTTTATCCGTTTTACGAAGAATTGATAATTACAAGCATTTTTGTTGGTTGAGAAGGAAATTCCATTTTTTTAATATGTGCATCCGGTAATTATGTTTGAAAGATATGTGTTCTAGCTAATATCATTACTCGTATTGATTATGCTCGAGTTTGTGGTCATTAAACTATTTTTCCGTGACTCTTGTTGAAAAGTTTGAACTTTGATAAACTTCGGAAAATTCAGTTCGTTAACTCAAAATTTCGACTTGAAATCTTCAAGAGTTCAACTGAATTGAGATGTTCTTGGTTATTGGAAAATCGACGAGTTTGTCAACTTAAGTATGGGAGTTGCGCCTATTTTATGAGAGTTCAGTTTTGTTTTAAAATGGTGGTAACAATTGAGAATGGTTCGAAACTTGAATGATATTGTCGCATATGCAGTGATAGCTGCGCTTAATGCCTTGGGCATGTGTTTAATGTTTCGATTGGTTTACCCATGTGCTTGATTCTAATCTGTGATGACTTGATAAATGTTGTTGTCGGAGATATTCATTTCCGAGTCTATGAGAACTATCGGATATGAGTTATTGTGTGAACGCTCTATGGTAACTCTTATTAGCATGAATATTTCTGTGCTTCGCAGTGTGTCTTGTATGGACCTCCTTTTGTGGATGATGTTATTGTTGGGATTCGGTGCCTAAAACGAAGGCCCAGCGGAAGCGGTAAAACGAAAATTAATTCAATCTGAATCCCTACGAGGATCGATCGAGCTACGTATATACGAATATATAAACGAAAAACAAGAGTTATAAGAAACTCACCCTTGAAGTCCGTTGATTAAATGGTAACCTTCTCTTGAGCTATTCCCCAAGCTTTGATTGATCTCTACGAATCCAATCCGCTCCAAGCTTTTGAACGATCCAACGCCGAAAGCACTGCGTCTCTACTTGCCACGCGCTGGAAAAACGACCGGAATGACAACACTCGATTAACCTCTAAGGTTACGGCCAGAATCAAGTGATGAAGACTTTTATTATTGCACTCTAAGTGTATAATATTTATCTCTCAATGTATCTTGAATTTTCTCCAAAAAACTCAAGAACAAGATGAAGAACAAGATGAAGACAATTGAGAAAACTTTTCTTCTCTCTCTCACTATAGACTCACGTATGAATTGGTGGATGAGAAGTGAGAGTTGTCTTTCCTTTATTCTACTTACCAATCCCACACAATCCCTTTTATCCATATAATAAGAGATATGATATCTCACAAATCTTAAGTCTTACACCAACCAAATCAAGACTAAGACCAAGGTAAGGAATCAATGGTGGGGCCGGCCTCTAGAAGAAATCCGACGAGTTCGGTTCGTTTCGGACTCCCGAGAATCCAAACAGATAAACTCCAATTCCGTTCCGATGTATTTATATCGATTAATTAATCCAATTAATTAATCATATTAAATACATAATAACATAATTATTTTCTCCAAGAAATAATTATATTCATTAATTAAATTAATCACCCGGTAATTTATTTAATTAATTAGGCCGTAAATTAATTTATCCAATAAATCAATTATTAGATATCTAATATCTAATATTCATAATGAGAGATTAAGCTCGATTCATTCCGTCGTCAACCATTGCGTGACTCAGTAGGTCCATCTCAGTCAGCAATGGGAGGAACCAAAGAGTAGTAGCACCACCTAGCCAGCCTGGCGGCCCACATTGTACCCCAACTGAGAACGAATGATGGGATCATTCAAGAACCATTCTGTCGCGAATACCAGAAAACGTATAAACCCTTCTTTCAAATGTCCCAATCAAGTTATAGGGTCACGTTCAGTCAAACCCTATCTGTACTTGATGCTATGCATGTGTTAATGCAAATCGAGATCATTGAGCTCTTATGTATCCAATACAACTAGCTCCAATGCTTTAGCCAAAGACTTATGATCTCATCTGCCAATAACCGCAAAGGACATATAACCCGCTCACTAACGGGAGAAAAAAAATTCTATCTTGGTATTCAGTAGGACCTGCTACTTGCCCGTTAAGATGCACGTCGAGGTTGACCCCCACCTCCTGGTTTATAGGGTCGAACTACTCTAATGAAAATCTTAATGTCACAAGCACATCCCTATTAAATCCTCAAGTCGAAGGTTCACGAATACCTATCACAACATTTTGATTCCGTCATTGACTGTCCCAGAGTGAAATCCGTGTGACGAATCGAGGATGAGTCAGTTCGAGTATACTAATCCAATTAGCATACCTATAATGTGTGCTCCCACTAACCATTAGTGTTCGACAGGCACTCTCCATGTCAAAGAACACGTCATACAAGTCATCACATAAACTTAACGCCCAGTCAAGTTTCATCGACTTGCAAACGATTAAGTATTTGAGCTATAAACCTTTCCAGTGCCTACCCCCTTATCCAATAAGGAGTGGAACATTTTGCTCTCAAATACACGGACTAGTTTCTATATGTATATTTACGAGTTAGGAATGCCAGTAACTACCAGTAAATAAAGAAACATCCATTACCTTATATTAATGATTTACATAATTACAAGTACAATGCCCTCACTCAACATCCTATGAGTGGCATTCGAGGGCATACTCCTAACAATCTCCCACTTGCACTCAATGCCACACACTATGGTATCTAATACCCATGTTCTCCAGATGACGCTCCAAGCTAGTCTAAGAAAGTGGCTTGGTCAGTGGATCGGCGATGTTGTCGGACGAGTCTACTCTGTGCATCACAATATATCCCTTGCGAACAAATTCTCTTACGAGATGATACTTCCTCTCAATATGTTTGGTGCTGTTGTGAAACCTCGGCTCCTTGGCCTGCGTTACAGCTCCGTCGTTGTCGCAGTACAGCAGAATAGGCAGCTCAGCACATGGTATCACTTGAAGTTCTCCCAGAAACTTCTTAATCCAGAACACTTCATTGGAAGCCTCCGAGGCTGCCTGATACTCAGCTTGACAGGTGGAATCAGCAGTCGGCGCTTTGCTTGGCGCTATGCCAAGATACTGCTCCTCCATTAAGAGTAAATATATAGCCAAAAGTAGACATCGAGTCATCCTTCAGTCCTTGGAAATCCGAATCAGTGAATCCCACCACATCCAATTCTCCACCGCCATACATCAGAACCATATATCTAGTTCTTCTTAAGTACTTGAGAATATTCTTTACGGCAGTCCAATGTTCCCTACCTGGGTTTGCCTGAAACCTACTCACCATGCTTACAGCATGCGCGATGTCAGGTCTTGTACACAACATAGCATACATAAGGCTACCCACGGCCGAAGCATATGGTTTATTACTCATTTTCTTTCGTTGTTCCTCACTTTGAGGACACATCTTCAAGGAGAGTTTTATTCCATGTCGCATTGGTAGGAACCCTCTTTTAAAATCATCCATCTTAAATCGCTTTAAGATCTTATCTATATAGAGGGCTTGGGAAAGACCTATTGTTCTCTTCGCTCTATCCTGGTAGAGCCGAATACAAAGAATATAGGTTGCTTCTCCCAAGTCTTTCATGGAGAAATTACTCGAAAGTCAAGCTTTCACAGAACTGAGCATTCCTACATCATTTCCTATTAGTTGAATGTCATCTACATTGTTGGGAAAAACAAACACCCTGTATCGAATCAGCCGGGATACCCGATCCCTGTATCGATTGTTATTTGTTATTGAGAAGGTTTTGACATATATGCCAAATACAGTAAAGGAAAACTGTATCGAGGCTTCAAGGCTTTATCCTATATCGAAGACCTGCCTCGAATCGGATAAGTAAAGCTCACAAGACAAAGAAGAAGACTTGTAAAAGATCAAGTATGGAAACTGTCTCGATGCCCTAAATACAGTCATCTTCCATACAGTTCACAAAAGGACAAGAAAGAACACAAGTCAAGTCCCGTTGAACAAAGAAGTATTTAAATACTCAAGGATAAAGTATTTAAATACCGTCGCCTTCGAATCTTGAGAATCCTTGAAATCCGGATCATGTCATATTCCGTTGAAGGAAATCTTATTCAAACGGATATCTCAACGGATACTTTCTTCGGAGACTATATATATCCTTGAAGACATTGAAGATCACCACTGCACAACCGAACGAACCCAAGTAACCTAATACTCAAGCTATCAAAGTTATCATCGAGCAAACATATCTCCAAAGCATACCGCAAGTTAGAACGAAAGAGATATACAAGGCTCAACATCAAGAAACACTATCATCACCAAGAACTTGATATTCAAAGTCTGTTCTTACTTGGTTACCTACCTTTTACCTCGTGTAAAAACCGAGCTCTGTGTGAACTCAACAAGTTATTCGACTGTGTGGGACGAATAAGGACGAAGCTTTGAACTGTGTGTGAAGAAGCTAGTCAAGAAGGAAGCTTTAACCAACTGTGTGAACGGTTGAAAGCGACATTCTTTGTATCAATCTGTGTGAACGATACAAGGATAGGTTTGTTTATAATTACGTAGTTGTGTACGCAGAATTATATATTAAACTTTTACTCTGTGTGGAGGACCAGTGGACGTAGAGGGTTTACCTCGAACCACTTAAATTACCGTGTTATTTACCTTCGCTTTCTTGTTTGAAATAATCGTGATATATTAAGTATACATCAAATACGTCGTTCTTGTATCACGGCAACTAATCGTATCAAGACTTCCGCTACGCACTCAGATTTAGATTCCATACGGTTTGTTGTTTAAACGATTTTCCAAACTCAGTATCCAAGATACTTAAGTGGCCAACAAGTGGTATCAGAGCGGTTGATTCTAAAAAGAATCACGTATTTCTTTCTAACCGAATCGATTCAAATCACTTATTTTCAAAACAGCTTTCTTTCATTCCTATATTATCAGTATGGATACTTCTATGATTAACAAAGTCCCTATGTTCTCTATTAACGAATTTGACGACTGGAGAATTAGAATGGAAGCTCATCTTGCAGCAATGCACGAAGAGATGATTTTTGTTATATAGGATGGTCCGATCAAGATCATGAAGGTCAATCCAGCCGCAAGGATTGAGGGCCAAGCCCATGCTGAAATGCTCGAGAAAGAACGCGAGCAATGGACAACCGATGAAAGGAAGCGAGCCAATCTCGACAACGTAGCTAAGAACGCGTTATTTGTCACTCTTGACAAAGGCACGTTCTCAAAGGTAAATAGCTGCAAAACAGCCAAAGAAATCTGGGATAAACTCAAGTTAATTTGTGAGGGAACTGAGCTCTCAAAAGAAAACAAGATTTCAAAACTTACTCAAAGAATTTGAATCTTTTGAAATGAAACCAACTAAACACTTGAGGAACTTGACCTCAGATTTACGGGTATTGTTGGTGAACTTGAAGCGTTGGGCAAAATTTACACCCAAAAGGAGAAGAACTTAAAAATTTTCAGATCTCTCCCACCCGATGGGACATTAAGACCACAACTATGCGTGTATCCTATAATCTAAATGAAATATCCACTTTGATCTCTTCTCCGACCTTAAAGCTTTTGAGTATGACATTGTGACAAGAGAGAAAGTCAAGAATCTCCTTCAAAGGTCACAGCTCTCGCCGCAGATCGAACCGTCGACACAGATGCCTAGCTCGTCGAAACCCGGTCACAAGAACGCTGACAGTGACGACGACATCCTGTCACAAGATGAAATGGCGCTTCTAATGCATAAATTCAAAAGTTCATTAAACAACTGAAAGACTCCCTACAGCCCAAACTCACAACAAGGTAAGTACCAAACATCATCTCGCGATGCTAACTCGTGTTATAACTGCAGGAAACCGTGCCATTATGCAAACAAATGTCCTCATCCTAAAGTTCAAAAATAGCCTGAGGACTAGCAACAAGAGAGAGATGAAAGAATACGTGCTTGGAAATACAAGCTCAAGGCCCCGATTGGAGAATCGAAGCCTCCCCACACCATCCAAATCAGCAGAATGTCTTCAGTGGTCATCGAAGTGATTCATCCGACGATGAGTTCGATGATAAAGCATATATGTGCTTTATGGCCAAAGATGTTCCGAAGGTGAAGACAATGACGATGAGGTAAGTTCAACCTCAGTTATTCCACCTAATGCATCTCATACTTTCGAAAATATGATGAATGAATTCAAAAACATTCAAAAGGCCCATGAGACTCTAAAAACTGAGAATATACAGCTTCAATTAACAAATCTAGAGCTGAAAGATGAGAATGACTTGCTGAAGATAAACTATGATAATATGTCTCTTGATTGTGAAACCAGCAAGGTCGATTTTGAAAAACTCATGGAGAGCAATCATCAACTTGCTCATGAACTAAATGAGGTTAAAACCCATAATGAGAGCAAGACAAATGATTTGGTTCTACTACAAACCAAAATTACAACTCTCGAGAAGCGAGAAACTGAACTTGAGACCATTCTGAAGTCTTTTGAAAAATCGTCCAAAAGAATGGAAGAAATTCTGAGCACTGGGCAACATGCTCATGATAAAAGTGGCTTAGGATACAGCTCATGTTCGAATAAAGGTAAAACTAGTACTGTGTTCGTCAAGAGTGTGGAACACATTCCAGAATCGGAAGATACTCCTAGTCCCATAAAGGAACCTGCTGTACCGAGAAAACCAAAGGCTGCCATTCCGCCCCCTCAACTCTACTATTCGAGACAGTGGAACCAACAACCACTCAGAAGGCGTAATCTAAAGCATGCTCCACAAGCATATCATCAAAGCCGACAGTCATTCAGAAAGAAGACGGTATCCAACCACCAAAGGCCCGCACGGCAGTACACTCAGTACAGTGCACCTAGGTATTGGATACAGGAGCCCCATTATCCCTCAAGACAGCAGGCTTCGGATCAACAACAATTGGGAATCCAACCGGAGACCCGTAAGACAAGTCATTAGGCCTAGGAAAATGGCTCCACCTCCTAGACGGCACTCATCTTTGAATAATAATAATAACCCGATTTTTACATGCATAGTAATTATCATGATTATAAAAACTACGGATATGCCCCAAAGAGATATCACAATCTTATCACGAGTACATCCTACAAGAAACCAATTGTCGGGAAAATCAGGTACCTAAAGGAACTAACATATATGGACCCAAAATCAAAGGGGACCTAAATCTACCTAATTTCGTTGTTACAGGACATTCTAGAGGAGGATACCCGGTACTTCGATAGTGGATGCTCTCGTCATGACCGAGACAGAGCAAGCTATCGATTTTGTAGAAGGTCGCGGTCCAAAAGTTCGCTTCGGTGATAAGTCTAAAAGAAGAACAAGAGGAAAGGAAACCTACTTGTCGGGAAATTCAAGGTCACCGATGTTGCATATGTTGAAGGCTTACGGTATAATCTACTTAGTATTAGCAAGTTACGTGATAAACAGTTCTCGGTGAAGTTCTATATAGATCGGTAGAGTCAAGAACATCCAAACCAAGGAAGTTGTGCTTACAGGAAGCGGATCGGGTAATATGTACATTGCCTTGGGAAGCCTATGAGCTCCTCAATTCCATGTTTTGTTGCCAAAGGCACCGCAGATCTTAGGCGGCTATGGCACAAGAGGATGTCTCACGTCAACTTCAAGACGATCAACAAGCTTTCAAGACAGTGGTATGGTTAGAGGTTTGCCGGATGTGTCATTCAAGAAGGACGGCGTCTGCATGACCATGCCGTAAAGGCAAGCAAATCAAGTCAACCACGAAAAGCAAATCCTACCTTTCAACCCAAAGAGTGTTGGAAATGCTACACATGGATCTCTACGGTCCTGTAGACCCGGTAAGTTTGGGAGGTAAGAAATATTGCATGGTTGTTGTTGATGATTATTCCGTATGCTTGGACGATCTTTCTTAGCAAGAAGAAGGAAACAACATCAAGTGCCCGAGCTCCCGAGAAAGTTGCGAGAATGAAAAAGCGTCAAGTATCGTGTGCATTCGTTCCGGCAGGTACCGAATTTACTAAGCGCTTTATAGAGCAATACTGTTCGGAGAATGGAATACAAAGACGAGTACTCACCGCCGTACACCTCAACAAAATGGTGTTGCGAGCGAAAGAATAGGACGTTGAAAGAAGCAACAAGGACAATGATTGCCGCAAGCAAATTGCCGCAGCGTTTCGGGTGAAGCAACCAATACAGTGCTACACTCAAAACCGTCAGACGTCAACAAGCACCACAACAAAACAACTTACGAGGTATGGAATAACAAAACTCCATTAGTTTCGTATTTTCACATTTTGGATGCAGTGTTACGTATTGAACAATGGGAAGGACCAACTTAGAACCTTTGATGAAAAATCGATGAAGGAATATTCGTAGGATACTCTTCCGTCAAAGCTTTAATCTTTAATAAAAGGAAGTCGACGATCGAGAATCGATTCATGTAGTGTTCGACGAACCACACCATGACCCTACAGGAGTAGATGATATCACTCAGGACATTCACCATCTATCTATCTTGGATCCACCTACACCCATAGAACCTGTAGTTGATTTAGAAATCAACCCCGCAGCTGTAAGAATCGATGTGGATGAAGCTGACGCTGTCAAGCCAAGCCGTAGCCACAGAAACTTTCGATACAGTACGGGATCCTGAACTAGAACCCGACCGAAGATGGTTGAGAGATCACCCGCAAGAGCTGATCATTGGAAACATTAATGCCGGTGTTTCTACTCGTAGGAGAATACAGAGTACACAAGGAAATGTACTTTGTGCACAAGAAGAATCTAATGCTGAAGTCTCACAGTTTCCTGAATGGAAATCTCAATCCGAACTTAGGAGACTCAATATGTGCATTATCGCCGTATTCTTAGCTCAGTCCGAACCTGTTTCGACCATAGACGCTCTTAACAACTCTCATTGGATAACATCTATGGAAGAAGAGCTTAACGGTTTCGAAAGAAACAATGTATGGTATCTTGTACCCAGACCGACACACCAATCGGTTATAGGAACCAAATGGGTATTTCGAAACAAAAAGGATGGAAATGGACTTATCATAAGGAACAAATCCAGACTAGTAGCACAAGGCTATTGTCAGGAAGAAGGAATCGACTATGATGAAACCTTCGCCCCTGTAGCGAGACTAGAAGCCATTAGGATATTTTTAGCCTTTGCCGCCCATAAGAGTTTTATCGTATACCAAATGGACGTCAAGAGTGCTTTCCTGAATGGAGAGCTTACAGAAGAAGTTTATGTTGAACAACCACCAGGGTTTGCCAACACAGACGGTATCGATCTAGTTTACAGGCTAAGGAAAGCCCTGTACGGACTTAAACAAGCCCCTAGAGCCTGGTACGAAACCCTGTCCCAGTATCTAACCAACAACGGATTTGAGAAAGGTGCTGTCGACAAAACCTTGTTCAAGATACAGGAAGGTGATGACCTTCTAATGGTACAAATCTATGTCGATGATATTATTTTTGGTTCAACTAACCTTGCTCTATGTCAAAGGTTCTCACATCTCATGCAAAGCAAATTTGAAATGAGTATGATGGGGGAACTTAGTTATTTCCTAGGTTTGCAGGTAAAGCAGTTGCCTACAGGAATATTCATCAACCAGGAGAAATACAGCAAGGAGCTTCTCAACAAATTTGGAATGAACAATTCCAAATCCTCGCCAACCCCCATGAGCACTTCCGTGCAAATTAGTGTTGATGAAGCCGGAAAGCCGTTTGACCAATCACTCTACAGGAAGCTCATTGGTTCGCTCCTGTACCTAACGGCTAGCAGCCCGATATCCAGTTCTTTGTTGGAGTGTGTGCGAGATACCAAGTTGCACCTAAGGAATCACACTTCAATACAACTAACGAATCTGAAATACGTTAAAGGAACAATCGATGCAGGATCGTGGTATCCTAAGGAAGGCGGATTCGATTTAGTTGGATCTGGCGACTCGGATCTCGGAGGTCGCAAGCTAGATAGGAAGAGTACAAGTGGAACTTGTCACTTTCTCGGACCTAGACTCGTATCTTGGTTCGAAGAAGCAATTGGATAATTCTCTTTCCACGGTGAATCAGTACTATCTTTGGTAGGCTTGTATGCGAATCCTTTGGATGCGGCAACAAGCTGTCGATTATGGAATCGATGCTAGAGAGACTCCAATCATGTGTGATAGCACGAGTGCATTGCAATCACGCACAATCTCGTTTCGCACTCGCGCACTAAGCATATCAACATGAAGCATCATTTCATCAGAATCATGTCGAGAACAAGGATGTTCGCCGAAAAAGTTCATACAGACATCCAAAGTGCCGACATTTTCACAAAGCCTCTCGACACAGCAAGATTCAACATGCTAAGAACAGAATTGGGGATACTACAGCCAGACTCCCTGTAAGTAAATTTACTGTTTTTACTCAACAATTGAGGGGGAATGCTATAAGACCCGTAAATACAGTATCCAACATTAATTATCTGTACACTCAGAAACATCAATACAGTACTGTAGCGAACGAAGGCATATGAATCCTACAGCTGATGTGTGCAATAATTAAGGGGGAATATCAGAGACCCATGAATACAAGATTAATCCAAATATTGTATGGAATTCAAAACCTATTAGTACCTTTTTAAGGGGGAACGTCAGACGTATCGGCGGAGAAGACATACTATAGGATTTCGATTCAGTATATAATATAATATTATTTCCTTTTTAAAATAATTTTTGTCCACGTGCCCTGTTTTTACGTCAAACGTCATGTTCATTAAATGCCTTACACGACATCTGGACAACTGAATCTCAAAAGCCGCGATGTTTTTAAATTGTTTATTATTTTTAAACCGCCGTTTTAGGCATTTAGGGTATCAACCTATGTCAGAAGTGGGACCCGCTGTATTTTAAAACCTTTTAATGGATTAGCGTACCAGTTACACTGAATCTATCTTGACCGTTGATTTCAAAACCGGTTCCCATCCCTTAAAATCTGACCATTCGTACTCTGCAAAACCCTATTTCGCCGCCCAAGTATAAAAGGACTGTATCTGCCATTAGAGACTCTTTACGCTTTCTGCAATTACAAGAGTTCTCAAGCAAACAGCCTACATATTTTCTGCATTTTCACTGTGAATTTCTACTGTTTTCTTTCACCTTCGTTTTAAGAAAACTTCAATGGCTAGTCAATCTTCTTCCCCCGTTCTGAAGAAAACCTCCAACATCATTGATGGCCGGATCTTCTCGAAACCTGTCATCATCGAGCGTATCATCTCGGAAATCAACGACACCGAACCAATGGAGTATATCATTACTCGTCTTGAGCAACAAGGTCTTTATCGCTTCGGGAGCAAAACCGCCGACAAATACGACGCCCATCTGGTTGAGGAATTCTACCTCAACGCCGCCGTTCGTTTTCTGTCACTAGCCCAGGGAGGACATGTTGCTGACATCACCGCAATACCAAGGAGTGCAAATCTGCATCAATAGCGACCTACTCCGGAAAATCTACAGTCGCCGACGGCCTGACCATGGACCAGCTTGAGACGTTCGGGTCTCAAGAGCTGATTACCAAGTTTTATGGACTTTTTACAGGGTCCAAAGTGGTTGACATGGTGACAACCACTTGTCACAAGAAAAATTTTCTTCTTCATTTCGTTTATCTGCATGACTTCTGTTCCAGAATCATTGAAAATCGAACTGGTGCGTTCGAGATGTGCACGAATCTAAGGTTCAGAATGATGGTAGCTATTTTGACCTGTGAAAAGGTCAATTGGTGCCAAATCATTCTGAAACGTCTTCAAGAAGAGGTGTGCAAACCTGCCACCCAAAAGAAATCCTTTGGTTTAATGCTGAACTACATCCTGACGAGGTGCGGAGTGATGCAATCCGCCGATGCAAAGAAAAATAGCTCCAGGATATATTTAGGAGGCGTCAAGCCCACTGCTTATAACCAGAGCACCATGCATGCCAACCATCCGCGAACCAGGCACATGCCTATTTCTGACAACCCAAGAGATGAAACCGTGAAGGTCCCAGAAATGGAATCCTCAAAGAAGAAGCGCAAGCGTTCTCACATCAAGAAGCACTCTGCTGGTGAGAAGTCCAAGAAGAGACTCAGGAGGCTCTCAAAAATCAAAACCAAGCACTCCGAGGATGTCTCGCCCGTGGCGCAACCCACTGATGAAGAACCCTGTGGCCCAACCTCATGGAAGAGGTGTCTCCTACCGCATCGACGGTAGATCCCGAGCCTTTGGCGGCTACGACGGATATAGAGACATCTCGCTAACGCTCAAGACGTTAGCACGTCGGCCGCCCATTCGGAGCCAAAAGCTACCTCTCCTCTGCGGGATCCCACACCCGCAGATCCAATTTCCTTCTGGGCACCATCCCTGCAAGGAGTCCATCTTCCGTGCGTGATCCCATACTGCACTGAATCCTCGAAACAAAGATCTCCGCACGTGATTCGAAGTCCCTCCCCTGACTAAATCATAAATCAAACACTTCTTTCGGTTCAAATTGAACAAGCGTACGAAAGATTCCTGCAATGGAAAGGCTATAGGCTAGCTCCGTACGACACACTGTACAACTGGAGCGAATGGAGCCACGAAGAGCGATTCGTCTCCGAAGTAACAGACTCAACTGAAATTGAGGCCCTGCTACGATGGGACAACGCCTCTTGCAAAGACCTCATTGAAAGCCACCTGCTGCACAAATCTGACGCCAGAAGAAAAGGAAAGAAGAAGTCAGAGGACTCTCCCATAAATCCAAAAGACGACGACGATCATAACTCAGACGATGACGACGATGCTCTTCAAGCAGGTCTGAGAATGAGCCGTGAAGAGGCTGAAGCCCGAGTCGCCTATCCACCCAGAAAAGACGAAGGGCCTTCTACCCAATCCAATCCCCCTTCGCCACAGCCGGAGAACATTCCCGACCAGGAGGAATCAGTCCCTCCAGTCGAGGAAGATCAAGAAATTTTGGAACAGGCACCCGAGCCTGTTGCGACCGAAGAAGCCATTCCTGCAAGCCAACAGGAGGATTCAGTCCCTCCTGCATCCATATCTGCCGAAGAACCTTCGCCACAGGACGCTTCTGAACCAACTGTCGCCGAACCACAAGAAGCTGCCCCCGCCCCTGCAACCTTGGAATCCGAGGACGGTAACGAACCTGAGGATGTCCAACTTACTTCACGTCCATCCGTGAATGTAAGAAGGTTGAACGGCGCTGAAGACTTCGCCCAGCCTGACTCTCCGATCTCTGCTGCACGTAAAGAGCGCCTGCGAGCTCTTGGCCTTCAGACTGTATTTATCCAAGATGCAGTAAACGCTCTATCTTCTGTTGAAAAGGCACTGAATTGGATGCACACCTCTGTCGTAGAAGAAATGACCACTCTTCAACACAAAGTATCTCGAGTTGTCGACGCATTCATCCTTCTGCCAGAAGTTTTCAAGCAAGCCTTGAAGATCATGGAAGATAAACAAGAGCAACTGCTGAAGGAGGAAGCTACAAAGACAAGGATCGCTGAAGCCAAGACCACCTGTGCAATGATTGAGAACAGCTCTCAACTGCGTGCTCACGACAAATGTATTAAAGATATGTCGCAGACTCTTTCCTCCCTTGTTGAAAGAATAACCAGCATCGAGACCAAACAGGACGCCGCTCTTGAAATCCTGCAAAGTCTTGATGAAGCCAAAAAGGGGGAAGAGGCACGAGAAGCTGCAAGGAGAATAAGACTGCAACAGGAAAGGGAATTTGAGGCTGCTCAGAGCAGTATCGCTGCCGAATTGAACAAGCTAGCACCTCAATCCCAAAGCTTTAAAATTTCAGGCTCCAGACCAGAATTCCATGACCCAAATGTCCCTTGGCAAACTCTTATCCAAAGACCTTCGGAAATACGTCTGCCGACCAACCGCAACCCAACTGCCGACGAAGTGAAGCACTGGAGGAAGAATGAACTGATGAGATATTTTGTCAGACTCATCAGGGAATCCGCCATCTTCAAAAATTATAAAACGTTAGCGGAAGCGGCAGATAAGTTTTCAAAGATGCTAGAAGAAGGTAAACTCCCTCTCCAAATCGAAATGAAATCAAAACATAGAAGAGGAGATCGGGTCACCCATCCAGAAGATTGGATACTTGCCTTTGATCGTTCATATGAAGGAAGAGCAATTTACCAGGAACGAGGCAATGATTCACTTCAAAACTGGTGGCGCGGCACCGAGAATGAGCAAGGAAAGAGACCATGGAGGCATGCGGATTATAGATGAGGAGATGAAATTTATGTATATTATTTTTGTTTTTGTAATTTCTATTCGAAACAGCAAACTTTGTACTCAATCATTTTGAATATCAATAAAATAGTTTGTTTGTCTTGAAAGATTACAACTCGTAATCTACTGTGTTTATGTATGATTATTTAAAATTGTTTGATAGGAATCTCAAGTTAGATACACTTGATTGAAAAATAAGCTGTACGCACTAGTCTACGAACAGTTCATAGTTTCAGTTGTAAACTTAGAATACATTGTAAGATTGTGCCTGCGCGCCAATCATAGGCTTAAATTGTAAATCAGATCGAACGTGCTGCGAGCGATTCATTATTGTAGACTAAGTCACTAAGTCGACCTATTGACAAAAGACCAAGAAATCGCCGAAGTCATCGAAGAAGAATGCTTCATGAAGAAGGTTTTGGCATCATCAAGAAGACTCGAAGAGTTAAGTAAGTTAGTCTTGGCAAATTGTCAAAAAGGGGGAAATTGTTGGGAAAAACAAACACCCTGTATCGAATCAGCCGGGATACCCGATCCCTGTATCGATTGTTATTTGTTATTGAGAAGGTTTTAACATATATGCCAAATACAGTAAAGGAAAACAGTAACGAGGCTTCAAGTCATTATCCTATATCGAAGACTCCGCCTCGAATCAAAGATAAGTAAAGCTCACAAGACAAAGAAGAAGACTTGTAAAAGATCAAGTATGGAAACTGTCTCGATGCCCTAAATACAGTCATCTTCCATACAGTTCACAAAAGGACAAGAAAGAACACAAGTCAAGTCCCGTTGAACAAAGAAGTATTTAAATACTCAAGGATAAAGTATTTAAATACTGTCAGTCTTCAGATCTTCAGAATCCCGCGAAATCCGGATCATGTCATATTCCCGTTGAAGGAAATCTTATTCAAACGGATATCTCAACGGATACTTTCTTCAGAGACTATATATATCCTTGAAGACATTGAAGATCAGTCACCAGACAACTGAACGAACCCAAGTAAACTAATACTCAAGCTATCAAAGTTATCATCTGAGCAAACATATCTCCAAAGCATACTGCAAGTTAGAACGAAAGAGATATACAGTGCTCAACATCAAGAACAGCTATCATCAGCTCAAGAACTTGATATTCAAAGCTGCTGTTCTTACCTGGTTACCTACCTTTTACCTCTGTGTAAAAACCGAGCTCTGTGTGAACTCAACAAGTTATTCTGACCTGTGTGGGACGAATAAGGACGAAGCTTTGGAACTGTGTGTGAAGAAGCTAGTCAAGAAGGAAGCTTTAACCAATCTGTGTGAACGGTTGAAAGCGACATTCTTTGTATCAATCTGTGTGAACGATACAAGGATAGGTTTGTTTATAATTACGTAGTTGTGTACGCAGTAATTATATATTAAACTTTTTACTCCTGTGTGGAGGACCAGTGGACGTAGAGGGGTTTACCTCGAACCACTTAAATTACTGTGTTATTTACCTTCTGCTTTTACTGTTTGAAATAACTGTGATATATTAAGTATACATCAAATACGTCGTTGCTGTATCCACGGCAACTAACTGTATCCAAGACTTCCGCTACGCACTCAGATTTAGATTCCATACAGTTTGTTGTTTAAACGATTTTCCAAACTGTATCCAGTATACTTAAGTGGCCAACATACATATAGTACTAAGAATGCGATCTTGCTCCCACTAACCCTCTTGTATACACAAGGTTCCTCTTCATTTTGCATGAAGTCAAACTCTTTGACCGCCTCGTCAAAATGAAGGTTCCAACTACACGACGCTTGCTTCAGTCCATAAATGGAACGCTGAAGCTTGCACACTTTCTGAATATCGACTTCGGACACAAAAGCTTTAGGCTGCTCCATATAGATTTCCTCCTCGAGGAATCCATTAAGGAAAGCCGTCTTTACGTCCATTTGCCATATATCATAATCGTGGTAGGCAGCTATAGCAAGCATCATGCGAATAGACTTGATCATGGCTACGGGCGAGAAGGTATCGCGGTAATCGATCCCTTCTTTCTGGGTATAATCCTTTGACACAAGCCTGGCCTTATAGGCGTCAACCTTGCCATCACCATCAGTCTTTCTCTTGTAGATCCACTTGTTCCCAATAGGCACTATGCCCTTGGGGCGGTCTACTAGAGTCCAGAACGGATTGACATGCATCGAGTCTATCTCAGCTTCCATAGCTTCACGCCATTTCGCGGAGTCTACATCCACCATTGCTTGGTCATAGGTAATTGGGTCGGTCTCTTGGCTATCACTTAGAACTTCACGGAGACCCAGCTCCTCCAAGTGCACAAGCCCATACTCTCATGTAAACGAGACACCCTACTAGACCTACGAGGTGGTTGTACTTGTGTTTCAGAAGGTTTGGTTCCAGTTTCTTGCACATGTGTCTCCCGAGGAGTTTCATTGTATTCTTCTAAAGAAATACTTCTACCTGCTCTGCGTTCCTGAATGAACTCATCTTCCAGGAAGTGTGCTTGTAAAGCAACAACGATCTTTCGATCTTCGGGCATGTAGAATAGATATCCCATCGTCCCAGACGGGAATCTAATGAAACGTTCCTTCGCGGACCTAGCTTCCAACTTCTCCACCTTAGTCTTTTTGACATAGGCGGGACATCCCCAAATCCTAATATGATTAAGACTTGGTTTCCTGCCCTCCCACATCCCATGTGGACTTTTAGGAACGGATTTGGAAGGACATCTGTTCAAGATGTAAGCGGCAGTCAGGAGTGCATACCCCCACAGGTAAATCGGTAAGTCAGTATAGCCCAGCATGGACGGACCATGTTCAACAAGGTCCGGTTCCTTCTTTCTGACACACCATTTAACTGAGGAGTACCTGGAGGTGTTAGTTGTGAAACTATTCCATGTTCCTTAAGGAACTCGTCAAACTCCATACTCATATACTCGCCACCTCGGTCCGACCGAAGTGCTTTGATATGATTACTAGTTTGTTTCTCGACTAGGGCCTTGAATTCCTGGAATTTCTCAAAGACCTCAGATTTATGTTTCATTAAGTATACATAACCATACCTAGTATGATCATCCGTAAACGTAATGAAATATTGATATCCGTCACGTGCTGCTTCCAAAGCACCACATACGTCGGTATGGATTCATCCCAGTTTATCAGCGGCTCTTTCAAAAGTCCCTGTGAAAGGGGACTTTAGTCATTTTGCCTTTAAGGCAAGATTCACAAGTAGGAAAGGGATCTGATCCCAATAGACCCATAAGTCCATCTTTTTCCATCTTGTAAACCTTGGTCTGACCAACATAACCAAGTCTAAGATGCCATTTCAAAACTTGATTGGTTTCATCCCTACCACATTTTCTAGTCATAGTATTCACAACTACTTTGTTGCTGAGATTTAGATGATACAATCCATTTAACAATGTAGCAGTACCCACTAGTTTATTTCTGAAATAAATTTTGCAGGAACCATCACCAATGAAAAATGAAAAGCCTTTTCGGTCCATGACCGGAATGGATACAATGTTTTTGTTAGACCCGACAATTTACCACACGACCCAAAAATTTAGTGTTTGGGTTGGCATTTTGAGTGCACGACACGAAAATACACGAACACGAAAGTACACGACCGAGATTTAGTGTCGGTTTTATGTTTACCCTTTGGGTACATGACACGACACGAGGTATGTAATACCCGAGATTTCTATGTAATTGGAACGTGTGATATTGTAATGATTGTACTTGATTTGAGTATTATTTCCCGTGTTTCATAATCCGATGTTGTCGAGCGTTTTATTCCGTGATTTTCTGCGCATGTAGCGCACGCTACCAGCTATGTTTAGCGTGCGCTAACGTGGGTTCATAGCGCACGCTACTGAGTGTCCTTAGCGCACGCTATGCGCGGTCAAATTGATTGAGACGTGCGGTAGGTGAGAGCTGGCCGGGGGACCCCTGTCGGATGGTGTCGGGATGTACTGGCGGCTTTCGGGAAAAGCGAGTCAACGCCTTAGCGCACGCCATGTATATGCGTAGCGCACGCTAAGTGCCGAGTCTGATTTAGTCCAGTGAGCCGTTAGCGCACGCTACGAGCAAGGTCTGCGCGCTAATAGCCATTTATTATAAATAGGACAGCATCCTATTCGTGATTTCAGTTCTCTCTACTCTCATTACCCGAATTCCTACACGTAAAACATAACTTCCCTCACCCCAAACACTTCATATCAACATCCTGATTCGTGTTTGAAGATCGTTCATCATTGGAGATTGTTGTTCAAGCTTTCGGTGTCGGATTGCTTCATTTTCCTCCGTGTTCTTCACTACTTGAGGTAGGTGATTCTTCACCAATGTTAGTAATGTTCTTAAGGACGTCTGATCATGCTTAGATAGCCAGTTATTTCGTTTATGATCGGTCATCACATGTTAGAAGGATAATTTGACGTATCGGCACTATTTATCTTATGAACCTTTGAACCATCTTAGTAGAATGGACTCCTAAGCGTTTTCAAATCAATTTATGATCAGTAATTTGAGATTACCTAGCTCATATGTTTTACGTAAGGAATCGTACGTTTTGGGACTTGGAATAATCGGAACTTAGAATACTTCTTGAAGATCTTAGAAAGGATATGATGTTGAGTTGATTATCCGTATATTTGTACCTCATGATAATGGAATCTTCCACAAACCTTATTAGCATGATTTGCCCGAAGATGACTTGTGTTATCACGGTAGAATTCATGAGTTCTTCACCCTTCATCCCAGTTTCGGTTCGCGGTATTCTGCCATGCAGTAGTAGCGCACGCTAACACGTGTGAGTTAACGTGCGCTATCGGGGTCAGTTAACGCCCGGCGTGTCGTAGCGTGCGTTATGAGACGGTAAGTCGATCGCCAGACCGTGGCTAGCGCACGCTAGTCTTACACGATAGCGTCGCTAACAAGCTGCTTAGCGCACGTTACGTAGAAATCGTAGCGCACGCTAAGCAGTCCAGGCAGATTGGTTATTTTTGAGCCTTTCGGCCGTAGACCGAATTGTTAGGCCATCGTTCGACTTGAGATGATTTGTATATCGTTCCTTTTGTTAAGGTTCGAGCTTGTTACGTTGATCGAAGGAGGCGGCCTTCGAGCGTGTCGAGAACATTGAAGTGTTTCGTCCTTGCCATTTTCGAGGCAAGTATCATATGTCGAGTTCGATTTATCATGCTTGTGGTTTTATTCATATTGTTGAATATGATATGTATTTCGAGAATGTTCGTGATATTCATTGTTGTTTGTTCGTCTTGATGTTCATTTTGTAATGCTTATGTGTAGTGATAATTGTTTGTTTATTGTATAAATGATCCTAGGGGGTCATGAGGATCTATCCGAGGGCGCTGGATCGTATGTCCACCATGCGTTGGTCCGCGGGATCATCATGGGGATCTATCTTTGAGGCGCCGGATCGGGACGGGTTTTCCACCATGCGTTGGTCCGACGGATCATCATGGGGATCTATCTTTGAGGGCGGATCGCTGGATTACCATATATTGTGTTGATGGAATCGTGAGGATTCGCATCGTTGGATTCCGGTGGCGGAAGTCCGTTTTGCATGTTTTGTGATGTATTGATGATTTACTGTATGATGATACTTGTACTAGCATTGTTTTGCTAACCCCTTCGGGGGTGGACATTGTTTTGATGTTCGTAGCCGAGAGCGGGAAAGCAACCACGGATGCAAAGCGGAGACGATGAGATGGCTCAGTGATGTGATTGGTGTTATTGTGTTTGGTCTTCTTGGTTCGTTTAGTACTCGAGTACGTCGGTTGTAATAAAGTCAATTCGATATGGTTGTATAAGTTAACTTATTTGATTGGTTGAACCAAATCTGTATTTGAACTTCAGTTGTTCGATTAAATTGTTTTTACACTTCTTCTAAAAATAGCCTTGTAAATCCTTATCTAAAGGGTTTACGGCGCTGTAACTATTCCGAATATCTCGGGGTGTTACAGAATATGGTATCGGAGCTAAGATTTATGGATATCTTGGCAGTTGGGTTAATTGGGTCTGTTTACGTTATTGATTATTGGTCGTTCGTAACATCACTGCTGAGCCAGCATCGTCAAGTGGACTGTGGTTGTAAGTTTCCTAATCTCGAATACTACTGTTTTATTTAAACTATGTCTTGTAAACATTGATGGATGTACTTTTAGAACGTTTGCCCTGGATAGTGAGTGTTTATGTTTACAGTATGTTGAGAGGAGGTCGTGGACGCGGACGCGGTCGTGGACGCGGACGTGGTAATGCGAGGCAAGAAGAGTCGGTATCTACTCCAGAGGTAGCCGCTAGTCAAACGGATTCACATTCCGGGGGACAGCAGGGATCGGCAAATAATAATGCAGATCCTAATGTGCCGGGAGTACTTCAAACAGTGGTTGCCCAGATAAACCGGTTGCTCAAGTTGTGGATCGCATGCGAGACGGCGATGGGACAAAGAAAGATAACGCGGATAATCGGGAGATAAATGGCTTACCGAGGTGGTCAAATTGCATCCTCCGAAATTTGACGGTTCCCGAGACGCTTTCATGGGATCATTGGTCAAGGAATTGGAAAAGATTTTTGCGAGGATTAAGCTGTCCCAATGATAGGAAGGTTCCGTCACTCGGTATCTTTTGACCAGGAGGCTTTCGGCGGTGGGAGGCCATTCGACCAGAGGAGCACAATGTTGTGGGACGGAATTCAAAGTGATGATGGAGGCACAGTATTGTCCTCGTCCGATTAGAAGCCCGAGTTCGGGAATTTTCTCACCACAAAATTTGGAAGTATACATGACGGACGTGATTAAGACTTTTAATCACCGGTGACTTATGTGCGCCACTTAGTCGGGACCGAGGTGGAGAAGATTTTTCATTTTGACATGCGAATGAAGCGGAAATCCAGCAGATATGTCCGGATTTGAATGTGCCACCTTGCGGCAGTGCAGGACAAGGCGTTGGCCTATGACATGAAAGAGGCAAGCAGAGAGAAATCGATGGAAGCAAAGCAGAAGGTGTCGGCAACTTCACGGAGAATAAAAATAGCGGGCCCCGGGTCGGTCCTCTTTTCACTCATCCAGAGACCTCCGCATCCTAGTCGAGGAGGAAAGAAGTTCCGGCAAGACCGACGCAGGAAGAAGTGTTACAAGCCGGCAAGGCGGGACATGTTCGACGTGATTGTTTCGCGCTGCTTGTGACTGTTTGAGTGTGGGACAGGAAGGACATCGCGCAACATTTTGTGGAAATGCGACCCGATCTTTTGGTACTCGTACTCCGGCTCAGTCCGAAGGAGACGAGTGTGAACCAGACGGCAAAGTGGATTTCAGCAGCAGACCGGGAAGAGAGAGGCATCCGATCTTTGGGTCCGCTCCTCCACGCTTTATGCGAGATGAGGAAATCGATGATCGAGAACGGTGTTGCATCAGGTACGATTCAGATCCTTTCGCAACCAGTTAGTGTTTTGTTCGATTCGGGAGCTACGCATTCTTTTATATCTTTGAACTGTGTTAATCGTTTGAACATCTCGTGCTTGTATAATTGTGAACCTTATGTTGTGGGATTACCGAGCGGAGAGAAAATTGTGGGAACCTTAGAAGCTAAGGATTTCCCAGTATCTATAGAAGGAAGAGATTGGCCATCGAATCTTATTATGGTTGACATCTGCGGTGACGATTTAATTCTCGGAGATGATTGGCTCAACCGTTATGGAGCTGTGCTGAATTACCGAGAGAGAGTCATTTCCATCATTGCTGATGACGGATCTGAACACTTATTCCGAGGATGGAGACCGAAGCTCGGGAAAATTGATCAAAGCAATGAAAGCCGTGAAATTATCAAGCAGGGATGTCACGGACTTTGGTGCTATGCCATGAAGAAAGAGGAAGGAGCAGAGCTCTCGTCCATTTCGGTTGTGAATGAGTTCTCAGATGTATTTCCTGACGAACTACCTGGGTTACCTCCGCAGAGGGGAGTGGAATTCACTATCGAACTAGAGCCTGGAGCAGCTCCTATTTCCAGAGCCCCATACCGCATGGCGCCAACCGAGATGTATGAACTCAAGAAACAACCGGAGGAATTGTTGCGAAGGGTTATATTCAACCGAGTGTTTCTCCACGGGAGCGCCTGTTCTCTTTGTCCTAAGAAAAGGCGATCCCTCCGATTGTGTATTGATTACGGGAACTCAATAAGATGACAATCAAGAATAAGTATCCTATACCTCGGATCGACGACTTGTTTGATCAACTGCGAGGGGCAAGGGTATTCTCGAAGATAGACTTGCGATCGAGATACCACCGATTGAGAATTAAGAAATCGGATATACCGAAATGCGCTTTGAGATCGATGCAGGCATTATGAATTCGTAGTGATGCCGTTTGGACTTACCAATGCTCTGCAGATTCATGCAATTAATGAATCGGGTATTCTTGGAGTACTTGGATAAATTTGTGGTCGTCTTCATTGATGACATTTTGATATATTCGAAGGACGCAGAGGAACATGCCGAGCATTTACGTGTGGTTTTGAGCACCTTGAGGAAGGAAACGACTATATGCAAAATTTTCAAAATGCGAGTTACGGCTTAAGGAAGTAACCTTCCTTGGGCATGTGATTTCAGCCGATGGAGTTCGGTGGACCCGAAGAAAGTCGAGGCAATCTTGGACTAGGAAGCTCTAGAAACGTGAAAGAGGTCCAAGCTTCTTAGGACTTGCCGGATACTATCGCCGCTTTGTAGAAGGATTTTCCAAAATTGCTCGTCAGCTCACCCGGTATTCTGAGAAAACTCAAAAGTTCATGTGGAATGAGAAGTGCAGTGGTTTGTGAACTTAAGAGGAGGGTGACAGCACCTATATTAGCGGCTGCGAGAAAGGCCGACGGATTTATGGTATCTGGCGACGCTTGAATCGAGTGCAGGTTGTGTATTGATGCAGAAGGATAAAGTGATTGCTTATGCTTCTCGGCAATTGAAACCATACGAGATTAACTACCCGACTCATGATCTGGAGCTAGCAGCTGTGGTCTTCGCCTTGAAAATCTGGCGACATTATTTGTATGGCACTCATTGTCAGATATTTACAGATCATAAGAGCCTCAAGTACATTTTCTGTCAGAAAGAGTTAAACATGAGGCAGAGAAGGTGGCTGGAATTAATCAAGGATTACAACTTAGAGATTCTCTATCATCCGGGGAAAGCAAACGTAGTAGCTGATGCTTTGAGCCGTAAACCTGTTTCCCTTCGAGTGTTGGAAGCACTTACGTCCCAAACCAGTATTCAACGGGAACTGATCCGCGAGGGGATTGAAGTATGGGCACCGGGAATCCAAGGGCAACTTTATGTGATGGAATTGACTTCATCATTAGTCGAGGAGATCAAGTCTAAACAACTGAACGATTCCCTGATCCTTCGATTGTGTGACGAAGTAAAGAAAGGAAAAGCCCCAGGATTCGTGATACAAGACGATGGAGTTCTGAGATTTCGATGTCGACTTTGCGTTCCCGAGGATGATGATTTGAGACGGACAATTTTAAAGGAAGCTCATAGCGCGCCCTATTCTATTCACCCAGGCAGTAGTAAGATGTATAAGGATCTTAAGCAAAACTTCTGGTGGGGGAATATGAAGAAGGACGTAGCAGAGTACGTTTCGAAGTGTTTGACTTGTCAGCAGGTTAAGATTGAACATCAGCGACCTGCTGGAATGTTAAAGCCGCTCCCGATCCCTGAATGGAAGTGGGAGGATATCTCGATGGATTTCATCACTAGTATGCCAAGGACTAGAACGGGAATGAACATGATTTGGGTTGTGGTTGATCGACTAACCAAGTCGGCTCATTTCCTGGGAATTAAAGATACATGGGGACCCGAGAGATTGGCGCGAGTATTTATTGCGGAGATAGTCAGATTGCATGGGACGCCGAAGACCATTATTTCGGATCGAGATGGTCGTTTCGTGTCGCACTTCTGGAAAGCAGTTCACAAGGCTTTGGGGACTGAACTCAACTTTAGCACAGCTTATCATCCCCAAACGGACGGTCAGTCCGAAAGGACTATTCAAACGGTAGAAGACATGCTTAGAGCTTGTGCATTAGATTGGTCGACTGATTGGGAAGTTCACTTGCCCTTGATCGAGTTCACCTATAATAATAGTTGGCATGCTTCAATTAAGATGGCACCATTTGAAGCTTTGTACGGGAGAAGATGCCGATCACCCCTGTGTTGGGATGATTCTTCGGATTTGATCGGGACGGAACCGGAATTGATTATTCAGACTCAAGAGAAGATAGCTTTGATTCGCGAGAGACTGCTGATCGCCTGCAGTCGACAAAAGTCTTATGCGGATGTACGTCGTCGCCCTCTAGAGTTCGACGCCGGGGACCACGTACTCTTGAAGGTGTCTCCTACACGAGGGATTTTCCGTTTTGGGAGAAGAGGTAAGCTAAGTCCGAGATATATCGGACCATTCGAGATCCTAGAGAGAGTTGGGAATTTAGCATACAGGTTGGCCTTACCGCCATCGCTGAGTCATGTTCACAATGTGTTTCACGTATCCCAACTGCGGAAGTATATACCGGATCCCAGTCACGTCATTGATTTCGACGAGATCGAGATAGCTAATGGTGGCACCTTCGAAGAGAGACCAATCAAGATACTTGAGAGCCGGATCAAACAATTGAGGAATAAACCGATACACTTGGTTAAAGTACAATGGTCACGACATGGAGTCGAAGAGGCCACTTGGGAAACGGAGGACGGTATGAAGACTAGATATCCGGAGTTGTTTTCATCTTAAGTTTCGGGACGAAACTTCTTTTTAGGGAGGAAGGATGTAATACCCGAGATTTCTATGTAATTGGAACGTGTGATATTGTAATGATTGTACTTGATTTGAGTATTATTTACCGTGTTTCATAATCCGATGTTGTCGAGCGTTTTATTCCGTGATTTTCTGCGCATGTAGCGCACGCTACCAGCTATGTTTAGCGTGCGCTAACGTGGGTTCATAGCGCACGCTACTGAGTGTCCTTAGCGCACGCTATGCGCGGTCAAATTGATTGAGACGTGCGGTAGGTGAGAGCTGGCCGGGGGACCCCTGTCGGATGGTGTCGGGATGTACACAGGCGGCTTTCGGGAAAAGCAGTCAACGCCTTAGCGCACGCTACGGGTATATGCGTAGCGCACGCTAAGTGCCGAGTCTGATTTAGTCCAGGTGAGCCGTTAGCGCACGCTACGAGCAAGGTCTAGCGCGCGCTAATAGCCATTTATTATAAATAGATGACATCCTATTCGTGATTTCGATTCTCTCTACTCTCATTACCGAATTCCTACACGTAAAACATAACTTCCCTCACCCCAAACACTTCATATCAACATCCCGATTCGTGTTTGAAGATCGCTCATCATTGGAGATTGTTGTTCAAGCTTTCGGTGTCGGATTGCTTCATTTTCCTCCGTGTTCTTCACTACTTGAGGTAGGTGATTCTTCACCAATGTTAGTAATGTTCTTAAGGACGTCGATCATGCTTAGATAGCCGATTATTTCGTTTATGATCGGTCATCACATGTTAGAAGGATAATTTGACGTATCGGCACTATTTATCTTATGAACCTTTGAACCATCTTAGTAGAATGGACTCTAGCGTTTTCAAATCAATTTATGATCGTAATTTGAGATTACCTAGCTCATATGTTTTACGTAAGGAATAAATGCGTTTTGGGACTTGGAATAATCGGAACTTAGAATACTTCTTGAAGATCTTAGAAAGGATATGATGTTGAGTTGATTATCCGTATATTTGTACCTCATGATAATGGAATCTTCCACAAACCTTATTAGCATGATTTGCCGAAGATGACTTGTGTTATCACGGTAGAATTCATGAGTTCTTCACCCTTCATCCCGATTTTCGGTTCGCGGTATTACGCCATGCGGTAGTAGCGCACGCTAACACGTGTGAGTTAACGTGCGCTATCGGTCGATTAACGCCCGGCGTCGTAGCGTACGTTATGAGACCAGCCGAGTCAGGCCCGGACCGTGGCTAGCGCACGCTAGTCTTACGATAGCGTCACGCTAACAAGCTGCTTAGCGCCGCGTTACGTAATACGTAGCGCCGCTAAGCGATCGAGCGATTGGTTATTTTTTGAGCCTTTCGGCCGTGACCGAATTGTTAGGCCATCGTTCGACTTGAGATGATTTGTATATCGTTCCTTTTGTTAAGGTTCGAGCTTGTTACGTTGATCGAAGGAGGCGGCCTTCGAGCGTGTCGAGAACATTGAAGTGTTTCGTCCTTGCCATTTTCGAGGCAAGTATCATATGTCGAGTTCGATTTATCATGCTTGTGGTTTTATTCATATTGTTGAATATGATATGTATTTCGAGAATGTTCGTGATATTCATTGTTGTTTGTTCGTCTTGATGAACATATTGAAATGCATATGTGTATGCATAATTGTTTGATTATGGTATAAATGATCCGAGGGGGTCATGAGGATCTATCTTTGAGGCGCTGGATCGTATGTCCACCATGCGTTGGTCCGCGGGATCATCATGGGGATCTATCTTTGAGAAGCCTGGATCGGCTGGACGGGTTTTCCACCATGCGTTGGTCCGACGGGATCATCATGGGGATCTATCTTTGAGGGCGCGGATCATTTGGATTACCATATATTGTGTTGATGGAATCGTGAGGATTCGCATCGTTGGATTCCGTGGCGGAAGTCCGTTTTGCATGTTTTGTGATGTATTGATGATTTCTTGTATGATGATACTTGTACTAGCATTGTTTTGCTAACCTTCGGGGTGGACATTGTTTTGATGTTCGGGTAGCCGAGGAGCGGGAAAGCAACCACGGATGCAAACGGAGACGATGAGATGGCTCAGTGATGTGATTGGTGTTATTGTGTTTGGTCTTCTTGGTTCGTTTAGTACTCGAGTACGTCGGTTGTAATAAAGTCAATTCGATATGGTTGTATAAGTTAACTTATTTGATTGGTTGAACCAAATCTGTATTTGAACTTCAGTTGTTCGATTAAATTGTTTTTACACTTCTTCTAAAAATAGCCTTGTAAATCCTTATCTAAAGGGTTTACGGCGCTGTAACTATTCCGAATATCTCGGGGTGTTACAAGGTACACGTAATAAATAAATAAATAAATATATATAATATCTTATATTTGATTTAATAAAAATATATATTTTATTAATTCTGTTTATACTAAACTTTAGAATTTGAAAATATAATGAGAATTTTCATAAATTTCGTGTAAACATTCGTGTTTTCGTTGCCATTCGTTTTATTTCATCTACTAAAACCTATAAAAATAATATTATAATATTAAAATTATTATTTTTATAATATTTTAATATTTATTTTATATTATGTGCCTGACACGAAAACACGACACGAAACGACACGAATTTGTGCGGTACACGACACGACATGACACGAATTCATTTAGTGTCGTGTATGGGTTTGGACTTTTGGTACACGAAACACGAAAGTACACGACACGAAAATACACGATACGAACGAATTGCCAGGTCTTGTTTTTGTGCCCCTTGGGCAAAACAAGTACATCTTCTAAAGTCAAAACAAAGCCGGATTCTAAACCCAAAAGAAGTGATCCTATGTCGGTCGCCTCGACACTATGCCCGCTTCCGACTGCGATCATAACTTCTCCAGCTCCAAGCTTCCTACTTTGTTCCAGATCCTGATTCACGGTACAAATATGAGAACTAGCACCAGAATCCAGTATCCAGGAAGTAGAAAATATAGTAGCAGAACAATTTATTTCCAAAACTAAAAGTTCTATACCTGAAGTGCCATGAAGAATCGGACAGTCTCTAGCCCAGTGGCCCAGCTCACCGCACTTGAGACAAGTATCTTTCTTCTTCTTGCCTTTTAGAACCATCGGGGCCTTGCCCTTTCCTTTAAGGTCCTTAACTTGTGGTCTAGTCTGCTTCTTGGTCTTTTTCTTCTTATTCTTAAACTTCCGAAGTCCAGAAGAAATCACAAGGGCAGACTCCTTCATCCGTGGAGTCTTCATCTGAGACTGAGCGGTCACCAGTTTGTTCATTAGCCCAAGTAAGTTACATGCAATCTCATTGCAGTTGAAGTTCATAACAAACTGTGAGAAGGAATCACGGAGAGACTGAATGATAAGGTCGGTTTGGAGAGAAGTATCCATTTTAAAATCAAGAGCCTCCAATCTCTTGATCATGGATATCATTTTGAGGATGTGTTCCCCAACCTTCTCACCTTCCTTCATCCTTGCACCAAACAGTTGTTTGGATATCTCATATCTAGCAGTTCTGCTGTGCTCACCATAAGGTTCGGTTAAGTGAGATAGAATCTGCCTAGCAGAAGTCATTTTCTCATGAGCTCTCTGAAGCTCATTAGACATAGAAGCCATCATATAAGCACGGACTTTTATGTCATCCTTAACCCACTTTTCGTGGTTTTCGATCTGTTCCTGATTGGCTCTGGTCCGCACAGGAGGCGTCGGAATGTCCGTCTCCAAGACGTATCCCAGTGCCTCTATACTGAGTACAATCATCAGATTGCGGAGCCAGTCCACAAAGTTAGGTCCAATCAGGGTGTTCTTCTCGAGTAGAATTGCGAGTGGATTCATTGTCATATTGAGAGTTATGTCTGCATTAAGTATAACAGATTAAGTAGTGACTCGTTTAATTATGTTCTGAGTATAGAATTAAGGTCTTTTCTATTCTTGTTACCCAGCTCCCACTATTTTTATCGGAACAACACACTCCCATGTGAAATCGGAAGTATCGTCGCACTACTTCATAGTGGTGATCGGGTTCTTTATAAATCTTAATAGAGGGCAACCGAACAGGTTTCTAGTTCATTAATTTTTATAAAGTGGTGTCCAACACCAACCCATCTAATGGATGACTCGATCTTCTTTTTCCCCTTGTTCACTCCCCTCAACCTATACGGTTTCTATGGTTTGTGAACAAGTTAAGTTTATACCATTGACGCAAATCAGTTTCACAATTGAATCTTATCCGGCAACCTATCAGGTTTCTAGGGATAAAATTTGCTCCAACCGAAGGCATCCAATGCGCTCCTGGTAATTTATCCGTCCTCCCCGAACGACTACCCCGATAACTCGGAAGCATAGCACATCCGGTTTGGATTTCAATTTCCCGAAAACTCGATGGAGGGAAGGAAAACCTTGAAACCTTATAAACTTAATATTTGGTTGTGGGGGAATTTTCGCGTTTAACATTACACTTTGCACATTAATCATTTTAGCGCGTTTGTGGCATTCATCCAATATGAAAAAACCATTCACAACCTAGTTGCTACCAACATGTGGTTCATGGACCGATCCTAGAAAACAAAAACTCCGTAATCTAATTACAAGTCTTCGTCTTGAATCTTCATCTTCTCGAAATGGATCTTCCTCCCGTCTTCGTCATTACATATAAATTTTACATTGAAAATTGCATCCTAGATACAAATATTTCTAGAAAATAAATTGGCTCAAAATGGCCTTTAAACCCAATAGAATAAAACGAACGATTCAAAAAACTAAGTCCACGAACCACATCCCCATTCAAAAGCATTCACCAATAAATACTAAAAAAATGGAAAGCGTAGAGATACATTGATCCAATAAACACACTACAACAAAAAACCCTTCTTACAACGGTGCGCGGACATTGTAGAAGGGTTTTAACAACGTTTTCAATCTCGTTGTATAATAAGGCATTGTTAAAAGTATGACTTTTTTTTACAACGCCCATGTGGCGTCGTACACCCCGTTGTAAATACATATTTTCAGTATGCGCAGATGTTTTGACAACATTATATTGAAATTGTATTTCTTACATCAACAACGGTACAAAGATGCTGTATGTAATTCTATTACAATGTTTTGTAGAAGTGGTACATAACTATTTACAACTTCATCACATAATTATTTTTTCCATGATCAACAACGTTGTGATTATCTTGTAGGTAAATTTATTACAACATCTTTCGGTAATTGCGTTTTTTACATCAACAACTACGCAAATACGGTGTGGGTAACTCTTTAACAATGTCCTTTAAAAGATGTAAACAATAACTTACAACATTTATACAGTAGTGTATTTCAACCATCAACAAGATCTGGAGGTCGTTGTGGTTAAATCTTTTACAATGGGTTCATTACGTGCTGTTAAGATGTATTTACAATATCATGAAAATGTTGTGGAAAACTCCTGTAACAAAAAAAAAATTCAAATGCATACTAGCTGCAGTAGCAATCCCTGTGAATCAACAAGCGCTCAACTTGCACAAATAAACACAGCATATCTCATTATTGATAACATTGTATTTTCATTCAAATTCATTATTCCAGCAGCAGAATCCGTTTACGACAAAATATTCCAATGCATTAAATAACAGCTGAAACCCATTAAAAAACAAAACATCTTGTATCTTAAATGAAATTCAAACCCTTAAATTAATAAATAAAACAGACAAGGGAGTGGCAGTATGCTTACCTCCCACACAATGACAAGACAATCACCAGATGATAGGTATTTGCCACTGTGAGAAAATTGCAAGGAAAATATTTTGTCTTTATGTTCTTGTAGCACCTAGAGCGTTCGAAAAACAATTGAGAGAATCTATCTAATGAATGAATTCTTAAGGATGTATTAATACATACTATCGAAGAATTATCAAATTTAATATAAAAAAAAAGAGTTTCCTGATCAAATCGTTTCATGTCCATGTAGAACATAACTAGTTGCATCACAGACCAACTGAGTAGCAGTTCTAACTACAAACCAGATGATACCAAAGAGTTTCCTGATCAAATCGTTTCATGTCCATGAAGATGGAGCCGCAACGAGCCCAGAATTTCTTGATATTTGACAATCACCTATAAAGAAAAAGCCACGAACAATCTCCAATCATGCACTACTCGTCTTTAATAAATAAAAAATAACCAATATGCATGACAAGGTCTCTCGTAATTGCTCTCTCCATGTCTTGTAAAAAAGAACAAACCATAAAAGAGGGGAAAGAAGGCATCACACACAAAGAACACTTGGAGTCTCCAACTTCATCAGGGAACTATTCATTGTAATAATCACAGGCTTATCACATAAGAATATACCCCTTGTAGCACAAATAATGCACATTAAGTAGAATGATCTCAAACTCCGGCCACGTTCAAAGATTCATTCCTCCCCACCTATATCAACTTATAGGGGCCCTGGAAAAAAAAAAAGAGTTTCATACAAGCTTCATCATATAGAGTGCAAATAGATTTGTATTGCGACATTAAGATTCAAAAATTCAAAAGTATTGCACATTGATAGGACACAAGAATCTAAAGACCATATTACTGTATAACAGCAAACGAAATAGTCAAACACAAACAAATCTGAAACGCCTCCGGAACGCCTCGATCGGGTGAGGCATTCGCCTCAAGTCTGAATGAAATTACAGTGCCTCAAGGCATTTTCGGCGCGCCTCGCCTTGAGGCGTATGCCTCTTGCGTTTTTTAAAATATTGCTTCAAATTTCATAATAACTCTTAGACAAGAGATTGCATATCCCTCTTATTCCAGTGCATTTCAGAAAAGCTTAATTTCAGTTTATAACACATTCACTATATATCACAGTTCAAAGATGAAAAAGCCAAAAAAAATATCACCACATGAAACAAATCACCACATAATAAGCAATAACAGCCCTGAATTCAAACAATCCAGATTTAAAAACACCACATATTTAAGCGATAACAACCCAACATACACAACAAATCTAAGCAACTGCTACACAGATCTAAACCATGAGTAATATTACGAACAACAGAGACCCAATCCAAAATAGCCCACATCAAATAACACCACAGAACAGATCAGAAACAACCCCAAGCATTGTCACACCGCAAACTCTAAAGTAAACAACCTCAGCACACTACGCCACAAATCTGAACACCACCGACCTAATCCAATATAACCCAAATAAAAAAAACACCTAATAATAAACAGCCCAAATCAAAATAACATCACAAAACAAACAATAAACGTCACAAACCGGTATAAAACCGCACAACTAATCATTAACACCACATCTCTATAAGAACAACCCAGACTAAAAACACCATGTACTTAATCTAGAATAGCCCAACATACAGAGTAAGAGGTGTATAAAAAAGAGAGGAATACAATATTCAAATGAAAGATGGATTAAGATTGAAGAAATTGGAAATCATACGACTGAATTAGAGGACTTGAGATGAAAATAAAACCAAGAAAAATTGTTTCGCAGCTTCACTATTTCTAGATTTCCCTCACTTGTCGTGAATTTAGCTGAAATTTAGATATTAAGAGTTGAATCACAAAAACGATTAAGTTCACCAGTCGCTTTCAAAGGCGATATGAGAACATGTTAGAGGACCCCCAAAAAGATTAAGAAGACAACAATACCCGGTGGAGGACCAATGTATATGCTTGGCATCACAGTGATCTTTATGCAGGAATTATATCCTGAACATGTTGGACGACATGATTTACAATGTGTATAGTTCAATCAAAACGGCCAAGGAATTGTGAAATTCTTTGGAGAAAGAAGTACAAGATCGAAGATGCAAGCATAAAGAAAATCCTTAATTTCAAGATGATTGACACCAAGTCGGTGATCAGCCAACTGCAGAAAATTAATATCATGTTGGTAAAGTTTAAACCACAAGTTGTAAAGTCTAAACCAAGAATTAAGGAACCAGCTGAATATGGTATTTGCTCCAGGCTACTGTTGACCCTTCAGCTTGCCCAATGACAGTTGCCTCATCTGTACTCTTGTATAGTTCAGCATCAGGAACCAAGGCAACTTCGATCCAAACACTCCAAGCATCCAGTCCAAGGCGTCTACAGTGGACTTTGGCATTAGGATCTGTATTTGCTATTGACCCTTCAGCAACAATCTCTCCCTTATTGTACCAGCTCAGAATTTTGCATTTCTGTCCTAACAGAGGCTCATTGGTGGTGCTATCGTGTTGCGACTGTTTTTCATAAACGCAAATAATATATATAGTTAAATATGATAAATGAGATATTCTAAAGGTCGAAATATTATACATTTGTCGAAAATTCACCTCAGTCGTATTAACTTGTGTTAGCTGCACATTTTCTGATCCACTTCTATTTTCTCCTACCTGACCACTTTTGTTACCTCCTTGCTGGTTACCATACATTAGGAATCATGTAAGTTCATACAATGACAATATTTACCTGAAGTATATGAATTTTTACAATAACAAATACCTACCTGAATGATTTTATCAATCTTCTCCTCCAGTGCTTCATACTTTATTTGGAGTGCATGCATCATCTTTGTTGCATGTGCTTGGGCTTTCAATTTACCTGGTGTAACTCCAAAACCAAGTCCTACTACTGTTTTTCCAGGTTTGTCTTCACGCAATATTTGTGAGAGACCATCATCTTTCAGGCTAGATGATGAACTTTGAGTACGTGATTGCGATTCTTTAATCTCTTCAATTTTTTTCTGACATTTTAACAATGAAAGATTTTAATATAAGCATACATACAAATCAGGATCTTGTACAAAGATTGAGAAAGGAAATATTAGGATACCAAAGCATCTAAAACATCTGCACTTGGTGTTTTTTTCCTCTTTGTTTTATGGCCTTCTGCCCATAAATCCATCCTTGGTATTTCTACACAGTTTGGCTGCTCCTTTTTCTAACAACGGAATATAAAACAACAAAAGCTCAAACTATAGTGAAGGTTTGAGTATAAGCAGATCATAAATCCAAAACACATAAACTAGATAAGCTAAAGTGCCTTTACCATTTTATGCTCCAATCGGGCATAACCCAGTCGACTCATCGAATGGGGCAGTTTATGAAAACCCCTTATAATCCTCATGAGATCGCTCTTAGTCTACGACAAATCATAAATTCAGAACACACAAGGTAATGAAGTTTACCAGGTATTAAACCTGGCAACACAATCTGCTAATGAAGTTAAATTAGAATTAAGCTTACTTTAGTTGTAAGTGAGCGCGCCCGCTTTATAAATTCCTCCCATTCCCTATCTGTCATTGCTTTAGGTTTCAAGTTGGCAAGCTCCACTTGTGCTACATCTGGTGCCAACGCCGACAACTCCCTCACTTTCTTGCCCATTCTTGCTCTGTACTCTCTTAAATATGTTGCCATCTTGCTGAAGGTGATTTGTTTGTTCATCTCATCTAGTTTGTACCTTTGCTGCAATTAAAGTAATGGATTGTAATACATAAACATTTAAGTAATTAAGGATTGTTCTAAAGCTTCCAATCACGTAAAATAACCATATACTGTACATAAACTTCACAAATTCTGCTATACATAAAATGTACAACCATTTATACCACCTAGAACTGATTATAAAAACCAAAGACTTACCTTTATAATAGTCCACAAGTGCTCTTTGTGTTCCATGGGGACGTCTTTCCATTTCGAATAGAAATTGAAACTGAGTTTCGAACTAAGGCCCCACAGAAAGTAGCCAATGAAACTGAAGCATCACCTATTGGCTGCCCCCTTTCATTGAACTCTACTTCCACTCGTTCACTTTGATAATCTATCCCAAGAGCCTTAAGCTTGGTTGGACCCCGTTTGTTCTTTTTAGGCATTGTCTCATTGTTAGGGTTGGGATCAGAAGCATTGGGCTGGTCATCCAAATCTCCTTCTAAACTTCCAATTTCATCTGACTGATCATGTGAGAGAGCATTTGCTTGTGTTGTTGTGTTCCTTTTTCCTTGCTTGTTGTTTGCACCCTACATGTACATAAATAATTCATGAAGTATCTAACATATGAGTTCCTCAATGAATTAATATAAAAGATGTAAGACATACTAATTTACCTCTTTGTTGGGGTTGGGATCAGTACCATTCGGCAGGACAACAAGTGAAGGAGAAGAATTTAAATTTCCTTCTAAACTTTCATGTTCATCCGGCTGATCATGTGAGGTGGCTGGTGCATCTATTGTTCTCTTCCTTTTCCGTAACTTGATTTTTAAACCCTACAAACACACACACACACACACATATATATATATATATATATATTATATATTAATTCATACAAAAAGTAATCATAGGAATTCCACATTGAAGTATTATAATAATATGTATGACATACTAATTTACCTGTTTTGCACCAGCCATAGCAATTGCACTCTTCAAAGCAGGTGATGATACTTAAGCTGTTGTTAGTAATAAGAGTGCTGAAAGACAATTAGAACACATATGCTAGGATGGCAGGCAGATGAAAGAACATACATGGAGAAGGTAAATATATGATAAAAGGGTAAATGTTAACCAAATCGAATTAAGTCAAAACAGGGCATCAATCCAAGTTTAGAAGTTCATAAATGCAAACAAAACAAAACACCAAATCAAAGTTCGTATATAATTTCACGCAACTAAACTAATATGCCCTCACAATCCCTCCTTTCGTATGACTCATCCTCATTATCACTATCGTTTTCAAGTCTTGATACGTCCATTGGCTGACAAGTAGTATCCATATTCTCATCATACGATTCCAATTCATGGAAACCTCGTGGTGGTGGCTTCAACACAACATACCAACTAGAAGAATTAGACTCTCTAGAATAAAATACTTGTTTCGCCTGTGAGGCTAGGATGAATGGGTCATTTTTAAATTGATTCTGATATTGATGGAGATTTACTAATGTAAACCCATCTTCAACTTTCACACCGCGATCAATGCTAGCCCAATCACACCTAAACATGGGTATTTGGAAAGCATGGTAATCCAAAACAAAAATTTCCTGTAAAACCCCATAATAAGCATTAGAGCCTACAACTGAAGCATTTTCATTCAACTCTGATTCGCGTACTGCTTTTGCTTCTAAAGAAACACCGCTATTCTGAGTTGACCGTTGAACATGTTTGGTGTGAAACCGGCGCCCATTGACAAGGAAGCCTGAATAAGACATTACATTGTCTACAGGCCCATATGACAACCATTTGACAATATCAGATACAGGTTTGCCTTGTTTTATTTCTTTCTAAACCTACAGAGAAGATACCGGTTGCATAATTAGATTTTTATGTGTAATATATGTACTTTTCAGCAAACTAGAGTACTACAACCAGTACCTTTTCCTTAAACCAATCAGAAAACAACTTTGTGTGTTTCTTCCAAAGTTGGGATTCATTTGTTAATAAGCGCTTATCACGCTTCAAGTCTTCCAAATGCAATCTATAACATAAAATTCAATAAAAAACAAATGGTCAGACTTAACAAATGATCAGACTTAACCTAAGAACAAAAAGTCATACTTAACAAATGTCAGACCTATACTTACTCCTCATAACGTCCAACATCAGATGTATTAAAAAGCACATATCGATGTGCAATTTTCAACATTTCTTGTGGCATTAATATGTGCACACCTTTGGACAATGGGCGTCCCTCAACACTGGTAGGGGATTGTTCATTACGTGTAGGACGTTCGCCTATGTCTTTTGCCTGTTCTACATAGTTGCTGCAGTATTTCATGCACTCCTCTTGAATGTAACACTCCGAAATGCATCCCTCCGGACGTGCTGTATTTTTGACATATCCTTTGAGTACCTTCATATATCTAGAAGACAAATGTATAGGTGATTCAAATATTCATGACACATTTAAAGTCATATGCCTTTAAAAAATAAGACGAGAAAGTGGATTGATACCTTTCAAATGGATACATCCAACGGTATTGTACTGGTCCACACAGACGTACCTCTCGAGCTAGGTGAATGGTCAGATGTACCATGACATCGAAAAAAGATGGAGGAAAAAACCTTTCCAACATACACAATGTCTCGGCAATTTCCTCCTCAAGACATAACAATCTATCACGATCAACAACCCTTTGGCAAATTTCATTAAAATATGAACATAACCGAAATATTGCGTTTCGTGGTCCCTTGCGTAAATGTCCTCTCAAAGCAACGGGCAATAGTTGTTGCATTAGAACATGGTAATCATGAGATTTCAGACCTATTATGTTGTTATCCTTTGCAAAACATTTACTAATATTTGAACTATACCCATCAGGTACTTTCAAATTGCGTAGCCTACTAACAAATGATTCTTTCGTCCTTTGATAAGGTGTAAGGTGTCACTGAAGTAAAGTTTTCCCATTAACCCCATCCCGTGGATGCAACTCTTTCCTAATTCCCATGTCACGCAAATCTAACACGAACCAATGTCATCTTTTGATTTTCCTTTAATATCCAAAATTGTGCAAATTATACTCTCGCATACATTCTTTTCCGTATGCATGACATCCAAATTGTTCCGTAACATCAAATCCTAATAAGACAAAAAAAGCAGACAAAGAAAAGCTTGCAAATGACTACGTATTGAACCCACAAAAATTGAGTCAGAACAATACAAATTCACAAATAAGATTAAGTATATTGATATACCTTCCAGTATGGGAGTTCGAAAAATATTGACCTTTTCTTCCACATTTGTAGGTCAGCATCTTCCCCAACAATTTTCTTCTTCTGTTTTGCATTAACTTTTCGTTTCCTCTTTCGACGAGAATTTTCGATGCTACTTTGCTTCTTCCTACCTTTACTAATTTCTTTCTTTGGCTTCCCAAAATCATTTTGAAAATATCTAATCTCTTCAAACACATCAGACCCTGTTTTAATTGGAGGTTTACTTCTATCTTCATGATTTCCATCGAACCAACTTTTTTGCTTCCGATACGGGTGATCAGGAGGAAGGAATCTCCTATGAGCCATATATATGGTTTTACAACTGTGGGGTAGCCATTGGGATATGGTATTAACACCACAAATAGGGCATCTTTGCCTTCCCTTTTGTGGTACAACCTGCTAAGTTTCCATAAGCGGGAAAATCATTTATCGTCCACATTAAGACCGCCCTCAGGTTAAACATAGTTTTACTGAACGCATCATAAACCTCCACACCATTGTTCCACAACTCTTTGAGATCATCTATGAGTGGTTCTAAGTAAACATCAATATCGTTACCTGGTTGTTTCGGTCCGGGAATTAATAAAGTCAGCATTATGTGCGCTTTCAACATACATAACCATGGCGGAAGGTTGTATGTAACAAGCATCACAGGCCAACAACTATGCGTGGAGCCAAGATGATTGAAGGGATTAAATCCATCGGTGGCAAGACCAAATCTTATATTTCGTGGATCATCTGCAAAATATTTCCACTTTCTACTTATCAACTTCCAAGCCATTGAGTCAACCGGATGCCGTATCTTGTCCTTACTCTCATTCTTGCTATGCCACCTCAATTGTTCAGAAATTTCTATTGATGCAAACATTCGTTTTAACCTAGGGATGATAGGAAAATATCTAAGTACTTTATTCAGAATCTTTTTCCTAGGCTCATTCTCGTCTTCATTCTCTTCCACACTTGATTCTTTCACTTTCCAACGAGAAGAACCACATTTAGGACAGGTATCTCTATCGGCTAGTTCTTTTCTAAATAAACAACAGTCATACTCACAAGCATGTATTTTTTCATAATTTAGATCAAATGACTTCAACAACTTTTTTGCTTCATATGTGGTTTTTGGAAGCACATTTTATTCTGGTAGCATACCACCTACGGTTTTAAGAAGTTCATCAAAACAAACCTTTGAAAGACCATTTGAACTTTTTATTTTGTGCAAAGCTATTGTGGCCTCCAATCTTGTTTGATTTGTACAACCTGGGTACAATGGGGTTTCAACATCTTTCGGGACTTGAATGCACTTCCTATTACATCACTACCACTATCGATAATCCTTTCATGTTGAAGTATCATCGGCATACATCCGATAAATATCAGTGATATTGTATTTTGATGTGCACTTGCGACTTTTCCCCATGTAATACCCAAACAGTGTAGAACGGATCCATTCCATGGATCACTATGTGCTCATGCACAACCGAGCCAATAAAATGATCCAAGTTCTTACAAATCTTACAAGGACAAGAAAGTTTCTCTGGTATCCTAAATTCCTCAATGCAAAGAAGCTACAAAATTCAATGCTCCATCTCGGTATTCAATGGTATTTCTACATATTTAAAAGTGAAAATTGAACAAATATCGAATTTTATCAATCAAAACAAGTAAAAATTTGGAAGCCCTAAGTCATCAAGTAACAAAGAAACCTTTCACAAGACAACCAAGCTTTGTCCATTTTCGTAAACAAATGCACACTAGCATAAAAACATCAACACTTTCTAGATTAGGCAAGTACCAAGTCATCAATCACACAAATCAAGCAAATTAAACAAGAATAACCAAGCTCATTATTATATTAAGTGAATCAATAAAATTACAAGCAAATTAAAGAGTAACATCACTCATTTTGTGTTTTGATGAATTGTAATGAATTAATTATACTTTTGAATTATCCATGTCTAAGGCATATTATGTAATCTTGAATGAAATATGTATCAGCCTATTAAATTTTCTTTTATTGATTTATTTTCTTTTATTAAAATAAAGTGTATCTTACGATACATTACGATACACGATACTATTTTTTGCAAAATGACACACATCCAATATACGATATGACTACCTTGCCTCCAGCTCATCCAAAACCAGCCGAATATGAATTAAACACTGTGATAGAGCAAAGGAACCCAATTCAAGGCTCGGACCCAACTTGTCACTACACTGGTAAGAGAAAGATGATATTAGTATGTTAGTATGCATAGAACGACATATTATGAAAATAAGTAAATTTAGGGAGAATTAATTAAAAGTTTAAAAAACAAGAATATCTAAGAATTTCGCTCAAATTACGTGTTTGCAAAATACTTGAACAAACAACAATCCGAGAATTTATTATAGCGACTTAATGACATAATTAGGAAGTCAGAAACAAACCCAAGCAACTAGCAAGCTAGTTGATGCCAATTGATAGAGTTCATTAGTCGCAAATATTAGAGGACCAAAGTCAAATACCGTAACAAAGAACACGTCTTACGCTCAAACACAAAATCATCTCGTGAAGATCCCCGAACTTTGTTCTTCTATTATAATAGAATCCGCTAGAACTCACAAAAAGACTAGGTTCGGCTTCTCAAAAGAAAAGACGGAGGGTTGTGTTATGAATTTCTTCTACTCAAAACCCTAAAATCAGCCTAAAAATCCCACCAAACAAAAAAGTTAAAATCTAACCTGTTAAAATCCGTTGTTGTTCTTCATCAGCATCTTCTCTTCTTATCCTTCTTCTTCGTCTGTTAACAACTCCGTTCGCCTCCCGTCCCTCAAAAGAAGAAGGGGTTTAAATAAAAGAAGAGGATTAAAGGAAAATGGGTAATCCCCGGCGGCCAGAGAAGAAGGAGATTAGAAGAAAATGGATTAAAGGGTAATCCCGTCGGCCAGAGAAGAAGGAGATTAGAAGAAAATGAATCAAAGGGTTTATCGGGACATGGGAAATAAATCTCCCAAAAAAATTTCCCCCCGATTTTTCCCATGAAATCTCCCCCCTAAAATTGCTTTTTGCGCCAAAATCTCCCCGCTTTTCCCAGAAAATTACTCCCCTAAATTTCTCCCACTAATTAAGTTCGATAGATTTGAAGTACATCTGGCAATTCGTTCGTGTCGTGTATTTTTGTGTCCTGTACTTTCGTATTTCATGTACCAAAAGTCCAAACCCATACACGACACTAAATGAATTCGTGACATGTCGTGTCGTGTACCGCGTAAATTCGTGTCGTTTCGTGTCGTGTTTTCGTGTCAGGCACATAATATAAAATAAATATTAAAATATTATAAAAGATAATAATTTTAATATTACAATATTATTTTTATAGGTTTTAGTAGACGAAATGAAACGAATGACAATGAAAACACGAATGTTTACACGAAATTTATGAAAGTTCACATTATATTTTCAAATTTTAAAGTTTAGTATAAACATAATTAATAAAATATATATTTTTATTAAATTAAATATACAATATTATATATATATATATATTTATTTATTTATTTATTTCGTGTACCTCGTGTCGTGTCGTGTACCCAAAGGGTAAACACAAAACTGACACCAAATCTCGGTCGTGTACTTTCGTGTTCGTGTGTTTTCCTGTCGTGTTTTCGTGTAGTATGGTAAATTTCCGTGTCTAGTTTGAAGACCATTTTCTGTTATTCCCCCAAAAACGAAACTCAAAACATATCGGTAATGCCAAAAATATCGTAGTTTTCCCTAATGAGATACAATGTAATTTGTACATTTTTTTATCAAGGACTCAGTCGAGTAGGGACAAGCCGCTTTTTTAAGAGATTCAAACCGGATCAACAGCTTTTCATTCATAGAAATAGAGCCAATACAAATAGGGACAAAATCAGTCCAAGCATTACATGAGCCTGTTAACGAAACATGCCTTGCAAGCCAGTTATTGTGCTATGCGTTTAATTTCCATGTCACCGAGCCATTTACCCTTATGGCTTATTCTTATGTCACGTCACTAGTCACAATGATAATAACATAATACTAGGCAAATAATCACTGCACAACCGAAGTATTGCAGAAAAAAAAGTTCTTTATCTTATGGCATTACTTTGCACATATTATTCGATATAACGTTGTTCCAAGTTTACAATGTTATATGAACGTGGCAAGTACATTATATAACTAATTAAAGAATATAGTGAAAGTTGTATAATTATGTATCACCATCACTTTTATTTATAATATTTTCTTACGCGGAATTGAGATGTAATTTTTTTTTTCTAATATAATGTGGCATGGTATAACTAAGGTATATGTACAGTAACCCTTACCACAACGGGACATATAGATTGTAGATAAACCTTACAACAATGTGGTGTCTAAGTTGTATAAGTATGATTAATTTATACTAATTTACAACGTCATGCTGGCATTGTCGATTATGATTTAGACAGATTAATTACAACGTATATACATATGTGGTCAAATGGTGCGATTACAATGTTAAAAAGTCATTGTATAATATTGAAAATTCACAACTATGTCTACACATTGTCAAAAATAATTATTTGACAACAACTAAAGTACTGATGTTAAAGGTCGAATTTACATCATTTCTTCTCATCATTGTAAAAAATATGAAGTCCAACAACATTTTAATGAAAAAAACATTTTACAACATACCATCTACAACGTTATTTTTACAAAAGTTGTAGAAGGTATAACTTTTTACAACATTTCAAAATATCGTTGTAGATTGTACGTTGTAAAAGGGGTTTTTTGTTGTAGTGACAATACGAACCGATCCAATCGATTCACACAATCGGTAATATGAAAACATTCAAAATAATTCGGTCGATCACAAGTATTCCAATAAATCAATTTTCCCTTATAAAATGAAATACCATAAATCATTTTAATCATATTAAATCCAATTTAAAATGTGGGAAATCATTTTTCGGAATACACGAAGCAAACAAGCCCGAAACGGGTCCGAAATGGGCTGAACCGCGCCCGAAACGCCACCAGGCAGCGTGCAGGGCTGCCCAGCGGCCCCTGAGCCTGAGCCACGGCCCCCAGTATAGTGCCTGCCCAGGCTGGCTGCAACAGCCCTGGGCCGCGGCCCCCGAGTCCTGGGCCGTGGCCCCCTGCTTCTGGACCCCTCCCGGACCGTCCAACGGCATTTTGGGGCTAGTTTTTCGACCGGATATCCACTATATATTCTCCAACATTCATATCTTCAATATAAATCATATTTCCAAGAAATCAAGATTTATATTTAGACATAAACTTACGAAAAATATAACTACAATGAACGTAAAAACATATACCACGATTATGACTAAAATGATTCCAAATCATTCACCATCTAATCAAGCATTCCAAATGCTAATATCGTATATACGATCGCAAGACCTACGCTCTGATACCACTGTTGGGATTCGGTGCCTAAAACGAAGGCCCAGCAGAAACGGTAAAACGAAAATTAATTCGATCTGAATCCCTACGAGGATCGATCGAGCTACGTATATATGAATATATAAACAAAAAACAAGAGTTATAAGAAACTCACCCTTGAAGTCCGTTGATTAAATGGTAACCTTCTCTTGAGCTATTCCCCAAGCTTTGATTGATCTCTACGAATCCAATCCGCTCCAATCTCTTGAACGATCCAACACCGAAAGCACCGCGTCTCTACTTGTCACGTGCCGGAAAAACGACCGGAATGACAACACTCGATTAACCTCTAAGGTTACGGCTAGAATCAAGTGATGAAGCCTTTTATTATTGCACTCTAAGTGTATAATATTTATCTCTTAATGTATTTTGAATTTTCTCCAAGAAAACTGAAGAACAAGATGAAGACAATTGAGAAAACTTTTCTTCTCTCTCTCTCACTATAGACTCACGTATGAATTGGTGGATGAGAAGTGAGAGTTGTCTTTCCTTTATTCTACTTACCAATCCCACACAATCCCTTTTATCCATATAATAAGAGATATGATATCTCACAAGTCTTAAGTCTTACACCAACCAAATCAAGACTAAGACCAAGGTAAGGAATCAATGGTGGGGCCGGCCTCTAGAAGAAATCCGATGAGTTCGGTTCGTTTCGGACTCCCGAGAGTCCAAACAAATAAACTACGATCACGTTCCGATGTATTTATATCGATTAGTTAATCCAATTAATTAATTATGTTAAATACATAATAACATAATTATTTTCTCCAAGAAATAATTATATTCATTAATTAAATTAATCAACCGATAATTTATTTAATTAATTAGGCCGTAAAATTAATTTATCCAATAAATCAATTTAAACATCCAATTCCCAAATTAGATATCCAATATCTAATATTCATAATGAGAGATTAAGCTCGATTCATTCCGTCGTCAATCCTATTACGCGACTCGGTAGATCCGTCTCAGTCAGCAATGGGAGGAACCAAAGAGTAGTAGCACCACCTAGCCAGCCTGGCGGCCCACACTGTACCCCAACTGAGAACGAATGATGGGATCATTCAAGAACCATTCTGTCGTGAATACCAGTAAACATATAAACCCTTCTTTCAAATGTCCCGATCAAGTTATAGGGTCACGGTCAGTCAAACTCTATCTGTATTTGATGCTATGCATGCGTTAATGCAAATCGAGATCATTAAACTCTCGTGTATCCAATACAACTAGCTCCAATGCTTTGGCCAAAGACTTATGATCTCATCTGCCAATAACCGCATAGGACATATAAACCGCTCACTAACGGGAGAAAAAAATTCTATCTTGGTATTCAGTAGGACTTCCTACTTGCCCGTTAAGATGCACGTCGAGGTTGACCCCCACCTCCCGGTTTATAGGGTTGAACTACTCTAATGAAAATCTTAACGTCACAAGCACATCCCTATTAAATCCTTAAGTCGAAGGTTCACGAATACCTATCACAACCTTTCGATTCTGCCATTGACTGTCCCGGAGTGAAATCCGTGTGACGAATCGAGGGTGAGTCGGTTCGAGTATACTAATCCAATTAGCATACCTATAACGTGTGATCCCACTAACCATTAGTGTTCAACAAGCACTCTCCATGTCAAAGAATACGTCATACAAGTCTTCACATAAACTTAACGCCCAGTCAAGTTTCATCGACTTGCGAACGATTAAGTATTTGAGCTATAAACCTTTCAAGTGCCTACCCCCTTATTCAATAAGGAGTGGAACGTTTTGCTCTCAAATACACGGACTAGTTTCTATATGTATATTTACGAGTTAGGAATGCCAGTAACTACCAGTAAATAAAGAAACATCCATTGCCTTATATTAATGATTTACATAATTACAAGTACAATGCCCCCACTCAACATCCTCTGAGTGGCATTCCGGGGCTATGTCTCGTTTTAACAATGATTGTTCAGTTTAGTATGTTGAGGGCCAGAGGTCGGGGCCGTGGCAATCAGTCACGCGATCAGGATCATGCTGTCGGTGATGGCGTTGGTATTGGTGTTGCTACTATACTTCAGCAGGTGGCGGACCAGATGACTCATTTGACCCAGGCGGTTCAACGTAACACTGTTGTGACTGAGAACGTCGGGTCAACTCAGTGGCTTAGAGAAGTGGTTCGTATGCGTCCTCCCCGTTTTGCGGGCGTAGGTGATACTTTGGGCTGGGACGGTTGGCTTTTCCAATTGGAAAAGATTTTCAAGGCGGTTGGTTGTCCAGAGGAATGGAGGATTCCTATCGCTCAGTTCTTTCTCGATAGTGACACTGCTAATTGATGGGAGGCCGTTGAGCTTCAGGATCATGCTGTTACTTGGGAAGAGTTAAAGAAGTTGATGGAAACAGAGTTCTGTCCGGAGCCGATCCGAGAGCAGAGGATCCGAGATTTTTATCTAGCCGAGTTGCAGGATATACCCATGTCGCAGGCTATTATCGATTATAGTCGACAACTCGCTTACGTTAAGAGGCAGGTGAGGACCGAGGAAGACAAAATCTGTTATTTTAATATGCGGATGAGACCAGAGATTCGACAGTACATGTCGGGTTTCACTTGTACTACTTTGAGAGAGTATCAGAATCGAGCCATGGCATACAAGATGGCATCGTTATCTACTGGGCCCTTGTGTGAGCCAAAGAGACAGAGGACATCTGGAGATTTTTCGAACAGTGTGATAGTCGGGACTCCTTATCATCGAGCTTCGCGTAGTCCTACGGCGAAACCTTCATTTTCTTCATTCGCTGGAACCAAGAGTTCCAAGTCGTCTTCTTTGACTCCTAGTCAGACTGTGAGGTGTTTCAATTGCAACGTTGTGGATCATGTGCAAGCTAATTGTCCTTCACAACTAATTACTTGTTATAACTATGGACTCGAGGGCCACAAAATTCAGTATTGTGAACTATTCCATGAAATTTCCTAGAATCGAGGTACGACATCAGTATCAGGATTGATTCGTCGTAACTGCTAAGATTTTGTCGCTCGTGTTTGTCGTTTGTGACTTCACCCTTTCTTTTTAAGTTTCAGGACGAAACTTCTTTTTAGAGGGGTAGAATGTAATACCCGTGATTTTCTCTTTCGGTAATTTTTCATTTTGGCAATATTCTGATTTCCAGAACTCACTTGCGAGTGTTTTGACATTCTGATAATGTTTTGTTCTGCGTATTTGGTCATTCGAGTTTGTTTCGGGGCTGTTTTACCCGAATCCGTGTTTTGAGCGACTTTTCTGCTATTTGGTTCAATTCGTGTGATGGTGGTTCGAAACCACGGTTTCGTATTTCCTATAAGTCCGTTTAACTTTGTTAGATGTGTTGTGAACTTCGGTTTGGTTGTTTGATTCCGTATTGTGATTTTCAAACGTTTTAGGCCGTTTTGTAATTTCCCAAAGTTTGGGGGTAATTACTTCGGTTGTCGTATTCCGAACCTTCAGGTAGTCGGAATCATATTTTCTTTTAGCGCTTGAGTTCGTTGTTGCGCACTCTTCGTGTGCATGTCTTGATCTTGTGTTGTTGTTGTCGTTTTGTGGTTTCATCGCATTCGTACTCAACGAGCTGAACATAGCAGTTTGGAACTGCTAAGTGCCTTAAGTACGCTATGCGATGAGCATAACGTACGTTAACTTCATGTACCTTACATACGTTAAGCCCTACTCATAACGTACGTAAGGGTCTTCACAGTTTTGGACAGTGAGTTCTGCCCATCGATTACGTACGTAATCTTGCTTACCTTACGTACGTAAGACTGCTAACGTACGTTAACCTTCTTCTTTAATGTACGTTAAGCTCGCGCAGGTAAATGTACCCAGGGGTTGACCATGTTCATCATTTTTCATCTTCTTCTTTCCTCCGCGACTGTGGCGATTTGGGGGCGATTTTAGAGTCTTGTAACTCCAAGCTTTCATCTTCTTTGAGTTCTTGGTGTTGATTAAGATCATCAATCCGTGTTCTTCACCGTTGATTCGAGGTAACTTTCTTGAAACCATTTCCTATATGTTGAGAATCGTTACGATTCGAGTTGTCTTCATGAATCATGTTGTTGTATATCATCAATCGGTTGTAGTGATTCTATCCCTATGATTTGATTCGTATTTGTTATCATATTCGGGTTCAGGTGATGTTCTTGATGTTCTTGGGGAAGTAGTGAACTCCAAGTGCTCGATCCTAGGTTTCTACGAATTCTTATTGAGAATTTTGTATGTTTTGCATCTTCCTTGCGATCGACCTTGTAGTGATTATGTTGTTCTTGTGTTTTCGACCTAGTTGGAGGATTCGAGGGTTTCCGGTCGAGCTTTCTCATTGCTTCGCATGCTTTGGACCTGAGGCGAGTATCTCGTCTATATTCTTTATACTTTGAGAATGTGATGTGTCGTGAATTTAACGTGGACTTTTTAGTGATTGAACGTTTAACCATAACTTACTTTTAAATGAATATGTGATTCTATGAAAGTAAATACGAACGTAAATTTGAATTTCATGAAGAATGATAGCAACCATTTCATGTTGTATTGTGTTTAAGACGAATATTTAGAAATGAGTAGTTATCCGAGGAATTGTGGGATTGCGGAATATTTGTATTGTCTGCTTGTTAGTTTTTTCCTAAATGTTGGTGTTGTGTGACTGTTGTGCCTTTGTTGAGGTGTATGACGCGTTAACTTATATTTTACGCGGTTGCGATTGTGGTGAATATTGTACCTTTGTTGTGGTGTACCTTGGTGAATTGAGATGTTACCCGGGTGGTGAATTGAGATGTTACCCGGGTAGGGACCCTTGAAGCCTCCGGCGGCATGTGCTTGCGAGTACGGCCAGTTGTTATGCTACGACCATAAGGTTATCAAATCGGGTAGGTCTGGAGAGGGCTCCGAGAATCGTCACTTACGAGTGCGATGTCATGATAACTTATACGCGCGTTTGAGTGATGTTACCCGGGTAGGGACCCGTGAGGCCTCCGGCGGCGCGTGTTTGCGAGTACGGCCATTTGTTATGATTTGATCATAAGGTTATCTAATCGGGTAGGTCTGGAGAGGGCTCCAAGAATCGTTACTTGCGAGTGTGATGTCAAGATAACTTATGGGTGTGTTTGAGCTTTTTTTCGATATCTAATCCGGGTGGGACCCTTCGAGGCCATGAAGGTGATTTGACTATTTGATTTGATATCTTTGAATTGATAATGCGTGGATCTGAGATTTCGGTTTTATTGGTGAGTATGGTTTTATCTTTGAGGTTTGGTTGAGAATTTAATTATTTACTGGATTTTGAAAGAAAACCTTTTTGAAAAGGAGAAATACTCATATTTTATATTTTTACACTGTGACCTCCGAAGTCTCTAAATAATACCTTAAAGTGGTTTCTGAAGTAATTCACATGATTCGTTTTAAAGGAAAATAATTTTGAAAAGACTTTAGACTCGGGGATCGTGTTACTACCTTGTCGAAAGGTTATTTTCATAACGGTCGTATTCTTGATGTATAACTGTATAGCTTGGTTACTTGCTAGCGACTTCCATTGCTAACCCCTCGTTGGGGATTATGTTATTTATTTAAGGCGTCCGGATTGGAGAGAGAGCAACCACAGGATCGGCTTGGAGGATGATGTAAAGTAGCGATACTAGTCACAGTTGTAGTCGATTGTCCGTCAGTGATCTTTCGGTCTGAGTGTTTATTCTTAATTTCTTTGTCATCTTTAATAGGATGGAGATGTTGTGTAAATTGTGATCGAGTTGTATTTTGGTTTATCGATTGTACTGCTATGTTGTGCTTTGAGAGACCTAATCGGTCTACGGTTTTACGTGTTGGTCGAGTTGACCACGTGTGGGTTTTGTTTTGTAGTTTCCTGCCTGGTATATCCTTGTGGAAAGGGATCTACGGCGTGTAATATCCCTGAGTGGATTTGGGGTGTTACAGTATGAGTCGTAATACCCACGCCCTCCGATGTGGAGTCACTTGCTGGATGTATAAGTAGCCGGGGAGAGAATTTTCGCACTAGCCCGCATTGCCCATCATGCTCCATGATGAATGAGTCGTAATGTAATGGATATATATATATATATAGGATCATATGAGATTGATTTTTATGTTGTGAATTGAGAATAAATCTGAATCATTGATCTGTGTGTGATGTACGGTCCAGATTGGCTTATGCATGCAATATATGCATTTCGTGCATCAAATTTGCAATGTATAAAAACTCTGCATTATATGCATCAAAATATCGATGCACTAGAATATTACATTCTATGCATACATTTTTGTGAGAATAAATCTAGGCCATCCATTTAATCAAGATCTATGGATCAAATTCCTTCTCATCTCTTAACTTAAGTATCATTTTCACCAGAATCCATATATATATATATATATATATATATATACTTTCGCCACCTAGGTATCACCCTGTCATACTCTCGTCTTTTTTAAATATATATACATGTATATTTATATATTTTTATACCTTTATTAATGTATTTTATATGTTTATATTAATAATGACAAAAATTGTGGATATTTATATATTAAAAAAATAAAGCACAAGATAAAGAAATTCATATAAAAATATGTTTTTGTTACTATAAAAGAATATTTTTTTTCTGCACAAGATCGATCCACACCGACCCTATAACTCATAGTGAGTCCGTCCGCCCGCTCCGTCCATCTTATTGGATGGATTTGCGTGTTCATGTACTACCTAGGGGTGTTACCGGTCCGATTCGGTCCGGGTATTGACTTAGCGGACCAGACCCGATAAGGTTACCGGGTATACCCGGAACCGGATTGGTAAGCAATCGGTTCTAATGTCAGAACCGAAACCGGTCCGGTAAGCCTAACGGGTACTTTAGACCTGAGACCGTTAAGAACCGATAAGACCCGGTTCGTGTACTCATTAATTACCCAAAATAGAACCGAAAAGTTACTCGTGACGGATTCAATAACCTGCCTAACTTAAGTTTCAAAATACATAGACAAATTAAGTACATCTAAATTAGAGCTTCAAAACATATTCTTTATAGACGCGAAATAGATAGACAAATTTTAAATAATTTCAATAGCTACTTTGCAGTTACATTCAAAATAACAGCCTCTGAACATGTTCATCATAGGCTCAAAAAGATCATAAGAAAGTTCACCAATCATCATAAGCTCTCAAGCGACTGATGAAGCGGTGTCTCCAATATCCAACTACATTCAAAAAATAATATTCAAAAGTTAGTATCACAAACAAATAAACTCCAAAGCTGTTCAAAGGTACAATAAATCACAATAATGAGACTTAATAAATTTCCTGCCCAAAGTCGTAGTTCAAACGCTCTTCATCTATTTCAAGCTAAATAAATGAATACAATTGTCAATACTCAATAGTAACAACAAAACATATACAATCACCAAAGGGAAAAAAAATTAAATGAATGAATACTTACAATATGCTTCCCATGCCCTCTCTTGATCCCATATAACTCTTTTACCCAATCACCTCCACAAAGTAGCATTTTAACGGTTTCCACCTTCATTGGCACCCTCTTTGGGTCGATGACTCTTTTTCCCGCACTAAGCGTTGCTTCCGAAGCAACAGTTGTAATAGGAATTGAGAGAACATCCTTAGCCAACTTACTAAGAACAGGGAACTTTGGTTCGTTATGTAATAATATCCGACGGAAGTTCTTACCTACTGTTGTATTATTCGGATAATTCAATACTGTTGTAATCTTGTTGCATTGGTTTAATGTTTATTGATCTTGAAATATATCATAATAGAGTTGAATATAACTATCATTCGCATTGTGATTGGTTTCTTGACGTTGTATAGATATGTGCATTTTTGGGCTACTAATTCTATATTTAACGTACGCTAACACTTTAGCCTAGCGTATGCTATCTTGTTGGCTTTACGTACGTAAGGAAGTGATTTTCACGTACGTAATGCTTGTAGTCTTATTCGATCTCAACTTTCGGCGTGTGGGATCGGGCGTGATTCGAATATCTGACCTTTTTGTAGCAGCCTAGTTGACCTATATTACGTACGTAATGCTCCAAGCCGTAACGTATGTAATGTTATTCGTGTTTTGAGTGAGTTGCCTCTGGAACTAGATTACGTACGTAACACTTTTGGTGTAGCGTACGTAAAGTTGCTAGCGTACGTTATTCGCATGTGTATAACGTACGTAATGAACTGTGCAGTTATAAAAAGACAACTTGTGTCTTTCATTTTGCACGTCCAACTCCGATTTTTCTCCCCTATAATCATCCCACCTGCCTCTCTAGACCAATTCTACCTACTTCTAACTTGTGTTTGAGCTTTTAGAGCTTATTGATTGGAAGTTTAGAGTCATCCTTGTAGCTTGGAGTGTGTTCTTGTGGATTTGGTGTTTTGTTCTTCATTTCTGAATGTATGTAGTACGAGTTTACTCTCTATTTTCGTAGTCTTGATGTTAGTAATATAGTATACTACACCTAATGATTGAATTAATCAAGTAGAACATGTTTATAGTTAAGTTTTTAACAACTTAGTGATGAATATGGTGATTAAGGGTTTTGAAATGATGTGTTCTTGATGATTTAATGGTGGTGATCATGTTTAGTGGAACCACACTCTTCTTGCTGAACTATTAACATCACTAGGACAATAATAATCCTTAGTTTCAATTTAGATAGATTGATTTGTAGAATTGTTATCATTATATTGAATCGAACTATCATGCTTAGGAAGATTTTGAACTAGATGAACTTAGGTTTTTCATCGGATTTGGTTGAACCTTGAATTATATCAACATAAGGTTATAGTTCAGAGATGTTTAATTCACCTTGATGATGATTTCGTGATGATCTTGTGATGAGTAACTCGACTATATCGTTAACCTAACTAGGTGAACTCATAACCGATGAACATAGTAATAATTTTACAAGAATGATACATGGTTCGTACGGATGATAATAATCTTTGAGTAACCTTAATAATGATAAATGTTTTTGTGAAGAAAAGTTGTTTGGATTATCACATTCAAAACATTGATGATGTTTTTAGGGAATTCTACTGGCATATCGATATTTTAATAAAGTCCTTCTTAGTGATTGTTCTTGATAAATTCTTATCCGTTTGAACCATACGAATAATTGAGAACATCTTGAAATGATAACCGAATTGTAAGAACAAATTGAAGTTAGTATGAATCCTTGTAATGGAATGTGGATATATATATATATATAGATGTATATATATATTATATATATATATATATGTATGTATATATATAGAAAGCTGAACTATTCAAATAGAAATTAGGGTGTCGTCTCACTAAATTTGATATCGATGATTATATGAATGTGTTATTGAGTGAAATATATTTCATTCAAGGTTGATTGTTCGAGTAATCGATATTAGTCGAGGACCGTTCGTTCGTTCGTCAAGGAAGGATTATTCTCATCTCCGTATTGAGGCAAGTTATCTTGCTTGGATATAATGATGTTTGGATTCTTGTGATGGTTATGCATTTCGTGTATATGAAACACTTATGGATATGTGACCCATGATTTGATATTATTCTTGATGATGTTCCCTTTTCATCGTGGGATTGCATTCCCATGTTCGTCACTTTTGAACCGTTGATATCATTGATCCTTATTGTCATTTCGGTGAGTTTCTTGATCCTTAATCGGATATGTGATTTATTGAATTCGTTGTCATGTTGTATCGTGACATATCTGGAATCATATCTGTGTTCCGATTGGTTATTGTGTAGGATTTTTAGCCAGGCACATATATAGTCATGCGTGGATGTTTCCGTATTAGACTGTGCACACGATGTAACACCCCCAGAATATGTCCGGAAATGTTACACGCCGTAGGCCTTCTCACAAGGATCTACCAGGCTAAACTCCACTAGACTACACAATGATTGACCGATCGGGGTCAATCTAAATACAACGCAGACCGACAAGGTCATTAAACAATTCAGAAACTAATGAATTTTTACATCTCAATGACAAAAATAAACTTTCACAGAAAAAGGGATGACAACTCCATTCAATAAATGAAAACTACACCCGTTCAAGGGTGAATACTCAACCAAATAGGAAAATACCGACCAAGATGGACTAAAAGAAAAAGACTTTGACTCTTGTGTGATTAGCATCGTCGTCTTCCATCTCCTTCCAAGCCAATCCCGCGACTGCTCCCGAGCTGCCAAAACCTGAGCGCATAACAGGCACCCACCCCCCGAAAACTCGGGGGTTAGCAAATTGGAATTTTGCTAGTGCAAGTACAAATCATACATAATATACAAAAAATATCAACACAAAACTCGATAATCGCGAAGCCTTATCACAAATCACACATTCCCATAGTCCACACAGAATAGCACTTGCATATACGAGGTGAAAGATAATCACTTAGTTATATTCTCTTTACGGGGCATAACCCCAATGAAATATTAAACGAGCCCAAGGAGTCAAGAGATCTTTGAAAATCCCCTTTTATAAAAGGAAAATTATTTTGATAAGATAGTTTGCAAACGTTATTATTGACTTGGGCCATCTTGGGGTTTTGAAAATCAAATGGGAACACGTTTGGAAAATAATTTCAAAAGCTCTCGGGTCCTTGACCCAACATATGGAAAACAATTACACGAAAACCATGTCAACGTTATTCGGGGTCTTCAACCCAATTTATAGAACACTGTCACAAACGAAATCATTACAACATCTCACAAGGTTCTGAACCCAATCCAAATAACATCATCACGAGATCAATCATCTCAACATTTCGCAGGGTCCTCGACCCAATACACAGAATAGCACCATAATACAATCAAAGGCACTGCCTCTCAGTCGACAAATCCTACTCAAGACCCCTGATTAATTAACCCTCGGAGATTTCGTCAAAAATCCTTGGTTAATTAACCCTGATAGCAACGTTTGAAAATCAAGTTGAACAAACTTTCAGAAAATACGAATCACAGTCTATATCGAGACCAGTATTTGAAAAGAGTTGAAAGAACTTTGAAATACGAGGATTGTTCAGTAACGGGGTCTTAGCTATCACTCGAATATCCGTTACCAATAAGCCTGCCAGGCGCCTCCCTTGCACACCTGTGCACCGGCGTTCACTCCACTATGTTGGCTGCCCCTTGAACATGTCACCGCGCCGGCGATCACTTCCACAAGAGCCGCCCCTTGCACGCGCATTAGGTAACACTGGTGTTCACCAATCATATGGAGCCGCACATTGCAGCGTACACCAGGCCAGAGTGCACGCCCCGCCCTCAGAGGTTCCCGGATACAACGTTTCTCACAACAAGTATCCACATTGTTCCAAACATCAAGCACACAGGCAAACGTTACAACAATTATCCACTCAGTGCACCAATTCACACAAATTATCCATCAGTCCATAATCACACAGATAAACAATATCACGCACGTTATCAATCAAAACTCAATCACAATAAGCCTTCAGGCATAACCAACCAACGCCGCACATATGTCTCTATATTGCAACTCAACCGAGTACATATATATATATATATGAACTTACTATATTATATCTATAAGTATAGTTCATCCCTCAATCCAAGTTGAGTACATCAACTAGTGTTAGTATTCGTCCCCCGGCATTCACCGACATAAGCATATATATCAATATACATATACACATACATATATTTAACATATAAATATATATAAATCTATATATATATATATATATCCCTCTATATATATATAAATATATATATATATATATACATATATACATCCGTATAAATTCATACACTTCAACAACAATGATTTCACGTAGCTATAATTCGTATATCAAGGTACTTGCATTGGTAATCTCTCACGAATACTTCCGAAAATACGGTTGATTGGAGAAATATGGAACTCCAATGTAAACGGCGATCGGAAAGGCTCAACACCAGATTTTTTTGTAGGGAATTCGTCCCTAATATCCTATCATCAAATAAACAACAAATCACACGAGGAAAAACATCGCAAAACGACCAAATTTCTCTCTGCGGCATTTTCCCGGACATCTTGAAGGCGTCAAACGAAAGTTCATATAAACGACGAATCGAAAATGATAAAAACCGTGGAAAGATGATGAAAATGATAGAACACAACTCAATCTTCAATTACCCATCAGAAATATGAGTTAAAACAATCAAATCGGACAAAGTCAACTAAAATCCCCAAAACTAGATTTTAGGAAATCATACCTTGATTCGATGGATCGAAGAAGGTTATAGGTTGATTAATCGATGCTATGAACTCAAAAATGACGTGGATTGGAAGATATACACCATGCCTTCATCTTCTCCATGCCTTGGCTGCGGAAGAGGTGAGTTGGGGGAAGAAAATGGGTGAGAAACACGTCTACCCGGTTATTTATATTGTCCAGTGTCTGCCTGGTCTCGTACGGCCGTATCTGGTACCCTTACGGACGTAACCGGCCTTCGTCGAAAGTCCTGCCCAGCACCCTGGCGACCACGTACGGCCATAGCCGATCACCCCATACGGTCGTAACCGGCATTCGTCCGGATGCGCCTTGCCGAGCACGTACGGCCGTAACCGGCACCTTACGGCTGTAACTCGGCCAGGCCAGCTCCAACGGTCCGGTTAGGCGTTCGACGACGTCTCGACCACTTTAATGCACCGGTTATGATCCAAAACGATAACGAGCTAATTACGAAGCATAAAATACCCCAAGCATGGAATGAACACGACGAAAAGCTCGTGGTCAACATCCACGATCCGAAATGAAAATAATGATATACAACAATTCACCACATATGGCCCTAAATACAAAATCGATTGTCGAGAGGGAGAAATAAATAAATGCTGATGCTCGACAGTTGAGAAATTTCCAGTCTACAAAGAACAATTCAAATTAAACCGGAAATGAAAAATCTCGGGTATTACATTCTACCCCCCTTAAAATAAGTTTCGTCCCAAAACTTAAAGTAAGGAGCGGTGGAATAATCAAGGAAAAGTAATTACGTGCTCAGCCCCAAAACATCACGAGCAAAGCGCGAATGCAAGGTTCCAGAAGTACGATGAACTGACCTAGCAAGTACAAGGCAGTTTAAAATGGTCGAAAGGTTCACAGATGAATTACCAACAATGAAAGTCATCCCATACCGAAAATACTAAGAAGAGTACGGGTAATACATTCCCCCATACTAAGAGGACATTTCGAACTCGAAACTTAGAACCATAAGAGTTGGAAAAATAAAGCAATGAAATAAAAGCGATCAAGTCACGATTGTTGAAAAAGACATAGTAAAATCTTCATCCTGCTGTTCTAGGCTCTCCAGAAGGAGACATATGGTTTTGGGGCACTCCCCGGTCGTTCGCTCTGCTTGCCGAAAAGGCAGCATTCCTTGCCAATTCGGAAACTCTCTCGCAGTGTTTCTCCCGATGACCTTTACACCCGCACCGGTAACAAGTCAAGAGTGGAGAGGGACAATTTGCACGCACATGTCCCTGACAGTTGCAGTTGAAGCACACCCTCTTCTTACCGAGAGTCACTGATGCTGGCTTGGGATTCCCAGTGTTCACTCCCGACCGTGAAGACGATGCGTTCGCACGACGTGGGGGTTTGGGGGTCTTATTCTCTTCACCGCCCAACATTTTTCCAGATATCATCGGTCTATTCGCTTCGCTCGTGGGCTCAATCACTGAGGAGATCTTATAGGATATCGTTTGGTCTTGATACTCCTTTATTGTTGCACGAATCGTTGTCGTACGAACCACCTCGCCACTTCCACTTCTATCATCACGTCTACGTCCGCCAAGGCTCGACATGCTAATACAGACAGTATCGTTCAGCATTATTGAACAGTCAGTCGCACAGTATACCACAATTATCAACACAAGGTTTAGTTAACATTTTCTAACATAACGGTAATATCGTAGAGTACAAAGTTTTCTGAGGTCAATTCCAGTCATTCGATTAGGATAATCATAATATGTACGCGCTTAATGAAAACAAATCTTTGAAAAAGAGAGGGCGAGTCACGTTACGCCCAAAACATGTAAATACTGTCCTTTATTTTGGAAGAGGATTTTCATACAACGACTTTCAAAATTATTTCAAGTAATGCATCAAATAAAGTTGAAAATTGAATCGTAACAAATCTGAAATATTTCCAAAAGTGCTAAGTTCCAAATATCATAAATTGAAAATCTTTCCTCTTCCACCAAAAATGTTTAATCGAAAGATTTTTCACTGAAATACGTGACTATTTGACATGACGACATTAAATCGTGGGTTTTCACAACGTTAGAAAATTTCAAAGTACCACTTTAAATGTTCGTGATATTATAGCGCCGTGCGACCCGCGCCGGAACCCACTTAGGCTAAAAATCATTTTTTTTTAAACGTTCAAAATGCCAAAAAGCCTGATGACTGTAACACCCCCAATCCGCTCAGGGATATTACACGCCGTAGAACCTTTCCTCAAGGATCTACCAGGCTAGTAACAACATGAAACATATCGACAATGCCTTTAAGGCTAAAATGACTCAATAGACCGATTTGGCCTTCCAATAAAAACATACAACTCGATTACAACTCATACCCACGCATGGGTCAAAACACAACCACACCCGTACAACGGGAAAAATATAGCAGCGGAAAATAAAGTACAACTGAACCAATACACGATGTACGGTTCCTCATGTGATTAGTATCGATCATCTTTCATCATCCTTCGTGTCGACCCTGTGTTATGCTCCAAAACCTGAATGCAAAAACAGACATCCACCCCCCGAATAATCGGGGGTTAGCAAAACTCCACTGTTTTGCTAGTGCAAGTACAAAGTGCAAATACGAGCCATACAATTCACATTCCACGAATAACAATAACCAGGAATCCTCAAAGATCCAAACGAAAAGTACTTCTCGAGGCAAGGGTTTGAGAAAACCTTTCAAAATCAAAATATCACAAATCAATGGAAATAATTTATAAAACGGTTTAGAATGCCATCGAGAGTTTTAATAGAAACAATTTAGGATTATCAAATCCTACTTTTCAAAAATCCAAAAGACAAAAGGGGTCACCGCCCCAAAGGTTTACTTTCTGCAAAATGACATTAACCAAACCGTTGGGATTTTAGCCCCAAATCCGTAAAACGACTTTTATAAAACCATTGGGATTTTAGCCCCAAATCTCATCAACTCACAGTACACGAGAACGACAACAAGGTTCGTCTTCCAACATCAAAATCCACAAATAAAGGATTTAAAACAAACAACAAAATACTCTGGTGCCATCCTAGTCAAGTAGGCCAAACGAACAACTTACCTCTTACACACTTAGTCAATGCATGCAATCATGAAAACCGTTCAAAAGCACTCATTTCCGGAAATGCCATAATCAAATCACATTTGCAAAATGCACCACAATTAACCGTGGATCCACCCCTCCAGGGACCCCTACCGAGACCCCGTCGGATCTAACCCGTAGTGGTTAAAAGCAAGCTCGCGGATCCACCCCTCTGTGGACCCCTACCGAGACCCCGTCGGATCTAACCCATAGTGAGCATACACACACACACGTTACTCATGCAATACTAATATGCTAAGAATGTAAGTTCATTAAGAATACTCACTAGAGATGGCCATTAACTCGACACCATTATCAAACTCTTCAAAACACAATAACAAGATTAAATACGGAATACACGATTCCATAACTTTAAACAATAGGAGTATCATCATCAAATCCTTCAACGTTCAAAATAATCAAATCATAATAAATTCCCAAAACACAACGTTCACAAAACACACACGCGTTTTGAAAGAGAGCCTTTAACGAGGCCAAACCGAAATCTTTTGAAAATTCATTTCAAACAACCAAACAAACACACCAAGACGATCACCGATCATCATATCCACAAAATAAGAAAAGTATGGGCAAGGTACTTGCCTCGAATAACCACAACGCGGAGAATCGGCCAAAGTAGGTTGGCACGAACCGACTACGAACTCGCCGACTCCACCGAACGACAATCCACAACAATGAACTACGAACGAAAACAATAACAACGAAAATGAATTCCAAAGAACAACCCAAAGCCGCTGAATTCAAAGAACAAATGATGAAGGTTCAAGGATTTCCCCCAAAACGGCCAAGAACACGATTCGTTCCGTCAAAACCCGAAAACGGAATTCCAAGTTGAAATATGGATATACAATCCATATAATATGTTTAACAACATCATTTAACCATAATCGATCCATCGAAAACGGATGAAAAACGAGATCGGGGACAAATCCCCCAAAAAGTCAATTCGAAGGAAATCAAGAAATATACTTCGATTCGACGAAGAACAATGGATTAAATGATGTCAAACACAAGAATACTACCAAGATTAATCATACCCATCATGAATTAATCAACAACACGGAACGAATCGGACGAAAATGCAAAAATCCCCAAATTCACGAAATTAGGGTTCTAAGGAAGATTACCTTGATTCGCTGGATCAAAGGATGATAACGGACGATTGATTGATGTTATGAACTCAAGAACTTCATGGATTTGTTGTTAAACAACATGGCTTCGTGACCCATGAATCGCCACCATGACGGAGAAGGAAGGAAGTGAAAACGAAGTGAAATGTGATCGCCACCATATTTATATCGGGCCGAACTAGCGTGCGCTAGCCTTCCGGACTAGCGTGCGCTATCGCCGCACTGCCGAGCACTCTCGCCATGGCCCGCATGACCCGGCACCACCGACCAGTCTGCCGACCATGACCGGTCCACCCGACTCCGCTAGCGTGCGCTACGGCCAAGCTGCGCGCTAGCCGACTTGGCCCAGAGCCACCGGACTAACAAACTTACCTGTAACGACGCTAGTCGTCCGCAGGCGCTTCGACCGGCGATGGCGCGCTACCCGCCGATCCCGACCGAGTCCGTAACCTCGAAACCCCACTGTCCGGCCCGATAGCGTCGTTGGTCGACCAGCTAGCGTCGCTACACTGCCGGTTAGCGCGGCAGCCTTTCGGCGATAGCGTGCGCTCGCCGGTTCTCGCCAGATCTGTCCGGCCGGTGCCTGCAATCGTCCGGCCCCGCAACCGTCCGGGCCGATCCGCAACCGCCGTGGCTCAACGACCGATTTCAAAACGCGTTTTAACGAACACGGCGAAAAGTTCGCGGACAACATCAACGGCCCGAAATGAAAACATAATACCATAATTAGTCATACGCGACCAAGAAACGGTCGAGGCAACAATTACAGATACGGATACCCGTAACTTTCAAGAATTTACAAATTGGCCCAAAACGCGCGGAAATCACGATACGTGATCGAATAACCAAACCGAAGTTCACAACACGTATAACAAAGTTAAACGGACTTACGGAAACTCAAACGGCGATTCAACGAGATTCGCAAGAATCGAACTCAAGCGCTAAAAGTCGCTAAAAAGCACGGAACTCAACAAAACGACACAAACGAACTCGGATGTCAAAAAGTGTAGAATTAATCATTCTCGGAATGACGAACGGTCATGAGCGAGTCGTCAAACGGACTCACCGAAAAAGAAATTTACCGAAAATCGAAAATTGCGGATATTACATTCTACCCTCCTTAAAAGAAGTTTCGTCCCGAAACTTAAAACAAGTAGGGAGAAGAAATATTCCGCCAGGAAAAACTCAACGAGATACACAAGAATGCGTAACTAACGCCCAACGGCGAAATGTTACAAACAACGCAAAGGAATGTACGGCGTGAAAACACGCTCCACGGCGACCAACACAACGTCGCCGTTAGGGATATAATAAAACCAACAAGTGACAAGCGTCATCAAATGGATAATACAATCAAGTCAATTATCCGAACAATCGAAAAACACAACGAACGAAAATCAATACGATTGACCAACCTAACGGTATATTGATCATAACGCGAGCCAAACGCTGAACAAATACGGAATTCCACCGCCTAAGGGCTGGAAGATCGAAAACGAAACTAATTTCCCAAACTGAAGGGAATTACGAAGGAGCCTGAATGTTCACCAATCACGGAACGAGATCAATAAAAACCGAACAATCAAACGATCGAACCACAACGATCGAGACAACAAAAATCGAAGAATCATGTCCGAAACACGAAGGATAATAAAATTCAACAACAACTCCAAGGTTCACATCTCGACTCGAGATAATATATGATCCGGTGAAAACAACAGGATGTGCATTCGCATAAGATCCATAGGAAAGGGGATAGCAATTAAAAAGTCACAACGACAAACGAGTTATTCCGAAACAATACCACACTCGTTCGATAAACAAAAACAAGGGGTAGGACAAGCTCAGAAATGTCAACGAACATAAATGAGTCGACAGAGTCGAAAACATAAGAGTTCCAAATCCGATCCACTTCGAATAAAGAACTAATAGAACCAGATGACGACACTCCCGAACAAGGTTCACAAGAATCGAACCGAACCCGAAAAAGTCACAGCGATAACCAGATCGACCCACAACAAGATCACAGCTCGTTCGGACGATGAAACCGAAATACAGAACAAGTTCATAAAGTACCAACGAACATGAGCGAATCGATAGACTGGAGAAAGAGAAAATACAGAAGTCAAAATAGTACGGGCATTACCTCCGACCTTGTCCACGAAATTCACAAAGACGGGAGCAAGGTAACAAGACATTAAACAATCAACACATAACGGAACGATCACCGATGCACACGGTCATACCATACCAAGCTCTAACAGCTCGCACATACGCGACAACGCAGAAATCACTACGAGGCGACAACATTCAATACCAACATTCCGCCTCTCACAGGGGGCTAGCACAACCAATGTGTGGAAAGCGTCTCAACGCTCACACCGCCAATTCGATCATACTCGGGAGAAAGTATCAAAATGACAACGCGAACATCATACATACCCAGCCCACAAACGGGAATGGATAGGTTTTAAAAACGAAAACCTCATTTTGAAAATAATTTGAAGAATACCGATTGATCTTGAGTATCACCTTTCAAAAAGTACAAACGTGAAACGTCGTTATCGAGACTTTGGGAAAACCATTTCGCATTTGATAAAAATGAGGACACTTTCTCTTAGTGAAAACTTTCAGAATATTCGACCCTCGGGTCTAATTAAAAGTGTTTCTAAAACATTGAAAATATCTCAAAGCATTTTGGTCCTCGAAGTAGAAAACTTTTGAAATATATTGTGGCACCTTGGATGTACCACAAGAAAATAACTCATTTGAAAAGTATGTCTCGAAATTTATTTTTCTAAGATACTCAAGGTTTTCAAAAATCCAAGAGGGCCGAATGCCCAAAACTCACACATATCGACGTTCACTAAAACAACTCCTAGCACACGCATCAAAACGTTTAAAATCAAGACAATATATGTCTTTAAACGGAAATAAACGATAAAATACCACATTCGGAACAAAACCACTGACCCCATTCGAGGCCTCTAAAGACCCTCCCGCACTGGCTAGTGAACAAGTCGAACGCGTATAAGCACAAATCTTCCACAAGAGAACTTGTAAAACGTACAAATCGATTCGAAAATCATCAGCCACGGACAAAAACAACAATAAAAAGACATCACAAGCGACGACACTCCTCGTATAAATCAAATACGAAAGTCGACTAAATACATATCGTGAAATCAAAATTCACATAAGGATTCCACCACTTAACAAATAATCATAAAAATAGCTCGTGTCACACGAGGCACAACACAAAGAAGGGAGACTTACTTCCACAGGTCGCACGAAGATGATGATCGCCCCACGATACTAATCACGACCAACAAACTCAAACGACGCGTCGCGACACGACTCAGTCAGATAAAATCCGACGAAACAGGACTCAAACAACACGAATTGACCCGACAGCCTAGGTTTCCTCAACCTAAGCTCTGATACCATTTATGTAACACCCCCAATCCGCTCAGGGATATTACACGCCGTAGAACCTTTCCTCAAGGATCTACCAGGCTAGTAACAACATGAAACATATCGACAATGCCTTTAAGGCTAAAATGACTCAATAGACCGATTTGGCCTTCCAATAAAAACATACAACTCGATTACAACTCATACCCACGCATGGGTCAAAACACAACCACACCCGTACAACGGGAAAAATATAGCAGCGGAAAATAAAGTACAACTGAACCAATACACGATGTACGGTTCCTCATGTGATTAGTATCGATCATCTTTCATCATCCTTCGTGTCGACCCTGTGTTATGCTCCAAAACCTGAATGCAAAAACAGACATCCACCCCCCGAATAATCGGGGGTTAGCAAAACTCCACTGTTTTGCTAGTGCAAGTACAAAGTGCAAATACGAGCCATACAATTCACATTCCACGAATAACAATAACCAGGAATCCTCAAAGATCCAAACGAAACGAAAAGTACTTCTCGAGGCAAGGGTTTGAGAAAACCTTTCAAAATTAAAATATCACAAATCAATGGAAATAATTTGTAAAACGGTTTAGAATGCCATCGAGAGTTTTAATAGAAACAATTTAGGATTATCAAATCCTACTTTTCAAAAATCCAAAAGACAAAAGGGGTCACCGCCCCAAAGGTTTACTTTCTGCAAAATGACATTAACCAAACCATTGGGATTTTAGTCCCAAATCCGTAAAACGACTTTTATAAAACCATTGGGATTTTAGCCCCAAATCTCATCAACTCACAGTACACGAGAACGACAACAAGGTTCGTCTTCCAACATCAAAATCCACAAATAAAGGATTTAAAACAAACAACAAAATACTCTAGTGCCATCCTAGTCAAGTAGGTCAAACGAACAACTTACCTCTTACACACTTAGTCAATGCATGCAATCATGAAAACCGTTCAAAAGCACTCATTTCCGGAAATGCCATAATCAAATCACATTTGCAAAATGCACCACAATTAACCGTGGATCCACCCCTCCGTGGACCCCTACCGAGACCCCGTCGGATCTAACCCGTAGTGGTTAAAAGCAAGCTCGCGGATCCACCCCTCCGTGGACCCCTACCGAGACCCCGTCGGATCTAATCCATAGTGAGCATACACACATACACGTTACTCATGCAATACTAATATGCTAAGAATGTAAGTTCATTAAGAATACTCACTAGAGATGGCCATTAACTCGACACCATTATCAAACTCTTCAAAACACAATAACAAGATTAAATACAGAATACACGATTCCATAACTTTGAACAATAGGAGTATCATCATCAAATCCTTCAACGTTCAAAATAATCAAATCATAATAAATTCCCAAAACACAACGTTCACAAAACACACACGCGTTTTGAAAGAGAGCCTTTAACGAGGCCAAACCGAAATCTTTTGAAAATTCATTTCAAACAACCAAACAAACACACCAAGACGATCACCGATCATCATATCCACAAAATAAGAAAAGTATGGGCAAGGTACTTGCCTCGAATAACCACAACGCGGAGAATCGACCGAAGTAGGTTGGCACGAACCGACTACGAACTCGCCGACTCCACCGAACGACAATCCACAACAATGAACTACGAACGAAAACAATAACAATGAAAATGAATTCCAAAGAACAACCCAAAGCCGCTGAATTCAAAGAACAAATGACGAAGGTTCAAGGATTTCCCCCAAAACGGCCAAGAACACGATTCGTTCCGTCAAAACCCGAAAACGGAATTCCAAGTTGAAATATGGATATACAATCCATATAATATGTTTAACAACATCATTTAACCATAATCGATCCATCGAAAACGGATGAAAAACGAGATCGGGGACAAATCCCCCAAAAAGTCAATTCGAAGGAAATCAAGAAATATACTTCGATTCGACGAAGAACAATGGATTAAATGATGTCAAACACAAGAATACTACCAAGATTAATCATACCCATCATGAATTAATCAACAACACGGAACGAATCGGACGAAAATGCAAAAATCCCCAAATTCACGAAATTAGGGTTCTAAGGAAGATTACCTTGATTATTTGGATCAAAGGAGGATAACGGACGATTGATTGATGTTATGAACTCAAGAACTTCATGGATTTGTTGTTAAACAACATGGCTTCGTGACCCATGAATCGCCACCCGCGGACGGAGAAGGAAGGAAGTGAAAAACGAAGTGAAATGTGATCGCCACCATATTTATATCGGGTAGGAACTAGCGTGCGCTAGCCTTCCCGGACTAGCGTGCGCTATCGCCGCATCGCCGAGCACTCTCGGCCATGGCCCGCATGACCCGGCACCACCGACCACCAGTGCCGACCATGACTGGTCCACCCGACCCTCCAGCGTGCGCTACGGCCGAAGCTGCGCGCGCTAGCCGACTGCCTAGTAGCCACCGGACTAACAAACTTACCAGTAACGTCGCTAGTCGGCCGGCGGCGCTACCTTTGCGGTTAAGCGTGCGCTACGACCGATGCGAGCGCGCTACCCGCCGATCCCGACCGAGTCCGTAACCTCGAAACCCCAATGTCCGCCCGATAAGCGTCGTTGGTCGACCAGCTAGCGTCGCTACACTGCCGGTTAAGCGCGCAGCCTTCCGGCAGTAGCGTGCGCTACGCCGGTTCCTGCCGCATCTGTCCGGCCGGTGCCCGCAATCGTCCGGCCAGTCCCGCAACCGTCCGGCCAGTCCCGCAACCGCTAGGGCTCAACGACCCGATTTCCGAAAACGTACGGAACGAACACAACGAAAAGTTCGCGGACAACATCAACGGCCCGAAATGAAAACATAATACCATAATTAGTCATACGCGACCAAGAAACGGGTCGAGGCAACAATTACAGATACGGATACCCGTAACTTTCAAGAAATTACAAAATGGCCCAAAACGCCCGGAAATCACGATACGTGATCGAATAACCAAACCGAAGTTCACAACACGTCTAACAAAGTTAAACGGATTTACGGGAAACTCGAAACGGCAGTTTTAAACGAGATTCGCAAGAATCGAACTCAAGCGCGGAAAAGTCGCTAAAAAGCACGGAACTCAACAAAACGACACCGAAACGAACTCGGATGTCAAAAAGTGTAGAATTAATCATTCTCAGAATGACGAAACGGTCATGAGAGAGTCGTCAAAACGGACTCCGACCGAAAAAAGAAATTTACCGAAAATCGAAAATTGCGGATATTACAATGACGGCAATATTCAAAAACTCACAAAAGTCATTAATAAAATACCAAATACCGCCATAAGAATATCGCCAAAACGATCAAGGCCAAAATACCAAAAACTCGGTTTAGGAATGTTGTTACCCAAAATATTATCCGGAGATGAATATTGCTGGAATGGTCGAGTAACAAACAAGTGCGAGAGCACTTCCGTGGGAAAAGTAAATAACACAAGATTTGTCGGGGTTGTTAGTCCCGGGCTTGAATGCTCTCGCGAGATATTATTAATACAAATACTTTGGAGTACAAATATTAATGTTAGAGTACAATTACAATGAGTGTAAAGACCCTAGTTATCTTAGCTATTGAGCGTGAAGATTGCCGGAGGAACCAGCTGTGATGCTCTGTGAGTTCTTGTAATAATGATGGGGTGCTGTGACGACTGTGAGAAAGCGACGGTCTCTCACAGTGTGTATTAGCTGGAAGTTCGAGCTCGTGGGCTTGCAAGTCTCTTCGAGTCTGTGCTGCAGGGAGTTCTTGCCTCTGCCGACCGTCTTCAGGATGAGAGGTGCTGAGAGAGAAACCCTGAGGTAGATTTAAGAGAGGAAGCCGAGAGCGTTAAAGTGTGTACGTTTTTATGTATTAGCCAACTTAGTTGCCAACTGAGAGGAACGTCTGTAAATGTTTTTCTGTACTGAGAGGAGAACCTTTTTTTCAGTTGCTGGAAGTTCTCTATTTATAGCACTGGTAGTTGTTGGGCGATCGCCTCTGCTGTATTATAATAAGCGGGCGATCGTCTTTAGCACATGGGCTGGTCTCCTTAAAGTCCGCAGGAGTTGCTAGCTGCCAGAAGTGCGAACCAATGAGAGGCCAACACGCGTCTGAGTCGCTGTCGTGGGAGGCCCCACTTAGGACCTTTCGGCGGGTCTATCGATAGGTGAGGCCGTCCTTGTCACTGACAGCTGTTGATGGTCAATGATCCATGTTCTGCGGCGCCTTTGATGGATCTGCACATGGGCGCTGGCTTTGAGATCCAGTCTTCGTAGGCTTTGACAGACAATGGCTTTGATTGTGGCATAGGTCGGTCGTCCTTGGTCGGGCACCAGGGTCGATCGCTAGATGCCAAAAGGCGATCGCCTTGGGAGTCGATCGCTGGATACTTGATGGTGGACTGTTATCTTTGTTTAGGCAAGTTCGTCGTAGCTTGCTCGGTTGTGCACTCGGTCGCTTGGCCCTGATATCGATTGCCATCGAGGCGTATAAATCGCCGCACAACAATTGCTCCCCAGCTCGCTCCGATGTTGGAAACGTGGGGTGAGGTGGTTCTACTGGCGATCGCTTAACTTTGACCAGTGACTGCATTTTACGGAACTGGCGATCATCTTCGAGCAGAATGACTTTGAATTTGGACGACCTGGTCGGTCGCTGAAATGAGCGAGGAATGACAGCGGTCGTGGAAAAGTCTTTGGGGCACGTGTCGGGTTCCTGTTGTGGGAGACCGACGGTTAGTTATGACTCCTCGTCTGGCGTGTCCTTGAAACGACGTGTACGCGGGTTTCAAGGGAGCATTAATTGAGACGGTTGCGCTTCGGCCCCTGACATTATCCTTAATTGTATGGAAGTCCCTGCCTTTTCCTATAAAAGGGGGTCAGGCTGCAGTGTTTAAGAACCTTATGCGATTTCATCGGAGAAGAAGAATATTGCTGAAGGATTGTCTGAAGCTTTGACTGCCGATCGTCGATCGACTCAACCCTTGGTAAGATAACACTTCTTTTCTCCTCATCTTGTCGAAAATGTCTGGAGTATCTTCATCATCTGGAATGGACACCACCTCTACCGCCGGAACTTCGGCTGCTCAGAGAGGTTCCTCCGCCGAATTCCATTTGGAGACGGCCGCCGAGGCTGTCCGCAGTGGTATTGATCCCGAGGAAGTCGAGGCACTATTCAATGAAGCTGACGCCGCCAGGGAGGCGGTGGTTGAGCAAAGACGTTCGCAGATGGAGAGAGATTTGGCGGTGAGGGCCTACTGGGAGCAGCATAGTGCTTTTGGCCAGGCCTATTTGGCCTTTGCTGAAATCATGGAGAGGTTGGCTGGTTCGTCTCCTAAATTTGATTATCGGGAGTACTCGATCGCCCATCCCTACCAATCGGCTAAGCGGTCGCTGTTTCGGGCTGTGCAGCGATCTCCATGGTCCCTCGGCCAGATAAGGAGCTCGGCGACCAGGAAGGACTTGCCCGTCTGGAGGGAGAGGTATCATGTTCCCTCGGATGTGGATCTCTTTGCGCCGGCTGAGAACGAATGAGACGAACAACCTCCGGAGGGTATGGTCACCGTGAATGAGGCAATCATGGAGGCTGGGCTGCGGTTCCCTCTGTCTTTTGTTGTATCCCATTTGCTGGTTGCTTGGAACGTGGTGCCGCTTCAGCTCACGCCGAACGCCTAGCTCCAGATCGTCTGTGCCCTTACCTTGTTCGGCGGTCACCGACTGTACCGCCTTCCTTCGCCATCGGAGATCAACCACCTGTTCAAGCTGACGGTCCAGAAGGGGTCGGTCGGAGGCTATCATATCCAAGGCTGCTCCGGCCGGGTGATCCTAGGAGTCCCGAACAAGGTGCGAGGCGATCCGGCGAAGTGGTTCTGGGTCGCCGGTGCTTGGAAGGCCTCAGCGAGTGACAATCCTATGGGCGAGCTGGATATTCACACAAGCTTTCGGGAGAGGAATCCGAGTAAGGGTTTTGACTCTCCCTTTGTTTGGATATGTTCTGAACTGATCTAATTTGGTTTTCCTTTTGCAGGTTTCCATATTCCGGCGATCGACGAGCTACCTTTTGATTTTCTGGTCATCTGGGAGCGAATACGAAGTCTGCCGGACGACGACTTAGATGCTCGCCGGATTAACAAAGAGAGTCATTGGCTGTCTGCTTGGCTATTCCATTTTCCGCGACATCTTTCGGTCTCAGGTATGAATTTCTACGATCTCCATTACCTGGCGATCGTCCTGTTTGGAGAAGGTGTCTAACCGTTGCTCAATTGTTCCTTATTGCAGAGGTCCGCTTTCCTCGTTTCTTGGAGCCTCCAGCGGAGATAGCCATGTCGAACCCGGGAGTTTTGAGCCGTCTTCGCCAGAAGAAGTCATATCGGGTTCCTCCAGTGGCGATACCTCTTATTCCGGAGGTGGGGCCTCGCGTATAGCCGATCGTGGCGGAGGATGAGGTTCAGGAGGAAGGACTCCGATCGAACCGCAAGCGGCAAAGGTCGGGGGAACCTCCAGTTTCTGCCCCCGCCGGTGAGGTGCCGATCGCCGCACCTCCGATCACTGCGGTCCCACTGGTGGACGAGCCTACGCCCTCTGCGGCTTTCTTGCGAGAGATGACGATCGCCGAGGCTGAGACCCCTCGCGGGAAACCATACTTTGGTCGCGACCCCGAGAGAGCCGAGAGGTAAACTTTGTTTGTTTGCTGAGTTTCGTCACTTGCGTGGGAGTTGTGCTAACTTTTTGTTGTCTGATGCAGGATCCGCAGCACTAACCCAGCTTGTCCGCCGATGGTGTTGGATTTCCTCGCGAGCCGATCTCCTCGTGCGGCATGCGATGTCCCACTGTATGTCAACCGGGCTGTTTCTGCTTTGCCGAAGGCCTGGACGACCGATTTGGATGCGATTTCCCGCCAGCGATCTGGGAACACGATGCAGGCTGCTTTCGCTCTCTCCCTCCAGGCAGCGACGATGGCTGCCGAGGCTGTGAAGGAATTCGAGGGGCGTCCTTCTACTACTCGTCTGCAGGCGGACCTCGAGGCCGCTTGGAAAGAGAATGCCGAGTTTGCCGACAGGATTGTGGCTATGGAGAAGGACTCCTTGGATGCAGCTAAACGGGCGAGTCAGGATCTTGAGCTGATGAGAGAGAATTATGAGCGAGCCCGGGCGGCGGTTGACCGATTTCGGGAGCAGATGACAGATGCCCGTCGGTCGCACGCGGCTGCTCAGAAGGAGGCCGATCAGCTGAAGGTGACTGTCGCTCGGCTGACTAGTGAGCTGGAGTCGTCGACTGGAGAGACGGTTGCTAGGGAGACCGAGCTCCAGGGTGCGCAACAGGCGGTTGCGGAGTTGAAGGAAGGGGAAGCTGGAGGCGACCGAGGCCGATCCCTTTCTCAACGTGGAGTTCATCAGCGAGTTTGCCTATTACATGGCGTTCGCTGACTCGCTCCGTGATGCTAAAAAGGGAGGGGTGGAGGTCGGCCCTCTTGTTGAAAACTTCAAGGCATATGCACTGGAGCACCCTCTTCATCCTGCCTTCTCTGTGCCGATCCTGGATCTCGCAGAAATCGGCATAGACCTGAGCTGGTACCCGACTCCGGCAAACCTTGTTCATCCAAACGCTCCGGAGGACGGGGAGGCAGCTCCGGAAGCCGGTGATGGATCGCGGGCCGATCCAGTGGTTGAAGGCGAAGGCCAGGCGGAGGCAGCCTGAGGCTCTACGTCCTTATTTTGTTTTTGCTTTTAGCTTGTGATTTTGTAGCTTTCCTTTGTAGTACTTAGGCTTTCGGGCGACCGTGTATGTACTCTGATACTTCAAGTAATGAAATGAATGTTTGTTTCTTCGATTTATTACTTGAATGATTGCTTTTCCAAGTCTTTGCATGACTTTGTACAAATGTATGAGGAGAGGTTGTTGCATGTATAGCTCCAAGTGAATTGATAAACTCTTATAGATAACTTTTACAACAAATTCGATCGCTGCACATACATCTTAAAAATGCCGATCTCTGTATGTAATTGAATAGGGACGATCTTCGTATACATAGCTCCGCCCTTCCCCCTTGTTTTTGTTCACTTAGTGAAAGTAAGGGGATGAAAATAAATCGTCGAGTGAGCGGTCTTCAATTTTGCAGATTCCTTGAGGAAGGCCGTCCATCTCGGTCTAGAGGAACCGTGCACGATCGCGGAGTTCGATGGACCGACCTCCACGACCGTGTCTTGTGCGCGAGCGACATTCCGTCTGATGGCTAAGTTCTCGCGACTCACTTAATTTTTAGGGTCCTCCGTAGGCTACGCCTCGCCTCGTATTTAAACAAAGGGCGTGCGGTCTTGGTCTGGAGGATTCCTTGCGTGGGGCGTCGTCAGATTAATCAACTCCACGTCCGCGGCTTGTTATCTCATTTCTACCTCGGGCTGCCATTTAGATGGCGACCCTCGACGGTATACGTTGAGACGGGGGAGGGACGCGTCGCATTGTCCAGGAAGGACCCACCACGTTAAGTGATGGACCTTTGAGGGCGGGCGAACGTGCCCACAGATCTGTTTTGGAGGGCCCTCAGACTACGCCATCCTCGTATTTAAACGAAGGGCAGGCGATCGTGGCCCAAAGGGACCTTGCACGGGCATAGAGAATGGTTCCATCGTCCTCCACAACCATGTCGACACTCTTCTACCTCGGACCATCAAGTCAGATGACGGTTCTCGACGGTATACGTTGTGTAAGGGAAGGCGATCGCTGGCCTAGGTTCTTCATATTGATGACGAACTTTAGAGGGCGAGCGAGTCATCTTCTGATTTGTTTTTGAAGGGTCCTTCGGCTACGCCCGCCTCGTATTTAAACGAAGAGTGAGCGAAGCCCAAAGGAACCTTGCATGGACGGATCATTGCAGCACTTTTCTACCTCGGACCATCATGTCAGATGACGATCCTCGATGGTATACGTTGTGCTAGGGGAGGCGATCGCTGCCTAGGTCCATCATGTTGATGACGAACCTTAGAGGGCGAGCGAGTCATCCTCTTTTTCGAAGCATTTGCTCAGGCAGTAGCCTTTGGTTTGACGAGGCGGGAATCGGGGAGAGGCTTTCGAAGTTTCCCCCTCTTGATTGAAGCATATGGATTCGGTCACCGAGGTTGATCGAGGGGTCGGCTCGTATGATCTTTCCAGCCTGTTCGCGTTCGACTCTGGCGACCGTATCGAGTGACTGATGGGGCTCCGGCTAAGCCAATAAGCTGTCCAACTTGCCCTCCCCGAACAATCTCCAGAGTTGTCTGAGGAGGTCGCGACATCGGTTAGTGCTGTGGCCGGGACTCTTATGGTAGGCACAATACTGATTGTGGTCCAGATGACTGTGGTCCCTTATAGCCTTCGGCTTGTTTAGCAGTTCGCGCCCCTTGATGGCGTAAAAAATGTGGGCCGGAGTTCGGTTGAACTTGTGGAGGAGATGGGCTTCCACATCCTCGAAGGCCTTGAGATCGCCGGGTGGCTTGGTGATCGTCGTCTTTCGGATAGGAGGTGGCATTCCCTCACCTAGGCGGAGGGTGAGCAGCTTCTGCCTGGCCAGAAAGTCGGCAGTCTTAGCACGGAAGATCGCGTAGGTTGGGGGGATGTCCTTTGTGAGATGCCTAAACATGGGCGAATGACCGTAGAATCCCCTAGGACTGAGTAGAGAGCGAGCTCGTCGCTGATGGGCTCGCCGGTGAGGACTATTTCATCCACCCGGTCGATGTAATCTGTGTCGGATTCGTCTTCCCCCCGCCTGATTTTCAACATGCGGTGGGGGCCTTCTGGTCTGGCGACCTTGGTGGCGAAGTATGACGTGAAGTCACTCGCCAGTTTCTCAAAGGAGATGATCGATCGTGGTGGTAGTGAGACGTACCACCTATGGGCCAGCTCGCCCAATGTTAACGGGAAGATTCGGCACTTGGTCGCATCTGATGCCCCACACCCGGTCATGCAGATCCGGAACATGCTTAGGTGGGTCTCGGGGTCCGATCTCCCTTCGTACAAAGGTGTCTTGGGAGGAGCGATCCTTGGTTGTACGGGAGCAAGCTCGATGTGGACCGCGAGTGGCTCGGTCGGTCCAATGATCTTTCTACTGGTGCTTGCCCCAGTATCCAAGAGTGCCTTTATCTCGTCGAGCTGGCGTTGCATAGCGGCCATCGCCGCATCCTGGCTGCTCGCGGCTAGGTGCTCGGAGCGGGAGCCGAGGCGATCAAGTACTGACCCCCTGGCATTTGGAGTGGGAGCCAGACAGCTGACCTGTATTCGGCCGGGAGTTGGGTAGGCCGAACTCCTGGTGACGGACTCGGATTCCGTCGTCTCGCGGTTGGGGCCAGAATGCCCCGGTCGCCATGATGGATCGCTTCCCAAGCGACTGAATATGGAACTGTCCGGCCTTGCGAGAGCCTTTTCTCGCGAATCGGGGCTTTCTAACGATCGCTCGCTTAGTAACCCCTTGAACTTCCGTTTGCCCATGCGGCGGATGGCCGAGGAAGTTATAGCGGGCGTCGCGCATGCTTTTCGTCGCTCCTTTAGGATGGCTGTAGCCTCCTCGATCTGTTCCGCAGTTTGGAACTGGTCGAGCGAAAGGCTGGGGCCGGCCCTCAAGTGCGGGATCAAGAGTCTCGGGTCACCGCGGCTTCCCTCTGCCGTCGGCTGGGGATCGGATCGAGCCAGGATATGATGTCCGGCGGTTCGGAGAGTGGCTCTCTTCGATGTAGTGGCGGAAGTCATGATTCTGAAGGCTTTCTTTGGAGAGCAGCGAGTGTCACTTCAAGTATATGCCCCGAGAACAGTGAGTGTTCTTCGGGACGGTAGGAATAAAAAATGAAGGTTAAGATTTGCCCCCCTCCCTCTAGCGCCAATTGTTGTTACCCAAATATTATCCGAAGATGAATATTGCTGGAATGGTCGAGTAACAAACAAGTGCGAGAGCACTTCCGTGGGAAAAGTAAATAACACAATATTTGCCGGGGTTGTTAGTCCCGGGCTTGAATGCTCTCGCGAGATATTATTAATACAAATACTTTGGAGTCCAAATATTAATGTTAGAGTACAATTACAATGAGTGTAAAGACCCTAGTTATCTTAGCTATTGAGCGTGAAGATTGCCAGAAGAACTAGATGTGATGCTCTGTGAGTTCTTGTAACAATGATGGGGTGTTGTGACGACTGTGAGAAATCGACGGTCTCTCACAGTGTGTATTAGCTGGAAGTTCGAGCTCCTGGGCTTGCAAGTCTCTTTGAGTCTGTGCTGCAGGGAGTTCTTGCCTCTGCCGACCGTCTTCGGGATGAGAGGTGCTGAAAGAGAAATCCTGAGGTATATTTAAGAGAGGAAGCCGAGAGCGTGAAAGTGTGTACATTTTTATGTATTTGCCAACTTAGTTGCCAACTGAGAGGAACGTCTGTAAACATTTTTCTATACTGAGAGGAGAACCTTTTTTCAGTTGCTGGAAGTTCTCTATTTATAGCACTGGGAGTTGCTGGGCGATCGCCTCTGCTGTATTATAATAAGCGGGCGATCGTCTTTAGCACATGGGCTGGTCTCCTTAAAGTCCGCAGGAGTTGCTGGCTGCCAGAAATGCAAACTAATGAGAGGCCAACACATGTCTGAGTCGCTGTCGTGGGAGGCCCCACTTAGGACATTTCGGCGGGTCTGTCGGTAGGTGAGGCCGTCCTTGTCACTGACAGCTGTTGATGGTCAAAGATCCATGTTCTGCAGCACCTTTGGTGGATCTGCACATGGGCGCTGGCTTTGAGATCCAGTCTTCATAGGCTTTGACGGACGATGGCCTTGATCGTGGCATAGGTCGGTCGTCCTTGGTTGGGCACCAGGGTCGATCTCTAGGTGCCAAAAGGCGATCGCCTTGGGAGTCGATCGCTGGATACTCGACGATGGACTGTTATCTTTGTTTAGGCAAGTTCTTCGTAGCTTGCTCAGTTGTGGACTCGGTCGCTCGGCCCTGTTATCAATCGCCGTCGAGGCGTATAAATCGCCGCACAACAAGGGAATTGGTCCACGAAATAAAAATTCAGTTGTAAGATACCAAAAGCCATTTCAAAATACTCACGCAGCGGATAAAATTAATATTAAAAGATTTATTCTACTGAAATTCAGAAACCGATAAATACACTCGACTTCCAAAGCATACAATATATCCATTCTCACTCGGACCATATGCGCATGTTATGTCAATAATACCACAAACAAGTCTCAACCCCTTGTTCACATTAAACACATTAGCACAACATAATCAAATACGTATATAAGGGGACTTACGATCGGGAGGCTTACCATCACGGATTGCCGGAAGATGATGTCGGAACCACGATACTAATCACAACTTTGATGCGCGCGACTTACACAAGACATGGACTTGACCCAACGGCCTAGGTTTTTCGCAAACCTAAGCTCTGATACCATATTTGTAACACCCCCAGAATACGTCCGGAAATGTTACACGCCGTAGGCCCTTCTCACAAGGATCTACCAGGCTAAACTCCACTAGACTACACAATGATTGACCGACCGGGGTCAATATAAATACAACACAGACCGACAAGGTCATTAAACAATTCAGAAACTAATGAATTTTTACATCTCAATGACAAAAATAAACTTTCACACAAAAAGGGATGACAACTCCATTCAATAAATGAAAACTACACCCGTGCAAGGGTGAATACTCAACCAAATGGAAAAATACCGACCAAGATGGAATAAAAGAAAAAGACTCTGACTCTTGTGTGATTAGCATCGTCGTCTTCCATCTCCTTCCAAGCCAATCCCGCGACTGCTCCCGAGCTGCCAAAACCTGAGCGCATAACAGGCACCCACCCCCCGAAAACTCGGGGGTTAGCAAATTGGAATTTTGCTAGTGCAAGTATAAATCATACAGAATATACGAAAAATATCAACACAAAACTCGATAGTCGCGAAGCCTTATCACAAAATCACACATTCCCATAGTCCACACAGAATAGCACTTGCATATATGAGGTGAAAGATAATCACTTAGTTTTATTCTCTTTACGGAGCATAACACCAATGAAATATTAAACGAGCCCAAGGAGTCAAGAGATCTTTGAAAATCCCCTTTTATAAAAGGAAAAGTATTTTGATAAGATAGTTTGCAAACGTTATTATTGACTCGGGCCGTCTTGGGGTTTTGAAAATCGAATGGGAACACTTTTGGAAAATAATTTCAAAAGCTCTTGGGTCATTGACCCAACATATGGAAAACAATTACACGAAAACCATGTCAACGTTATTCGGGGTCCTCAACCCAATTTATAGAACACTGTCACAAACGAAATCATTACAACATCTCACAGGGTTCTCAACCCAATCCAAATAACATCATCACGAGATCAATCATCTCAACATTTCGCAGGGTCCTCGACCCAATACACAGAATAGCACCAGAATACAATCAAAGGCACCGCCTCTCAGTCGACAAATCCTGCTCAAGACCCCTGATTAATTAACCCTCAGAGATTTCGTTAAACATCCTTGGTTAATTAACCCTGATACCAACGTTTGAAAATCAAGTTGAACAAACTTTCAGAAATACGAATCACAGTCTATATCGAGACCAGTGTTTGAAAAGAGTTGAAAGAACTTTGAAATACGAGGATTGTTCGGTAACGGGGTCTTAGCTATCACTCGAATATCCGTTACCAATAAGCCTGCCAGGCGCCTCCCTTGCACACCTGTGCACCGGCGTTCACTCCACTATGTTGGCCGCCCCTTGAACATGTCACCGCGCCGGCGATCATTCCCGCAAGAGCCGCCCCTTGCACGCGCATTAGGTAACACCGGTGTTCACCAATCATATGGAGCCGTACATTGCAGCGTACACCAGGCCAGAGTGGACGCCCCGCCCTCAGAGGTTCCCGGATACGACGTTTCTCACAACAAGTATCCACATTGTTCCAAACATCAAGCACACACACAAATGTTACAACAATTATCCACTCAGTGCACCAATTCACACAAATTATCCATCAGTGCATAATCACACAGATAAACAATATCACGCACGGTATCAATCAAAACTCAATCACAATAAGCCCTCAGGCATAAGCAACCAACGTCGCACATATGTCTCTATATTGCAACTCAACCGAGTATATATATATATATATATATATATATATATATATATATATATATATATATATATATATGAACTTACTATATTATATCTATAAGTATAGTTCATCCCTCAATCCAAGTTGAGTACGTCAACTAGTGTTAGTATTCATCCCCCGGCATTCACCGACATAAGCATATTTATCAATATACGTATACACATACATATATTTAATATATATATATATATATATACACATCCGTATAAATTCATACACTTCGACAATAATAATTTCACGTAGCTACAATTCGTATATCAAGGTACTTGCCTTGGTAATCTCTCACGAATACTTCCGAAAATACGGTCGATTGGAGAAATCCGGAACTCCAATGAAAATGGCGATCGGAAAGGCTCAACACCAGATTTTTTTGTAGGGAATTCGTCCCTAATATCCTATCATCAAATAAATAACAAATCACACGAGGAAAAACATCGCAAAACGACCAAATTTCTCTCTGCGGCATTTTCCCGGACACCTTGAAAGCGTCAAACGAAAGTTCATATAAACGACGAATCGGAAATGATAAAACCGTGGAAAGATGATGAAAATAATAGAACACAACTCAATCTTCAATTACCCATCAAAAATATGAGTTAAAACGATCAAATCGGACAAATTCAACTAAAATCCCCAAAACTGGATTTTAGGAAATCATACCTTGATTCGATGGATCGAAGAAGGTTATAGGTTGATTAATCGATGATATGAACTCAAAAACGACGTGGATTGGAAGATATACACCATGCCTTCGTCTTCTCCATGTCTTGGCTGCGGAAGAGGTGAGTTGGGGGAAGAAAATGGGTGAGAAACATGTCTACCCCGTTATTTATACTGTCCAGTGTCTGCCTGGTCTCGTACGGCCGTATCCGGTACCCTTACGGCCGTAACCGGCCTTTGTCGAAAGTCCTGCCCAGCACCCTGCCGACCACATATGGCCGTAGCCGATCACCCCATACGGCCGTAACCGGCATTCGTCCGGATGCACCCTGCCGAGCACGTGCAGCCATAACCGTCACCTTACGGCCGTAACTCGGCCAGGCCAGCTCCGACGGTCTGGTTAGGCGTTCGACGACGTCTCGACCACTTTAACGCACCGATTATGATCCAAAACGATAATGAGCAAATTACGAAGCATAAAATACCCCAAGCATGGAACGAACACGACGAAAAGCTCATGGTCAACATCCACGATCCGAAATGAAAATAATGATATATAATAATTCACCACATATGGACCTAAATACAAAATCAATCGTCGTGAGGGAGAAATAAATAAATGTTGACGCTCAACAGTTGAGAAATTTCCGATCTACAAAGAAAAATTCAAATTAAACAGAAAATGAAAAATCTCGGGTATTACACACGAGACGTAGTTCGTGAGGCTAATTAGGTACATTGTCCCACGTATATCCTGGATTCCGTATACGGGGTGGACATGTGCACTGGCATATTTTCGGATCGGGCGTACTGTGATGTCCATCTTGAGCCATACTATTTTGGTCGTTCATAATCTATATATATTTGGATGTGTTCGATGTTTTGTGACTAACCGTTCATACGCCCGAGGGGTATGTTCGTTACTCGGGTTGTTTTCCTTGAGATCCAATATATGTGAATTGTATAATATCTTGGGAAATCATTTATCATGTATATCTGACCCTGTGTTGGGCGAAATACTTGTGTTGTATTTTAGGTCGAGGCAAAGGCAAGGCATCGGAAGATCATGGTGACGGCGAAGGGTTCGAAGGATACTAGTTCGGGGGGCCCAAGTCTTTTGTTGTCCGGTTATGTTCAAACCGTGTAATGTTATCTTTCCGCTTTATTTAAATTGTTGACCGAATGTATTGTTATTTAAGGTATATTCCATCTCCATATGGATTATACTTGTATTTTGGATCCTGTGTATAATAAGGTCATTGGCCATACTACTGTAAACTCCTAATCGGAGTAAGTACTATGTATTGTGGTTTGGTATCACAAGTATTGCGTATTTAATCTGTATTTTGGGTATCGCCTGGTGGGTCCCAGTGTGGGGTCCACGGTACTGTAATGACCGCCTTTTTGGGGTGTTACACGTTAGCCTTCCACCACTGCAGAACATCAAAACTTTGTCCCCTCTCCAATTCTAAGAAGATCTTATTCAAGATAGTAATCAAGACCGGACTTCGCTTTGTCTACAACAACGACACTTTCAGCGTACATTTCAAAACTTCTTTTCTCCAACCCAGAACGTGAACTAGTTGAAGCCACATGTTGTTTACTATAACCTTGCAAGTCATTATCTTTCTTATACAATTTCTCATATTCCAAGAACAAGTCCTCTATGCTTTTTGTTAACTCATCTTTGTATTTATCTGCTGCTCCACCATACAAGTGAGGATAAACACATGAGATAAAGAACAATTTATACCTAAGAATAGAAACAAAACATAAAATGCATATTAGAAGCAGAACATAATAGAACAATGATAGAACGAAAATAGTGTGCTAAAATCATTGTTAATTATAAGGTTTTAATGAATTTTATGTTGGCACACTTGGTTATTTTCCATATATTTATATTTTGGATGCAATATATTTCACTTGGCAATTTGTTGTTTAAATTAGGTATTTGATGGAGTTTTTAAGCTTAAGGAATAATTTGGATCATCAAACGGACCAAGCCAAGGTGATTTGGGCTTAAATGAAGAAAATGTCGCGCGACACTGGGTGGCCCAGTGTTAGTTCGGTGACCCAGTGTCAATCCTGTTCCGAAAATAATCTTACTTGGGGACCAAGAAACGACTCAAAAACCGCCCAATCAGTTCCACAAGGCAATAAATCGGTCCTTAGGCTGTGGAAAAGAATTGGAATAGAATTAGGAAGAAAGACTCCAAGGAAATTAAAACTCAAGAAGAATAAGAAGGAAGGAGATCCAATTAAAGAAGGAAACTAAGAGATAAAGAATTATTATAAAAGGAGAGGGGAGATGAAACCATTATCATCTTGGATCATCAATTTTTACGGCTGGAACAGAAGGAAGAAAAGGAGCGACCGAACCGAATTCTCGCCGGAGCAACCGAGCCGTTTCCGACGTGCCAAAAAGGAGACTATGCCGTTTGAATTTCTTTCTTCTCATGTCTATTATTAATTTGCTGTTTTCTAAAGCCAACATGTCCAGCTAATTTTCTATTCTAGTTCTTAGTGAAGTTTGAAACCGTATTCGAATTATTCATGTTTTAATCTCGTAGCGTATTCTCAACTCCAATTTTCTTGAATTACTTTTGTGTTATTGAATTCACTACTATGCCATTTAATTTCTTGATTTGGTTTGGCCAACTAGATTAGGAGTTTTATGTCTCATGCTAGAAATTAAGTTGTAATCCGTAATTGTTGCTATTTTAATTTCATAATTAGCAAACAATTGATTTTTCCCAATTGAGTAACACAAAATCGAGATCCCTTAAGTCGAGCTTATGAACTTAATATATTGCCTATTCCATTATTTTGGTTTTTAATGCATCTAGCGAGCGAGATTTAAAGAGCTTGTTTTGAATCCACCACATAGATAGGTTCGATTAAAGAGCTTGTTTAATTGAATAAACTTAAGAATTAATTGGGGTCAACAGAGCTTGTTGTTGGCTTCGGAATAGGAGTTCATGAGATTAGAGAAGAGATAAGCGCTGCATTGGAACTTGAATTAATTCGAAATGGTAGATAATGGAGCTAAGGACTAGATTATTCCTTAATTGATATTTTCAACTTTTTATTTCCTTTGTTTATTTTATTTTATCTTACGCAATTTATTTTAGTTAAGATCAGAAACAAACCCCCATTTTTTGTTTTATTTTATTTTAATTGCACAAAGTACTTAATCCTTAAATAGTATAATTGATTTACCGTTCTCCATGGGATCGACCCTTACTTGCCGATAGTACTAGTTAGTAGAAGTAAGCCAAGAAAAATAAAAATAACTAATTTTGACGCGTCACGACAGCGCGGTCAAAATTTTGGCGCCGTTGCCGGGGAACAGTGTTAAATTAATTTGACTTATTTTAGGTTAAAACTTTCTACAATTCTGACACTGGGTGACCCAGTGTCAGTTCTGGAAATTCATTATAATTGTCAGTTGTGCACTAATCTATTTGTTTTAGCTTTGCATGAATACAAGGTCCCGAGGGGATAAAGACTTACAATACTTTACAGAAATCACCAAACGAGATCGAGTTTTCAGGCGAAAAGCAAAAGAAACCAAAGAAGCACTCGGGAACTTACCATTTTCTCTCAAAACATCACCCAACGAGTCGGAGGACGAAATTGGAGTCATGGCAAATAACGCTGAAAAGACGCTGAAGCAATTAGCCAACCCAGAGCTACCTCAACAACCATTGTGCATCACGATCCCGGCTATTGACAACAACAAAACCTTTGAATTGAAGTCGGGATTGATTCACTTGCTACCTGTATTTCATGGTCTATCAAGAGAGGATCCGCACAAACATCTCAAGGAATTCCATGTCGTTTGTTCAAGCATGAAGCCAACGGTGTCACCGAAGAACAAATCAAGCTTAGAGCCTTCCCATTTTCATTAAAAGATTCGGCTAAGGATTGGTTATTTTATTTATCGTCGGCCACCATCACAACGTGGAACGAGATGGAGATCTTATTTCTACAAAAATATTTTCCAGCCTCTCGAGCGGCCATCCTAAGGAAAGAAATATGTGGTGCAAGGCAAATGACTGGAGAAACATTGCATGAATATTGGGAAGGATTCAAATAGTTGGTATCTCGATGCCCGCAACATCAAATTAGCGAGCAACTCCTGATTCAGTATTTTTACGAAGGACTTAATCCGATGGAGCGGAACACGATAGATGCGGCAAGTGGAGGAGCTCTAGTGAACAAAACTCCCACAGCCACAAGGTCTCTCATATCCAACATGGTGGCTAATTCACAACAATTTAGATGTCTCGATGCACCGATCAGGATGGTGAAGGAGATGCATGACTCGTCCCTTGAGGAAAAATTGAATGAGCTAACTACTTTTGTTAGAAAACTTGTTATGGGTCATATCACGCCAGTCGTACCCTGTCGTATTTGCAAAACCACGGAGCATACGAAAGAGAATTATCAGATTTTTCTTGATGAAATCGAGGCGCACGCCAATGCAATTGGAACTAAAAATTCTTATGGGAGGAAGAACGATCCACACTCGAACACATACAACCCAGGATGGAGGGATCACCCTAGCTTTCGATGGAAAAACTAGCAAGAGGCGCCTCCATAGAATAGGGGACAATCCTATAAGCAACCTGCCGAAAATTCGACACCATCTTTGGAGGAAATGATGAAGACCCTTGTGGCAAACACTATGCAATTCCAGCATGACACTAAATCGAGTATCAAAATTCTCGAAAATCAAATGAGTCAACTAGCCACCACTGTGAGCCGCTTGGAGAGCCAAAATAGTGGGAAATTGCTATCCCAACCTGAGCCGAACCCAAGGAACGTGAGTGCTGTAACTCTAAGGAGTGGGAAGCAACTTAAGGAGCCTAAGAAGGTGGAGGAAGCTGAAAACGAGGAGGAAAAACGCACTTAACAGATCAACACTGGGACACCCAGTGCAGAATCAGCACCCAGTGCAGAACTGCCGGACAACAAGGTAAATTCATATAAAACTACTCCTTTTGAGACTAACGAGTTACCTTTTCCATCTAGGGTAAAAAAGGCCGCGATCGTGAATAAAGAGAAGCAAATCCTCGACGTATTCCGAAAGGTTGAGATCAACATTCCCTTACTTGACGCAGTTCAACAAATTCCAAAATACGCAAAATTCCTTAAGGACTTATGCACCAACAAGCGGAGATTAAAGGGGAATGGGAAGGTGGTAATGGGAGAAAATGTGTCCGCTATATTCCAAAAGAAATTGCCTCCAAAATGGGAAGATCCAGGTATGTTTGCTATTCCTTGTCGAATTGGAAATATGAGTTTTGAACGAGCTATGCTAGATTTAGGAGCATCAATAAATGTTATGCCACGCTCTATTTACACCTCCTTAAATCTAGGACCTCTTCGGGAAACAAGGATAATTATACAATTGGCGGATCGTAGCCTTGTGTACCCCAAAGAGGTAAATGAGGACGTTCTTGTCCAAGTCAATAAACTTGTATTTCCAGCCGACTTCTACGTTCTTGATATGCAGAACGAGTCATCAAATTCAACACCTATTTTGTTAGGAAGGCCATTTCTAAATACCGCCAATACCAAAATAGATGTTCATGAGGGATCTCTCACAATGGAATTTGATGACCAAATCGTACGGTTTAATATTTATGATGCTATGAAAGTTCATGAGGAAGATTGCTCTCTTTTTGCATTAAGCGTGATTGACTTTCTTGTCGAGGAAGTGTTTGAGTTGCATTACAAGGGTAGACTCAAAGTGGTGCTTACTAAAAACTTGGAGGCTGATAAAAAAAATAGTTTTGCGGAGCTTCAAAGAGAATTACAGTCAATATATGAGGAATTATATGGAAAAAGTGAACCAGAGTTAGCCTTCGATGAGCATCGCAAGGGAGAAAAGTTTTCAATAAACACTCCGAGAAAGTTTGGTGTGGTTCAAGAAGACGAGTCATCAGTCGTACATTTATTGAGACCCATACCAAAACCTCCTTGGTGTGTTCACTAAAAAGGGAAGTTTTTCGTCGAGCCAACGACGTAAAAAAAAGGCGCTTGTTGGGAGGCAACCTAAATTTTTTAATTTTTGCATTTTTTTCTCTGCTTCGTTTTTTATTTGCTTGCTAGGAGTCAGTTTTTTTTCAGTAATCTTTTCTTATAAATTAGAATATTATTCTGCCCCTCTTTTAATTTTCTTAATTATTTATTTCCTTTAAAATTTTATTTCCTTTATTATTTTTCCACTACTCACTTGTTACCTTTATTATTATTAGTTATTTACTTTATCCTTAAATTGCATCCCTTTCTTCCTTCTTTCTCTACCCCCGCCCCCGTTCGGTGTCCGAAATCTAACCTCCATTCCCCTCTCTTCTGCAGCCCAAACACCACACATCGCCGACCGATCGCGAACCAATGGACGACCCGCAACCTACGGCCGAACAAGAAAATGAGGCCGAGGCCGAACAAGAAAATGAGGCAGAGGCTGAGCAAGAAAATGAGGCAGAGGCCGAGCAGCAGCACGACTTCACACAAGAGCACAGGCATACGGTGCAAGCACAAGCCGAGCAGGAGATTCAGCTATGGAGGCCGAGCTGAGGCACCGGATCGAGCAGCTTGAGGAGGGGCATCACGCACTTCAAGCCAAGGTGGATCGATTGACCGAGCAGCTGGAAGCCCTTCTCCCTCATTAGCCCGATGATTCCTACTCTAGATTTTTTACTATCCTTTATTTTTCTTCTTCTTTTCCTTCTTTTATTTGGAGTTGTGTACTTGATTTTAAGTTTGGGGAAGTTGGATTTGGAATGATTAATTGAATTGGAAATTGTGATGAATTTAAATTTATGTCCTTAGCTAAATTTGTGTGATTGAATCAAGTTCGTGTATTGGGGATTTAAGTATGGACTGACATAAGAAATGGGTATGATTGACTAGTTTGATTTTAATTTGGGTAGTTCACTATCTTGATTTTGGATTTGGATAAAAGTGTGAGGGATCCATGACACAAGCCCTTTTTATTCGTGAGTTTTGAGCCGTAAAGCAAAATATATATATATATATATATACATATATAAATAATTATACATATACATGCTCACTATTTCTTCCTGAGGGGTCGAACGTGTTGTGTTCATGCTAGAACTTAATCAATTATATATATCAAGACTATGTTAGTGTTCTCATGCAGTAAAGTGATAATGGCAATTAGGAATAACCCACTTGGATTATATTTTCCCACCTCGACATAATCACCATTAGAAGTCTATTTGAACCTAAGCCTTATTCTTTGATCCAGCACATTTTATTAGCCATTATCTAATTTTTGGTGAAAATTCATCCGTTTGAACTCTTGGTCAAGATTTGGTTGTGAATTAGATGTATAACAAGTCGAGAGAAGGACGGGGAATTATCAAAAAGTGGGTGGTAAAGTGAAAATAAAAAAGGGTGCTGAAATTAAGATGAAAAAAATTATAAGGCCGAAACCAAAAAAATAAAAAAAAATAAAAAAAATAGGGGGGCGGCCGTAAAAATACCCCCCTCGAATGTTGTTAAGTCACTGACCTCAACTAGTCTTTCGTGGCTATGCGATTACATGTGCCTAAGAGGGTGCTCAAGGAAAGGGTGTTGATTCATTGTTTGTAGGATTTGTTATGCACTTAATTTCATGATTAGTCTCGGCCAACGAATCCTTTATTTATCCTTTTTATCCTACCCATACCTAAATCCCCGTTACAACCATAAAAGCCCTTTTGATTATATGCATGAGTTCATCTACGTAGTGGAGATTTGATTTTTGTGCGATTGTATAGTAATGACACACCATATTTTGACGTGAGTGATTGCTTAATAATTCCTATATCTACTTGAGTGAGAATGACCCCTTGTGAGGCCATCTAATTTTCTCTCACTTGATGCCATTGAAGATGTTGAGATTTGTTGAGGTACTTTAATTTTCTTCATACTTGTTCATGATTATTTATTCTCCCTTGAATATGGCTATCATCTTGGATTTTTCAATACATACTTCTTGAATTTCTTTCACTCGAATTATGTTTGAGGACAAGCATTGGTTTAAGTTTGGGGAGATTTGATAGAACGAAAATAGTGTGCTAAAATCATTGTTAATTATAAGGTTTTAATGAATTTTATGTTGGCACACTTGGTTATTTTCCATATATTTATATTTTGGATGCAATATACTTCACTTGGCAATTTGTTGTTTAAATTAGGTGTTTGATGGAGTTTTTATGCTTAAGGAATAATTTGGATCATCAAACGGACCAAGCCAAGGTGATTTGAGCTTAAATGAAGAAAATGTCGCGGGACACTGGGTGGCCCAGTGTTAGTTCGGTGACCCAGTGTCAATCCTGTTTCGAAAATAATCTTACTTGGGGCCCAAGAAATGGCTCAAAAACCGCCCAATCAGTTCCACAAGGCAATAAATCGGTCCCTAGGCTGGAAAAAAAATTGAAATAGAATTGGGAAGAAAGACTCCAAGGAAATTAAAACTCAAGAAGGATAAGAAGGAAGGAGATCCAATTAAAGGAGGAAACTAAGAGATAAAGAATTATTATAAAAGGAGAGGGGAGCTGAAACCATTATCATCTTGGATCATCAATTTTTACGGCTGGAACAGAAGGAAGAAAATGAGCGACCGAACCGAATTCTCGCCGGAGCAACCGAGCCGTTTCCGACGTGCCAAAAAGGAGACTACACCATTTGAATTTCTTTCTTCTCATGTCTATTATTAATTTGCTGTTTTCTAAAGCCAACATGTCCGGCTAATTTTCTATTCTAGTTCTTAGTGAAGTTTGAAACCGTATTCGAATTATTCATGTTTTAATCCCGTAGCGTATTCTCAACTCGAATTCTCTTGAATTACTTTTGTGTTATTGAATTCACTACTATGCCATTTAATTTATTGATTTGGTTTGGCCAACTAGATTAGGAATTTTATGTCTCATGCTAGAAATTAAGTTGTAATCCGTAATTGTTGCAATTTTAATTTCACAAGTAGCAAACAATTGATTTTTCCCAATTGAGTAACACAAAATCGAGATCCCTTAAGTCGAGCTTATGAACTTAATATCTTGCCTATTCCATTATTTTGGGTTTTAATGCATCTAACGAGCGAGATTTGAAGAGCTTGTTTTGAATCCACCGCATAGATAGGTTCGATTAAAGAGCTTGTTTTAATTGAATAAACTTAAGAAATAATTGGGGTCAACAGAGCTTGTTGTTAGCTTCAGAATAGGAGTTCATGAGATTAGAGAAGAGATAAGCGCTGCATTGGAACTTGAATTAATTTGAAACGGTGGATAACGGAGCTAAGGACTAGATTATTCCTTAATTGATATTTTCAACTTTTTATTTCATTTGTTTATTTTATTTTATCTTACGCAATTTATATTAGTTAAGATCAGAAACACCCCCCCCCCCTTTTCGTTTTATTTGATTTTAATTGCACAAGGTACTTAATCCTTAAATAGTATAATTGATTTACCATTCTCCGTAGGATCGACCCTTACTTGCCGATACTACTAGTTAGTAGAAGTAAGCCAAGAAAAATAAAAATAACTAATTTTGACGCGTCACGACAGCACGGTCAAACAACCCATAAAATATCAATTAAAATTGCCTCAGTATATAAAAACATCACAGGCTATGCATTTCCATATTCAAGGCAACAATAGTTAAACAACCAACATATCCATAATTTCAGCCAACAATCCCACAACATTTGAACAGAAGCATCCCATAAAATGTCAATTAAAATTGCCTCAGAATATAAAAACATCACAGGCTATGCATTTCCATATTCAAGGCAACAATAGTTAAATAACCAACATATCCACAATTTCAGCCAACAATCCCACAACATCTGAACAGAATCAGTCCATAAAATGTCAATTAAAATTGCCTCAGAATATAAAAACATCACAGGCTATGCATTTCCATATTTAAGGCAACAATAGTAAAACAACCAATATATCTATAATTTCAGCCGACAATCCTATAATATCATAATATAAAATGCATAGTAGAAGTTACCTTGGATCAAGAAAAGCCCCAATAGATAGCAACAAATTTCCTTGTGATCAATATTTGTCATATTTCTTTTGCATTTCAGTTGCCATTATTTGCAAGTGAGGCTTATTAGTTGATTTAGCGCTCTCATCCAAAAGTACCTTTACCCTATACAACTCGCCCAAAATCAAGTTCGCAGTGGGATAATAACTGCCACTAATAATCTAGGTAACATCAGCAAAAACCTTCAAAAAAGTGCATATATCACTAACCTCCTCCCAATCAATATCAGTAGGGAGATAGTGAGCAAATGCTGTATTCTCCTCCGCATACCTTGGCCAAATAGTCTTATAGAAACAAGCAGTAGACAACATTAACCAAGTTGAATTCCAGCGTGTTTTAGTATCTAAAACTTGCATCTTGCCAACAAGGCCTAACTCTTTAACAATCTTTCCAAAGTGCTTGCATCTCGCTTCAGAGTTTAACAAATACTTCACACCTCCTCTGATTTTTTCTACCACTATTTTAATTAACACCAAGGCTATCTTGAACCAACAAGTTCAAGATATGTGCACAACAATGCACATGAAATAATTGGCCATCCAGCATAAGATTTTTCTTATTAGTAAAATCAGCTTTCAATCGTGCAATACAATTGTCATTGGCAGATGCATTATCGACACTAATAGACACAACTTTATCCTTAATGCGCCAATCATCCATGACCTTAATCAATTCCCTAGCAAGCTCCTCCCCGGAATGAGGCGGATGTATATTTATAAAAGACAACACCCTCTTATGAAGTTCCCATTTTGAGTATATAAAATGACAAGTTACAACCATATAACCTATTTTTGCTCCCCTGACCACCATAAGTCAGTTGTTAAACTAATCCTATGCACTTTAGACATAACTGTTTTCATTCATGTTTTTTCATTAGTATAAAACAGTTCACATTCTGCCTTAACAGCATGACGTGTTATCCTTCTATACCCTGGATATATCTCTTGCAAAAAACGGTTAATGATAACCCCTTATCATAAATGGATATTCATGACCTATGACCAAATGGGCAGCAAGCTCTTTTACCTTAGAATGATTGTATTGCCAATTGGCAAGATTTGGAGCACCATTACGACCGAAGGTATTGATATTTAGCTTTGCTTGTACAGTGTTATCTTTTTCATCTTTTTCCAATGCCAACTTTCTCTTATAGCATTTGTGCAAATGTTTTAAAGCATTAGAGGTACTGCCACCAGTTCCATCAAATGTATAGAGGGACGAGCAATACTTACACTTCCACTTTTTGATGTCACCTTGCAGAGTTACAACAATCATCTCTTGATGCACAATTGATTTCTTAGAGCGTTTTTGCTTTCCAACATTTGATAGGCCTTCCTCAGCTATCGTAGACTGACCAGATTCAGTTTGAGATTGAGTTTGACTATCAATAGCAAACAAGCCCATCAATGGTCTCATCATCACCATAATCATCCCTTTGCATAAATGAATCTCCTGAAGCCATGAGGGTCACTAAAGAATCTCGAAATGACATAATTTAATTAGTTTAGCATTTATCAAATAAATTTACAACATGTTATTTACAATTTTAAATTAGTGTCTTACTATTGATTTTTGATTTCAAAAATACAATCTAACTTATTCTAGATTAAAAAAAACGTAATGCACATTCTAATAAAAAATTCATATTGGTTCCTTTTAATAATTTCCCCAAATTAGAACCCTCATTAAAAATAAAAAAATAAAAACCTTCATTGAAATTCAAAAAATCAGAAATACTTGATTTAAATACATAAAAATGACAAACCACCAAAAGCTATAAAATTATGAATCCTAACTATAATTTAAGCATAATTATTCAAAATACACAAACGAATTAGTATTGAAATAGTAAATAAAAATCTGATAATTAAAGTAAAACAGGACATGCACGGTTAAATAATGGTGACATGAGAGAGATGAGAAATAGATGAGGACCGAATGAGGAGCGGGGACTTGAACCGGAAAAGATAAGATGAGAGCTACCTTTAATCTGAAGAAGCTCTGAACTGTAGGAAGGCCGAAGGAGCCGAGCTGATCTGCTGAAGCCTGAAGCGAGCAAAGAGGGGAGCGCTGCCTTTAATCTGAACTGTAGGAAGAACAACTAGTGGGAGAGAATAAAGACATGATATGATTAATCTCGAGAAGAAAAGGGAAAGTGTCAGATTGAAAATTTGAGAGAGAGGAAAAAGATAGGCGGGGAGTGAGTGAGGAATCAGTGAAGTAGCTAACCCTAAATGGGTTCTTATACCTGGACGGTTGGACTTAAGACATGTTTGGAAGGATCATATGTTTGGTATATGACTTAAGTAAAGATATATTTGATAATATATATAATAATTAAAAATAATTAAAAAATTACAGGGTTTTTTACCGGGTTATCGGTTTCGGTCCTTATCGGTTTCGATTCTTACTTTAATATTAATATCCGGATCGCTAATATTTTAAGTGAATATAGGTTCCGGGTATTATCGGACGGTTCTCGGACGGTTCTAGAGTACCCAACACCATCCCTAAAAAAAGTACACGTGATTTCTTTGCCCAGTCTGATTCTTTGTCGCCCATTGCTCAACAATCTCAATTATTTCTCCATTCAGCAAATTCCCAAATTCCTCATTTTAGGGTTTCTCTTTTTCTCTGTACATCGGCCTCATTGATTCTGTGACATGGCGGGAATGAGGTTACCCACAGAGGACTCTGATGTCTCCCAGGCTGTGCGGCAGGTGGCCGCCGTGGATCTGATCTCCGACGATGACCGCTCCGTTGCCGCAGACTCCTGGTCTATCAAGAGTGATTATGGCAGCACTCTTGACGACGATCAACGTCAAGCTGACGCCGCCGAAGCGCTGTCCGCCGCTGCTAACCCAGCCGCCTCCGACTACAGGTCATCTCTCTCTCATTCTAATTGACGTCCTAGAGTCGCTGTTTCTCTCTTTTTGTTTAAGGGATTTATGCTTGTTTGGGATACGTAATGAACTCATAGTCTCCTCGTTGTCAACGAAGGTGTTAGTGTGGCCTGCCACACTCTTATTCTGTAGCATTTACCGTACGTATTTTCTAGTTTTCCCATTTTTGAAAATTCGCACATTTTAGAGTCTTGGGGACTTTAGTCAATTAGGTATTGGAATAATGTGGAATGCTTTTTTGGGGTTAAATTAAATGTAAGTGAATAGACGTGTTCATTGTATTTGGGAAGATTACCTATAAATCCTAATGGGAAGAAGTTTGGTTACTTGCATTTGGGTGTTTTTGAATGGGATATGGTCTGTTTGTGGTTTGGCACTCTGAGTTTGTAAACGTTAAAATTCAAATTTTTGTTGGGCAGTTCTGACAAGGATGAGTCAGATGCTGAGGCTGTTTCATCAATGCTGGGTTTCCAGAGATATTGGGATGCAACATATGCGGATGAATTGATAAATTTCCGGGAGCATGGCCATGCTGGTGAAGTTTGGTAATCCTAGATCTGGTTTTTTTATTTATTATGTGTTTAATGTATTTGGTTATTTTCTGAAGTAGATATGAGTATAATATGTACTGGTAGCATTGGAAATATAGATGTTGTTCCTTTTCAAGAGTATTGATGGTACTAGAGTTGTAATGAATTTCTACCTAAACCTAGAGGCATGGTTGTCACGTCGACCAGTCGAGCCTAGTCGACGGAGGGTCCGGCAAGTCGAGTCGTAGACTAGTCGACACTAGTCGATAAGGTATAAATAATAAATAATAAATAATATATATATATATATATTTATATATTTGAATGTTTCTAACATATATACTTCTTTTATTAATTCACAGGGTACAAAGAAATCCCAATTTGCAACTTGTACGAACAAGAAGATTGATAATAGTTATAATTTTTGTAATTTGTAATATGTAAATTCAAAGTAAAAGTTATGATTATTATAATTAATCATGAATGTTCATAAAAAATTTTATTTAATTGGTTTTTAGAAGAATGAGAATAAGTTACTTCTTACAATTATGATATAGTAATTAAATACAACTAATACTAGCATGAAATATAAACCTTGGTCATATTGTACTTTATTTTTATGTATATAAAAATAGACAATTTTAATAATAAAATAATAATTACTTTTTTCATTTCTTTTCAATTAAATAAAACATATTAAAAATGTACACATGTCAAAATAAAGTAGTAATGTAAAACAAGAGTAAATAACCCATCTAGAGTTTTATAACCAATCTAGAGTAAATATCCCAAAGCAACGGCCCAATTTTTTATAAATGCAAAACTAGGGATTTATAACCCATCTATCCATTCTATACATTCTATACAGACATTCCTTTGTATCTACACCTTTCCCATGGCCGCCACCACAAACAATTCTTCCATCTTCTCCCTCTCTCAATTCTTCTCCTATTACAAATATATTTCTTCTTCTATTCTTCTTCATCGACCTGCTTTACAAGTTGCTCATAGGCCTTCTTCTTTCAATTCATTCAAAACACCACTGCTGCTGTTGCCATCAAATTGAAGACACCAATTTCAAGTTTCAAATGGACAAACAGATAGACCAGGATGACACGAGGTCGACTAGGTCGACCAGTCGAGTACCAGTCGCCCGATTTCTTGACATACATCAAGTCGCCCAACCCAGTCGACCATCTTATCTCGACTGCTCGACTAGTCGTCGACTAGTCGCGACTAGTTGAGCGACATGACAACCATGCCTAGAGGTACAGGATTCAACTTCCTGGTGAGGGCAAAAAAATTAGGACTAGGTCCAGCGTAAAATCATGAGTTGCGGGCATGGTCCTTGTATCCCTTCAACCATAGTTGTTAAAGGCGAAATGCGTGCCAAGGCGATACGGGTTCCTATCGCCTGAGGCACGAGGCCCAAGGCGAGGCGCGCGCCTGAGAGAGGTGAGGCGCCCAAAGAATAAAGAATAAATTAAATTAAATTCTAAAATTTATAAACACGTAATGACAATAAAATATAACAATCCACAAAATACTTAATAATTAACAAAATTAAAGTGTCAAAACAATAAAAACAACTATAAAAGTATTATAAAAAACATAAAAAGAAAAGAAAAAGAGACATAATAGAGAGGCGCGTCTATGCACACTGATGCACACTAAAAAGGCGCACTGAGGCGCACTAAAAAGGCGCACCGAGGCGCATCCAGGCGCACGTCTGAGGTCGCCCGCCTTAGGACTTAAAAGTCGATGTGCCCTTTTATCTAAGCGCCTTGAGCCTGACGCGCGTGTGAGATGCTCCTTTAACAACTATGCCGTCAACAAAAATGATAGATTGTTTTTTTCCATCTTTATTTTTGCTATGTGGAAAGAAAAAGTCCAATACTAATTTTCATTTCTAAGATCAGGGGATTTCTTAGATCCTCGTATCCATCTTTGTCAAACAAGGAATGTTCCTGGGAGGTTTAGCCTTTTTAGGTACATCCTTCTGTCCTTTCTGGTATTAGGTTAGGGAGCTACCATAAGGTAGTTAACAAGGGGGTAATTGGGTGTTGCTTCTCCTAACAAAATTCTTTTTCGTTTGAGCCAATGGTTTAAAAATGCTTGACTTGTACGAGTTGACTCGCGAGTCAGGGCGATGCAGACTGGTGGTGAGTCAAGGCTTACGAGTTTTTTCTTTGAGGCGCACGAGTCAACTCAGGTACGAGTTGACTCGTAAGAGGCGTACGAGTCGGATCTGGAATCTCTAACTTTCTTTTAATGCTGTTTTTAATGATTCATGGAATAAACCCTAGTTCACATTTCTTTGTAAAGCCCTAGACTTCTTTTCAGCCCATACAGGTAAGTTTTTATTATTTGGTTTTTCCTTTTTTGTTTTTTACTGGTGCACGATAGGTTTTCTTTTCTTTTATTTTTTTTACCCTAGCCTTCAACTTTTACTGATTCTTTTGAATTGTCATACATCCGCCAGTTATTGTTCGTAATGGGGTATCTCTCTGTTATTTTCTTTAGCATATGATAAATTGTTACTTGTTAACAAATTATTATCTATTGAACAAATAATTATTTGTTAATTAGTATTTGTACATATGGTGAAAGAATTGGTTGGCAAGCAGGCACGGTAATTGAAAAGACGCTTGGATGATTTTGGTGTTTTTATTCTAGTTTTTGCTGCAGTAATATTATTGATTATTACTAGATGTTCCCCCGTGCAAAGCACCAGACGGAACATTCCGCTACTTAAAAATATGTGATTAAGTTCTAATATATGTATGTGTGTTTGTGTGTGTTATTATTTTAGGTATTATATTTAAATAAATATCACAATTTATTTTTTATATAAGCAATATGAGTCTTAAATCTAATTTCATAAAAATGAGTTTAATTATTTTTAATATGCATCAATTAATTTTATTGGAAACCAATACCCGTATCTTTTCTAATATAAACCGTCTTTGTGCGATCGGCCATTAATATAAATCCAAAATATTCACTATATTCAATATGGATGTCTAATTGAAAATCGTGAAATAAACATTAATTTGATATATTTTTCATCAAGAACGAACTCGATACGAAAAAATTATAAGCAGTTAGAATTTTAAGCTGATAAAAGAGAATGAAGAAGAAGTTTCTTTGATTGATAGATGGGTGCAAGTTGTGGAACTAAACTCCCACAACCCACACCCAGAGTTTTTTCTTTTTTTCTAAAAAATTATAAAGGTGTCTCTCTCTCTCTCTCTCTCTCTCTCTCTCTCTCTCTCTCTCTCTCTCTCTCTTCATATATATATATTTAAAAAAACAAAAAAATAAAAATGATATGTGTTTTTCGCGACTCTCTTTTAATATTAAGTACAGATTGTTGAACATTGTGTTAGTTTACTATTTTATAATTTCTAGATTTCTCCATTCTGAAAAGAACTGAGGCTTGTGCCTCGTTCTGCCTCGAGATGTATGCATCGCCTTGTTCAAGCAAAAGCGCCTCAGCTACTAGTCTCGAATTTCAAAATATTGGTTTGAGTTATTCATTTCCCATTATGATAGCATTATTTGTCTTGTGTCCACTTTTTCACAAAACATAATCCATCTAGGTAATCATGTTTTAAGTTTCTTCTGCTCAATGTATCCAGTTATTGCCCCAAGTTCATATTAAGTGGAGGTACTTGAGATATAACTGTACAAACACCCACTTTAAGCCCCCAAAAGGAGATCCGTGTTGAAAACAATCGAGAAGGGAAGAAAAATCTATGCATCACACTGAACTGCTCTCATTTTCTTCTCTTGTTGCTTTTGCAGGTTAAATATATGCCTAAAACCACATGACTGGAGCCAAAATAATGTTACATTGTCTTCTGTTTTTTATAGGTTCGGTGCTGATGTAATGGAAACTGTCGCCATTTGGACCAAAAATTTATGCCTTGAAATTTCTCAGCGCCACTTTCCAACTTATTCAGTTAATACGAATTGCTTGCCTGCTCGGCAGACTGAAAAAGGCTTGTCTGGCTGGAGTGTTCTGGATATTGGGACTGGTAACGGTTTGCTTCTTCAGGAGCTTAGTAAGCAGGGGTATAGCTAACTTCAGGATGTTCTGCTTGCAGTCACATGCCTCTTGTTCTATATTATCAAAAGTTTGTTTGAACTTTCAGATGCCAAGTAGTATTTTTTAGATGCTCACCTTTTATCCTTGCTGGCTCTTGCATTACCTTCGCATTATCTTTTTATACTTTCTCAAGAATCCAAAATGCGCACTGTTATTTCAGTTATTTGGATTTTCTGGGGAAGTTGTGTCCTTAACAAATTGTGAGAAATAAATACTCGCTTGATTCATTCCGTCTGCAAGATTCTATATCCAGCCTTCTTATCTTTGATGGTGTGAATTACTCATTTTCTTTGGGTTGTTTCCTTTTGCCATCACACTCATCAACTTTCATATGCAGGCTCTTATAATTTCTTGTGTGGAAACATGACCTTGAGATATTGCTGTAAGAGAAAATGGAACTAATCTTGTCCCACCTCAAATATCTTGCTTAAAAAACTTGTGAACACATAGACTTAGTAATTAAAGATGAATTGTTTCTTGCCATAGGATTCCATACACAAGACACAATGTATCTGCTTGGCATTAATACAACATTTTGTGTATTGCTATATGTAGTTATGTACACATATGTGTACGCATATTTGTACACACATGCGTCTCATCCATTCGTTTATTGTGGGAGCCATTCATTTGCTGTGGGACCATAGTAAATGAATGGGTCCCACAATAATTGAATGGATGAGATGGATATGTGTACAAATATGCGTACACATATGTGTGCATGTAGCATTGTCCTTTCATTTTTGGGGTTAGAATGTTTAGAACAAAGGGCTTTGGCTTGTCCACTTGACATTTATTGATAACTGAAAGAACCTATAATAATTGTGAATTAGTGATATAAAAACAAGTTTGAGTCCTGTCCAATGTTACCTGGTTCGCGGTGCGTTTCGGTACGCGGAACACGTACCCGGACGTGGTACGCTGCATATATCGGAATGCGGTACGTTGTGGGTAGGCTTCGTCGGTACCCTTCTTTAGGATGTGGTACGCGAATTCATTAATCACAGAATACTAGTATTTATCGTTTTTATATTTGTTTGTTATATATATTTGATCACTTATAAATTGTATAATGTTATAATTATATATTCTTTCCGTGATATCCCACGTTTAAAAAAAAATACACAATAAGTATAAGTTCATTAAAAATTTTGAGAAGGTAAACCATAATATATAAAAGGAATAAGTTAAAAAAAGGAAATAGTTAAATAAAAAAGTAAAAAGAATGAATGTTTTTGAAATTGAGCAGTTGTTTACATTAAATAAAAAAAGGAAACAGAAGAAAAGAGATTGAGTCCTTCGTCATACATTTTCTCTTTCCTCCCACTGTTGTCTTCCTTCTCCAAGTCCAATCATGAAATTCCAAAAGACCAACTTCCCAATATAAGTCGCCGAAGGAAATGATACGTTCGATGGAAAGCCAAAGGGGCAGAGTATCTAGGGTGTTCCATACAGTCCACCGGATATGGAGAAAGCCTATATATTTGGGGTTGCCGAATATGAAGATCCAACACGTGAATGCACCGCGTTCTGGTACGTGCATTCTGGTTCATGGGACGAGGGGGGTGGTAGGGAATTAGGTAACACTGGTCCTGTCCTTAAATTCTTGCCTAGGCATATCAGAGAAGAAGCTTTTCTGCTTATACCTTCAAGGAAGCCTGTGATATCTTCTTTTGATGTCATTTTTACTTTTTCTGTGAAGAAATAAGTTTATAATGTATTTCTTTATAGTATTTTTGATCTATAAATCTCTTCAATAAAAATTTTGTTCACAATTTTGTTTATGAAAAAAAAGGTCAGTTAACTGCAATTTAAGGTTTCCTTTACTGGGACTTCTACTTCAAGGTTTCTAATCAGTGGAAATGGTGATTCACATCTAGAAATAATGTTTTTAGCTTCTAAAAAATGTCAGGCTACCTCTCTCTCTCGCTAAACGTTCTTATGAAGAGGAGTGGGATTTTGTGTTTACTTGGTGCTATGAAGTTCGCACACTCTCCCGAAGCCACGTATCCCGCCCGACACGAGTCGGACACTCCGGACATGCTGCCGACATGCATGTCGGAGAGTGTCGTATTCTCTTTTTTGGTCGGACATGCTTCCAACACGCTGGCGACACTTCAGGAACATCCTGACACGCTGAGGCCGTTTTTCTTTTTTTAATACCTGTTAGGTTGTTTTTTAACTTGTTGTAGAACAAAAAGGAAGGAGGAAGGTAGCAGATGTACAACTAAGTTAAACCTGATATGTGCTCGGCACTTATGGACTGGGTTTGTTTTAGTATTTCAACTTTTTTATAATTACAAAAAATTGTGTGTTTATATATATAATTAGAAAAATAAAAACGTGTCCTCAAGGTGTCATGTCCTGTATTTTGGAATAAATAGCGAATCCCCAATCCATGGTGTCGCGTGTCTGAGTCCATGCTTCATAGATTTGGTGTGATCTTATCAAAGTTTAACAATAATATCTTTCTGATTTTGCTTGTGTTTGAACCTGACTTTTGAGTCCTGATTACTTGTGGTATTTGTGCATTTAGTTTCTCAGATCTCACCGGATCTGATTACAGCGAGGCTGCAATTGCCTTAGCTCGAAGCCTTGCCGATCGTGATGGATTCTCCAGTATTAAGTTTCTGGTATGTTCTCTAACATCTATTTCCATGTCTGCCTCTGTTATGGGCACAATGTTAATAATGGGGTATTGATGATTATTAGCCAGAAGTGGATAGGCTTGTTTCTGTATGTACTTGTGGCAATTAAATTGCTTTTGGCAGGTCCGTGCTTATATCTTGGTTTGTGGATGCAGTAGTGATTTACCAATTCTAAATGTGTTGGGTTGGGGCTTTGCAAGTTGAGGCATTGTGCTTCCTTTTATGCATTTGTGCAAATATACTGGAAAGAACTAAATTGTTTGACCACAATAACGAAGAAGTATCTAGGTACATATAACATATAGCTTTTCTCACCATTCTCTAAGTCATTAGCTTTACTCAATAAGCCTCCAAAATTAGAGGAGATGATCATTTGCGTCATTTGCCTCCTCTAACACGTACCTTCATGCTTAGTATACAATAATGTTGATATATTTGTCATATAACAGAATCATGACAATTATATCAGAATCATACTTATGTTTATGATTATCTTCTAGGACCTCATAAGGGATTTTCCTTTTAAAGAATTTTGTCTAGGGACCAAATGCCCCAACTCAGACCTTTCTGTATAGTAGATGGCTGCTCCTGGGTACTGTATGAATGTATATCTTTTTAGTCACTTGTTATTCTTCTCCTCCTTGATCAGGTTTTTCATTTTCTCTGTGTTCGAGTTGACATTTCTTTTAATTGATTTTCAGGTTGACGATATTCTCGAGACCAAACTAGATCGGAAGTTTCAGCTTATCACCGATAAGGGGACACTGGATGCAATTGGATTACATCCTGATGGTCCGCTCAAAAGGTAACATAGCATATTATGTTCTTGGGTTTCGTTAGATAGTGTATTTTATTACCTCTGCCCCTCAATTTTGATAATGATTATAGTTTGTACTTTGTAGTGTTCTGTTAATGGTCTAAATTTCTCTCCATCCATTTTAGTTTTCGTGCACACTCAACTTATGACTTCGTGTGTCTGAAATCTGAATCATCAAACTGAAACATTTTTGACTTGTAGGTGAGAGCTGAAGACTGGAAGTGAAGTATTTCAATTTACCAATAAATCGACCAAACCTTTTGATCATATGCATCTCTGTTTCAGGATAATGTATTGGGATTCTGTGTTGGAGCTTCTGGCCCCCGTTGGAATACTGGTGAGAATCCCAAGCTGAAATAATTAAAAAAATAGTTTCTGGTTTCTTATGAATTGCGAGCGTATTCTCCTCTTCCTACTTCCCCACATGTGATATTGCATTATCCGCAACATCTTTGAACCTGTACAAATCCAATGCCTCAAGCTCAAAGTCATTGAATGAAATAAATCGCAAGATGTTTTCTCTTGTCTGTGAAGTGTAATCAGGTTACTTTATTACATATTGGCACATTTCAGGTTATTACTTCGTGCAATAGTACGAAAGACGAATTGATACAAGAGGTGGAGGCTTTCAACCAAAGGAGGATTGCTGCCTCGCAAGAACCTGACCCTGTGAGGGGTACCACATTCCAGTACATTGATCACATACGAACGTATCCAACTTTTACATTTGGAGGATCAGTTGGGTCACGCGTTGCAACAGTGGCGTTTCTAAGAAAGTGATCATCTTTATATAGTCTTTCAGAGAGACCTTATTATTGCAAGATCATGGAATTTGTACTTTTATTTTGAGATTAATCTAATCAATTTGAAAAATGACTTCTATGTGGGAAATGCTTTCCTTTCTTGGACATATTGGTCATTTTGCTTAGTAGTGTGGAGCAATTGACCGAGTTCTGTGTATATTCAACATGTTCTTGTACCCAGATTTAGCAGATGCTTGTATCTTTTTTTATCTTCTCAGTTGATTAGGTTTATTTTATTTTTTCTTCCCCCATTATTATGTTTTTCGATAGTGTTTCTCGGCTTTTCTTTGTTATGGCTTGATTCATGCTGGAATTATGGCACAAGAGAGGCAAAAATCTGTGTAAAGATAGAACATGCACTGAAAAGAGATGAAGAATATTGATGCCAAACTAATATAGAATCCTCTGGAATGTTATTGAATGATGGCAAGTCGTCTAAGCCTTCAAACCCCGTCACGAATCGCTGAAAACCATAAGAGGAGGAAGAAAGAGTGATAAATCCTGAAAAATATGATCATTGTCCTGTTTATATACCTGATGAAGGTTACTCCGTAACCTGACCTACTGTACCAAACTATTCCTCACCTTTTCTTTTAGTTTCATAGAAGAAAAGTTTTACTAATTTTCCAAGCTCACCGTCCCAAATTAATCCTTCCATCAGGTGTCAATAAACTTTATTGAAACTTTTAGGCAATATTTTATTTCCCCAAATGGTGCGGTTATTTTTGGTAAACACAAGGCCTAATCTGACATTCACTCTTTAATTTTTAATGTAATTAAAACTGCATCAACTATTCTTTGGTGCACTAGACACACCTTCAAATTCGACGCTAGCTTGCAAACAATGCCAGACGGATATGTCACATGTCCCTCGCAACATGATCAACATAATGGTGTGAAAATTCAAAATTGAAACCTGTGTGCTCAAATTTTCAAGGACCATTCTACATGAAAAAGTTAATGGTCTGTTTGCTAACTTGAAATTCATTTGAAATTCAAGAATTGACCAAATTTAATGTTTGACAACTCTAATAAAATTTGGAATTGGATTTTTAGAATTCCATATAATTTTTAAACAGGCCCAAATATTAGAATTTGAAATACAATCCCAAAACTTGTCATTTCAAATGAAAAATAAACCCTTATGAAAAATATAGGCTCAAATGAAAAATAAAAGGCCACCACTTTTTTTTTTTTTTACTTTTTACTTTTCTTTTTTTTTCTTTTATATAATCATTGTATTGTGTTTTATTTATGCTGATTTTTTAATTTTTTTACTGTTTTTATTTCTTGTTTTTTTATTTAATAGTCATGCACTTTATTTAAATTATTTATTTAACTATTAATATTAGTATTATATTTTTATACGTTTTCCTCCATTTTCTTACGTTTTTATGCTTTTCTTACATTTTTGCGTTTTCATACGTTTTATGCATTTTCTTACGTTTTTGCCCGCTTTTCTAATGTTTTTCAATTTACATACGCTTTATGCGTTTTTATCGTTTTAAATCCGTTTATACGTTTTGCGGTTTTCTTACGTTTTCATCCGTTTTCTTACGTTTTCGTCTGTTTTTCTTATGTTTTTTCCGTTTTCATATGTTTTTGTCCGTTTTTATAGTGTTTGCCCGTTTTCTTACGTTTTCGCCTGTTTTCTTACACTTTCATCTGTTTTTATATGCTTTCGCCTGTGTTTCTTACATTTTTGTCCGTTTTTATCCATTTTTGTCCATTTTCTTACGTTTTCACCCGTTTTCTTACTTTTTCATTTGTTTTATATGTTTTCACCTGTGTTTCTTACGTTTTTGTCCGTTTTTATCTGTTTTTGTCCATTTTCTTATGTTTTCACCCGATTTCTTACTCTTTCATCTGTTTTTATGTTTCCGCTCGTTTTTGTCTGTTTTTATCTGTTTTTATTCGTTTTTATTACGTTTTTGTCCGTTTCTCTTATATTTTTTCTGTTTTCACCCATTTTTGCCTGTTTTTCTTACGTTTTCGCCCATTTTCTTACATTTTTATCCGTTTTCGTCTGTTTTTCTTACGTTTTTATACATACCAAAACGGGTAAAACGTAGAAAATACAGGCGAAAACATATAAAAATAGATGAAAGCGTAAGAACGGACGAAAATGTATAAAAACGAAAAAAACGTAAGAAAAACGGACAAAAACGTAAGAAAAATGAACAAAAACTAAAAACAAAAAGATAAAAAGGGACAAAAATTTAAGAAAAGCGGACGTAAACGTATAAAAACAGATGAAAACGTAAGAAAACGGGTAAACACTATAAAACGGACAAAAACGTATGAAAACGGAAAAAACGTAAGAAAAACGGACGAAAACGTAAGAAAACTTGCGAAAACGTATAAAAACGGACGAAAACGTATAAAAACGGACAAAAACGTTAGAAAAACGGGCAAAAACGTATGTAAACGGAAAAAACGTAAGAAAACGTGCGAAAATGTATAAAAACGGACGAAAACGTATAAAAATGGAAAAAACGTAAGAAAAACGGACGAAAACATAAGAAAACGTGCGAAAACGTATAAAACGGACGAAAACGTATAAAAACGGACGAAAACGTATGTAAACTGAAAAAACGTTAGAAAAACGGGCAAAAGCGTAAGAAAAACAGACAAAACGTATGAAAATGGAAAAAACGTAAGAAAAATGTAAAAAAACGTATGTAAACGGAAAAAACGTAAGAAAAACGGGCAAAAACGTAAGAAAAAACAGACAAAAGCGTATGAAAACGGAAAAAAATATAAGAAAAACGGACAAAAACGTAAGAAAAACGGTCGAAAACGTATAAAAAAATAATACTAATAATAATAGTTAAATAAATATTTTAAAAAAAAAATCAGGACTAAAATTATAAAACGTGGCGAAACACAAAGACCATTTGTGCAAGAAATTCATGAATTTCCAAACAGGATGCTAGAAATTGAAATTCAAAATTTGGAATTCTTGTGTTCTCAAACAGTGAATTTGGATTTCAAATCTTGGATTTCAAATCCTGGATTTGAAATTCTGGATTTGAAATGAAATCCATGTTTCCAAACAGCACCTAAAGTGAATTAAAATTAGGTGTGATCTGCAAGGGTGACCAAGTTGGTGGAGTAGGTGAGTGCGGGACTGAAAAATTACGAGTTCGATTCCCCCTACCAACACTTTCTTGGTCGAGCCTGTCTCACAAGGCTTGCCTAGTGTGATTTACCTGGTTGACGTAGTTTGCAGGCTATTACATCCAGTCCCAGGGTTTATTCATTGCGCACTCAAAGAATAGCGGCTGCAAGTTCTCCCGTCATCTAAAAAAAAGGACGACGACCTCTAAGAATAGCGGCTGCGGATTCTCCCGTCATAAAAAACAAAAAACAAAAAGAAGGGCGGCGACCTCTAGGACCTCCAGTTTTCGAGCTCTCCAATTTTTGGGCTCCAAAATATTTTATATATGGGCGGATTCTCCCGCCATCTAAAAAAAAGAACGACGACCTCTAAAAATAGCGGCTGCGGATTCTCCCGCCGTAAAAAACAAAAAAAGAGAAGGTCGGCGACCTCTAGGACCTCCAATTTTCGAGCTCTCCAATTTTTGGGCTCCAAAATATTTTATATATGTATATAATAAATTTATATACAAATCTGATAAGAATTCCAATCGCATTGTAGTGGTTGACATAATATTCGACTTTCATCTCGTATAACTGAAGTAGTTTTATCTTAAATTAATTTTTTGTTGAGATGATTTCTATTACTCCTGTAGAAATCAAAATGTATATATATGCTCCGTTACCAAAAAAAAAAAAATGTATATATGCTCAATTATTGTTAATATTTTTCTTTTCTGCAGTTGACATAACAGTGACTTGTAGGAGATTGTGACACTAAAATTATTGTTAAAAATGTATATATGCTCAATTATTGTTAATATTTTTCTTTTCTGCAGTTGACATAATAGTGACTTATTGAGTAGGAGATTGTGACACTAAAATTATTGTTAATATTTTTCTTTGTTTTCTTTTGAGGTTTAACTATTGAAAGTGAAACTAATGATGAATTGGGAGATAATTATCATAATTTTGATATAGTTAAGTTAAACTTGATGAATTAGTGATTGATGATGTTTTAAGACATTATGTTTAAGTATTAGTAATGTCCTTGTGAAGATTATAGTGATTCATGACATTATTGTCATAATAGGATGATCATTTGAACTTGTTCTTGACAATCATTGTAAGATAGAGGATCATGAATGCTGAAGAACAAGAACAAAATATATCCCCAAGTGGTTAACCCTGTTGTTTACTTGGCCACTCCTACGCCCACGTCCCCTTTTAGGAGGGTTCTGTGCCATTCTCTCCTGGCATGCACCGGAGGTCGTCTCCTTACCAAGCCTCTGCCTATTTGGTCCGGCAGACATATCTACACAACATAAAACAATGAAAAAATCAATCAATTTTTCACTGAGACATTTTATCAAAGATTTGGAGTTCAATCTCTACATTATGGGTTCATTGTGTTATTTTAATCTCTAAACTACCACATTGCACTCAAACTTACTCTAATTAACATTCACATTCCAATTACTAAGTAATTTGATCATTAACATCCAAAAAATCTAGCAATTTCATCAACCCTAAAAACCTAACATTTCACAACTTTATCAAAAAAATCCAACATTTAAACAAAAAAACACCCCAATGCATAAGCACTTGTAATTGAGGTAGAAGTTGAAGTTGATTTGGATGAGTTTGATGAAATTCGACTTTGGAGGGAGAAAATTCGATTTTTTTTATTAAGAAACACAATGGCGAAAGCTTCTGCCTGTTCTGTTGTAAAACAGACCGCTGGTAGCGAGCGGTAGTTAACTGTTGTTGGTACCGGGCAGCAGTCCTTCTCCCGACCTTCCAGGTGGCGTTAGAGAAAATATTATTGGAGTATTTTTTTTGAAGATAAAATGGCAGTTATTATGTGTTGAAGAAAAAGTTGGTTAATGATTAAAACTTTGTAATGTTTTAAGGTACCATTTTATATGAGCTTGAAATTTGCTGGATTCAAACTCCAAAATATGATGAGCTTGAAATTGTGTGGGGGGAAGGTTTGGTTGGAATTTCTGTCGTAGAAACTTGCTGAGCGGAAAATTAAATTACAATTGGAAAATAAAATTATAACTCGAAATCCAGAAACTACAGAACTCAAAACAAAATTGAAAATACAATGAAAAAGGAAATGGAATCTGAAAGTACACGACAAATAACACGTAATTGGAATTACAATGAAACAAAAAACAAAACCGTATAAAAATAATAGCCGAGTCGAGGAAGGCCTCTTTCCGCAAGACGAGATACGCCCCGGTAGTGTTCTCGGGTTAGGCGTTTCGTCTCCAAAGATAAAACGGCTTCGTATTGAAGGTAGTAGCACCACAAACCCACAAGCTCCGACGAACTAGAACGAGGCGAGGACAGAGCTTCGAGACAACAAATGATATGTGTTGTGTCGAGATTTATACACCTCGACAGGCGATCGGCACAAATGCCGGGCGACCGAGCCAGAATCGAATAGACCAAGGCAGACTTGCCTACAGAACGGAGATCCCAGATCAAACCCAAGTACCGAGCGATCGACATCTAAGGCGAGCGTCTCTTGGCACCTGACGATCGACTCTGGTGCCCGGCCAAGGACGACCGCCTCATGCCACGCGAAGCCAACATCCGTCTAGTCGGCGAAGGCCGAAGCTCGGGATAGAGACCCACATGCAGATCCAAAAAAGGCGCCACAGAACATGGATTGTTGATCACATCCTGTCATCATCTTCTCACCTACCGACAGACCCACCGAAAGGTAAAAAGTGGGACCTCCCGGGACAGCGACTCAGGACGCGTGCAGACCTCTCATTGGTCCGCACAGCTGGCTGCCAGCAGCAGCCGCGGACATTAAGGCAACTATCCCATGTGCTAAAATACGGTCGCCCCCTTATTATATTACAAGAAAGGCGATTGCCCGTCAGGAAAAGGCATCCCAGCTCCTATAAATAGAGCACTCCCAACTTTCGGAAAAAGGGTTGTTGGCTTCACTCTCTTGGCTACGCTATACACTTCGGACATCTTTCTATCTCTCACTCTCGAAACCTCTTAACCCATAAGACAGTCGGCAAAAACGAGAACGAGAACTCCCTGCAGTTTAAGAACTCACAGAGCAGCACTCAAGAGCTAGATAACTAGGGTCTTTTATACTCATTGTAATCACACTGTTACATTAATATTTGTACTCCAACGTATTCGTATTAATAACATCTCGCGAGAGCATTCAAGCCCGAGCCTAACAAACCCGGCAAATCTTGTGTTATTTACTTTCCCTCGGACGTGCTCTCGCACTTTGTTTGCTACTCATTCATTCCAGCAATATCTATCTCCGGATAATACTTTGGGTAGCAACAATTGGCGCTAGAAGAAGGGGATCTTAACCTTCATTTTTATTCCGACCGTCCCGAAGAACACTCACTGTTCTCCGGGGCATATACTTGAAGAAACACTCACTGTTCTTCAAAGAAAAGCCTTCAGATTCATGACGTCTGCCACCACATCGAAGAGATCTACTCTACGATACGCCGGACGCCTTATTCTGGCTCAATCCGATCCCCAGCCTATGGCAGAGGGTAGCCGCGGCGACGCGAGACTCTCGATCCCGTGCCTGAGGGATGGCGCCAGCCTTTCGCTCGACCAGTTCCAAACCGCAGAACAGATCGAGGAGGCTATGGCCATCCTAAGGGAGAGACGGAGAGCATTCGACGCACCCACAATTACCCCATCGGCCATCCGCCGCGCGGGCAAGGGGAAGATCAAGGGGTCACTTGACGAGCGATCATCAGGAAGCCCCGATTCATGAGCAGAAGCACTCACGAGGCGGGGCAGTTCCATTTTCAGCCGCCTAGGCAGCGACCCATCTTGGCGACCGGGGCATTCTGGCCCCAACCACGAGACGGCGGAGCTCGAATCCATCACCAGGAGTTCAGCTTACCCAACTCCCAGAAGGCAGACCGACCATCTGGCTCCTCCTCGCCGAAGAACCAAGATCGGCGACGACGACCTCATAGCCTGCCGCGGAGCCAGGAGATCGGTACACGATCGATTTGGCTCCCACTCCGAGAGCCAAACCACGAGCGACCAAGCCATGGCGATGGCCGCAATGCAACGCCAGCTCGATGGCATGAAGGCGCTCTTAGAAACTGGGGCAGGCGCCAGGAGAAAGATCGCTGGGCCGAGCGAGCCGCTCGCGGTCCAGATCGAACTCGCTCCCGTGCAGCCAAGGATCACTCCTCCTCAAACACCTTTGTACGAGGGGAGATCGGACCCCGAGACTCACCTGAGCAAGTTCCGGATCTACATGACCGGATGCGGGGCATCAGACGCGACTAGGTGCCGAATGTTCCCGTTGACATTGGGCGACCTGGCCCATAGGTGGTACATCTCATTGCCACCGCGATCCATCAGCTCCTTTGAACAACTGGCGAACGACTTCACAACATACTTCGCCGCCAAGGTCGCTCGACCAGAAGGTCCCCACCGAATGATGAAAATCAGGCAAGGGGAAGAAGAGTCCGACGAAGACTACATCAACCGGGTGGATGAGATAATCCTCAACGGCGAGCCCGTAAGCGACGAGATCGCCCTCTACTCGGTCCTAGGGGGATTCAGTGGTCTTTCGCCCATGTTCAGGCACCTTACGAAGGACATCCCCCGACCTACGCAATCTTCCGCGCTAAGTCCGCAGACTTTTTGACCAGGCGGAGGATGCTCGCCCTTCGCCAAGACAAGGGGGCAGAGACGGCGATTTCCAAGTCCAACAAGGCGGTCGCCAAGCCACCTGGAGATTTCAGGACCTTCGAGGATGTGGGAGCCCATCTCTACCACAGCCTCAATCTATCTCCGTCTCATATTTTCTACGCCATCCAGGGGCGCGAGCGGCTAAGCAAGCCGAAGGCGGTAAGGGACCACGTTCATCTGGACTGCAACAAATTTTGTGCTTACCACAAGAGTCCCGGCCACAACACCGATCAATGCCGTGACCTCCTCAGACAACTCTGGAGATTGTTCGAGGAGGGCAAGATGGACAGTCTAGTTACTTAGCCGGAGCCCCGGGCGGAAAGAATAAAATGCCGCGATCGGCGTCAGAATGACGATCACCAATCTTCCAACACGATTGCCAAAATCAAGCAACATCTCCAAAAATGGAGGACTCGCTCGACATCTACAGTTCATCATCTAACATGTTGGACCAAGGCACGAGATCGCCTCCCCCAGCACAACGTATACCGTCGAGGATCGCCATCTAACTTGACGATCTGAGGTAGAAGAGTGCAGCCATGGTCCTGGAAGTCGATGGAACCAACTGCTTCGTCCATGCAAGGTTCCTTTGGGCTGCGATCGCTCGCCCTTCGTTTAAATACGAGACGGGCGTAGCCGAAGGACCCTCCAAACAAATCTGTGGACACGCTCGCCAGCCCTCAAAGGTTCATCATCTAACTTGGTGGACCCGGACAGTGCGACGCGTCCCTACCCCCGTCACAACATATACCGTCGAGGATTGTCATCTAAGATGACGATCCGAGGTAGAAAAGTGCTAACAAGACGCGGATGTGGAGTCGATTAATCCGACGACGCCCCGCGCAAGGACTCCTCCAGACCAAGACCGCACGCTCTTCGTTTAAATACGAGGCAGGTGCAGCCTAACGGAGGACCCTCACGCTAAAGTGAGTTGCGAGACAAACCTACATGTGGAATGTCCCTCACGCACAAGACACGGTCATGGAGGTCGGTCCATCAAACTCCGCGACTGTGCACGGTTCCTCAAGGTCGAAACAACCGGCCTTCCACGAGGGATCTGCAAAATTAAAGATCATAAGAACAAGACCGAAGATAGCTCGCCAATCGATCAGGCCGCCCTAATCCGAAACCAAAGTCCGCTCAACGGATCGCCCGTCTTTATCCTAAACGATCGCCAGCTGAACCACCTCACCCCATATCTTCAACATCGGAGCAAGCTGGGGGGCAATTGTTGTGTCGAGATTTATACACCTCGACAGGCGATCGGCACAAATGCCGGGCGACCGAGCCAGAGTCGAATAGACCAAGGCAGACTTGCCTACAGAACGGAGATCCCAGATCAAACCCAAGTGCCGAGCGATCGACATCTAAGGCGATCGTCTCTTGGCACCTGGCGATCGACTCTGGTGCCCGGCCAAGGACGACCGCCTCATGCCACGCGAAGCCAACATCCGTCTAGTCGGCGAAGGCCGAATCTCGGGATAGAGACCCACATGCAGATCCGGAAAAGGTGCCGCAGAACATGGATCGTTGACCACAACCTGTCATCATCTTCTCACCTACCGACAGACCCGCTGAAAGGTACAAAGTGGGACCTCCCGGGAGAGCGACTCAGGACGCGTGCAGACCTCTCATTAGTCCGCACAGCTGGCTGCCAGCAGCAGCCACGGAGTTTAAGGCAACCAACCCATGTGCTAAAAGACGGTCGCCCCTTATTATATTACAAGAAAGGCGATCGCCCGTCAGGAAAAGGCATCCCAGCTCCTATAAATAGAGCACTCCCAACTTTCGGAAAAAGGGTCGTTGGCTTCACTCTCTTGGATACGCTATACACTTCGGACATCTTTCTATCTCTCACTCTCAAAACCTCTTAACCCATAAGACGGTCGGCAGAAACGAGAACGAGAACTCCTGCAGTTCAAGAACTCACAGAGCAGCACTCAAGAGCTAGATAACTAGGGTCTTTTACACTCATTGTAATCGCACTCTTACATTAATATTTGTACTCCAACGTATTCGTATTAATAACATCTCGCGAGAGCATTCAAGCCCGGGCCTAACAAACCCGGCAAATCTTATGTTATTTACTTTCCCTCGGACGTGCTCTCGCACTTTGTTTGCTACTCATCCATTCCAGCAATATCTATCTCCTGATAATATTTTGGGTAGCAACAATTGGCGCTACAAGAAGGGGATCTTAACCTTCACTTTTATTCCGACCATCCCGAAGAACACTCACTGTTCTCCGGGGAATATACTTGAAGAAACACTCACTGTTCTTCAAAGAAAAGCCTTCAGAGTCATGACGTCTGCCACCACATTGAAGAGATCCACTCTCCGATCCGCAGGACGCCTTATTCCGGCTCAATCCAAGCCCCATCCTACGGCAGAGGGTAGCCGCGGCGACGCGAGACTCTCGATCCCGCGCTTGAGGGACGGCCCCAGCCTTTCGCTCGACCAGTTACAAACTGCGGAACAGATCGAGGAGGCTATGGTCATCCTAAGGGAGCGACGGAGAGCATTCGACGCGCCCGCAATTACCCCATCGTCCATCCGCTGCGCGGGCAAGCGGAAGCTCAAGGGGTCACTTGACGAGCGATCGTCAGGAAGCCCCGATTCACGAGCACAAGCACTCGCGAGGCGGGGCGGTTCCGTTTTCAGCCGCCTAGGCAGCGACCCATCTTGGCGACCGGGGCATTCTGGCCCCAGCCACGAGACGGCGGAGCCCGAATCCGTCACCAGGAGTTCAGCTTACCCAACTCCCAGAAGGCAGATCGGCCATCTGGCTCCTCCTCGGCGAAGAACCAAGATCGACGACGACGACCTCATAGCCTGCCGCGGAGCCAGGAGATCGGTACACGATCGACTCGGATCCCACTTCGAGAGCCAAACCACGAGTGACCAAGCCATGGCGATGGCCGCAATGCAACGCTAGCTCGATGGCATGAAGGCGCTCCTAGAAACTGGGGTAGGCGCCAGGAGAAAGATCGCTGGGCCGAGCGAGCTGCTCGCGGTCCAGATCGAACTCACCCCCGTGCAGCCAAGGATCACTCTTCCTCAAACACCTTTGTACGAGGGGAGATCGGACTCCGAGACTCACCTGAGCAAGTTCTGGATCTACATGACCGGATGCGGGGCATGAGATGCGACCAGGTGCCGAATGTTCCCATTGACATTGGTCGACCTGGCCGATAGGTGGTACATCTCATTGCCACCGCGATCCATCAGCTCCTTTGAACAACTGGCGAACGACTTCATAACATACTTCGCCGCCAAGGTCGCTCGACCAGAAGGTCCCCACCGAATGATGAAAATCAGGCAAGGGGAAGAAGAGTCCGACGAAGACTACATCGACCGGGTGGATGAGATAATCCTCAACGGCGAGATCGTAAGCGACGAGATCACCCTCTACTCGGTCCTAGGGGGATTCAGTGGTCTTTCGCCCATGTTCAGGCACCTTACGAAGGACATCCCCCCGACCTACGCAATCTTCCACGCCAAGGCCGCATACTTTTTGGCCAGGCGGAGGATGCTCGCCCTTCGCCAAGACAAGGGGGCAGAGACGGCGATCGCCAAGTCCAACAAGGCTGTCGCCAAGCCACTTGGGGATTTCAGGATCTTCGAGGATGTGGGAGCCCATCTCTACCACAACCTCAATCTATCTCCGGCTCATATTTTCTACGCCATCCAGGGGCGCGAGCGGCTAAGCAAGCTGAAGGCGGTAAGGGACCACGGTCATCTGGATTACGGGCCTTGGACACCCTTTTGGATTCATAAGTGCATTTCATGAAGCGGCCCCCACTTCAAACTTATATAGGTGATTCTTTACCGAGTATCTTTCCATACTCTACCTCCTCGAGGTCTTTAGGATCATTAAAAGTCATAGACTTAACCTCACCACTATGCAAGCTTTCAACACTCAATTGCTCTATATGGAATAAACTTAGATGAGTGTTTCACACAAACTCTCATAGCTTAGTTTTCCCATTGAACCAAGTTCTTGGGATCTCCAGTCATCTTGATTAGGTTACCACTATGATAATTCTCAATTTGTGGATTTTAAATCCATCCCCTCTAGCAATTTATTCATTTGATCACGGTTTAACCCTTTGGTTAGTGGATCCATTAAATTATCCAATGACCTCACATAGTCAATAGAGATAACCTCAATTTTGATCAAATGTCTCACGATATTATGGCATCAACGAATATGTCGAGACTTTCCATTATACACGTTACTTCTTGCCCTACTAATAACAGCTTGGCTATCACAGTGAATCATCACTGCAGGCACTGGATTTGACCAACATGGAATATCTTCTAGAAAGTTTCTGAGCCACTCGGATTCTTCACCAGCTTTGTCCAAAGCTATGAATTCCGATTCCATAGTGGATCGGGCTATACACGTTTGTTTCGCGGACTTCCATGAGATAGTTCCACCCCCAATGGTAAACACGTAACCATTTGTAGAAAATGAAATTTTCGTATCGGATATCCAATTCGCATCACAGTACCCTTCAAGTATCAGGGGTATCTCAAATAGTGTAGCCCAAAATTTTGAGTATACTTTAAGTACCTCAAAACTCTAACGAGAGCTTTCCAATGCTCTTTGCTTGGATTGCTCGTGTAACGACTCAATTTGTTCACAGCGCAAGCTAAATCGAGTCGAGTGCAATTTGTAAGATACATTTAACACCCAATGACTCGTGCATATTCTTCTTGTGCAACGGGATCCCCTCTATTTTTGCTCAAGTGAACATTTAACTCTATTGGATTCTTAGCCGGCAAGCTATGAAAAGCATTAAACTTCTTGAGAACTTTCTCGGTATAGTGAGATTGTGCCAAGATGATTCCATCTGATTTTCTCAAAATTTTCATTCCAAGAATCACATCGGCTATCCCCATGTCTTTCATGTCAAAATTTCTTTTTAACATGTTCTTAGTGTCGTTAATCACTTGTATATTGTTACCCATGATTAACGTGTCATCTATATAAAGACACACAATAACATAACCGTTATTAGTATTCTTAATATAAACATATTTATCACACTCGTTTATTTTGAAACCATTTGATAACATTACATTATCAAATTTCAAGTGCCACTGTAGTGGAGCTTGTTTCGATCTATATAGAGACTTAACCAGTTTGCATAATTTTTTCTCTTGTCCAGGTATTACAAACCCTTCAGGTTGTTCCATATAGATCTCTTCATCCAGATCACCGTTCAAAAAAGCTGTCCTAAAATCCATTTGATGAATCTCAAGATCGTGCAAAGCAGCAATCGCGAGAAGCACTCGAATAGATGTAATTCTCATTACAGGTGAATAGGTATCGAAAAAATTGTATCCTTCCTTCTGATTGAAACCTTTGACTACTAAACGAGCTTTATACTTGTAAATTGACCCATAAACCTTGTACTTTCTTTTAAGGATCCATTTGCATCCTAAGGTCTTACAACCTTCAGGTAAATCAACCAAAACCCAAGTTTGGTTTTGTAAAATTGAGTCAATTTCACTCTGAACAACTTCTTTCCAGAGCAACCCGTCTGGTCTGGCATAAGCTACTTTGATCGATGTTGGTTCTTCATCCAACATGAATGCTATGTAGTCAGGTCCAAATGTCTTTGGTGTCCTAACCCTACTACCACATCTCAGTTCTACATCTTCAAAATTAGATCTCCATCGCTTACGTGACTTTTGTAATACCCGGTTGTAATTCAGTCATTATCATTCAGTAATTTCATTCGGTGATTGTCACTCAGTGGATTTTCACTCATTTATAATCATTCATCAATCATGTTCATTCACCCGTGTTCACCGTTCGGAGAAACTTCGAGTTGTGTATCGTTATTGTTCATTGTTTCAACTTTCCACACATAAGTTCGATTTTGTTAGATCACCATTAATTTTTGGTAACTCCAAAAATTCTGAATCTTTGCAATATTATAGAGCATCGAGTTAGCTTTCTAATGGTTCAAACGGTGAGTCAATCAGAGTCCGGACGAGAGAGTTATGGTCGTTTTAGCTCACCCGCTCATTTTTCAGTTATTGGCCGATCACTGCCGACCGAACTCGGCCGTGTCGTCCGACACGGCCGTGCTGTACTCGTCCGGAAATGCCGAAGTCTCTGCCATAGGACTCGACCGTGTCGTCTGGCACGGCCGAGTCGAACTCTTCCGGATAAGCCAAAACCGACTGCCCAGAGGCCCGACCGTGTTCCAGGACACGGTCGAGTCAATGCCGAAGCGCCGCGACCGTGTCAGGCGGACACGGTCGAGTCCCTGCCGACCGGCACGGGCCGTGTCCGACAGACCAGTCAACCCCTATAATTTCGTTTTTTTTGAGCATTTCAGCTCATTTCTTCATTCTTTCACCTTCATACGCGAGAGAGGGTCTTGAGGGAGAGATTTCTTCATCAATTATCATTTGAGTGTGTATTTTTCTTCACCTTCAATCTTTTGGGAAGCTTGGATACTCGATTAAACTCGTGTTCTTCGGATCGAAGTGGTTGGATCTTCAAGAGGTAATTTCTTCAACACCTTGGTTTTCGATTCTATGTTGAGATATGATGTTTTGGACGTTATAATCATGTTATATGAAGGGATATGTATATGATTATGAGTTTGTATAAGGATTCATTGGATTATTGAGGGATTATTCAAGAACACTTTGATTATCGAGTTGAAATTGGCGGTTTTCGATTAATTGTCGTTATAATCACGTTTTCGGATATTCATTTTGGATTATTGATCATTTGGAAGATGTTTGTTGGTTTGAAACACCTCTTGGGGGATTTGATAGTGGCTCATTAAGTTTTGATTGTAAACAATCGGAGTTTGGCCACAACGTATTCGATATAATGCCCCAATGAACTTAGTTTAATCGTATCGACGTTTTGAGTTCGTTATATTCGTGTTTGATTCGTATATTGAATGGGTTGTTGGATATTGTATAATTCAAGGTTGTTCGAGCGACCGATATCTCAATTAGGACGTTGTTCGTGGAAGGATAATTGTCACCGGTATTGTGTAAGTTGATTCTTACTCGGTTAAAAGGATATTCATTTCCTTTTGTTGTTGTTCATTCATAATCGTAACTCATTCATCATTGTGTTAACCATATTAAAACTTGTCATTGTCAATTAATCACTTCAGTCACAAGGAACGACGGTTCCAAATCTTTTCGTTGAGCTATCATTCATTTCACTATCATTTTATCTCGGTGAGTCATTATTCATTTCCGATGTCACTTTTGTTATATCGTGGCATTCCGGGTCATACTAGCGTGCCGGTTGGTATGTGTAGGATTTTCATGTCGGGCACAATTATGTCGTGTGTTGGTTGTTGGCCTCACATTGGACTGTGCACACGAGTCGATTGCTTCGTGAGACTGATTAGGCACAAGACCACGCGTGTATTCGATTGATACTCGTTGGTGGCTTGTGCACGGACACATTTCCATCCCGGGCGTAGTGTGGCGCCACCCTTTGAGCCGTACTGTTAGTTGATTCATACAGCATGTTTGATTGCGTATGTTTTCAACAAGATTGGGTTATAATCTAACCGTTTCATTTTGATCGAACTTGTGGTTTATACTACATATTATATGATTGTGTTTATTCAACTCTGGAGGATTGTTGTTCTGTTTAACTGACCCCGTTTGGGGATATTTGTTTCTCAGGTCATGGCAAGGCAAAGGCACAGGGAGAGCACGTTGACGGCGAGGAGTCCCAATGATACTAGAAGGGGGCCCCAGTCCTTTCAGTCATTATGTTTCCTTCATTTATTCTGCTGCAGACATTCCTTTTGAATACTCATTTCACTTCGTGTTGTATATTTTATCTCCATATAAAATATACATGTATTCTGAAATATCCTGGATGTGTTGTATGAAACTCCTCATCGGAGTAATTATTGTTGTAATGTGGTTTGGTACTACATTTACCCTGCATAATTCATCATTTTCATTTGCCTGGTGGGTCCCAGTCGGGGATTCACGGCACTGTAATATCCGCCTAGTTTGGGGTGTTACAGGGTTGGTATCGGAGAGTGGTTTTGAATACTACCTTCTGAGTCATGTCTCATTTGAAATCATCGTCATCAGACTAGTATCATTGGACTTTCGCGTCACGTGTGACCTGTGCAAATGCCGAGCCAATCAGACCGAAAGAACTGTAAGATTTCTAACGCCATGGTATAATTTCTGGCAATAGTCATTCATTCATCATTCATCAATTAACAATCCTCAAACATCATCATTCATTGTGATTAGGACGATCATGTTAACTCATTAATCACTTAATTCATTTCATTATTCAGTTAATAATCAGGACGATCATGTTAACTCATTAATTACTCAATTCATTTAATTACTCAGTTTTCAATCTGGATGATCATATTATCAAGCTTGTTAAGTTATTCAAGATAATCATTTCAAGAATTTCATCAGATAATCATGTAACTTCAGTAAATCATTCATATAATCACTAAGTTAGAGCATGTATACTCATTTTCATCATCTCATGACATAATCATAACGTGCTAATCATGCGGGAAATATAATCATTATGTGACTTTCCACTTCAGTATGGAAAGAGCTGGCAGAGGACGAGGAGGACGAGGCCGTGGTGCGGGCCGAATCCCGAGAGCTCGTGCGAATACACGTGCGAATGCGAGAAACAATGCTAATTCATCGAGCAGCGACGCTGCCACTCATTCACCTGGGCGTGATCATTCACTATCGAGGAGTCGTACCCGAGACACGGCTCAGTCAGAAGGTGTTCGGGTTGACCCACTTGCTTTTATGCAGGGTATGATGGCCCAAATGACGCAGATGGCACAACTAATGGAGACGATGCATAACTCCACTACTCAAAATCAACAGGCTCCTCCGCCGCCACCTCAGAGGCAAGAGAGGAATGTGAGCAGTATCATCGGCGACATCTCTCGCCAAAGGCCACCTACTTTTGAAGGCTCATCTGAGCCGGCAGATATTGTACATTGGCTCGAACACTTCGAGAAGCTATTCGCGATGGTAGAGTGTCCCGAAGGACACAAAGTTTCAGTTGCGGCTTACTATCTGGGTAAGAGCGCCCATTCTTGGTGGTTGTCGTTGAAGCCCACCGAAGGATCGTGTACTTGGGACCAGTTCAAGACTCTCATGATGGAGAGGTATTATCCGGCCCCACTCAGAGAGGCCAAGCTGTCAGAGTTACTCACTCCCGACCCCCCATCAGACGCGGATGTTCTCGCCAGTGCCGAGAAATTTCAGGAACTTCTTCCGTTCGCCTCATCTATCATTCACTCTGAGGCGGACAAGATCAAGTATTTCAGCAAGAGGCTGAAACCTCGTATGCGGCTACAGCTGCTTAATCATAATTGCACCACGTTTGCCGAATTCATTGAGAAAGCTCTTACTTACGAGCTTACTATTAAGGAGATTGCTAAGCAACAACCTTCATCTGCTGGCAAGAAGTCTAAGAACCGTAATCAGTCTGACGGTAGTCAGGCCACTTTCAAGAAACCACGGCCAGGCTCTACCTTTTCTAAGCGACCTCCTATGGCGTCTAAGCCCGTGGAATCTCAGTCTCGAGCGGCCAGTTCGGCCGTCACCTGTTTCAACTGTGAAGAACAGGGTCATTTCAGCACCAAATGTCCGGCGGTATCACGTGCCATAATCGTGGAATTGCCGGGCATCGGGCCCGTTTTGCCGAAGGGACTCTAAACCCACTCCGGCGTCATCTCGGGCCCCAGAACATTCAAAGATGCGTAATCGGGCCACTCGGTCAGCGTCGTTTAAGACGACAGAGCTAGCAAGGGCGGAGCCAAGAGCTATCATACGGGAGCGTCTGGTTCGGGGCAGCAAGCCCGAATTTACGAGATGAAGAAGACCGATGATCCAGAGGCCCGAATGATCTCGGGTACACTCGATATCCTATCCCGACTGTGTGTACCCTTTTTGATACTGGTGCATCGCATTCATTCATTTCCGAGTCATGTTTGAGTAGACTACGTCTGGGTAGTGCTACTAGTTGTGAGCCTTATGTCATTGGCCTACCCGAGGGTAGACGAATTATCGTGTCGTGAGATTCGGTGTCCGATTCGGTTTCATGGTCGTGTATGGCGGCCGAACCTAATCGTAGTAGATTTGCCGAGGGACGACGCGTCATCTTGGGTATTGATTGGATGAATCGTCATGATGCCATCATTAGTGTCCGTAGCGTATGATCACTATCATTTCGAGACGATGGGGTTGAATGTGTGTTTGTGGAGGTAATCCCTACTTACAGTAAAGTCATTAATTTGATGAAAGCAGTGCGATTACTCAGTCAGGGATGTGTTGGTTATTGGTGCTATATGACCAAAACTGAGGAATCATCAGTAATGTTGTCGGATATTCCGGTAGTATGGCAATATGCCGACGTTTTTCCAGACGAGTTACCTGGCTTGCCTCCACAGAGAGATGTGGAATTCACGATTGAGTTGGAGCCCGGTACGTCCCCGATATCGAAGGCACCGTATCGGATGGCCCCGACCGAAATGCAGGAGTTGAAGAATCAACTTGAGGATTTGTTCGAGAAAGGTTATATCCGATCGAGTGCATCCCCGTGGGGAGCACCAGTGCTGTTTGTCAAGAAGAAGGATGGTTCGTTCCGTTTGTGTATTGATTACCAGGAATTGAACCGGGTGACGATCAAGAATAAGTATCCTTTACCCCGCATTGATGATCTCTTAGATCAACTTCAGTGAGCTTCAATATTTTCCAAGATCGACTTAAGATCTGGATATCACCAGTTGCGGATTCGAGAGTCGGATATCGCGAGGACGGCGTTTCGAACACGCTATGGTCATTATGAGTTCGTAGTTATGCCGTTCGGGCTAACTAATGCACCTGCGGTATTCATGGAGTTAATGAATCGGGTTTTCATCGAATTTTTAGATCAGTTTGTTGTTGTCTTCATCGATGACATTTTGATTTATTCTCGTAGCCGAGAGGAACACGAGGTTCATCTTCATCAGGTTCTCGACGTGTTGAGATGAGAGCAACTTTATGGAAAGTTTTCCAAATGTGAGTTCTGGATGTCCGAAGTGACTTTTCTCGGACATGTAATTTCATCAGACGGAGTTCGTGTCGACCCTCAGAAGACGGAGGCTATCCGAGATTGGTTACCTCCGAAGAATGTTAAGGAAATCCGAAGTTTTCTCGGATTAGCGGGCTATTATCGGCGATTTGTGGAAGGATTTTCTAAAATCGCTCAACCCTTGACGAACCTTTTGCGAAAGGATAAGAAATACACGTGGTCCGACGCGTGTCAACGGAGTTTTGAGGAACTCAAGAGCCGGTTAATGTCAGCACTTGTACTTTCCTTGCCGCAGGGGACGGAGGGATTTGTGGTTTATAGTGATACGTCCGGACAGGGTCTCGGATGTGTGCTCATGCAGAATGGAAAGGTTATTGCGTATGCTTCACGGCAATTGAGACCTTACGAGGTTAATTATCCGACTCACGATCTGGAGATAGCAGCCGTGGTGTTCGCTTTGAAAATTTGGCGTCATTATCTTTATGGCGTTACCTGTCAGATATTCACCGATCATAAGAGTTTAAAGTATATATTTACTCAGAAGGAGTTAAATATGCGACAGAGACGGTGGTTGGAATTAATCAAAGATTATGATATCGAGATCCTTTACCACCCGGGCAAGGCGAACATTGTCGCCGACGCCTTGAGTCGTAAGTCCGTGCAGGAGCAGATGCTTACTCGTTTAACAGTTTAGAAGGAGCTTCAGCAGGAATTCCTTAGACCCGAGATCGAGGTCTGGCTTCAGCGAATTCAGGGGCAGCTTTGTATGTTAGAGATTTCATCGTCACTTGAGTAGAAAATCAGGGAGGATCAGGGTTTAGACCCATCATTGATGCGCATCCGTGAAGATGTGGCTCAGGGGAAAGCCCCTGGATTCGTGGTCCACGAGGATGGACTTTTGAGGTTTAAGAACCGGTTGTGCGAACCGGCGAATGACGAGCTGAAAAACTCTATTTTGAGAGAAGCTCATGCTACCCCTTATTCTGTTCATCCGGGGTCCAGCAAGATGTACAAGGACTTGAAACAAAATTACTGGTGGAGTAATATGAAGCGAGAAGTCGCAGAATTTGTTTCGAGATGCTTAATCTGTCAACAAGTTAAGATTGAACATCAGCGACCGGCGGGTATGCTGAAACCTCTCCCTATTCCGGAGTGGAAGTGGGAAGACATTTCTATGGATTTCATCACGAGTTTACCGACGAGTCGTCGTGGCATGAATACGATCTGGGTGATTGTGGACCGCTTAACTAAATCAGCTCATTTCCTTGAGATCAAGGATACGTGGGGTCCCGAGAGACTGGCTGAGTTGTTCATCAAGGAGATAGTGAGACTGCACGGTACTCCTAAGAGTATCGTTTCTGATCGTGACGGACGATTTGTATCCCATTTTTGGAAATCAGTTCATCGTGCTATGGGAACTCAGCTTAATCTCGATCGCCTTTCATCCTCAGTCCGACGGACAATCAGAGAGAACTATTCAGACATTAGAGGACATGTTGAGGGCATGCGTCCTCGATTGGAAGGACGATTGGGTAGCCCAACTACCACTGATCGAGTTCACATATAATAATAGTTGGCATGCCTCCATTAAGATGGCACCTTACGAGGCCTTGTACGGTCGTCGTTGTCGATCTCCTTTGTGTTGGGATGACTTGTCAGAATCAATCGGCACCGAGCCCGATATGCTTATAGCCGCCCGGGAGAAGGTAGCTTTGATCAAGAGTCGTATGTTGGCATTTCGAGTCGGCGAAATCATATGCAGATAATCGTCGTCGACCACTAGAGTTCGAGACGGGTGACCACGTTTTGGTCAAGGTATCCCCGAGTCGAGGTATTTTCCGTTTCGGAAAACGGGGGAAGTTGAGTCCGAGATTCATTGGACCGTTTGAAATTTTGGATCGAGTAGGCGAGTTAGCTTATCGATTGGCTTTGCCTCCGGCATTGAGCCGAATTCATAATGTGTTTCACGTCTCTCAGTTGCGGAAGTATGTTGCCGACCCGAGTCACATACTTCAGTTCGACGAAATCGAGATCACGGATGATCATTCGTACGAGGAGCGTCCTGTACGAGTGTTGGAGCGGCGAATCAAACAGTTGAGGAACAAGACGATTCCTTTGGTCAAGATTCAGTGGTCTAGACACGGAGTCGAAGAGGCTACTTGGGAAACTGAGGATAGTATGCGGGAGAATTATCCCGAGTTGTTTGACCCTTAGTTTCGGGGACGAAACTCTTTTAAGGGGGGATGTATGTAATACCCGGTTGTAATTCAGTCATTATCATTCAGTAATTTCATTCGGTGATTGTCACTCAGTGGATTTTCACTCATTTATAATCATTCATCAATCATGTTCATTCACCCGTGTTCACCGTTTGGAGAAACTTCGAGTTGTGTATCGTTATTGTTCATTGTTTCAACTTTCCACACATGAGTTCGACTTTGTTAGATCACCATTAATTTTTGGTAACTCCAAAAATTCTGAATCTTTGCAATATTATAGAGCATCGAGTTAGCTTTCCAATGGTTCAAACGGTGAGTCAATCGGAGTCCGGACGAGAGAGTTATGGTCGTTTTAGCTCACCCGCTCATTTTTCAGTTATTGGCCGATCACTGCCGACCGAACTCGGCCGTGTCGTCCGACAAGGCCGTGCTGTACTCGTCTGAAAATGCCGAAGTCTCTGCCACAGGACTCGACCGTGTCGTCTGGCACGGCCGAGTCGAACTCTTCCGGATAAGCGAGCAGGCGCCGGAGGCGGCCGTGTTCCGGGACACGGTCGAGTCAATGCCGAGCGCCGCGACCGTGTCGGGCGGACACGGTCGAGTCCTGCCGGCGATTCTGCCGCGCGGCCGTGCGTGCCGACGGCACAGCCGTGTCGGCAGACTCAACCCCTATAATTTCGTTTTTTTGAGCATTTCAGCTCATTTATTCATTCTTTCACCTTCATACGCGAGAGAGGGTCTTGAGGGAGAGATTTCTTCATCAATTATCATTTGAGTGTGTATTTTTCTTCACCTTCAATCCTTTGGGAAGCTTGGATACTCGATTAAACTCGTGTTCTTCGGATCGAAGTGGTTGGATCTTCAAGAGGTAATTTCTTCAACACCTTGGATTTCGATTCTATGTTGAGATATGATGTTTTGGACGTTATAATCATGTTATATGAAGGGATATGTATATGATTATGAGTTTGTATAAGGATTCATTGGATTATTGAGGGATTATTCAAGAACACTTTGATTATCGAGTTGAAATTGGAGGTTTTCGATTAATTGTCGTTATAATCACGTTTTCGGATATTCATTTTGGATTATTGATCATTTGGAAGATGTTTGTTGGTTTGAAACACCTCTTGGGGGATTTGATAGTGGCTCATTAAGTTTTGATTGTAAACAATCGGAGTTTGGCCACAACGTATTCGATATAATGCCCCAATGAACTTAGTTTAATCGTATCGACGTTTTGAGTTCGTTATATTCGTGTTTGATTCGTATATTGAATGGGTTGTTGGATATTGTATAATTCAAGGTTGTTCGAGCGATCGATATCTCAATTAGGACGTTGTTCGTGGAAGGATAATTGTCACCGGTATTGTGTAAGTTGATTCTTACTCGGTTAAAAGGATATTCATTTCCTTTTGTTGTTGTTCATTCATAATCGTAACTCATTCATCATTGTGTTAACCATATTAAAACTTGTCATTGTCAATTAATCACTTCAGTCACAAGGAACGACGGTTCCAAATCTTTTCGTTGAGCTATCATTCATTTCACTATCATTTTATCTCGGTGAGTCATTATTCATTTCCGATGTCACTTTTGTTATATCGTGGCATTCCGGGTCATACTGGCGTGCCGGTTGGTATGTGTAGGATTTTCATGTCGGGCACAATTATGTCGTGTGTTGGTTGTTGGCCTCATATTGGACTGTGCACACGAGTCGATTGCTTCGTGAGACTGATTAGGCACAAGACCACGCGTGTATTCGATTGATACTCGTTGGTGGCTTGTGCACGGACACATTTCCATCCCGGGCGTAGTGTGGCGCCACCCTTTGAGCCGTACTGTTTGTTGATTCATATAGCATGTTTGATTGCGTATGTTTTCAACAAGATTGGTTTATAATCTAACCGTTTCATTTTGATCGAACTTGTGGTTTATACTACATATTATATGATTGTGTTTATTCAACTCTGGAGGATTGTTGTTCTGTTTAACTGACCCCGTTTGGGGATATTTGTTTCTCAGGTCATGGCAAGGCAAAGGCACAGGGAGAGCACGTTGACGGCGAGGAGTCCCAATGATACTAGAAGGGGGCCCCAGTCCTTTCAGTCATTATGTTTCCTTCATTTATTCCGCTGCAGACATTCCTTTTGAATACTCATTTCACTTCGTGTTGTATATTTTATCTCCATATAAAATATACATGTATTCTGAAATATCCTGGATGTGTTGTATGAAACTCCTCATCGGAGTAATTATTGTTGTAATGTGGTTTGGTACTACATTTACCCTGCGTAATTCATCATTTTCATTTGCCTGGTGGGTCCCAGTCGGGGATTCACGGCACTGTAATATCCGCCTAGTTTCGGGTGTTACAACTTTGGATCTACATCTACAGGTTTTGAACTTGTTTCTTCATTTTCAACTCTATTGCTAGAATTGTTCTCAACTTTATCATTGTCCTTACAAGGATATATGTTTTCAAAGAATACAACATTCCTTGATTCAATTGTTGTTCCCACAGTCATTTCAGGTACTTCTGACTTGTGGATAACATACCGATAGGCATTACTATTCAGTGCATACCCAATAAAGATACAATCGACCGTCTTAGGACCGATTTTAACTTGTTTAGGTATAGGTACCTCAACCTTAGCCAAACACCCCCACACTTTGAGATATTTGTATGAAGGCTTTCTACCTTTCCACAACTCATAAGGAGTAACATCCTTACCTTTGCGTGGAATCTTGTTCAATATATAGCTGGCTGTCAAGACAGCTTCCCCCACATGTTCTGGGGCAACCCTGAACTAACCAATAAGGCATTCATCATATCTTTAAGTGTTCGATTCTTACGTTCAGCTACGCCATTAGATTGTGGTGCATATGGAGCTATTTTTTGATGAATTATACCACTCTCATTACATAATTCCTCAAACGGGGCTACATATTTGCCACCTCTATCACTTCGAATCATCTTAATGCGACAGCCTAATTAATTCTCGGCTTCATTCTTGAAGTTCTTAAAGGCTTCAATAGCCTCATCTTTACTTCTCAGAAGATGAAGATAACAATATCGTGTGCATTCATCGATAAAAGTGATAAAGTACTTCTTACCATCTCTAGTTTGCACAAACTTTAAATCGCACACGTCTTTGTGAATAAATTCAAGGGGTTTTGTATTCCGTTTTACCGAATGAAATGGAAGTTTCGTCATTTTTGCTTCAACACAAGTCTCACATTTGTTTCGAGTATTGACTTCATTTAATTTTAGTAAATCTAAGTTTACTAATCTTTTTATAGCATTTAGATTCACATGACCTAATCTACAATGCTATAAATCAGAACACTCACTCAAATAAGAGGAAGCAGTAGCATTTTCATTAGCAGACTTGGTTACATAGCGCTTAGCCAAAGCATTAAGTTTAAAGAGTCCCTCCGTGAGGTAACCCTTACCAAGAAACCTATCAAACCTTTTTATGATAATTCTATCTGGCTCAAACACTAGTTTAAACCCCTTACTAACTATTATAGAGCCCGAGATCAAGTTCTTCCTCATATCCAAAACATGAAGCACATTATTCAAAGTGAGTGTCTATCCGGACGTAAGTTTGAGGTCCATTTCTCCAACTCCGATAATCTCAGATGAAGCTGGATTCCCCATGTTGAGCTTCCTCCCCTTAACATCTTGATAGTTTTTAAACTGACTCCTATCGGCTCCAACATTGGCGGTCGCACCGGTGTCAATGTACCAACCACCTTGGTTCTCAACGTGGTTGACCTCCTTGGTGGACACAGTAGCAAGGTCATCCTCTTTCCATTCGCCGTTAATATCGGCGATGTTGGCAACATGTTTCTTCTTTTTGTTGGCCTTCGACTTCCGGCAGTCCTTCGCTGCGTGCCCATGTTTGCCACAGTTGAAGCAATCGCCATCAAACTTCTTGACTGGTTGATTCCCTTTGTTCTTTTTTTAGACACTTGGACGAGCTCTTTTATTGGAGGGACCGCCATGCTCCAACAGATTGACCTTAGCATCAATCAGGCCTTTTGATTTATGATTATTCTTGCGCACATCAGACTCGATGCGCAATTTCACAATCAAGTCTTCAAGAGTCATCTCCTTTCGCTTGTGCTTGAGGTAGCTCTTGAAGTCTTTCCAACTGGGGGGCAACTTCTCGATCACAGTTGCAACAGTAAAAGCATCCGACAGGACCATTCCCTCGGAATTGACATCATGAATGATGAGTTGGAACTCTTGCACTTGTTCCATGATTGGTTTTGAGTCAACCATCTTGTAGTCCAAATATTTGGCGACTACAAACTTCTTTGTACCTACATCATCACTGCGGTACTTCTTTTCAAGTGCATCCCACATATCTTTTGATGTGTTTACTGTAACACCCCCAAACCACTCGGGAATATTACAGCGTCGTAGACCCTCTCCATGAGGATCTACAAGGCTAAATACAGAAACACCACAATACAATACATACCGACATGGGTAATTAACGGACCATTAGACCGATTTGGTATTTTACCACAACATACACATCAACCATATGTTACTCTTTCTCGTAACTCATACCCACGCAGGGGTTAACATAATTCAACATTCCCGTAAAATGGGAAAATAAACACAACGGAAGGATATAACAACAAGACATCACCAAATACTTAACACCGGTCTTCATGTGATTAGTATCGCCGTCTTCCATCATCCTTCGTAACGATCATGTGAATTGCTCCCCAGCAACCTGCAAGTACCTGGACGCAAGACAGACATCCACCCCCCGAATACTCAGGGGTTAGCAAAACTCCACTGTTTTGCTAGTGCAAGTATAGATATAAAGACAAGCCATACATATCATACTCCGAGAACATAGAAATCGGGAATATACTTCCCGAGATAATTCACTTGATCAAAACATTTTGAATTATGAAAGATAGGAATAAAACCATTTTACATCTTACAAAACATTTTACGATCTCGGGAGTTTTGAAAACGTTTGGGGTTCAAGAATTCTCAAGTCTTTCGAATCACTTAGGGACACAACCGAAAAATCATTTATTTTAAAATACGATTCTGATAACAAAATACGGGGTCCACGACCCCATAATAACATTCCAACCACAAGCACGGGGGGTCCGTGACCCAACTTATCCACATCACATACTCACAAGAATAACCCGACAGAAACTACACCGTGTCAAATATTACCATAACCAGTCTCACAGAACAACATCAGAGAGCACACCTTGCAACTTAACCATACGGTCGAAATCGACACACCACAGAGCTACAATACACAGAGCAACCACAGGACTCACGTACCCATACCAAATTATCATAGCCAAAGTACAAATCACACACAACATATTTACTGGTGCCATTCCAGCCAAGTACGATACCATTTGGACTACCATTTTAATCAGACGAAATATGCGCCAAAAAATCACATTTCTCCAACAAAATATTTCAAAGTTAACCGTTGGTACGAGACTCACGGCCGCCGTACCCTGCAGAGCCCCGTCGGACATCCCTGGGTGGTTAACCCTAGTTCGCGATACGCACACACATGACAATACGTATCCCTATAGGCCCCGTCAGACCGTCCCTAGGTGAACATACACATATCATCCACAACGCCACGGGAAGTTATAATTCGAATACTAGAATATGCATACAAATGCTAGGTACTTCACTAGAATGAACACTTTAGTCGATGTATACCCACAACTAATGTCACACAACAACAAGCAATTACCAGTACCAAACAACACCAAGCGCCACAACCTCCTTACGAAGGAATAACAACTAATATCACATAACGTCACATATTCACCGAACATTTACACGTATCAATACACAATCCTCGGCAAATAATTTTGGTCTACTAACATCACTAAATATTATTGTAACATCACCAAACATACGCAACCAACACATATATACCGAAAACACATTTGTTTACGAAGTATCCGAGTTATCTTTTGAAAGACAATATTTATCGAGAACATACCGATCCTTTTTAAAGTTTATTTAAACATTCAGATTGCACATATATCATTTATCAATGATTCCATCTACGAAACATGAAAAGTATGGGCAAGATACTTGCCTCGATACCACAAGCAATGAAACAACGAACGGACACGGTTGGGTAGCCCTCAAACTTCCAAGAACGAACAAGAACTCGACAACTCCATGAAAACTACGAAAATAACATCACCACAAATCAATAAAGATAAACGGAATTCGAATCAACTCGAAAAACAACAAGGATCCGAGGGTTTCTTCGAGAAAATCGGAGGTCAATTCCCGGGTGATAAAAATCGTTAAACAAGTTATAAAATCCGAAGATTGTGACCAATACAACCGGATTACTATGAACAATTCGTCAATAATGGACAAAATCAACGAATCACGAAGAAAACCCCCCAAAATTGCACAACTAGGGTTCTACAGAAGAAATTACCTTGATTCGATGAAGAATAAGGATTCAGCGATGATATAATCGAAAAGGGTCTTCCAAAATGCCTTGGAATTGGTCGGAACCGGTCAAGAACTCCTCCCCTCGAACACTCCCATCCACAACCGCCACCAGGTAAAGAAATCGCGAGCAAATGAGGTGTGGCCGAAGCCCAGGCCTATATATGGCCGACATCGTTACAGCCGTAATCGGCAGGGCCTTACGGCCGTAACTCGGTCAACGCCTATAGCGTACGTAATGGCCGACACCTAGCGTACGCAATGAACATCGCTTACGGCCGTACTCGGCATGGCCTTACGGCCGTAACTGAACTCCCACGACCACTGCCCGAAATCTGACGACCCATTACGGCCGTAACCGGCAAAAGCCTAGCGGCCGTAACAAAGCCTTATGGCCGTAACCTGATGGACCTTACGGCCGTAACCGAGTCCTCCCAGGCCAGGGTGTGCGGACGCCTTACGGCCGTAATCAGCCAGGCCTTACGGTCGTAATCAGCCCAGTCAGCCCTCCGACTGCCCGGCTAGTGACTCGACGACGTCTCGATCATGCAAACGTACCGACTATCATCCAAAACAATAACTAATAGGCTACGAGATTCAATGAATCACAGTGCAAGCACACGATTCCAAGAACGTGAATGATAACAAACTGTTTGACCGAAGAAAATTCAATAAAACCGGAACGAAGATCTCGGGTATTAGATTTACAACAGAGTATATATTGTACAAACTATCTTCTAAAGAATTCAGAATAAAATTTTTACAAAGATAGTCTCCGTAGTGCCAGTTGTCATAGGCAGCTCGGACTGTGAAACTAGTCTCTTGTGCACTTGGCGCCGGTGGCGCATCTTCCTTAAGGAAGTTCGCAAAGCCCAATGTTGTCAAATAGAACAACATCTTTTGTTGCCACCTTTTAAAGTCGGCTCCACCAAACTTTGGCGGCTTCTCGGCGGTAGGCATCATCCTTGGCCCCGAGGTTGTTCCAAAAAAGGAACCACTCGTGTTGAACCCGTAGGCTCCAACACTGGATCCTAACATGGATCCAACGGTACCACTAAAAGTGGAACCTACGGTGCCACTCGAGGTGGATCCACCGGTAGTCAGAAAGGGGTTCGAAAACACCCATGGAGTTGTTGACGAGGTAGTTGAGCTCATCATGCTGTGTTTGCCACGGTCGAAGCGGCGGTCGCGGAAGCAAAGGCAATAGTGGTGTTCGAGTCGGTGGAAGCAGCGGTCGTCATCTCCAATTGTAGGATTTAGCAAGTAACTTATCTCGTCTTGCGCTTGTTGGAATTTCTATCGTAGAAACTTGTTGGGCGGAAAATTAAATTACAACTGGAAAATAAAATTATAACTCGAAATCCAGAAACTACAGAACTTGAAACAACATTGAAAATACAATGAAAAAGGAAATGGAATCTGAAAGTACACGACAAATAACACGTAATCGAAATTACAATGAAACCAAAAACAAAACCGTATAAAAATAATAGCCGAGTCGAGGAAGGCCTCTTTCCGCAAGACGAGATATGCCCCAGTAGTGCTCTCGGGTTAGGCGTGTCGTCTCCAAAGATAAAACAGCTTCGTCTTGAAGGTAGTAGCACCACAAACCCACAAGCTCCGACGAACTAGAACGGGGTGAGGACAGAGCTTCGAGACAACAAATGATATGTATGCAAGGATACTAAGGGTGTTTGCAAGTGTAACCAAGTATATAATGCAAATGTAAGAGTACACTATTTATAGACAAGCTCAACATATAGGGAAATAAAACATAATAATGTGCCATTATAAGCCATCAAAAGGCCACTCATCGGTTTCAAAAAACCAAATTATGCCCTACGGTTTTCGATTTGAACCATCAAAGCACGAAGCATAACAGTCGTGACTAAGTTGACTAAATTGAATACACCGGTTTCAATTGCCTTAAAAGGCCACGTACACATCCTGTACGTTACTTTAATTATTTGGGCTTGTAACTCAAATATTAAATTTTGATTTAATAAGTTTTGGCTCAAATAATTCAAAATAAATTATCCATTTTGATTTAAGGTCCCAAAAACACTTCTCAATATGCAAGTTATCATCCACGGCTCGATCCATTCGCGGCGATGGCGTCGTCGACGTGCGTGTACGAGTGGCGTAGCTCACTCCGTTGTCAACTAACATTTGGCACTTCATTTCTCACTCACCAATAAATTGATTTTGAGAAATTTATTAATCTAATTAACCAATAAATTAATATTTAATTTAATAAATACTATTAACCAATTTCCAACAGGTTTAACTCTCGTAACGTACGTTGCATGACCAAACTACATATAACAATACTACATTTTATTGCTTGGAAAAATCTATTTATTAATTAAACTAATGTCTCCGATAAAATATAGTAGTACATTCCAATACTTGCATTCAAACAAAACTCAATATGACAATAAAATTCTCCTCATTTCAAATTTCAATCCCCTAATGGAAACACGAGATTGAAATATGAGGAGACTCGATGGATTCAAAAGATAAACTTGTATACAAGGAGGAGAACTACCCCAGGCCTTATTATGCAACCTCAAAATCTCCCTAGCTTTCTGTTAGGAATATGCCCTCGAATGCCACTCAGGGGATGAGAGAGTAGGGGCATTGTACTTGTAATTATGGAATAAATAATAAAAAGGCAATTCGATTCATTCACTGTTTATTGTATTTCAATTGCATTCTTGACTTGGTAAACATTGAAGTGAAGTCCATGTAAATAAACTGAACATTCCATTCTCGTTATGGGATAAGAGAAAATGCACTGGAAGTGTTTAAAGTTTATTTACGAAAATCGTCATAAGTCAATAAACTTAAATGGGCATTAAGTTTTAATAAGACTTGTATAACTGATGCTAGGACGTGTGCACGTATTGATAGCATAGTTATAAAGTATATTGGTGGGACCAGTATACTCGAACACGACTCATACTCAATTCAGTCACACGGTATTCACTCTCGAAGAGTCGATGACGAATCAAAAGGTTGTGATAGTGTATGTGGACCTTTGACTTGAGGATTCAGTAGAAGATGTGCCTGTGACGTTTAGTTTGTCATTAGAGTAGTTAGACTCATTTGCTTAATTGCTGAGTCGACCTCGAAGTGCGGACTATACGGCGGTAGCGCCTTTACCGTATGCCAAGAAAGGATTTTATCTCCTGTTAGTGAGCGGCGTATGTTCTATACGGTTAATGGCAAATAAGATCATGAGTCTTTGGCCAAAGCATTCGATATAGTCGTATTAGATACACTATTAATCAGTCTGTCTTGATTTGCATTAACACATATATATAGTCAAGTCAATAGTAGCGTTAGACTTTACCCAGACCCGAAGACTTGACCTGGACATCGGATAAATGGTCTATACGTATATAGTATTCACGACATAATGGATCTCGAATGATCCCTTCATTCGTTCTCGGCCGGGTTTACAAGGCGCCCGCTAGTGGCTAAGTGCCGCCCGCACTCATTGGTTCCTCCCAATGCCGGCCGAGACGGACCTACGAGTCGCGCATCAGGAGCGTTGACGGATAAATGTGAATTTATTATCTCTCTATAAATATTTGATATTGGATATCTAATTATGATTTATTAGATAAATCAAAATAGCGGTCTTATGAATTAAAATTAAGTTACCGGGTGATTAATTTAATTCATAAATTATATTTCTTAGAGAAATATATTTGTATTTGATATTATTAATTAATTAGATTAATTAATTAATATAAATACATTGGTGATTAAACGGAGTGTATTTAACGGAGTCGTTTGACGAACGTCCGGTACACGAGCCGAGTGACTCGGCTCGTTTTCTAAGAAACTTCCACCATGGGCCACCCTCCCTCTCCCCACATCACATGGAATCATTTCCATGCATGTGTATGTGTTAGTTGTATTTTTGTTATTATGTGTTGACATTTTATCTCATTATTAGACATATTAATTATATGTTTGAGAGATATATATTAAACACACATGATAACAACTAAAAACACACACATACACATACTTTCTTGCTGCTCCTGGCCGAGAGTGATATTGAGAGGAGGGAGAATTTTTTTCATCTTATTTTCTTTCACTTTGAGTTGAGGAAAAATAAGAGATAAATTGAGAAAAAAAAAATTCCTACGAGTTCCCTAGCCGTGTTCTTGGAGAACGGAGTCTCGTTGAATTTTTTCCGGGCAACTTCCGACGCGTGTGAAGTAGAGGCTTCGAAGTTTCGGTGCTTGGAACGAAGGGATTTCGTGTTCGTGACGGGGTTTGTGATCATCGTCTACACTTTACGAAGATTTATTTCAAAGGCTTCAAGGGTATGAATCTTTATCTTTGTATTTTTTTTTCGTATATACGTTACTTGATCGATCCTGTTTGGGATTCGTATTTATTTCCGCTGCGTATTTCGTTTTATTTTCTAATCCCAACAAAGGGTATCGGAGCGAGGTCAATGATACCGTATATACGATTATTTGTGCATTTTGAATGCTTTTGGATGATGATTATGATTTAGAATCATGTTTGGAATAATCGTAGATTTTAAATTGTTCGTTGTAGCATCACGTTTTTGGAAATGGGCCGAAAAACGAAGAAACGGTCAAGTGCTGGTGAAGATCAGGCGGCCGCTCGCCAGTTGCCGAGCATGCTCGGCCATGTCTCGCCAGAATGCCGAGAGGCAATGATGCTCGCATCAGACTCGCCACCGCTAAGCTTGGCTCGCCAGCCCTCGGGTTTTTGGCCCGATTTTGAATCGGGCAGCGGGCCTAAAACCGAATTATCCGAGTCCGTTTTAAGTTTATATTTCGTTGTAATTATTTCCCAAAATTTATATTGGATTTTAATTTGACTAAATTAATATTTGGAATATTTTTGTGTTAAGGGAAATAAATTAAACGAGAATATTATTTTGGCCGGATTACTCCGAATGAATTAAAATGACGAATATTAGTATTAATTGGATTAATACCATTAAAATTGAATAGATTAATTTTATATTGATTGGATTAATATATTAATTGATTATTTAATTTTAATGCCACTTTATATTAATTGGATTAATTTAGTAGAAATTGATTAGATTAATTTATATTAAGATTAATTGTTTAATTTCGTTGCCATTACATGTTGTATGGAATCCTTATGTGATGGTGATATAGCTCGTGGACTTAGTTTTTTGATTTGTTCGATTCGATTGGGTTGTAAAGGCCGTTTTGAGCCTATTTATATTTACTAGAAAAAATTGTATAGGATGCAATTTTTCAATGATGTAATTATTATTTTGGGTATGAAGAAGACCGAAGACAACCGACCGAGAAGACGAAGAATCGAAGACTATTTTTTTTTTTGGGTCATTCGCTTGGCCCAGTACTTAGGAATTAGGTCCATGAGCTATATATTGGTAGTAACTAGGTTCTTGTTTCGCTTTTCATTTTGAATGATTGATTTAACCAACAAACGCGCGTATAATTGAATTAATGTGCAAAGTGTAACATTAATCGCGAAATTCTCCCGACTACAAACAGACTAAGTTTGAAAAAGGTTACGAGGTTTCCTACCCTCCATCAAACTCGTAGAAAATTGATACCCGAGCTGGTGTGCTATGCTTCCGAGTTATCGGGGTAGTACATTTGGTAGAGGTTGAAAAATTTTTGAGTGCATTAGATGCCTTCGGTTGGTGATAAATTTCGCCCCTAGAAACCTGATAGGTTGCCGGGTGAGATTCAATAGTCAAACTGATAGACGTTGATGGTCAACAACTTAGATAGCCTGGATTGCCAAGAAACCTGATAGGTTGAGGGCATGAAGACTAGGGGTAAAAGAAGATCAAATCATCCGTTAGACGGGTTGGTGTTAGACACCACTTTACAGAAATTAATTGGCAAGAAACCTGATAGGTTGCGTCTGTTAAAATTTGTAAAGAACTTGATCACCACTAAGAAGTCGATCTAACCATGATTTCCGGATTATAACATGGGAGTGTATAATTCCGATAAAATTAGTGGGAGCCGAGACAAGAATTATACAAGCCCTTAAATTCTATACTCGGTCATAATAAAACAGTCACTAATTTAATCTTGTCTAAATCTTTGCAGAAAACGAAACCGAATCTCTCTAAAATGGCTAAAAACCCACTTGCAATACTACTTGAAAAGAATCTCCTAACTGGCCCTAACTTTGTTGACTGGTTGCGGAATCTGATGATTGTACTCAGTATGGAGTCTCTGGGATACGTCTTGGAGGCGGGCATTCCACCGACTCTAATCCGGACTAGGGGTAATCAGGAAGACATTGACGTCCATGAAAAATGGGTCAAGGATGATGTGGTAGTCCGTGGTTTTATGATGGGCTCAATGACTAATGAGCTGCAGAGAGCGCACGAGAAAATGACTTCGCTGGCGATTCTCGCACACTTGACCGAACTTTATGGAGAGCACAAAGAGACCGCTAGATATGAGATATCAAAGCGGTTGTTCAAGGCTAGGATGAAAGAAGGGGAGAAAGTGGGAGACCACGTCCTCAAGATGATCTCTATGATTGAGAGGCTCGAGGTGCTCAACTTTAATATGGATTTACCCCTTCAAATTGATCTCATCCTTCAATCTCTACCTGACTCTTTCACGCAGTTTGTAATGAATTTCAACCGTAATGAAATTACATGCACATTAGCCGGGCTAATGAATAACCGTGACGGCGCAGCCTAACATGAAGACTAAACCGAGATAGCCGCTCTTGTGATTTCTTCCGCCTAAGAGGTCCAAGAACAAGAAGAAAAAGACCTACGAGCGACAAACCCAAGAAAGGGGTGCAAAAGGAAAGGGCAAGGCCCGAAAGGTTCAAAAGGTAGGCGGCCCAAAACCTACGGACAAATGCCTTGAATGCGGTGAGTCACATTGGCGAAGGACTTGTCCCAAGATTAATGGCGCATCGCACGGAACTTTTTGTTTTGAAACTAATTGTTCCGCTCTCGTATATTCCGCTTCATGGATTACGGATTCGGTGCCACTTCTCACATTTGTACTATGAATCGGGATCTGAACGGCGTAGAAAACTTGAAGTCGGGAAATAATGATCACCGTTGGAAGCGGACAAAGTGTCGAGGCAACCGATATTGGATCAATCATCCGGGTTTAGAATCGTTTTATTTTGACATTAGATGAAGTACTTGTTTTGCCCAAGGCATAAAAACATGTATCTATTCCACTTGGACCGGAAAGGATTTTGTTTCTTCATTGGCAATGGCGGTTGTAAAATTTATTTTGAAATAAATTGGTTGGAGCAACTACATTGTTGAATGGTTTATATCATCCGAACATGCAAAATAAAACAGAATGAACATTATAACTAGGAAACGTGGTAGGCAAGATACTAATCAAGCTCTTAAATGGCACCTTAGACTTGGTCATGTTGGTCGGACCAAGGTTCGTAAAATGGAAAAGATGGACTTTTAAGTCCATTGGGTGTAGAACCCTATCCAACTTGTGAATCTTGCCTTAGAGGCAAAATGACTAAGTTCCCCTTCACAGGGACTTTTGAAAGGGCTGCCGATAAACTTGGATTGGTGCATACCGATGTTTGTGGTGCTTTAGAAGTGGCCCGAGACGGATATCAATATTTCATAACGTTCACAGATGATCATACTAGGTATGGGATTGTGTACTTAATGAAACATAAATCTGAAGCCTTTGCTAAATTCAAAGAATTTAAGGCCCTAGTTGAAAAACAAACTGGATGTCATATCAAAGTACTTCGGTCGGACCGAGGTGGCGAATATATGAGCACTGAGTTTGATGAGTTCCTTAAGGAACATAGAATAGTTTCACAATTCACGCCTCCAGGAACCCCACAGTTAAATGGTGTTTCAGAAAGGAGAAATCGGACTTTGTTGGACATGGTTCGCTCCATGTTAAATTACACTGATTTACCTATTTACCTGTGGGGGTATGCCTTACTAACCGCTGCCTATATCCTAAATAGATGTCCTTCCAAATCTGTTCCTATCACTCCGTATGAGATGTGGAAGGGTAAGAAACCAAGCCTTAATCACATAAGGATTTGGGGATGTCCAGCCTATGTCAAAAAGGCTAAGGTGGACAAACTGGAAGCAAGGTCCATAAAAGGACGTTTCATAGGATACCCAGAGGACTCGATGGGTTATCTATTCTACATGCCAGAAGACCATAGGGTCGTTGTGGCATTACAAGCGCACTTCCTTGAGGATGAATTCATTCAGGAAGGTGGCTCGGGTAGAAATATCTCTTTCGAAGAGCATAATGAAACTCCTAAGGAGACATCTGATCAGGGATCAAGAACTGAACCTATTGTAACACAACCTCCACTTCGAAGGTCTGATAGGGTATCTCACTTACCTGAGAGGTATGGCTATACACATGTCGAGGAACTGGGTCTCCACGACACACCTGATAGCAGTGAAAACGACCCTGTCACCTATGACCAAGCGATAGTGGATATAGACTCTGATAAATGGCAAGAAGCAATGGAAGCTGAGATAGACTCGATGCATACCAATCAGGTCTGGACTCTAGTAGATCTTCCAACTGGCATGAGGACTATTGGAAATAAATGGATCTATAAGAGAAAGACTGATGGGGATGGCAAGGTTGATGCCTATAAGGCCAAGCTTGTGGCAAAGGGTTATACCCAAAGGGAAGGAATCGATTATCATGATACCTTCTCGCCCGTACCTATGATAAAGTCGATTCGCATGATGCTTGCCATTTCTGCCTATTATGATTATGAAATATGGCAAATGGATGTCAAAACGGCTTTTCTAAATGGATACCTCGAGGAGGAAATCTATATGGAACAGCCTAAAGGTTTTGTGTCCAAAGCTAATATTCATAAAGTGTGTAAGCTGCAACGAGCCATTTATGTTCTGAAGCAAGCTTCTCGGAGTTAGAACCTTCGATTTGACGAAGCAGTTAAGGACTTTGACTTCGAACGAAATGAGGAGGAACCGTGTGTTTACAAAAAGATCAGTGGGAGCAACATTGCGTTCTTAGTACTATATGTAGATGATATTCTACTTATAGGAAATAACATAGCAATGCTCGACCGTGAAAGCTTGGCTTTTTAAAACGTTCTCCATGAAAGACTTGGGAGAAGCTTCCTATATTCTAGGGATCCGTCTTTACAGAGATAGACCGCGAAGAATGATAGGACTTTCCCAAGCCCTTTATATCGATAAAATCCTGAGAAGATTCAAGATGGATGAATCTAAAAGAGGGTTCCTTCCCATGCGACATGGAATTCATCTCACCACGAAAATGTGTCCTCAAAGTGAGGAAGACAAGAGAGAGATGAGTAAGGTACCCTATGCCTCGGCAGTGGGTAGCCTCATGTACGCTATGTTGTGTATGAGACCAGACTTAGCCTACGCTGTGAGTATGGTAAGTCAATTTCAAGCAAACCCGGGAAGGGAACATTGGACTGCCGTAAAGAACATTCTTAAGTACCTAAGAAGAACTAGAGATTTAGCTCTTACTTATGGTGGTGGAGAACTGAAGGTGATTGGATTCACCGATTCTGATTTTCAAGGAGACAATGACGACTCTAAGTCGACATCTGGGTATTTATTTACTCTCAATGGAGGAGCAGTATCTTGGAGAATCTCCAAGCAAACCGCTACTGCAGATTCCACTCGCCAAGTAGTATCAAGCCGCCTCGAGAGGCTAGCAAAGAAGCATTTTGGATGCGAAGTTTATACAAGAACTTCAAGTGGTGCCTAACGCGAGTTGCCTATATCACTATTCTCGATAATGATGGAGTATGCCGCCCAAGCCAAGGAGCCGAGGGCTCACCACAACACCAAGCATATAGAGAGAAAGTACCACATCGTTCGAGAGATGGTGGAAAAAGGATATGTTTCATTGGAAAGAGTAGACTCGAAGACAATGTCTCTCGACCACGACTAAGCCATTATCTCGGGCCGTCTTGGAAAGACATCGAAGAACATGGGTATTGGATATCATGATGTGTGGCATTGAGTGCAAGTGGGAGATTGTTAGGAATATGCCCTCGAATGCCACTCAGGGGATGAGAGAGTAGGGGCATTGTACTTGTAATTATGGAATAAATAATAAAAGGCAATTCGATTCATTCACTGTTTATTGTATTTCAATTGCATTCTTGACTTGGTAAACATTGAAGTGAAGTCCATGTAAATAAACTGAACATTCCATTCTCGTTATGGGATAAGAGAAAATGCACTGGAAGTGTTTAAAGTTTATTTACGAAAATCGTTCGCAAGTCAATAAACTTAAATGGGCATTAAGTTTTAATAAGACTTGTATAACTGATGCTAGGACGTGTGCACGTATTGATAGCATAGTTATAAAGTATATTGGTGGGACCAGTATACTCGAACACGACTCATACTCGATTCAGTCACACGGTATTCACTCTCGAAGAGTCGATGACGAATCAAAAGGTTGTGATAGTGTATGTGGACCTTTGACTTGAGGATTCAGTAGAAGATGTGCCTGTGACGTTTAGTTTGTCATTAGAGTAGTTAGACTCATTTGCTTAATTGCTGAGTCGACCTCGAAGTGCGGACTATACGGGCAGGTAGCAGTCTTTACTGTATGCCAAGAAAGGATTTTATCTCTGTTAGTGAGCAGGCGTATGTTCTATACGGTTAATGGCAAATAAGATCATGAGTCTTTGGCCAAAGCATTCTGATATAGTCGTATTAGATACACTATTAATCAGTCGGTCTTGATTTGCATTAACACATGTATAGAGTCTAGTCAATAGTAGGGTTTGACTTTACCGTGACCCGAAGACTTGACCGGGACATCTGATAAAGGGTCTATACGTATATAGTATTCACGACATAATGGTTCTGGAATGATCCCTTCATTCGTTCTCAGTCGGGGTTTACAGCGCCCGCTAGTGGCTAAGTGTTGCCCGCACTCATTGGTTCCTCCCAATGCCGGCTGAGACGGACCTACTGAGTCGCGCATCAGGAGCGTTGACGGATAAATGTGAATTTATTATCTCTCTATAAATATTAGATATTGGATATCTAATTATGATTTATTAGATAAATCAAAATAGCGGTCTTATGAATTAAAATTAAGTTACCGGGTGATTAATTTAATTCATAAATTATATTTCTTAGAGAAATATATTTGTATTTGATATTATTAATTAATTAGATTAATTAATTAATATAAGTACATTGGTGATTAAACGGAGTGTATTTAACGGAGTCATTTGACGAACGTCCGGTACACGAGCCGAGTGACTCGGCTCGTTTTCTAGGAAACTTCCACCATGGGCCGCCCTCCCTCTCCCCACATCACATGGAATCATTTCCATGCATGTGTATGTGTTAGTTGTATTTTTGTTATTATGTGTTGACATTTTATCTCATTATTAGACATATTAATTATATGTTTGAGAGATATATATTAAACACACATGATAACAACTAAAAACACACACATACACATACTTTCTTGCTGCTCCTGGCCGAGAGTGATATTGAGAGGAGGGAGAATTTTTTTCATCTTATTTTCTTTCACTTTGAGTTGAGGAAAAATAAGAGATAAATTGAGAAAAAAAAAATTCCTACGAGTTCCCTAGCCGTGTTCTTGGAGAACGGAGTCTCGTTGAATTTTTTCCGAGCAACTTCCAACGCGTGTGAAGTAGAGGCTTCGAAATTTCGGTGCTTGGAACGAAGGGATTTCGTGTTCGTGACGGGGTTCGTGATCATCGTCTACACTTTACGAAGATTTATTTCAAAGGCTTCAAGGGTATGAATCTTTATCTTTGTATTTTTTTTTCGTATATACGTTACTTGATCGATCCTGTTTGGGATTCGTATTTATTTCCGCTGCGTATTTCGTTTTATTTTCGGAATCCCAACACTTTCATCTTCAAATGGCCCTCACAATCGGCCTGCAAAACCATGGAGAGCTATTGGTCACTCCGCCGACGGCGAGCATCTCAAAAACGACCTTGCGTGTGGCCGAGAACCGCGCGATCGACTCCAGCACGCACACCGCCCAGTTGTCCGTCGCCGGCGACACTCTCAGTAGCCGCTTCGCCACCACCACCACGCTGTCGGGGTGCCTCAGGAACTGCTGCCGGCCGTCGGCTCACAGACACAGGTGGGGTCGGTTTCCCTTATAAAAAAAAAAGAATTTGTCCTGGATCAGGTCGGTTTCGGACACCGTCGGCCCAATTCTCGTCAACCGAAACCGCCCACACCAAACCACCCTAAACCGAAAAATGGACCCATTGACCCGTTTATACCCTCCCAAGTCCCAATTCAGTTTTGTCCAGTTCAGCTACTGTGGGTTTCGGGCGGATCGGAAATTTGTGTCCACCCCTACGTTTAGCATACAAATTTCAATCTGTTGTACGCATAGGCGGATCCAGCATCAAATTTCTACTGGTGCACCCGACGAACACGGCGGGTACAGTATATATAAGGTGCGACTTGTGCCCATATAGGATCTTCAATTTTGTAGAGCCTATAAATAATTTTTTTCTTATAAATATAATATAAAAAAATATCAAATTAAAATCTTGTATTGTGGTTGGATCGGAAAATGTATTTAAATATTATGTTTATTAATAGATCCAAGTTTGAATCCCGTAAAGTTCTATTTAATAAAAAGTACTAACAAACTTAAAAAGGTTATCTAATTTGATAAGAATTATTTAATTCAATAGTGAACTTTCTGTTTTAACCTTGTTTATGGTTTTTTTTTGTCAGTATTTGTTTATGATTGTTATATGCTCTTAAATTTATAATCTATATTTTATTTATTTATGGATTTAGTAATACGATTTTGATAAGTACATCAAATTTTATTCAAATATTTTTTATAGGGACACATCTTAGATTTCACACACGGTCTCGAGTAACTCAGAGCTGACAATAATAGAATATAATATAAATATTCTATATAATTTGATAAAAGAAATAGTAGAAATAATTTAACTCTTAAATAAAAATGACGGGGTAGATAAAAAATACTGAAATAATAAACGCACATGTACATAACCATGCACACCTATACACAATTGCTAAAAGTGGGGATTAAGTGCACATTCATATAAATAAAGGGGTCCTTTCTTACAAAATTTTGGTGGCCCTAATTGTACGGTGCACAAAATATAAAATCTCTGTTATGACCGGTTTGTCGGTTTGAGTGAGATTGTGACATTCACCCCAGCTATTTTATTTAATGTTTTCATAGATCTACCACAATAGTTTCGGTTATTACACATTTATCCCATACACGATTATTTACTATATAATTAATCTTTTCTATTGCGGATAGTACTAGGACACAATAAATGACATCCCTTAACAAATAAATAAATAAATAAATAAATAAATTTTTCTACCAATTATTTCGACCCATCTATATATTATCTCTATAATCGAACCTTAGGTTGTTCTTAGACATCCATTGTGCTGAGGTGTCACCTTTTAGAAAAGCTTCTCATATCTAATATTTAAACAATATCCCACTATATTTTAAAATTTTATAAAAATGATGATTCATTCATTCATAAATAAATTTCTCATGTGTTTTTCAATTCATAATACTTGAATAGCCAATCCTTGCTATTCAATATTTACGTCAGTTTCAAAGTATTCATCAGCTTTACTTCATGTATATATATATATATATATATATACTAAAACAGTTGCTCATTTTATTAAAATCAATTGGCTACATACATTTGTTAATTGTCATTCTATTCATTTTTCCTATAATGATCGACATTTCTTACGAGAGCAACGTATTTATTAAAACAGTTTCAATTATATTTACCGCTACAACACTATATATAGGACATTTTATTAGATTATTAGAACAATATTTTATTATTAATTGGTTACATTTTTTAGTTATTTTTTAATACAATAACTAGCTGTTGTTAATAATTTATAGCAGTCGATCGATTGTTATATATGCTATTAGAGAGAGAATATTTCAGTCACCACTTATGCATCTTCTCCCTCACATTGTGACTCCATTTTCAATTTGTGACAATTTCTGTTGAACCAGCAGAAACTATTCTTGCATTGTGAATTACTTCAGTTCTTGAAATTTAATTGTTTGCATGTGCATTAGCTTTGTTGTACACCAGTGTAATTAGTTGGTTTAATTAACATATGTGTTATAAAATCAAAATATTGTAGAGAGAGAAATTAGAGAGAGAATATAGAGAATGGTTCTCGGGTATATTTTTCATTAATAACTGAAGTCCTATTTATAGGAAAAATTCAGATGGCACAATCGTAATTACATAATTACAATAGGGGCATAATAGTCATTCACACTATATAAAAACAAAAGGGTAATTAAAATGTCACTTTCATGGTGTTTTTATAACACTCCACCTTGAATGACTATTTACATAAATATCTGCTGAACTAGTTTGAAGAAAAACCCAATGGAAGAAAAACTTTCAAACTGTTTGTACTGGAGCTTGTGGCAATCATATCATGTTGCATCATAATGTTGCTAGGAAATCCCTGTGGGATAAAACTTCAGCAATCGGTGATCTCGTAGATTTGCTCCCCCTTATCTCGATAGTTCTTGTATGAGTATTCTTGTGCCGTCTCAGTAAAACCTCGTGGGACAAAAACTGAGTGAATCTGTCATATGTATCATTCGTTGTTGGAGTATCCACATGTTGCCTCATTAAAACCTTATCAAGAAAACCCAGTGAGAAAAACTTGATCGAAGGAAAAAGAGTACATCTACTCCTTCTATTTTCAAGCTTTGAGGAAAAATCTTGATCTTTGTAGTGATCCTCATTATGCCATGAATATGCCTCGTTAAAACCTTATTAGGAAAAACCCAATGGGAAAAATCCGAATGAAGGGAAAAGAGTACAGTATTCATACTAATACGCCATTCCAGTTGACTCTTTAAAAATCTTGCTAGGAAAACCCAATGGGACAAAACCTCAGTCAAGGGAAAAAGAGTGCAATGTGTATTTTATACAAATATGCCACAGGCATTTCAATGATCCTCCAGGGATTAGTATGAGTATCATCTTCAGTGCAGTTTGTAATATCGAACTCATATTCTGTAACCCCCCAATCCGTTCAGGGAATATTACACGCCGTAGATCTCTTTTCATGAGGATCTACCAGGCTAAACCTTATAAAACGACCAAATGTTTGCCCGGCCAGGGTCAAACAATAAAATAATACAGACCATTAAGGTCACTTACACGTGAATACACAGACCGATGAGGTCACACAACTCAATCAACAGAACCGACTAAAACAACATTACCCACACAGGGGTCGAAACACAATACAGCGGAAGACTGAAATCAACTCTGAAAACACAACGAAAATCAAAACAACTCGCATCTCTTGATTAGTATCGCAGCTCGTCATCCTCCTATGCCAATCCTGTGACTGCTCCCCTGAACCTGCATGTACCTGGACGCAAAACAGACATCCACCCCCCAATTACTCGGGGGTTAGTAAAACTCCACTGTTTTACTAGTGCAAGTATAATACGATATGAAATGTAATAAGTAAATAGCAACCACGAATTTACTACGGAAATCAACTATCAAAATATTCCCGAGAAGTTCTAGAATTTCGAATTCCAGCAAGCAATATTTGAAAAGGAACTCATTAGCTCGGGAATTTTTAAAGTAGAAATTCTTTTGGACTTCAAGTCCCGATTTACAAAACCTTTTCGAAAACATTAGGGCCTCAGCCCGATTCTCATTTCAAAACACACTAGTTAAGATATCATCATGAGTTCGTGACTCATGTTTTAAAACGTTATCCAAACAATCACTGTTATACGATCACTGTTCGTACACATCATGTACCGAACTCCGGAGGCCTCGACGGACCCTACCCGGACCACACGCATTGTTCATACACGTCATGTACTGAACTCCAGAGGCATATACGGACCCTACCTGGACAACATACATCGTTTGTACACATCATGTACCGAACTCCAGAGGCTTCGACGGACCCTACCTGGAATACACATCTTGTTCGTACACATCATGTACCGAACTCCAGAGGCCTCGTCAGACCTTACCTGGAACACACACATTATTACGACGCAACTCATATTGATCAAATCAACACATCACAGCAAGTAACACGCATGGTTATCAATAAGTCAAACCAATCAACAATACATCGTAATATATATTCAGATATGTAATCAAACCGACACAAATGTCATGATCATCACGATAATTCAACCATGACCAATCACGCACAATACGAACCACATGATTAACACAACCAAGACCATTTAACGACATTAACCAAGTGAGAAACATCATCACTACCATCAATTGTTCACACTTATCAAATCATACGAAGCATGTTCACGAAGGCAAAAAATTCATCACAAACCTAACACGAAGTTTCTATCCACAAGACACAAATCATATAGCAAGATACTTGCCTCAATAACCGCTACCGAACACTCCGAAGAACACGGTTCGACTGGGAAGCTCGGACCCCGAAGAAGACAACGAACGGGAGGGTTCCGACTCGAGTTCTTCACAAGGATTTCGTCCCTAAGTCATATCATCAATAAATCAACAATCGTACGATGAATAATAATCGCATAACGCCCGAATCCCCCTCTAAGACCTTTTATCGGACACCTTCAAGGTGTCGATTAAGAACTCGAACAAAACGATGAATCTATACAATCCAACCATGTAATAACAAGAGAAATGATAGAATACATCTAAATAATCATCAATCCATCACAAATCTAAGTTATTACGGTTAAATCAGATGAAACCGAACAAAACCCCCAAATTTCCCAAACTAGGATTTCCAGGAAATCTGACCTGATTCGCTCGATCAAAGAATATTATAGGACGACTAATCGATGATATGAACTCCAGGACTTCATGGATTTATCGCCTGACAACATGCCTCCACGCCCACCAAGCCTCCAGCCGCGGAAGGGAAAGAAACGAAGTGAGAAAATGGGTGTAAACCCGTCTGCTGGCCTTATATAGGCAGCCTGCCGACCGCCTTACGTACGTAATCGGCCATGGCTTACGGCCGTAACCGGCCATGGCTGCCCTACTGCCCAAAAATGCCGGCAGCATTATGTACGTTATCGGCCAGGGCTTACGTACGTAACAGGCCTTACGGTCGTATCCGGTCGTAGTCTTACGGCCGTAATCGGCCAATCCTTGCAAGTCGCTATCGGCCGTACCCGGCCACCCCACACGAGTCACTGTCGGCCGTGACCGGCCATGGCTTACTGCCGTAATAGGCACTGTAATACGGCCGTAACTCGGCCAGGTCTTGCAGTCGGGACTCGGTCGATCCGACGGTCTGGTCACCCCGAAACCCAGACCTGAATATAAACTGAAGATACGATTATGAAGTACTCATAAATACGAATATAAGCGCTAAGAGAACGCACGATTCCGACCACCCGAGGGCTCGAAATTCGACAACGGAAGTAATTACCCCAAACTTTGGGAAATTACGAAAACGGCCCAAAACGTCCGAAATACACGATACACGATCGAAACACTAAGCCAAAGCTCGCAACATGAAAAATAACATTAAATGAACTTACGAGAAAATCGAAACAACAGTTTCGGATGAGATTCGCAAGAATCGAACTCAAGTGCGGAAAAGCCGTTTAAGAACACGGAACTCAACAAAACGATACCGAAACGAACTCGGATGACAAAAAGTGCAGAATTAATATTCTCGGAATGATGAAACGGTCACAACGGAGTCACTAAGATGGACTTCCGCCTAAAAAGAAAAATTATTGAAAATCGAAATTGCGGATATTACATACTACCCCCCTTAAAAGAAGTTTCGTCCCGAAAATTTAAACAAGTAGGGAGAAGCAATATCCCACCAAGAAAACTCAACGAGATACACAAGAAACGCGTAACTTTCGCCCATCGGCGAAACGTTGCAAGCAACGCAAAGGAATATACGGCGTGAAAACACGCTCCACGACGACCAACACAACGCCACCGGCTATGATTCAAAAAAATATTGAGAAAATAACGACACATCACATACCACATCACATGCACACATTTAATCAAAGAAACGCACGCGGCAACAAGTTGCACCCGAAAAAAACGGCTATGCGATAGAAACAAATAAAGTATCACGATAGAAATCACTCCGATTCACATCAACAAGAAAATGTCCGGCGCCAAGACACAAACAATCCAAGATAACGGAAAGCGAAAATACTAGATATTACATTCTATCCCATTAAAAATAAGTTTCGTCCCGAAACTTAAAACAAGATTGTCACAGTGATACATAACAACACAACGACACATAATAAATTACTAATTTCATGACTCCATGGTCCACTGTTACGTCTCCGTAGGTTCAGCAACCATACGGAAACTTATTCAAAACAAATATCAGTCATCAAGCTCTAAACATAAAAACGTCACAAAATGCATCTCAACACGAGAAACAATCCGCGTAACGAGCACGAAAACACCATCACTGGACATCACTGGGCGCTCCAGGAGTAGGGATGGAACTCCGGTTCCCTACCATCTTGGCAACAACCTCGCAATACTGAACTCGATGCCCCTCGCGTCCACAATTATAACAAGTCACCGATGGTTTCTTACAATGAACGCGTTCATGGCCCAGAACGTTACAGTTGAAAAACATAGGAGCATTGCCAGAACTCAAAGACACCGTCTTGGGTCTTTTAGATTCTCTAGCTGACCGAGAAGGTCCCATACTCGACTGATATGAGGGTTGAGGTTTAGGAGTCCCAATTCCCTAACTTCCCGATGCGTCATCGGAAATCTTCTGCTTCTTCGCTACCGATACAGACTCTGTAGACATCATAGCCATTTCAAATGCTAAGGCTCGATCTTGAAAGTCCTTCAATAACTAGAAGATTACGGCCGTAATACCAACACCTTACGGCCGTAGCAACTACCAACTTACGGCCAGAATACGATTTCGTGCGGCCAGAATCGCTGTCGTTAGACGGTGAAGTAACCCGAAATTTCGAAATGGCTCCGGGAGTTAGGGAACGATACCTAACAACGTATCCCAACATCTAGAAAATACTACAACATTCTCCGGCGAGCACAACAACACAACAAACTTACCGCAACTACTAGTCCCAACACACAAACACAATGTTTAAAATTCCGAAAACCCATATCATTTTGCAAAATAAAATTTTCTAAAATCCTTTAGTTCATAACCAAAAATGATGGTAATATTTTACAATGTCCGAAGTACGTCAAAACACATTTTCCAAATGCCGTCTGATGGTGTCATTTGAAAATACACGACCCATAGGTCAAAATTTAACCGATTTTAAAATCCATACAAACCGTAGTTTGACTGCACCACCAAAATATTTTCTAAAAATTGATTTCTGCAAAAATGCTTAAACCGTAAAGTCCTTCAGAAAATATTCTCAAACCTACCCTTAGCGGCAAAATTACAACATTTCAAAAATAGTCGAATTTAAAACCACATGCTCAAACGGCAACCAGGATCGCCAATTCAATCAAATGCATCTCTTGGCACCAAGTTTAAACACACAACAAAATCATTTATCGGAGTTTCTCACAAACTCTACCGTCGATACCTTTTCAAAACCCATCAAGGTTTACAACTTTCACCCCATACCACCCCACACGGTGGTTCAAAGGTAAAACAACAATATGCCCAGTTTTATACATATACTATGTGCCACAAGTATTAAATACAACTATATTATACAACACCGAGCAAATAAAATTATGCACCGCAATTAACTCACTTAGAAAAAATCATGATACACAGGTAGCTCGCATAAAAGAGGAGACTTACGTCTACAGGCCGCACGGAGATGAAGGTCGCCCACGATACTAATCTCATCCAACAACATATCCGACACGTTGTGACTACGCACAACTCAACTTGTCACCCGACATCTCGAATGACAAAACCACACAATACTCGACAAATCACGACTCGACTTGACCCGATAACCTAGCTTTCCACAACCTAAGCTCCGATACCGTAAATGTAACACCTCTAATCCGTTCAGGGAATATTACACGCCGTAGACCCCTTTTCACGAGGATCTACCAGGCTAAACCTTACAAAACGACCAAATGTTTGCCCGGCCAGGTTCAAACAATAAAATAATACAGGCCATTAAGGTCACTTACACGTGAATACACAGACCGATGAGGTCACACAACTCAATCAACAGAACCGACTAAAACAACATTACCCACACAGGGGTCGAAACACAATACAGCGGAAGACTGAAATCAACTCTGAAAACACAACGAAAATCAAAACAACTCGCATCTATTGATTAGTATCGCAGCTCGTCATCCTCCAGTGCCAATCCTGTGACTGCTCCCCTGAACCTGCATGTACCTGGACGCAAAACAGACATCCACCCCCCGATTACTCGGGGGTTAGTAAAACTCCACTGTTTTACTAGTGCAAGTATAATACGATATGAAATGTAACAAGTAAATAGCAACCACGAATTTACTACGGAAATCAACTATCAAAATATTCCCGAGAAGTTCTAGAATTTCGAATTCCAGCAAGCAATATTTGAAAAGGAACTCATTAGCTCGGGGATTTTTAAAGTAGAAATTCTTTGGGACTTTAAGTCCCGATTTACAAATTCTTTTCGAAAACATTAGGGCCTCAGCCCAATTCTCGTTTCAAAACAGACTACTTAAGATATCATCATGAGTTTGTGACTCATGTTTTAAAACGTTATCCAAACAATCATTGTTCGTACACATCATGTACCGAACTCCGGAGGCCTCGACGGATCCTACCCGGACCACACGCATTGTTCGTACACGTCATGTACCGAACTGCATAGGCCTCGACGGACCCTACCTGGACAACATATATCGTTCGTACACATCATGTACCGAACTCCAGAGGCCTCGATGGACCCTACCTGGAATACACATCTTGTTCGTACACATCATGTACCGAACTCCAGAGGCCTCGTCAGACCTTACCTGGAACACACACATTATTACGACGTAACTCATATTGATCAAATCAACACATCACAGCAAGTAACACACATGGTTATCAATAAGTCAAACCAATCAATAATACATCGTAATACATATTCAGATATGTAATCAAACCGACACAAATGTCATGATCATCACGATAATTCAACCATGACCAATCACGCACAACACGAACCACATGATTAACACAACCAAGACCATTCCACGACATTAACCAAGTGAGAAACATCATCACTACCATCAATTGTTCACACTTATAAAATCATACGAAGCATGTTCACGAAGGCAAAAAATTCATCACAAACCTAACACGAAGTTTCTATCCACAAGACACAAATCATATAGCACGATACTTGCCTCAATAACCGCTACCGAACACTCCAAAGAACACGGTTCGACCGGGAAGCTCGGACCCCGAAGAAGACAACGAACAGGAGGGTTCCGACTCGAGTTCTTCACAAGAATTTCGTCCCTAAGTCATATCAACAATAAATCAACAATCGTACGATGAATAATAATCGCATAACGCCCGAATCCCCATCTAAGACCTTTTATCGGACACCTTCAAGGCGTCGATTAAGAACTCGACCAAAATGATGAATCTATACAGTCCAACCATGGAATAACAAGGGAAATGATATAATACATCTAAATAATCATCAATCCATCACAAATCTAAGTTATTATGGTTAAATCAGACGAAACCGAACAAAACACCCAAATTTCCCAAACTAGGATTTCCAGGAAATCTGACCTGATTTGATCGATCAAAGGATGTTATAGGACGGCTAATCGATGATATGAACTCCAGGACTTCATGGATTTATCGCCTGACAACATGCCTCCACGTCCACCAAGCCTCCAGCCGCCGAAGGGAAAGAAACGAAGTGAGAAAATGGGTGTAAACCCGTCTGCTGGCCTTATATAGGCAGCCTGCCGATCGCCTTACGTACGTAATCAGCCATTGCTTACGGCCGTAACCGGCCATGGCTACCCTACTGCCCAAAACTGCCGGCAGCGTTACGTACGTTATCGGCCAGGGCTTACGTACGTAACAGGTCTTACGGCCGTATCCGGCCGTAGTCGGCCAATCCTTGCGAGTCGCTGTCGGCCGTACCCGGACACCCCACACGAGTCACTATCGGCCGTGACCGGCCATGGCTTACTGCCGTAATAGGCACTGTATTACGGCCGTAACTCGGCCAGATCTTGCAGTCGGGACTCGATCGATCCGACGGTACGGTCACCCCGAAACCCAGACCTAAATATAAACCAAAGATATGGTTATGAAGTACTCATAAAGACGAATCTAACCTCTAAGAGAACACACGATTCCAATCACCCGAGGGCTCGAAATTCGACAACGGAAGTAATTACCCCAAACTTTGGGAAATTACGAAAACGACCCAAAACGTCCGAAATACACGATACACGATCGAAACACTAAGCCAAAGCTCACAACATTAATAATAACATTAAATGAACTTACGAGAAACTCAAAACAACCGTTTCAGAGGAGATTCGTAAGAATCGAACTCAAGTGGGGAAAAGCCGTTTAAGAACACGGAACTCAATAAAACGATACCGAAACGAACTCGGATGACAAAAAGTGCAGAATTAATCATTCTTGGAATGACGAAACGGTCACAAACGAGTCGCTAAGATGGACTTCCGCCAAAAAAGGAAAATTACCGAAAATCGAAATTGCGGATATTACATACTACCCCCTTAAAAGAAGTTTCGTCCCGAAACTTAAAACAAGTAGGGAGAAGCAATATCCCGCCAGGAAAACTCAACGAGATACACAAGAAACGCATAACTTTCGCCCATCGGAGAAATGTTACAAGCAACGCAAAGGAATATACGGCGTGAAAACACGCTCCACGACGACCAACACAACGCCACCGGCTATGATTCAAAACAATAACGAGCAAATAACGACACATCACATACCACATCACATGCACACATTTAATCAAAGAAACGCACGCGACAACAAGTTGCACCCGACAAAAACGGCTATGCTATAGAAACAAATAGAGTATTACGATAGAAATCACTCCGATTCACATCAACAAGAAAATGTCCGACGCCAATACACAAACAACCCAAGATAACGGAACGCGAAAATACCGGATATTACATATTCTTTGCGATATATTCCAAATCTCTTTTGAAAATTTCATATTAGTTGTGATTAAGCTACCTCATTTAAAATCTTGCTGGAAAAACCCGGTGGGATAAAACCTCAGTCAAGGAAAAGAGTACAGCAGTTAATTTTCTTTCACAACACCTTATTTTGAGTGATTGCACACCTGATGATATGTTTAAATCTCCTCAGGAGTCAATTTCAGTAAGCCCATATGTTTCATTTTATTATAAGGACATATATTTCAATTTCGATGGGTTTCAATATCCTCATTTTCACAAATCATGGATTTTAATATCCTCATTTCCAATATCCATATTTCACAGTCATGGATATACTTATATCATTTATCGATATCCTCTTTTCAATCATTGATATCCTCATTTCATTCATAGCGCTATGTTGTGTCGACACTTTTCAATATTTATTTTCCCATGGCAACATAACTTGCCGAGATATCTCATTATCAATCATCCATTGGAATTACACATTGTGGTTATATCTATATACTTCTCAAAAATATATGCCTCTTTTTATCATTTTATTTGATTTATATTCGTGGAATTATTATGTATTTATCAAAGCAGTTGTAGTTGGTACCAAAGATTAATAATCTGTCATGCATCTTTGAACTTCAAGTTCATATTTCAGTTGTGAGGATATAGTGTGATGTATTTCACATATTTCCAACTACTCATACTCTCCCTCATGATAAGAGATTTCTTGAGAACCAAACTCGTATGCCAGTATCTCAGTATTCATCTCCAGTCATGCGAGTTTATATATTATGTTCTCGATATTGGCTGGAGGACTTCAAATAGTATGTCAATTGCTATCCCACTTGTATGCGCATATCTTGATCCTTTCTGGAATCTATTCAAGTTTATTTGGGATATATTACTAGCTTTACCTGATCTGGAATATATGCTCAAACCGTGAGCAAATCATCTCGTAAATTTCTAATTACGAGTCATATAAACATGTGACTATCTAGTGGATCCATAATATATAGTAGTTCACATGTAGAGGAAGTGGGCCCATACTCCCCCTTAATGTATTCCAAATTTATTAGGGATTCATTCCCAATATTGGATAGTTGTGATATTAATCGAGAACAAATATTTGAAGACATGATGTGTCTGTATCACCATATAGATATATTTTTTATCGGCATATCACATCATCTTTCGGTGCCATTATTGCACATCATTATCAATATGGAGTCGCCGCTCCCACATGTCATATTATGTTCATTATTCAAATATAGAGCCGTAGTTCATACACTTCAGTACGTGGAGTCAAACCTCATACGCGTAATTCCAATAAATAAATAGATTATCATTGTATTCACAATCACCCATACCGAGGGTTTGAATATCATAATGGATTCAGTGCTTTAGAATCTTCGTAAATATTACCCATCTCTTCCAGTGAATATCATAAAAAGAATTTATCGAGCTCGACTCGAAAGATTAATGCTAATGAGAAATGGCATCCCAGAAGATATTCGATGGTTGATCGAAGCACAAGTTCGTGTTGGAAGTGAAAACACAGCGGAAGCGAAGTTTGGGAAATTTGGTAATCGCGTTTTACGCATCCACGAGCATAAGATCTATTTAGGCATGCTAATTAATTAATTAATTAATTACTAAGACTAATAAGCAATTTAAATATTATTTATTATTTATTAAATAAATATGTCGGTTATATAAATATCCTAATCTAGATCTAAAAGATCATATGATATCACCTAATAGGATATCTTAATCGCGTTTAATTGCTTTCGTCTTGATCACCTTGTATTTCTATCTTTAGACCTTCTAGAGTATGATCCGCCTTAACCCGAACGTTGTGTGGGCAACGAGATACAGGATCTTTCTTGGACAACTATGGGATCGGCCGAAATTTTATCCCTCACAATTCTCGATTTTCTTTTCTTCAAGTAATTCCGATATGTAGCAAGAATTAAAGTGTTCTCTCAATTATGGAATCAAAGACACAAGTCAAGATCCACAATTAAACACTTAGAAGAAAAAAATCGAAATTTCTTGTGTATGAATAATGCAAAATCGGCCAACACCCATAAGTCCTATATATAGGCTCTTGGACTACTACTAGGGATCTTAAGGAGGATTATGGAAGGACTCCCAATAAATTCATCTTACCTTATTAGGACTCTTCCTAATATAATGAATCTATTAATATCAACTTAGTCCACTAAAAGGTTGATATTGCACTTTCTACCAAAATTCCAAATTACGAGATTGGGCTCCTTATTAAATATATTATTTCCCGTGTTTAAGATATCGAATGTCCATTAATTAATTATAAGATACTGACATCTTTAATTAATTAATATCTTATCCAAGAGTAGTACCACTCGAACCTTATTATTATATCGGAATTAAATCCACCTGCAGGGTTTAATATAATAATCATTATCGAGCTCCTCAAGGGGACATCATCAACCCGCACGAGTCGGGACACGATTTCTAGTAATAGTAATAAATGTCGTATAAATAATATTATTGCCCAAGATACGAGGCTTATTGAGTTGATCATTTTGACTCTCACCCATGGTAAATCAAAGCAATAAGTATTATAAATACACAATTAAATATTATATACTTAGAATTAAGAAATAATAATTATCCGCGATTTACGTTCTTCTTACAGTCAGTACAGAAGACACTATCTCACCTCGATCCAGTTCAACGTATACAAATATGCTAATGCATGCTAATAGTCAAGACCAACTAATCTCAAGCATACACTACAACCTTTTATATAACTTGTCTAATAATTATATAGGTTGTGAACTATTATATTATTTTATAAGGCACCGATAATATGATCTTCCATGTGACATCAACACACCACATTATCTACAATATAAAATAATTAGACATTTAATTTGAATAACCATAACGTGAATAAATATGCAAAACATGTGATTAAATGTAATTAATATTCTCATAGGTAGTAACAGGGAAATTAGGTACTACAATCATAAAGTATGCTTTACAGTATACAATCCTAAAAATCTCCCACTTATACTCAAAGCATACTTTTAAGTATACTATTCTATTACATAGTCTCTCATTTCTCCCACTTATACTCAAAGCAATGCTGCCATACACCGTAATCCCATTCCTTCCGCATGCCTTTCAAAAACTTTTGAGGGTAGGCCTTTCGTGAAAGGGTCAGCAAGATTATCTTCCAATGCAACCCTGGCTACAACTACGTATCATTCCTTTATGAAGTGTCGTATGATTTGGTACTTGCGGTTGATATGTTTACTTGCCTTGTGGGCTCATGGTTCCCTCGAATTTGCGACTGCACCAGTATTATCACAATAAAGTGTAATACCCTCTGGCAATTCGGGAATCACATCTAAGTCCTGCAGGAAGTACTTGAGCCATAGTGCCTCCTTGGCTGCCTCAGAGGCTGCCACGTACTCGGCTTACATGGTAGAGTCCGAGATGCATTTCTGCTTCACACTCGTCCAACTAATGGCTCCATCTCCCAGGCTAAACACATAACCCGAAGTAGACTTGGACTTTTCTTTGTCCGATGAAAAATCTGAGTCAGTGTAACCCACAGGACACAGGTCGTCTGATTGATATACAAGCATGTACTCCCTAGTCATTCTCAGGTACTTGAGTATGTGCTTGACATCAATCCAGTGTCCTGGTCCTGGGTTTGATTGATATCTAGCAGCCATGCTTACGGCATGACAGATATCTGGTCTAGTGCAAAGCATAGCATACATGAGACTTCCCATAGCAGATGCATAAGGGACCATCTTCATGTCATCTATCTCATTTTGTGTCTTGGGACACATATCCTTAGATAGTTGAATTCCATGTCTGTAAGGTAGAAAACCTTTCTTGGAATTCTCCATGCTAAACCGCTTTAGCACTGTATCGACATAGGATGCCTGGGATAAGCACAACATCATTTTCTTCTGATCATGAAAGATCCTGATTCCAAGGATGTGTCCTGCTTCTCCTAGATCCTTCATATCGAACTGCTCAGATAGCCATACCCGTATGTCCGACAATTCCTTCACGTTGTTTCCAATTAGAAGGATATCATCTACATACAGTATAAGAAACACCAACACGTTTCCATCGCATTTCTTATACACACAACTCTCACTCGGACATTTGACGAATCCATATGACTGGACAACTTCATGAAAACGACTGTTCCAAGATCTAGATACTTGCTTAAGTCCATAAATGGATCTCTTAAGCTTGCACACCAAGTGCTCTTCTCCTTCAGCAATGAATCCCTCTGGTTGGCGCATATAGATTTCCTTGTCTAGACTTCCATTCAAGAATGCAGTCTTGACATCCATTTGCCAAACCTCCAGAACCAAATGCGCAGCTATAGTTAAAAGAATCCGGATTGACTTAAGCATGGCTACCGGCAAAAAGGTTTCATCATAATCGATACCCTCTTTCTGAGTATAACCTTTTGCAACAAGCCTTGCTTTGAAGGTTTCAACCTTCCCGTCACCTCCTTTCTTTCGCTTGTAGACCCATTTACTCCCAATGGCTTGTACACCATCAGGTAGCTCTACTAGCTCCCACACTTGATTGGAATCCATAGATCCCATAATTGATTCCATTGCTACTTACCAGGAGTCAGCATATTTATCTTGGATTGCCTTCTTGTAGGTCCAAGGATCTGATTCATCTTCGCCTGGGATTGAGTCCGAAGACTTTCCCATGCCTATGAATCATTCTGGCTGACGAACAACCCTCTCACTACAACGAGGCAAATCCTGAGTTGGTGTAAAAGTTTCAGAATCGATACGTGGTGCAGTGTTAGTTGGCGCTTGTACGATTGGTATAGACAGAGTCTCGCCCATCAGCTCTTCCAGAATTACCTCGCTCATGGGTTTGTGACTAATCATATAATCCTCCTCTAGGAATCGGGCATTGGTGCTAACAATGACCTTCTGATCATAGGGACTATAGAACAAGCCACCCTTCGTTCTCTAAGGATATCCTACAAACACTCGCACTTCTGTACGAGATGCCAACTTATGAGCTTCCTTATTCAGCACATGTACTAGAGTACCCCAAATCCGAACATGCCCTAGACTGGGCTTACGCCCACTCCACAGTTCTGTGGGTGTTTTTGGAACTGATTTCGAAGGCACCGGGTTTAGAATGTACGTCGCTGTTTCTAAGGCGTATCCCCAAAACAAAATAGGTAAATCTGAATAAATCATCATTGATCTAACCATTTATAAAAGAGTCATATTCCTTCTTTCAGCCACACCATTTTGTTGTGGAGTTACCGGCGCGGTGAGCTAGGATGAAATGCCCTCATTTTCCAAGAAATCCAAAAACTATCCACTAAGGTATTCGCCACCACGATCAGATCATAATGACTTGATACTCTTCCCATGACGCTTCTCTATTTCTGCCTTGAAGTCTCTAAACTTGTCAAAGTCTTCAGACTTATGTCGCATCAAATAGATGTATCCATATCTCTAATAATAATCTATAAACGTGATGAAGTATTCGAAACCACCTCTAGCCTGGATATTCATTGGACCACATACATCTGTATGAACCAATTCTAACACATTCTGAGCACGGTTTCCCTTGGTTTTAAAAACCCTTTTGGTCATCTTACCTTACAGATAGGATTCACAAATTGGAAATGACTCAACTTGGAGATCATCTAATAGGCCATCATCTACCAATCTTTGAATTCTCCCAAGGTTTACATGCCCTAACTGTAAATGCCACAGATATGTTTGGTTTATGCTTGAAGGTTCTTTTCTCTTTTTAGGTTTAGACAAAGAGTTAAGTGATTTATGCATAGGAGTTTGTGCAGTATTAACGATATATAGTCCATCATTAAAAATATCTTTGCAAATATATTCACCGTTTCTTTTCCTAATAATGGCATCATCATCAAAAGAAACTAAATAACCATCGTATTTTAATTTAGAAACCGAAATTAAATTCATTCTAAAATCCGGTACTAATAATACATTATTGAGGACTAATAATTTATCATTAATCTTCAACTGCATGATTCCCACTTGAACAACCATAAAGCTGGAATAATCGCCCCAGTTGATGGTAATCTCGCCCGCACTAAGATGCTTGGTTACCTGAAAACCATGTGAGTCAAAGCAAACATGATAAGTGGAGCCTGAATCAACTATCCATGAAGTGGAAGAATAAGCTGCCAAACATGTTTTGACCACTAGTGCACGAGACATACCTTTCTTAAGAGCAGGGCAGTCCGCTTTAAAATGTCCTTTCTGACCGCATTTGTGGCACTTTCCCTTTGGCTTTTTGTTCGTCTCGTGGTGAGGAGCCTTGCTTTTCACCTTGAGGGTTGCCACTTGTTTCTGGCCAACCTGCTTTTTCTTCTTTTCCCATTTGGATTTGGAAGAAGTAGCACCGGTTGCCGCAAGAATCTGATGATAACCTTGTTTGAAGAGACCTTCAGCAGATTGAAGCTCTGTCATAAGTTCCGCCAAACTATATGTCCTACGGTTCATATTGTAGTTAAGGCGAAACTGCTCAAAGCTTCTTGGTAAACTACCCAAGATAATATCGACCTACGTTTCCGCATCGATAGTAGCCCCCAGTATGCTCAGTTCGTTCAAATGAGACATCATTTTCAGAACATGATCCCTTACTGGGGTCCCTTCAGACATTTGGGTTGTCATCAACACCCTCATTGCATTTTGTCTAGCTGCCCGGTTATGATGACCAAACATCTCAGGGAGACTTTTCATCATTTCCGCGGCCGAGCCCATCGTCTGATGCTGATGCTGCAATATATTTGTCAGTGAAGCCAAAATGTAACAGCGAGCCATCTCATCAGACTTCTTCCATTTTCAGAATTCAGCCAACTCATCAGGAGTGGCATCCGGTTCTGGTTCTAGAGGGCTCTCCTCAACTAAGACAAATTTATGCCCCTCAGCAGTCAGGACAATGTCAATCCAGATGGTGGGGTGTGGGCTGGATCGAGTTACGGCCGTAAGGCCTGGCTGATTACAACCGTAAGACTTCCGAACACCTAGGCCTGGGACACTCAGTTACGACCGTAAGGCTTGTTACGGCCGCTAGGCGCTGGCCGATTACGGCCGTAATGATTCAGCATATTTCGTCTAGTGGTCTGGGATGCTCGGTTACGGCAGTAAGGCGGTACCGATTACGGCCGTAACGTGTGATCGTTGCGTACGCAAGTCTTCGGCCGTTGCGTATGCTAACGCGCGTTGACCGAATTACGGCCGTAAGGCACTGCCGGTTACGGCCGTAACACTGTCAGCATATATAGGCCTAGGCCTCGGCCAGACCTTATTTTTCCACCCTCTTTCCTCATTTTTGTGGCAGATGGCGACGGGAGACTCGGGAGCTCGAGTTCTTGGCCGGTTCTAATCAATTCAAGGTATTTCCTTACTTAGAACCCTTATTGTGTATATTTTTTAGGGTTTCTTCGTGATTCATTGATTTTATCCGACATTGATGAATTGGTTATGGTATTCTTATTGTATTGGCCATGATCTTCGGATTTTGTAACTCGTTTATCCATTTTTACCAACCCAGAACTTGATTTCCGATTTCCTTGAAGAACCCTTGGATCCTTGTTGTTTTTCGGGTTGATTCGGATGCCGTTTAGCGTTACTGATTCGTGGTGATATTATTTTCGTAGTTTCCGTGGAGTTGTTAGGTTTTTGGTCGATCTTAGAAGTTCGAGGGCTACCCGGCCGTGTCCGTTCATTGTTCTATTGCTCGTGGTATCGAGGCAAGTATCTTTCCCATACATTTCATGTTTCGTAGGCATAATTATTGGTAAATGATTTTATGCAAAATCCGAATGTTTAATGAATGTTAAAAAGGATCGGTATGTTCTCGATAAATGTTGTATTTCAACGATAACTCGTATGCTTCGTGAATAAGTGTGTTTTTGGACTATGTGTGTTAACTTCGTTTGTTGAAAGACATATGATCACATTTAGTGAAATATAATAAACCGTAATCATTTACCGATGATTACGTGTTGTTATGTGTGCTTGTTCGGCGAATATGTGATGGGTGATATTGGTTGTTACTCCTTTGAAAGGAGGTCGTGATGTTTAGTGTTGCTTGGCTTGATGTTTTGCTTATTGTTATGTGATCGTTGAAAGTGACGTGCCTCCGGGTAAGATTGATGAATCTCCGGGATCCATACTTGCTAGTATGGGTCGGGCGTGAGCGTAAGGTTATCTAATCGGGTATGTCTCGTGGGGATTCCAAGGTTCGAGGCTTGCTAGTCCGATGGGGGATAACTTGTGGGTTTATCCAATCCGGGTATGTCTTGCGGGGACTCCGAGGTTCGTGGCTTGTTAGCGCGATCCCGGTATAACTTATGGTTGTGGTTTGGTAATGGTTCTGTGACTGTTGTCACGAGGACATGTGATTTGGTATGGTTTCCTAATGGGTTATTCACTCGGGTATGTTTTGCGGGAGCATCTGAGGTTCGTGGTTTGATAGCACGGGACGCAAATAATCCTTAAGAATATGTGTTTTATGATTTGGGTCGTGGACCCTGTGTTTTATGAGTTGGGTCGTGGACCCTGTGTTTTATGAGTTGGGTCGTGGACCCTGTGATTCATGAAATGGGTCATGGACCCCGTGATTTGTTATCGGAACTTGTATTTTGGAAGAATGATCTTTGGGCTGTGTCCCTAAGTATTTTCGAAAGACTTGAGAATTCTTTAATCCCAAATAGTTTCAAAACTCCCGAGATCGTAAAATGTTTTGTAAGAGATACTTTGGGTTATTTTCCCATTTTTCATGATTCGAACTGTCTTGGTCAAATAATTTATCTCGGGAAGCGTTTTCATGATCATTATATTCTTGGAGTATGTTGTGTATGGCTTGTATTCATATTTTATATTTGCACTAGCAAAATAATGGAGTTTTACTAACCCCCGAGTATTCGGGGGTGGATGTTTGTATTGCGTCCAGGTACTTGCAGGTTGCTGGGGAGAGAATCACAGAATTGATACGAAGGGTGATGGAAGACGACGATACTAATCACATAAAGACCAATCGTAGAGTATTTTGGATAGTCTTGTTGGTTATTTCTCCGATGTGTTATTATCCCGATATATGGGAGCGTTAATGTATTCCAGCCCCTGCGTGGGTATGAGTTCTGGGAAAGAATCTTGTATGTAATGATGTGTGTGTTGTGATAAATCGGTCTAATGGTCTTTTACGTAGCCATGTCGGCATGTGAAGTGATGCATTGCTTTGTATTTAGCCTGGTAGATCCTCACGGAGAGGGTCTGCGGCGCTGTAATATTTCCGAGTGGTTGGGGGGTGTTACAGAATATGGTATCAGAGCTTAGGTTGCAGAAACCTAGGCTGTTTGGTCTTGTCTTATCTTGTCAGATTTTGTCTGACTGAGTAGTGTCGCGACGCGTCGTCTGAGTTGTCGGTCGTGATTAGTATCGAGGTGAAACCATCATCTTCGTGCGATCTGTGGATGTAAGTCTCCCTACTTTGTTGTGTCTCGTGTTATACGAGCTTGTGTGATTCTGTGTTATTATGTGGAGTTTAAACGTGCCTCGAGAATACATACTCCATACTTTTTTATTCTCGTATTGTGCTGGAATGAAGAGTAGTACCGGTATGTATGTATGTATGTATGTATGTGTATATATATATACATCTTTGTGTGAAATCGTTTTTACAGGAGTAATGTTATGGATTGGTTACTCAATAAAAGTTTATCAATGTGGTATTTTAAACTTCAAATGTTTTGGGGAAGTCACGTAAATTTTATTTAAAACATCCTTCGAGTAGGGAAAAAGGTTTGATTTTCGTATGATGACCTCGAGACCGAAAATTTTGAGAATTCAAACTACATATATTTTATTTTCATCTTGCATTGAAAATTTTCAAAATTTGATTTTTAAATACTCAAATGAGGTCTATCAAAAGTTTATTTGAGACGTGACTTTCGCTTTCATCTTTTCGGTTTCATGAATTTTGGTTAAAAGGTATGTAGTGAGGATGTTATTATTTTGGTTATAATGCTCAGAGTTGTGATTAAGATAATGGTGTGAATGCTGAGTCGTTCGGTGTGCTCTCGTCGAGATAGTTCTCTCGACCGAGAAGTGGAGACTCGGTTCGGAATGTTATTTAACCTCTGATGGTTATTTGTGCAATGTCATAATCATGTGAATTATTGGCGTTTGGATTCGTATGTTGCTGTTTTTTTGTAACCTTCAACTTTTGGTATTATTTGGTATATGTTCATGAATGTGTTGCTGGATTAGAATAGTTAGCGCACGCCAAATGTGGGACTAGCGAGCGCTAACGTGGCATGGCTAACGCACATGAAGTCTCTGTAAGAGCACACACTAATCAACTTGGGCAGAAGATCGGGAATTACATTCTGGCCGTAGGTCTAATTTTTTTTGCGATTGTTAGGCTGACCGTTTGTGACCATATTCTATGTGTGTTGTACAGGGATAACAATTGTTGTGTGTGATTATGTGTATTTTGAACTATGTTCTTATCCGCCGTGTTTGTATATTTCAAAATGACTTTTCGGTATTTTTGCCAAACCATTTCTATTTTAAAATGACCTTTCGGGTATCTCGTAAACTTGGGTTATATCGTTAACCCTTTTTTCTAACTCTTTTGTCGGTAGGTTTAAGGGGTGACTTAACGTACATTTTGAAACTATTAAGTTTTGGCGTCTTCGTCTTGTAATTTCAAATGGTATTTTTATGACGGTATTTGGTATTTGGAAAATGACTTTTGGTGAGTATTTGGAAAGTATTACCGGCATCGGCCTTTTTGGCATTTTTGAATGTTTTTTAAAATGGTTTTCAACTTGGTGGGTTCCGGCGCGAGACCCGTATAGAAGGTGGTTTTGATATAATGAATGACTTTAATTTCATTGCATTTATAATTCACATAGCAATGATATTATAAATATAAATTGTCGGGATAATGGTTTGTACATTATGCTCTAGTTTGAATTAAATCATAATGTATATATGATTTAATTGTGTTTGATTGAAAATGACTTTTGTGAGTATTTGGAAAGTATTACCGTCATCGGCCTTTTAGGCATTTTTGAACATTTTTTAATATGGTTTTCAGCTTGGTGGATTCCGGCGCGGGCCCCGTATAGAATATGGTTTTGATATAATGAATGAATTTGATTTCATTGCATTTATAATTCATATAGCAATGATATTTTAAATGTAAATTGTCCTGATAATGGTTTGTATATTGTGCTCTAGTTTGAATTAAATCATAATGTATATATGATTTAATTGTGTTTGATTGAAGACGGAGATGTGGATATCTTTGGTATGTGTTATGATCTTTCGTTGCGATAGGTTATTGCTTGTTAGTATGCCGATGGGCAAAGGTCGTGGTCGTAACCATGGTGCCGTTGACCACGGGGACCAGATGCGGAATCGAGAGAATGTTGCCGGGAATGATATTGATATTGGTGTTGCTACTATACTGCAACAAGTAGCAACACAGATGACTCACTTGACCCAGGCGGTTCAACGCAACACTGACGGGACTCAGAACGTCGGTGTAAATCAATGGCTTCGAGAAGTAATTCATATGAATCTTCCTCGATTCGCTGGTGTTGCGGATGTGTTAGGCTGGGATGGTTGGCTTTTCCAGTTGGGAAAGATATTCGAGGCTGTCGCTTGTCCTGAAGAGCGGAAGGTACCTATCGCTCAGTACCTTCATGATAAAGATGCCGCTAATGGGTGGGAAGCTATTAAACCTCGTGATCGTGATGTCACGTGGGCGAAGTTCCAGGCATTCATGGAAGCTGAGTTATGTCCGAAACCGATTAGAGAGCAGAGGATTCGTGAATTTTATTTGGAAGAACCGCAAGATATATCGGTGTCGCAGGCTATCATCGATTATAGTAAACAACTCAATTATGTGCGAGATTGGGTGAGGACCGAGGAAGAGAGGATCCTTCACTTTGACGGACGGATGAAGCCGGAGATTCGCTTGTAGATGTCAGGATTCACTTACACTTCATTGAGGGACTATCAAGATCGAGCCTTAGCCCGCGAACTAGCTTCGTTATCGTCGGAGCGGGTGCCCGAGTCAAAGAAGCAGAGGAAGTCCGATGACCTTGTGGACAATGCAGGAGTTGGTGTTCCTAGTTTGCAACATCGTAGGCTTTCCGCTGTGAAGCTCCATCGCTTGATACGTGGGACTGAGAGTTCCAAGTCATCTGCTTTGACTCTTGGTAAAGCCAGGAGGTGTTTTAACTGCAATATGTCGGGACATGTTCGTGCACATTATCCTTCTCCACCAGTAACATGTTACAAGTGCGGGCTCGAGGGACACCGGGTTCAGTTTTGCGACTTGGTCACCGAGCCTTCCGATGCATGAACTTGAGCACTGATATCAGGACCGACTCCGAGGAGTCTCTGAGGGGCGTGGTCTATCAGTTGTATGTTATGTTATTTCCTTACTTTGTTTTTTTGAATTTCGGAGATAAACTTCTTTTATCCGAAGTGGATTGGAGTTTGAACTTCTGTATTTTCAGCTCTGTCGACTCGTTTATGTTCGTTGACATTTTCTGAACTTGTCCTGTCCCTTGCTTTTGTTGATCGAACGAGTGTGGTATTGTTTCGGAATAACCTGTTTGTCGTTGTGACTTTTCAATTGCTATTCCATTTCCTGCGGATCTTATGTGAATGCACATCTTGTTGATTTCACCGGATCATATATTGTCTCGAGTCGAGATGTGAACTTTGGGGTTGTTGTTTGAGTTTTATTGTTCGTTGTGATTCGAACATGATTGTTCGATTGTCGTTGTCTCGATCGTTGTGGTTCGATCGTTTGATTGTTCGGTTTTTGTTGATCTCGTTTCGTGATTGTTGAGCATTCAGACTCCTTCGTAATTTCCTTAAGTTCGGGAAATTAGTCTCGTTTTCGACCTTCCAACCCTTGGGCTGTGGAATTTTGTATTTGTTTAGCGAGTAGCTCGCGTTTTGATTGATGTACTGTCGGGTTGGTCAATCGTATTGATTTTCGTTCGCTGTGTTTTGTTATTGTTCTGGTGTAGCGATTTGGATGGTAGCAGCTGCGTGCTGCATGTGAGTCGTCGCAGGTTGTCAGCAACGGATATCGTGTGTTATCTGAGTTGTTTTGCGTTGTTCGTTCTATGTTTCAAGTTTCGAGGATGAAACTTCTTATAAGAGGGGTAGAATCTAATACCCGAGATCTTAATTCTGATTTCGTTGAATTTTCTTCGGTCAAACGGACTGTTGTCATCCGCGTCGTTGGAATCACATGCTTGTAACGTTGAGTTTCGTAGCCTGTTCGTTATTGTTTTGGATCATAGTCGGTGTGTTCGCATAATCGAGACATCGTCGAGTATCGAGCCGGATGGTCGGGTGTGGGCTGGATCGAGTTACGACCGTAAGGCCTGGCCGATTACGGCCGTAAGACTTCCGAACACCTGGGCCTGGGACACTCGGTTACGGCCGTAAGGTCTATTTGGTTACGGCCGTAAGGCTTGTTACGGCTGTTGTGATATTTCGTTAAACGCAAGTGCACGTCATCATTGACAAGTAATAAAGTGATGAGTGAGTTATCGTTCCCACGAGGACTGAATCACTAAGTACTGATTTTTATGTATTCTAGTTTTATTTGAACAGTCGAATTTTGAGCTGCAATTAATAACTAAGGAAATCCAATAAAAGACTAAACAGTATAAACGATCGCTCGAAGAAAGAAAATCAAATGATAAATAAGTCTAGGATTGTGAATCCACCTCGGTTTATCCGAATTTACTCTCGATTATCTGAAGTTAATGATTCTCCCAATTTATTGAAGGCGAAGATTGCTAATATACTCTACCGCCTCTCCCGAGGTCAATAGATTTTTCTAAAGGCGAATAACGCACTCTATCCCTAGGTGAATTAATTCGTCAATAGGCAAAAAGCACAAAATCTCCAAAAGGCCACGTAGTTCCTATGAGTATATTCCTATCTCACAAGATAAAACGGTTCTCACCAATAGTTCCTCACCAACTCTCCTCTCCCGATTCGGGTTGCGTAATTAAAACAATCCAATTATTGGCCAGATAATTGAAAGCATTAAAATCGATTGGGAAAACTCAACAGAAAAGGGAATTATATAGATACTCAAAAGCAAATCCGTCACAACCTCAGTTTCATCAAAATCCTAGAACAGGGTTTTAGCCTGACATGCTAAATTATAAAAATACAGAATTAATGAATGAAAGCATGAAAATCAAACACAGACGAAGACTCGGATTCCTCCGTTCTTCTGGCTTCCGCCCTCTGCTCTTCGTGTCTTCTGCTTCTTCTCCTTGATGATAATCAATTCTCCGATCCCCATCCCTATGACCTTAAACCCTTATCTATAACTCCCTAGCAGCCTCCAAAACGGTCTGTGTGATTAGGTCGAGAATCGGCTTCAAAACGGCCCAAACTCGCGCGGAGTACACCAAAACCGCCCCGTGGGCCGCGGCTCACTTAATCTGTGCCGCGGCTCACGGCGCACAGATTAAAACCTGGGCGCTATTTTTTTCTTCTGGGCCGCGGCTCACTATATATGTGCCGCGGCTCAGAGTACAGTTCACTCTGGTGCCTGCTGGTCCTCTGCGTGTGCCGCGGCCCGCTTGCCTTGTGCCGCGGCCCCAGGCTAAAATTCGCCGTTTTCGTCCGTTTTTCATCGTTTCGGCTTTCGGACTCCAATTTCCTGCAAAACATAAAATAATAGGGCATCAAAGGCTCATTTATGCAGATTTACTCATGAAAACAATACAGAATAATGATAAATAAAAATACCCCCAAACTTGAGCCTTTGCTTGTCCTCAAGCAAAAAATAATCAATTTCAACAAAAGAATATCGTGAATAGTCGTGCAACTCATAGTGCTCAACCTAATCAATACTATCCTGAAAATCTCAAAGAATAATACAAGTATTGTAATAGTGAGCCACGTTCAGGACACCGATTCCACAAAGTAACCAATTTCAGTCCTAATCAATCGTTCATGAAGAAAATCGAGCTCAAAGATTAACAAGCGTGAATTTAATCGACCGCCAATATGAAGGGTTAAAATAAACAAGCTAACTCGCCCAATCCCACAGTCTAGTGGCAAAAATTTCAAGAGTTTCATCATAAAAAATAACCCTCGGACAGTATTCCCTTATATATGATCAATAAATTCATTCGAGTTGACCACTAGGTTCGGATCTCGGGATGTTTCATCGGGATAATCCTAGGGTGGAAATCCATTCTCATGTGTTGGGGAACCGTTTGACGTAAAAGACACTCATGGGGCACATGGATGCTTCTAGTTACTAAGTTCCCCTCCACATCGGAGAAACAACTCGAATAGCTATTTCACGCATGTCCGATTCAAGATTGCTGTTTTACGCGAGAGTAAACAACGGGTCACGTGAATACCCCCGGTTACTCGGCTCCCTATCATCGGCACATGCGAAATCTCTAAACTACTAGTCTAATCAGGGTCGTCGTTTATGCGAGAGTAAACAACGGGTCACGTGAATACCCCCGGTTACTAGACTTCCCATCATAGAACCAATAATATCTCGACTTTTGGGAAAAACTGTCCGACTCTAAACTCAAAGCAAGTGCCAACACGACTTATGTTACTGGACGACTAGCTAACCGAAAAATGTAACCAAACGTATCGACGGCGATTTGAAAACACGTATGTCTCCTCTCTTATCCGCTAAGATCTCTACAAAAAACGAAAAAATTTCGGACCTAAATGAAGACTTAACAGAAACAGATATCGCTGACTGCAACTAAACTAAAACTCAACCGTTTCTTCAGAGAGAAATCAGTATTGTAACATCAGTTTCACACAAAAAGTAGCACGAAAAATTCACGAATAAGAGTAAAATCATGACAAGCAAGGCTAGCAACAAAAAGATAACTAAAAATAACGAAAGTGCAAACGAAATAAATAAGTACAGCAATAAGTATATCAACAGAAAGTAAACCCCCTCAAACTTAGGACGTACATTGACCTCAATGGACAAAAAGAATAATATGCAATAAAAGAAAAAGGTCAAGTACTCCCCTACAGTCAGCTCACGAACTGGCGCCGGCGTCGTCCGGCGAGTCTGCGTGTATCTCAACTACACCATGCAGAACGTGAATGAGTGAGCTTGCAACAACAAAGAGGAAATTAAGGATGAGCTCTCAAGTTTAAACATGATGTAAGGGTTGGGAGATAATATAATCCGATAAAACGATTCGTTGCATATAGTTTGAAAATGCTTGCCTTAACAATTTTTCATTGCTGCAATTTATCAAACACTTGGTATGCACAAGTCAAAATGAAGAACAAGAAGTTTAATGGCTAACTCCAAATCCCAAAAATAATAACACAGATATATAGCCATGAAAAACGACAACTAACATCACCAATTCGTTCATAATCACCAATCCCATCACAATCAAATACCATATTCATCATATTCCAACTCCATTTTTGAGAAAACATTGAAGAACAACTAGCAACATATAACTTCAATTCACTTTTCAAGTCATGTATCAATTATGATTAAGATATCGAGAATTACCTGACTTGGAATGAAGAATGCAAGAAGAAGGAGCAGAAAAAGATATCGGCCGATCGCTGTGCAAAGGAAAGGGAAGAAGTTTACCTGAATCCCGGCCGATCGAGTATAAGAAGGGAACCTAGGCTTTCCTATTTGCGACGGGGGCCGCGGCACAGCCTAAGTGAGCCGCGGCCCATAGTACTGCACAGGACCTTTTTTTATGTCGCTCGTGCCGCGGCTCACTACGGTGCCGCGGCTCGGCATATGTGCCGCGCACGCAGTACACCTCCTGGGAAGATTTTTGGTAATTGGCGTGCCGCGGCTCAAGAAGAACGTGCCGCGCTCGGGGTCCGATGTGCCGCGGCTCGCAAGATCGTGCCGCGCAGCAGTACACCGTTTGGCCTTTTCTCGCCATCGTGTGTGCCGCTCACTATTCTTGTGCCGCGGCCCATCATTGATTTCTTCCCTGGGGTGATTCCTGCACAGAATTTTTAAAGGAAAACATCAAGAACGAGAGGGATAAGCAAATCAAAGCAAAAATGACGAAAAATAAAGACTCTAAATAGCAAGAAAACACTAAAAATAAAAACACTACAACTAATACTCGGGTTGCCTCCCGAGAAGCGCTAAGTTTATAGTCTTCAGCCGGACTTTTCTAGCATTCATCCGGCGGTGGATAAGACGACACTCGTCTTCTGCGCGTCTATTGGATTTCCCAAGTAGGCCTTCAACCGCTGTCCATTAACTTTGAATTTGCGGTCATCTTTTTGTACTTCCACCGCACCATGTGGGAACACTTGAACTACGGTGAATGGCCCCGACCACCGTGAACGCAATTTCCCGGGGAATAACCTTAAGCGAGAATTAAATAACAACACTTCTTGACCCGGGACAAACTCTCTCTGTGTGATGTGCTTATCATGCCAAATCTTTGTTCGCTCCTTATAAAGCTTTGCATTTTCGTATGCGTCGTGGCGAATTTCCTCCAACTCGTTCAGCTGTAAACAACGCTTCTCACCAGCAGACTTCAGATCAAAGTTTAATTTCTTTATCGCCCAATAAGCACGATGTTCCATCTCTACGGGCAAATGGCAACTTTTCCCATAAACTAATCTGTAAGGCGACATCCCGATAGGTGTTTTATATGCAGTACGGTACGCCCAAAGTGCATCATCGAGTTTAAAAGACCAATCTTTTCGAGACGAGCTGACTGTTTTTTCTAGGATCCACTTCAGCTCTCGATTTGATATCTCGACTTGACCGCTCGTCTGAGGATGGTAGGCTGTAGCAACACGATGAGTGACTCCGTATTTTCTCAAGACCGCATCAAGGAATTTGTTGTCGAAATGTGAACCACCATCACTGATAATAGCACGTGGAGTCCCAAAACGCATAGAAATGTATTTTTTTATAAATTTGATCACGACATTTGAACTATTCGTTGGTAGTGCCACCGCTTCAACCCACTTTGAGACGTAGTCCACGGCTACCAAAATATAGAGATTCTTATTGGATGGAGGAAATGGACCCATGAAGTCTATCCCCCACACGTCGAACAATTCAACCTCAAGTATGGTGTTCAGCGGCATTTCGTGTCGTCTTGAGATGTTTCCTGTCCGTTGACACCGATCACATGTGGACACAAAGGAGTGAGCATCCTTGAATAATGACGGCCAATAGAACCCCGATTGTAAGACCTTTGCCGCTGTTCTATTTCCACTAAAATGTCCACCGTAGGGTGATGCATGACAATGGTTCAGCACACTGTGGATTTCCTCATCTGGAATACATCTGCGAATGATTTGATCGGGGCATCTTTTGAATAGAAAAAGATCGTCCCACAAATAATACTTAGCGTCTGAGATTAGCTTCTTCTTTTGATGGCGTGAGAGGTCGTTTGGAATTGTTTTGCTTGCCAAGTAGTTCACTAGATCAGCATACCAAGGCGCGTGTTGCGAACCCAACTTGTAGAGCTGCTCGTCGGGAAAGGTTTCCATGATTTGCGGATGACTTTCTCCTCGCTCGAGGGGACTCTCTAACCGTGAAAGGTGATCGGCTATAACATTCTCAGTCCCCTTTTTATCCCGAATTTCCAAGTTGAATTCTTGAAGGAGAAGCACCCACCTAATCAACCTTGGTTTAGCATCCTTCTTTTCCAAAATGTATTTTATTGCTGAATGGTCGGTCCACACTATCACTTTTGTCCCTAGTAGATACGCCCGGAATTTATCAAATGCAAAGATTACCGCCAACAATTCTTTTTCTGTTGTGGCATAATTTCTTTGGGTGTCGTCGAGTGTTCGGCTCGCATAATACACGACGTGGAACACTTTCCCTCGTCTTTGTCCCAAAACAGCCCCAATGGCAAAATCACTCGCATCACACATTAATTCAAACGGAAGGTCCCAGTCTGGAGCGACTATAACCGGTGCCGTGCTTAGAGCTTTCTTCAATAAATCGAAACTTTCTTTACACGACTTGTCAAAATTAAACAGAACATCCTTCATTAATAGATTACACAACGGCTTCGTGATCTTCGAAAAATCCTTAATAAATCGGCGATAAAAACCGGCATGTCCCAAAAAGCTTCTAATCCCTTTAACCGAAGTAGGTGGAGGCATCTTCTCGATTGTTTCAATTTTCGCCCTGTCGACTTCAATTCCATGTGAGGATATTTGATGGCCAAGTACTATGCCCTCCTGAACCATAAAGTGACACTTCTCCCAGTTCAAGACCAAATTTGTCTCTTCGCATATTTTTAGGACTTTTTGCAAATTTTGCAAACAAATGTCAAACGAATCACCAAAAACAGAAAAATCATCCATAAAAATCTCAATGCAATGCTCTACCATGTCAGAAAAAATAGCCATCATACACCGTTGAAAAGTAGCCGGCGCATTACATAATCCAAAAGGCATGCGCCTATAAGCGAAAATGCCGTATGGACATGTAAATGTCATTTTCTCTTCGTCTTCTGGGGCTATATAAATCTGATTATACCCAGAATAACCATCAAGAAAGTAATAAAAATCGTGTCCGGCTAATCTATCTAACATTTGGTCAATAAAAGGTAAGGGGAAATGGTCTTTTCTAGTGGCTTTATTTAACTTCCTATAATCTATACACATACGCCACCCCGTGACAATCCTAGTGGGAATTAATTCATTATTATCATTTTGAATAACCGTTATCCCACCCTTCTTTGACACAACTTGGACCGGACTTACCCACTTGCTATCAGAAATCGGAAAGATCATACCTACGTCGAGGAGTTTTAAAACCTCGACTTTTACCACCTCCTTCATGTTTGGATTCAAACGGCGTTGATGCTCCACGGATGGTTTGTAGTCTTCTTCCATCAAAATCTTGTGCATGCAAATGGACGGGCTGATCCCCTTAATATCCACAATAGACCATCCAAGAGCAGATTTGTGTTCCCTCAAAACTCTCAATAGTTTCGCCTCTTGATCCCCCGCTTAAGTGGCCGAAAGAATAACTGGCAGGGAATCGTCGGGTCCCAAAAATGCATATTTTAAATGAGACGGCAACTTCTTGAGTTCCAACTTTGGAGGTTTCTCGATTGAGGGGACGGGTCGAGTTAGTGAATTTCCGTAGCGTACGTAGTGTCCGGCAGTAGCGTGCGCTACCTGCCGAGCCTAACCGATTCCAGAACCCCAGGACTCCACTGTCCGCACTCCGATGGCGTTAAGGCGGTAGATAACGTGCGCTTACACTGCCGATAGCGCGCAGCCTTCCGGCCATAGCGTGCGCTACGCCGGTTCCTTCCGCACCCGTCCGACCGGTGCCCGCAATCATCCGGCCAGTCCGGCAACCGTCCGGCCAGTGCTCGAACACCAGGGCTCGACGACTCGATTTCTGAAAACGCACGGAACGAACACGACGAAAAGTTCGCGGACGACATCAACGACCCGAAATGAAAACATAATGCAATAATTAATCGTACGCGACCAAGAAATGGGTCGATACAACAACTACAGATACAGATACCCATAACTTTGGGTAAATTACAAAATGGCCCAAAACGCCCGAAAATCACGATACGTGATCGAATAATCAAACTGAAGTTCACAACACATCTAACAAAGTTAAACGGACTTACGGGAAACTCGAAACAGCAGTTTCGAACCAGATTCGCAAGAATCGAACTCAAGTGCGGAAAAGTCGCTAAAAAGCACGGAACTCAACAAAACGGCACCGAAACGAACTCGGATGTCAAAAAGTGTAGAATTAATCATTCCCAGAATGACGAAACGGTCATGAGCGTGTCGTCCAAATGGACTTCCGCCGAAAAAGGAAATTACCGGAAATCGAAATTACGGGTATTACACAGACAATGAGTTCTGGCCGTCGATAGCGCACGCTATGTGTTGGTCCTAACGTGCGTTAACTGTGCGCAATACGTACGTTAAGTCCTTGCCATAATGTACGTAATGGTCTTCGTTTTTTTGGACAGGAGGTTCTGGCGATCGATTACGTACGCAATATTTTGTGCCTTACGTACGTAATACCGATAACGTACGTTATCCTTCGTGTATAATGTATGTAATGCTGGCGCGGGTTTATATACCCAGGGGTTGACCGTGTTCGTCATTTTTCATCCTTCATTCCTTTCTCCGTGGCTGTGGCAACTTGTGGCGATCGAAGGGTGATTTTGGAGTCTTGTAACTCCAAGTTTACATCTTCCGTGAGTTCTTGGTGTTGATTAATATCATCAATCTGTGTTCTTCGTATTTGATTCGAGGTAATCATCTTGTAAACTCTTCTTTTATATTTCGTGAATCTTCAAGATTCAGGTTGTTCTTCATGAATCGTGTTGTTGTATATCATCAATCAGTTGTATTGATTCTCTCCCTATGATTTAATTCGTGTCTCTTGTCGTATCCGGGTTCGAGTGATGTTCTTGATGTTCTTGGGGAAGTATTGAAGCCCAAGTGTTAGATCTTTTGTTTCTACGAATTCTTGTTGGGAATTTCACATATTTTCCATCCTCCTTGCGATCAAATTCGTAGTAATTATGTTGTTCTTGTGTTTTCACCCTAGTTGAAGGATTCGAGGGTTTCCGGTCGAGCTTTCCCGTTGTTTTGAGTGCTTTGGACTTGAGGCGAGTATCTCATCTATATTCTTTATACTTTGAGAATGTGATGTGTTGTGAATTTAACGTGGACTTGTTAGTGACGGTATATTTAACCGTAACTTACTTTTAAATGAAGATGTGATTTTATGAAAGTAATTACGAACGTAAACTTGAGTTTCATGAAGAATGATAACAACCACTTCATTTTTTTTATGCTTAAAATGGATACTAGAAATGAGCAGTTACCCAAAGAATTGTGGAAACACGTAATACTTGTATTATTCGCTCGTTATCCTTTTTCCTGAATGATGGTGTGGTGTGAATGTTGTGCCTTTCTTGAAGTTATGATGTGTTAACTTATGTGTTACGTGTTTGCGGATTGTGGTGAATATTGTACATTTGTTGTTGTGTATCTTAGTGAATTGAGATGTTATCCGGGTAGGGTCCCATCAAGGCTTCCGACGACGAGTTACTTGCGAGTACGGCCAGATGTAACGTTGTGACCATAAGGTTATCAATTCGGGTAGGTTTGGAGAGGACTCCGAGAATCGTCACTTGAAAGTGCGATGTCATGATAACTTATGGGCGTGTTTGAATAATGTTATCCGGGTAGGGTTCCGTCGAGGCCTCCGGAGGCGTGTTACTTGTGAGTACGGCCAAACGTTACGAGTTGACCATAAAGTTATCTAATCGGGTAGGTCTGGAGAGGGCTCCGAGAATCATTACTTGCGAGTACGATATCAAGATAACTTATGGGTGTGTTTGAGTTGTTTTCGATGAGCTAATCCGGGTTGGACCTTTGGGGCCACTGTTTATTTGATATCTCTGAAATGTAAATGTTTGAATCTTGGATCCCGATTATATTGGTGGATATGGTTTTGGTCTTTGAGGTTTGGGTTGAGAATAAAATCATTTATATGATTTTGAAAGAAAATCATTTTGGAAAGGAAAAATATTCATATTTCATGATTTTACACTGAGACCCCCGAAGCCTCTAGATAATCTCTTAAAGTGATTTCTGGAGTAATTCACATGATCCATTTTAAAGCAAATGATTTTGAAAGACTAGACTCGGGGATCGTGTTACTACCTTGTCGAAAGGTTATTTTCATAACGGTTGTATTCTTGATGTATAATTGTATAGCTTGGTTACTTGCTAGCGATTTCCATCGCTAACCCCTCGTTGGGGGATTATGTTATGTTTTTCAGGTATTCCGATTTGAGAGAGAGCAACCACAAGATCGGCATGGAGGATTATGTAAAGCAGCGATACTAGTCACAGTTGTAGTCAGTTGTCCGTCAGTGATCTGTCGGTCCGAGTATTTATTTCTAGTCCTTTGTCATCCTTAAGAGGATGGACATGTTGTGTAAATTGTGATCGAGTTGTATTTTGGTTTATCAGTTGTACTGCTATGTCATATTTTGAGAGACCTAATCGGTCTACGATTTTATGTTTTGGTCGAATTGACTACGTGTGGGTTTGTTTTGTGGTTTCTTGCCTGGTATATTCTTGCGGAAAGGATCTACGGCGTGTAATGTCCTTAAATGGATTGGGGGTGTTACACCACCCACGTATATGTTGAATTACATAATCCATTAAAGTAAATAATTGTATGTATAATAAATAGACGCGGGTATAATATTATTATCATATTGTACCTCTTCTATGACGACCAAGTCTTCTAGATGGGTATCGAGCATAATACACTTGAGTCGCTTGACTTGGAAATATAAATGACTCGGCAGTCGCTTGTCTTGCTAGGGGATCGAGTTCATCTAACTCGTGTAGACAATTCACTTTGCGGTTGTCGAACCAATCACATTTAAATAGATGAATAACTTGTTCAGGAAATCCAGTATTGTAGAACGTGAACTCCAATACCTCTAGTAGCATCCCGTAGTACTTAGACAAATCTCCGGAACTATTTGCACTTGTAATACACAATCCACTATTCACAGTCTTTTTATTTTGCCCGTGAAATTAGGTATGAAATTTCAATCCATTCACCACGTAACCTTTGTACATCTTCACTAATCGATCACCTCTAAACAATGCAGCAAGTTGAGAGTCCTTTAATTCTGTGGTCGCAACCAATCTTTCAAACCATGGAACTAAGTGATTAACTCGTGCGAACTCCAAGTCTCTGGTGGAGATATTACTCTATAGTTGATTCTCAAATGCACTGAAATACATAATGTGTAAATACATGATTACATGTAAAAATATGGAATATCAAAATAATAATCGTACCATAGATATGGTTCTGCTTCTTCACAGTTCGTAAGAATATATAGGATTGCCATATTCCATTCAACTTCAGCCATGCGTCATCCCTTACTTTTTCCCATTACTCGACCTTTTGGTGTAAATATCGACAATTGTCCTTCAAATTGAGGGGCAAATAGAACCTCGCTCCTTTTTAGTCATTTCGTCATTGTGTCGATTTCTTTGTCGAAGTAGAAGGAACAAAAATTTGTGATCTCAGTCAGTAAATAGGCCTCACATATGGATCCCTCAACCTTTGCTTTATTGCTCACCACATCTTTTAGAATAAACATCATCCTGTACTGTACGAAATACTTAATTTATAAATACATACACGACATAATGCATATATTAACATAAAGAAAAGAAGAGTACCTCTCGAATAGGTACATCTATCGATAGAAGACCGATCCCCCGACAAGGGCCTCGTATGGAAGATGAACAAGCATATGTTCCATTGAGTCGAAGAATGCTGGAGGGAATATCTGTTCCAACTTGCACATAATCACTATGACAGTCTTGGATAAGTTTCTCATGTCAGACGCTTTAATATCACTCGTGCACAATGCTCTGAAACAGTTGCTCACCTCCGTTAATGCTTCCCAAATCGGCTCCGGTAAAAAATCTTTCAAGGCAATAGGTAGCAATCGTTGCATAAAAACATGACAGTCATGGCTCTTCATACCATTTATTCAATTAGTATCGAGATTCACACAGTTTGATATATTCGAAACATGCCCGTCTGGAAATTTTAGCTCTTTAAGCCACTCGTATATTGCATGTTTCTATTCTGTGGTGAGCGTATATATTTCTTTCAGCTTTCTATTTGTTCCCTCTGGTACAAACAACCCATCTCTTGTTGTGTACAATGGAAAGTCGCGTCTCACCTTCAGGTTGTCCTTAGTTTTTTGGGGAATGTCCATGACTATGTTAAGTATATTATCAAAGAAATTCTTTTCACAGTGCATGACGTCTAAATTATGACGAATCAGTAAGGTAGACCAGTAAGGGAGCTCCCAAAATATGCTCCTTCTTGTCCAATTATGCTTTTCTCCAAACCCTTCAATACCTTCATAATTCACACCAAAGGTCACATCAGGAATACAATCAGCAATAATTTTCATTTCACGCCCTCAACGTCCTAAAAATGAGCTTTCTTCATGACCTTTGTAAAAATCACGTTTGTTTTTTATGTAAGGGTGCCTATGTGGGAGAAAACATCTGTGATAGTCGAACAATGATGGTTTCCCTCCATTCTTTAAATAAAAAGCAGAAGTACTTTCCATGCAATAAGGGCATGCTAACTTTCCATGTGTGCTCCATCCCGACAACATACCATAGGCTGGAAAGTCATTAATCGTCCACATCAGAGCCGCACGCATCGAGAAATTTTCCTGCCTTACATAATCCCAGGTTGTAGCACCATCTATCCACAAACTTTTTAGCTCATCGATCAAGGGTCGGAGCATCACATCAATGTTCATCCTTGGCCCTTTAGGGCCAGATATAATAAGACTTAAGAAAATAAACTCGTGACGCATGCATAAAGTTGGTGGTAAATTATACGGAGTTACGAAGACTGGCCAACAAGAGTACTGGGCACATGTTCCTCAAAATGGATTAAAACCATCAGTACAAAGACCGAGCCTGACATTTCGAGGATCTGCAGCGAACGAATGATGCATACGATCAAAGTGTCGCCAAGCTTCAGCGCCGGGAGGATGAATTACTCTTTCTGACTCATCATGGCACTTTGTGTGCCATGTCATGTGTTCAGCAGTTTTGCGCGACATATACAACTGCTTCAACCTATCAGTGATTGGAAAATACCACAATTTCTTTTGTGCACTCGATTTCCCTTCCTCGTACCGTGGCGCTGCACAACTAGGACAAAATTTCAAACTCTCACCTTCCCCATAGTACAGAAAACAATTGTTGCTACAAACGTCATACTTGATCACTCGCAAACCAAGTTTCGACATGATATTTTTTACTTCAGAATAATTATTGGGGATTTGGCTCTGATATTGCTCCGGTCCCTTGCCCTTGTTGCTTTTGATGAAATAATCCATTGCTTTTTGTGAGGCATTATACGTCGTCTAGAAATTCATTACCTCCGTAACCCACTGCAACAATGACTTATTATGCAACTCATACAAAGGCCGATCAGCATACTCTAATAGATCATAAAATAATTTTGCTTCACGATTTGGCTCTGCCGGCTCATTATCAGTGTAATTGTGAAATTGAGGAAAACTATCCATGACCATATCTCTTTGTGATGCCAAATAATTTTCTGCAGGTGTAGAAGATGATCCTCCTATGTTGTATCATTGATCCCTCAATTTTGATAATCTTCACCATGGCATACCCAAACACGATAATCCGATGCAAATACACACTTATAAAAATGTTACATGACTGTATTGCGATCACGTTCACGTCGATTCTTACACTTTTTGCATGGACATAATATCTTACTACCAACTACTACACGAGCGAATCCAAAATTCAGAAACATATTAACACCATCAATAAATTCTCTAGTAATCATACCGTCGGGACCACGACGTTTTTCGTACATCCAGTCTCTAAAAATTGATATTTTTCACTGCATACAAATAAATAACTATAAAATATAAAAATATTTTTATTGCATTCCAAATAATCTATTATCAACTAAAACATAAATAATATTTTCGGATTTAATATAACATTTATAATCAACAAGAAAATGAGTATAATCAACTAAATTAAAATTAAATAGAAAATTCGTATCCGTACCTTATGAAAATATAATATTTTTTTTGAATTATGAATATAAAATCAACTAACTTTCATCAAACTAAATTTTAATTTAATATAACTACAACTAAATTATCAACTAAAAAGATAATTCTATTTCGTATTAACAACAAGAAAAATAAGTATAATCATATTTGCATACAAAATTAATATGCAAATTAAATTTCAATTATTTCTGCATACCTTATAATATCGACGAATTGCTTCAAAATGCTCAATATATCCTTGAATATACTTAATGAAAATAAAATATTTTATTTTTAATTATGAATATAAAATCAACGAACTTTCATCAAACTAAATTTTCATGTAATATAAAACTACAACTAAATTATCAACTAAAAAGATAATTATATTTGTTGGCCACTAAATATACTGGATACAACTTGGAAAGTGTTTTAAACAACAAGCTGTACTGTTTTAAATCTGAGTACGTAACGGAAGTCTTAAATACAGTTAGTTGCTGAGGAAACAACAACTCAATGTGCAGTGTATACTTAAATAATCACAGTTAATAAAACAATAAAGGCATAAGGTAAATAACACAGTATTTAAAGTGGTTTGAGGTAAACCCCTCTACGTCCACTGGTCCTCCACACAGGAGTAAAAAGTTTATTATAATTACTGCGTACACAACTACGTAATTATAACAACACTTAATCAATATATCGTTCACACAGATTGATATAAAGATCTTAGCTTTCAACCGTTCACACAGATTGGTTTGAGCTAACACTTTGACTGGATTTTTCACACACAGTTCTGAAGCTTCATCTTATTCAATGCAAGTCCTTCACACACAGTTCGGGAGTAGCAAAGATTCCTCAGTCCACACAGGGCTGATATGAGTTTGTTCAAAGATAGAACATGGTTGAACAACAGCTATGACTTTTTGGGCTATAAGCTGATGATGTGTTGTTCAAGGTTTAAGCACTGTATATCTCTTATATATGAATAGCAGAAAGATTGGGGAGATATGTTTTGCTCTGAATATTTCTTGTAAGCTTGATCGTTTGTAAGTCGTGAATAATTTATAGATTTTCAGCCGTTCTTTCGTTGTTTAGTTCTTGATGATCTTCAAACTCTGGAGATATATATATATATATATATATATATATATGGCCTCTGAAATATATCCGTTTGAAATCTATCCATTGGGCAAGATTCTGCGACAACAGATATTTGACTGAGATCCGGATATTGCGGGATTTTGAAGATCTTCTGACTTACAGTATTTAAATACTTTATCTTTTAGTATTTAAATACTTCTTTATCAACGGGACTTGACTTCTAGCGAATACTGAAGATTCTTTCTTGTCCTGTTGAGAGCTGTATGGAAGATATCACTGTGTTGATATTCGAGACAGCTTCCATACTTTAGCTTTGCGAAACTCTTTGCTGTATGATCAATATACTGTATGGATGAGAATGCGAGAGGTCTTCGATACATGTTTGATACTTGATCAGATTTTCAATACAGCTAGAGACGGTATTCAGGATTTGGCATATTGTCAAAACATTCTAACAATATGATCAATACAGGGATTTGTTATCCAAGCAGCATCGATAAAGGGATTGGTTATCCCAACAATTTCCTCCTTTTTGATAATTTGCCAAGTCCTTCCGAGTCTTCCTTTTAAAACCTTATGATGCTTAACCAAACATCCTTGATGATGCCAAAACTTTGACACTTAGCGGTTTGAAGTAGGGCAAACTTCTTGGTCTTCTTTCGAATGTTCTGGCCTTCGGTATTTGGGCTTAACACTAAGAACTGCTCGTAGGAAAGTTCAGCTTTTATCAAAAGAAAGTTACATTGAAAACTTATGCTTGGCGCGCAGGCACAATCTTACATTGTTTTCTAGATGCATACAACTTAAACTATGAACTGTTCGCAGACAAGTTCTTACAGCTTGTATATGAGATAGGTTTCATAATATGAGTACAGTAAGAATAAATAAAGTGACTGTAAACAAATAAGAACATAGTAGATTACGAGTTGTAATCTTTTGAGACAGGCAATAATTTTATTGATACTGAAATAGAGTACAAAGATTGCTATTTTGAAAGTAAAATTACAATCGAATAATACACTAAGGTATTGAGCTCCTAAAGTCAGAGTGTCTACATGGTCGATTGGAAGGGTCATTCTTGGTGTTTCGCCACCAGTTCTGGTGAGCGTCCTTGTCTCGATTCTGATAAATTGCACGTCCTTCATAAGATTTATCAAAGACTAGGATCCAGTCTTCTGGATGGGTCACCAAGTCGCCTTTTCGATGCTTTGACTTCATCTGCTGCTGTAGCGGGAGCGATCCGTCTTCTAGCTTCGTCTTGAATTCCTCTGCGGCTTCCTGTACCATTCTACATCTATTGAATAAAGCGGATTCCCTGATAAGTACAACGAAGTATCTTAATAGTTTATTTCTCCTCCAGTCTTTGATCTCTACAGCGGTAGGTTGACGGTCTGCCGGGAGGTTCATAGATTGCGGCTTTCGGACTAGGCTTTTCCAAGGATACTTAGGATCCTGGAATTCTGATCTATCTCCCTATATCCTCACGTTCGGCGTTGAGATTCGGGCTATGTCTGCAGTGATGGAGTCTTCAAACGGAGCTAACAACTCTTTTTCTTGCTCCAACCTCGTTCTCCTAGCGGCTTCCCGTGCTTCTTCCCCTTTTTTGGCATCATCGAGGTATGACACCTTTTCATCAAGACGTTCCAGAATTTCCAAAGCGGCATCCTGTTTCATCTCAATATTAGACATTCTTTCAACGAGGGAGGAGAGCACCTGCGACATATCTTTTATATTCTTGTCATGAGCTCGTAGTCGGGAACCGTATTCGATTAGAGCAGATGCAGTCTTGGCCTCAGATACGCGGAGTTTCGATTGCTCTTCCCTTAGGATCCTTTTTTTCTTCTCTTGCAGATTGCTCAGGGCTTGCTTAAGGACCTCTGGCAAGACAGTGAAGGCTTCGACTACTCGAGAGACTTCATGCTTTAATCTAGTCATTTCTTCAACAACATCAAGAGCCTTTTCTACTGAGTGTAGAGCATTGACTATGTCCTGAATAAATACAGTTTGGAGGCCAAGAGCACGTAATCGATCTTTTCTTGTTTCAGTGCGGGGAGAGTCTGGCTGGGCGAAGTCCTCTACTCCATTTAACCTTCTCAAATTCACGTCAGGGTGTGAAGTGAGTTGGACATCCTCAGGTATAGTACCGTCGTCGGATTCCAAAGCGGTTGATGGGGCGGGAGCAATTGTTTCGGGTTCGGCGGCAGGGGGTGTGGCATCCTCCTGTTTCAAAGATATTTCTGTAGACATGGATACAGGAGGGACCAATTCCTCCTGGTGTCTCTCAGCATCCGCCAGTTCCGGTAGAGGGACGGATTCCTCTTGCTGGATGGCACGTGATTCTTCTTCTTCGGCGGCGATAGCAGGCTCGGGTGCCTGTTGCGAAACATTGATGGGTGGATGTCCCTTCATCTTTCTTGGCTTGGGCTTCCTCTCGACTCATCCGCAAACCAGCCTGGAGTGCGTTGTCATCGTCGTCGGAATCAGGATCAGATTTTGGACTGTCGGGAGTTTCCATTGACGAAGCTTTTCCTTTCCTTTTAGCGTCAGCCTTATCAAGCAGATGACTCTCAATTAGCTCCTTGACGAATAAGTTGTCCCATTGGATCAGGACAGCAATTTCTTGGGTGTCCGTCACTTCCAAAACGAACTTCTCTTCGTTACACCACTCACTCCAGTTGTACAAGGTTTCGAACAGAGTAAGTCTAAAGCTCTTCCATTGGAGAAACCGCTCGAATGACTGTTCAATCTGCACGGAAAGCAGGGTCTTGGAAATTATTGTGTCCGGGGAGGGACTCCGTATAGCTTCTGGGTTTGCTGTAGGAAGGGGTTCCTCTACAGGTGTGGGATCCTGTATTGGAGAGTGATTCCTTACAGGGGATGGTACCCCGAAGGAAAGTGGATCCTGAACGGGTGTGGAATCCCGCATAGGAGAGGTAGATGTTGGCTCCAAACAGGCAGCCGACTCGCCAGAGTCTTTTGAGTTGGCAGATGTCCTCGTATCCATCATTGCCGCCAAGGGCTCGGGATCTACTGTCGATATAGTAGCGGGCATCTCTTCCACAGGGGTTAGGCCCTGGGGTAGTTTATCAGTGGGTTGCGCCACGATAGGAGCATCTTCGGAGGGTTATGTAGCTTTAGCTTTCGTAAGCCTCCTTAGCTTCCTTTTCGGATATCAGTAGCAACTGGTGTCTAGATGTGAGATCTTTTTCGTTTCTTTGAAGATTCGACACTTTGGGACTTAGAAGAAACATCCCTCGGATCTTCAGACAGCGGCAAGTTACGGATAAAAGGCCTGTTCGCAATCAGGATGCTCTGATTGAAGGCAGTGGGCCTGACGCCTCCTAAGAATATCCGCGAACTTATCTTCTTTGCTTCTGCGGTTTGCTGAAGTCCGCACTTCGTCAAAACATGGTTTAAGAATAAACCAAATGATTTCTTCTGAGTAGCAGGTTTGGACACCTCTTCCTGCAAACGTTTAAGGATAACCTAACACCAGTTGACCTTCTCGCAGGTCATTATGGCGACCATCATCCTGAATCTGAGATTTATGCACATCTCAAATGCACCTGTACGATTCTCAATAATGCGGCAGCAAAAATCATGTAAATAAACAAACGGTAAACAAAAATTTTTCTTATGGCATGTGGTATGAACCACTTCCACCGTTGCTAAACCGGTGAACAAGCCATAGTATTGAGTCAGCAGCTCTTGAGACCCAAAGGTCTCAAGTTCTTCCATGGTCAGGCCATCAGAGGGTAGCCTGGAGATGTTTTTGAGAAGCTCTTGGTCAATGCGGATCTCCACTCCGCGAATGATTGCTGTGATATCAGCAAAATGTACTCCTAGGGCCAAAGGCAAAAAATGAACCATGGCGTTGAGGTATAATTCCTCAACCAGATGAACGTCATAATTCTCGGTGGTGTGGCTCCCAAGGCGGTAAAGGTCTTGTTGACGGATTCTAGTGGTGACGACCTCCATGGCATCGACGTCATCACTTTCAGCGTGAATGCGTTCCATCATGACAGATCTGGAGAAGATCCATCCATCGATGAAGTTCAGAGACTTCTTGAGAGAGGTGGAAGATGTCTGAGTAGACGCCATTGATGAATCTCAAGAAAAGATGAAAAAGATTCAAGAAGAATATGCAGTAAACACAGAAAAACTTGTAGGCTGAATGCTTGAGTCCTCTTAAAATATGCAGAAGGCGTAAAGAGTCTCAAATGGCATTTGCAGTCCTTTTATAGTAGGCGGCGAAGAAGGGTTTTCAGAGAACGAATGGTCAGATGTAAGGGATGGAAACCGGTGTTTGAAATGAACGGTCACGATGGAGTGAGTGTAACTGGTACACTTATCCATTGAATTTTAAAATAGGAGTAGGTCCCACTTCTGACATTTGTTATTACCCTTAATGCCTGAAATGACGGTATTAAATATTAAACAATTTGAAAACATCACGGCTTTTGAGATTCAATTGTCCAGATGTCGTGTAAGGCATTTAATGTAAATGACGTTTGACATGAAAACAGGGCACGTGGACAAAAATTATTTTTAAAATGAAATATTATAATATATAATGAATCAAAATCCCATAATATGTGCTGTATTCGCGACGATACAACGTTCCCCCTTAAAAGGCACATATAGGTTTCAATTCTATACAACAACTTTTGGATTAATGCTGTATTCATGGGTCATACTGTATTCTCCCTTAATTATTGCACACATCAGCTGTAGGATGATTCATATTGCTTTGTTCCCTATAGTGCTGTATTGAAGGCTCTGAGTGTACAGATAATTAATGGTGGATACTGTATTCTTGGGTCTTACAGCATTCCCCCTCAATTGTTGAGTAAAAACAGTAAATACTGACAGGGAGTCAGGCTGTAGCAATCCCAATTCTTGTCAAAGCATGTTGAATCTTGCTGTATCGAGAGTCTTGGTGAAGATATCGGCCAACTCAATATCTGTATGAACTTTTTCCAGCCGAACATCCTTGTTCTCGACATGATTCCTTATGAAATGATGCTTCATGTTGATGTGCTTAGTGCGCGAGTGAAATATAGGGTTGTGCGTTATTGCAATTGCACTCGTGCTCTCGCACATGATTGGCGTTTTCTTGGCTTCAATCCCATAATCTGACAACTGTTGCTGCATCCAAATGATCTGCATACAGCAACTACCAGCAACATAGTATTCTGATTCGACCGTGGAAAGTGAGTTTGCCAATTGCTTCTTACTGAACCAAGAAACAAGTCTAGGTCCAAGAAAGTGACAAGTTCCACTTGTACTCTTCCTATCTAGCTTGCAGCGTCTGAGATCCGAGTCGCTTAGTCCTACATCGACTGTTCCTTTAATATACTTCAGGATTCGTTTAGCTGTATTGAAGTGTGATTCTTTGGGTGCTACTTGATATCTCGCACACACTCCTACAACAAACTGGATATCGGGCCTGCTAGCCATTAGGTACAGGAGCGAGCCAATAAGCTTCCTGTAGAGTGATTGGTCAACCGGCTTTCCGGCTTCATCAGCACTAATTTGCACGGAAGTGCTCATGGGAGTTGACGATGATTTGGAAATGTTCATTCCAAATTTGTTGAGAAGCTCCTTGCTGTATTTTTCCTGGTTGATGAAAATCCCTATAGGCAACTGCTTTACCTGCAAACCTAGGAAATAACTATGTTCTCCCATCATACTCATTTCAAATTTACTTTGCATGAGATGAGAGAACCTTTGACATAAAGCAAGGTTAATTGAACCAAATATAATGTCATCTACATTTGAACCATTAGAAGGTCATCACCTTCCTGTATTTTGAACAAGGTCTTGTCTACATCACCTTTCTCAAATCCATTATCGGTTAGATACCGGGACAGGGTCTCATACCATGCTCTAGGGGCTTGCTTAAGTCCATACAGTGCTTTCCTCAACCTGTATACTAGATCGATGCCGTCTGTGTTGGCAAACTCTGGTGGTTGTTCAACATAAACTTCTTCGGCAAGGTCTCCATTTAGGAATGCACTTTTGACGTCCATTTGGTATACGATGAAGCTCTTATGGGCGGTAAATGCTAAAAATATCCTAATGGCCTCTAGTCTGGCTACAGGGGCAAACGTTTCATCGTAGTCTATGCCTTCTTCCTGTCTGTAGCCTTGTGCGACTAGTCTGGATTTATTCCTTATAATTAGTCCATTTCGATCCTTCTTGTTTCTAAATACCCATTTGGTTCCAATAACTGATTGATGTGTAGGTCTGGGTACAAGATACCATACATTGTTTCTTTCGAGACCGTTAAGCTCTTCTTCCATAGATGTTATCCATTGAGAATCATTTAGAGCTTCTATGGTAGAAACAGGTTCGGATTGGGCTAAGAATACAACAATAGTGCACATATTGAGTCTTCTAAGCTCGGATTGAGATTTCCATTCAGGAAATGGTGATATCTCATTATCTGGTTCTTCTTGTACACACAGTACATTTCCTTGTGTACTCTGTATTCTCCTACGAGTAGAAACACCAGCATTAATATTTCCAATGATCATCTCTTGCGGGTGATCTCTCAACCATCTTCGGTCGGGTTCTAATTCGAGGTGTCGTGTTGTACCTTGAGTTGCTGTAGTTTCAGCTCCAGCTTGTACAGCATCGGCTTCATCTACGTCGATTCTTACAGCTGCGGGGTTGATTTCTAGGTCAACAAAGGTTCTATGGGAGTTGGTGGATCTAAGATGGAAAGTTGTTGGATGTTTGGAGTAACAGCTTCTACTCCTGTAGGGTCATGGTGAGGTTCGTCGAACACTACATGAACTGATTCCTCGATTGTCAGCTTCCTTTTATTAAAGATCCTGTAAGCTTTGCTGACGGAGGAATATCCTACAAATATTCCTTCATCCTACTTCTCATCAAAGGTTCTAAGTTGATCCCTCCCATTGTTCAACACATAGCACCTGCATCAAAAAATGTGAAAATACGAAACTAACGGAGTTTTGTTGTTCCATACCTCGTATGCTGTTTTGTTGTGGTGCTTGTTGACGATACAGCGGTTTTGAGTGTAGCATGCTATATTGGTTGCTTCACCCCAGAAACGCTGTGGCAACTTGCTTGCAGCAATCATTGTCCTTGTTGCTTCCTTCAGCTTCTTATTCTTTCGCTCGGCAACACCATTTTGTTGAGGTGTACGGGCAGCTGAGTATTCGTGTTGTATCCCATTTTTCGAACAGTATTGCTCTATAAAGCGGTTAGTAAATTTTGTACCTCTGTCGGAACGAATGGGCACGATACTCGATCCCTTTTCATTTTGAAGCTTTCTCAGGATCTCGGGCAGCTTTGATGTTGTTTCCTTCTTCTTGCTTAAGAAAATTGTCCAAGCATACCTGATCTGCTTCCTGTAAGCACAACTTCTTTGGTCAGGATGTTCTTGACTCTACAGTGATCTATATAGAATTACACCGAGAACTGTTTGTCACAGAACTGGCTAATACTAAGTAGATTGTACTGTAAGCCTTGAACATGAGCTACATCAGTGAATTTGAATTTTCCGACAAGAAGGTTTCCTTTTCCTCTTGTTCTTCCTTTAGATTTATCACCGAAGCGCACTTTTGGACCCGGACCTTCTACGAAATCTGATAGCTTGCTTCTATCTCCTGTCATGTGCCGGGAGCATCCGCTGTCGAAGTACCATATGTCCTTCTCCAAAATGTTCTGTAGCACATAAATTATGTAGATTTAGGTCCCATTTGATTGTTGTGTCCGTGAATGTTAGTGCCTTTTGGTACCCAATTTTCCTGACAGCAATTGGTTTACTGTAGGTTACATTTGGTACAGATTTGCGGTATCTACGTGGGGCATGTACGTAGTTACTGTATCCATGATAATCATTATACATGTAAGAATCAGGGTTATTATTATTAATCCAGTACGTATGTCGTCTCGGAGGTGGAGCCATTTTATTTGGCCTTCCATCTTGCCTTATGGGTCTCCAATTGGATTCCCAACGTTGTTGTTGATACTGTGTGGAAACTTGCTGTCGCGATGAATGACGAGGCTCCTGTATCCAATACCTAGGCGTGTTGTACTGAAAGTACTGTCGTGCAGGCCTTTGGTATTTGGATACAGCCTTCTTTCTGAACGACTGTTGGCGCTGTTGATATGCTCGGGGAGCATGCTGTTGTGTGCGCCTTACAGGTTGGAATTGGTTATGATTCTGCTGTCTTGAATAGGATTGTGGGGGCGGAATGACAGCCTTTGCTTTTTGCGGTGCAGCAGGTTCCTTCACAGGACTAGGAGTATCTTCCGATACAGGAATGTGTTCCACACTCTTGACGAACACAGTACTAGTTTTTTCTTTGTTGGAAAATGAGCTGTATCCTAAGCCACTTTTATCATGAGCATGTTGCCCAATGCTTAGAATTTCTTCCATTCTTTTAGATGATTTCTCGAAAGATTTCAGAATGGTCTCAAGTTCGCTTTCTCGTTTCTCGAGAGTATTAAATTTAGCTTCAGTAGAACAAAATCATTTGTCTTGCTTCCATTTTGGGACTTAGTCTCACTTAGTTCATGAGCAAGTTGATGATTGCTCTCCACGAGTTTTTCATGCTCGACCTTGCTGTTTTCACAATCAATAGACATATTTTCACAATTTATTTTTAGCAAGTCGTTTTCTTCTTTCAGCTCTATGTTGGAAAGTTGAAGCTGAATGTTTTCATTTTTCAAAGTCTCGTGGGCTTTTTGAATATTTTTAAATTCATTCATCATGTTTTCGAAAGTATGCGATGCATTTACTGGAATAATTGAGGTTGAGCTTACCTCATCGTCGCTATCTTCTTCTTCCGGAATGTCCTTTGCCATAAAGCACATATATGCCTTATCTTCGAATTCATCGTCAGATGAGTCACTTTCAGTGACTACTTGAAGACATTCTTCAGATTTGGATGGTGTGGGGGAGGCTTATGATTCTCCTATCAGTGCCTTGAGCTTGTTTTTCCAAGCACGTCTTTGTTCATCCCTCTCTTGTTGCTCGGCTTCCGGCAACCTTTGAACTTTGGGATGAGGACATTTGTTTGCATAATGTCCTTGTTTCCTGCAATTATAGCATAGGTTAGCATAACCAGAGGAAGTTTCAATACTTACCTTGTGGACAGGCTTGGTCCTGTAAGGAGTCTTTCCAGACTGTTTGATGAACTTTTTGAATTTGTGCATGAGGAGCGCCATTTCATCTTGTGACAGGATATCGTCGTCACTGTCAGCATTCTTGTAATTTGGCTTTGATGGGTTGGGCATGCTGTATCGACGGTTATATACAGCGGCTAAGGCTGTAGTCCTAGCTGGAGATTCTTCAGCTTTCTCTCTCCTGTCTATATCATACTCAAAAGCTTTGAGGTCAGAAAAGAGATCAAAGGTAGATATTTCACTAAGGTTACACGACACACGTATAGCTGTGGTCTTAATGTCCCATCGGGCAGGGAGAGATCTGAAAATCTTTAAGTTTTTCTCCCTTTGGGTATAAATTTTGCCCAAAGCTTCAAGTTCACCAATAATTCCAGTGAATCTGAGGTCAAGTTCCTCAAGTGTTTCATTTGGTTTCATTTCAAAAGATTCAAACTGCTGAGCTAATTTGGAAATCTTGTTTTCTTTTGAGAGCTCAGTTCCCTCACAAATCAACTTGAGTTTATCCCTGATATCCTTGGCTGTTTTATAGATCTTTACCTTCGAGAATGTGCCTTTGTCAATGGTGACAAACAACGCATTCTTCGCAACATTGTCGAGGTTGGCGCGTTTTTTTTCGTCTGTGGTCCATTGCTCGCGCTCCTTCTCGAGCATCTCAGCATAGGGGTGGCCTTCAATCCTTGCTGCCGTATTTACCTTCATTATCTTGATGGGGCCATCCTGTATAACAAAAATCATCTCTTCGTGCATTGCTGGAAGATGAGCCTCCATCCTGATTCTCCAATCATCAAATTCATTAATAGAGAACATAGGAACTTTGTTGATCATTGATGTATCCATATGAGAATGTAGGAATGAAAAAGACTGTTTTATAAAATAAGTGATTTTGGATCTGATTCGATTAAAAATACGACTGATTCTGTTTAGAATCAACCGCTCCGATACCACTTGTTGGCCACTAAGCATACTGGATACAGCTTGGAAAGTATTTTAAACAACAAGTTGTACTGTTTTAAATCTGAGTGCGTAGCGGAAGTCTTAAATACAGTTAGTGTAACACCCCCAATCCGCTCAGGGATATTACACGCCGTAGAACCTTTCCTCAAGGATCTACCAGGCTGGTAACGACATTGAACAACTCAACAATGCCTTTAAGGCTACAATTACTCAGTAAACCGATTTGGTCTTTCAATAAAAACATACAACTCGATTACAATACTTGCCCACGCAGGGGTCAAAATACAACAACTCTCATATAACGGGGAAAATACTGCAGCGGAAAATAAAATACAACTAAACCAATACGACATCAACGGGTCCTCGTGTGATTAGTATCGTTTATCTTTCATCGTCCTTCATGCCGACCCTGTGCTATGCTCCAAAACCTGAATGCAATACAGACATCCACACCCCGATTTCTCGGGGGTTAGCAAAATTCCACTATTTTGCTAGTGCAAGTACAAAGTGCAAAAATATAAGTCATACAATTCAAGTTCCAAGAATAATAACAATCAAGAATCCTCAAATATTCCAACATAACAAGAAAGAACTTCCCGAGGCAAGAGGTTGCGTAAAACTTCCAAAAACCCGAGAGAATCACCAATCAAGGGAAAGTAGTTTACAAAATGGTTTGATATGCCTCTGGGAGTTTTAATAGAAAATAATTTAGAATTATCGAATCCTTCTCTTTCCAAAAACTCGAAATACGAATGGGGTCACCACCCCGAAGGTTTATTTTCCGTAAAATGATCTTTACAAAACTGTTGGGATTTTAGCCCCAAATTACAACAAATCACAGTACACGAGAACAATAGCAAGGTTCGTTTTCCAACATCAAAACCCCACAATTAAAAGACTAAAACACATACGCCAAAATACTCTAGTGCCATCCTAGCCAAGTAGGCCAATGAACAACTTACCTCTTACACACTTAGTCAATGCATGCAATCATGAAAGTCGTTCAAAAACGCTCGTTTCCGGAAATGCCAATCTCAAAACACATTTGTAAAATGCACCACAATTACCCGTCGATCCATACCTCCGTGGACCCCTACCGAGACCCCGTCGGATCTAACCCGTAGTGGTTAAAAGCAAAGCTCGTAGATCCACACCTCCGTGGACCCCTACCGAGACCCCATCGGATCCAACCCGTAGTGAGTATACACACACACACACACGTTACTCATGCAATACTAATATGCTAAGAAAGTAAGCTCATCAATAATACTTACTAGAGATGGCCACTTACTCGACACCGTTATCAAACTCATCACGACACAACACGATTAACGCGGAATACATGATTCCATAGCTTTAAACAACAGGGGTATCACCAAAGCCCTCAACATTCAAACCAATCAAATCATAATCAATTCCCCAAACCACACGTTCACAAAACACACACATTTTTAAAAAGAGCCCTTAACGAGGCCAAAACGAATCTCTTGGAAATTCATTTCAAATAACCAAACAAACACACAAAGACGAACACCGATCATCATATCCACAAAACAAGAAGCGTATGAACAAGGTACTTGCCTCGAAATCGGCACGCATGTACTCCAACGGACGCGGTTCAACCGGGAAGCTTCGAAACGCCTGATGCCATCGAAAAGGAAGACGACGACGAACGGAAGGGTTCAACACGGTTTCTTCGCAAGAAACTCGACCCTAACATCATATAATTAATAAATCAACGATCATACGAGGAAGAATAATCGTAGAACGTCCGAAAACCCCTCTATGACATTCTACCGGACACCTTCAAGGCGTCGATCAAGAACTCGACCAAAACAACGAATCGATACGATCCAACCATGGAATAACAAGAGAAATGATATAATACATCTAAATAATCATCAACCCATCACAATCCTAAGTTAAATCGGATTAAACGGATGAAATCAACCAAAATACCCAAATTCCCCAAAACTAGATTTCTAGAAAATCTGACCTGATTCGCTCGATCAAAGGATGTTATAGGATGGATGATTGATGATATGGACTCCAAGACTTCATGGATTGATTGTCCAACAACATCTCTCCATGATAACCACACCTCCAGCCGCGGAAGAGAATGAAAAGAATGAGAAAAATGGTGAAAAAGCCGCCTGTAGGGCCTTAAATAGGCTGCCTGCCGGTAGGGTTACGTACGTAACCGGCCAAGGGCTTACGTACGTAACCGGCCATGGCCGAACTTACTGCCCAGAAATGTCGGCAGCGTTACGTACGTAATCGGACACGGCTTACGCACGTAACTAGCCTTACGTACGTAACTGCCCGGCCCTTCCGACCGTAACTCGGCCAGGGCTGGCCTGGCCCCAACATGCCCGGCCATGACTCGGCCGGGGCCAACTCCGACGGCCCGAACGACCCCGAAACCCGAACCTGAGTACGAATTGAAGATACGGTTACGAATTAATTGCAAAGACAAATTCGAGCACTAAGAGAACACACGATTCCGACCACTCGAAGGCTCGTAATTCGACAACGGAAAGTAATTACCCCAAACTTTGGGAAATAATGAAAATGGCCCAAAACGTCCGAAATGCACGATACACAATCGAAACACCAAACCAAAGCTCGCAACATGAATAATAACATTAAATGAACTTACGAGAAACCCGAAACAACAGTTTCGGACGAGATTCGCAAGAATCGATCTCAAGTGCGGAAAAAACCGCTTGAGAACACGAAACTCAACAAAACGACACCGAAACGAACTCAGACGTCAAAAAGTGCAGAATTAAATATTCTCAAAATGACGAAACGGTCATGAGCGAGTCGTCAAAACAGACTTCTGCCAAAAAAAGAAAATTACCGTAAATTGAAATTGAGGGTATTACATACTACCCTACTTAAAAAAAGTTTCGTCCCCAAAACTTAAAACAAGTAGGGAGAAGTAATATCCTTCCAGGAAAAACTCAATGAGATACACAAGAATCGAAAACTCGCGCCCAACGGTGAAACGTTACAAGCCACTCGAAGACACATGCCACGTGAAAACACGCTCCGCGACGACTATCACAACATCACAGGCAGAGACATAATAAAACCAACGAGTGACAAGCGTCATCAAACAAATAATACAATCAAGTCAATTATCCGAACAATCACAAAACACAACGAAATAAAATCAACATGATTGACCAACCCAACGGTACATCAATCAAAATGCGAGCCAATCGCTGAACAAATACGGAATTCCACCGCCCAAGGGTTGGAAGATCAAAAAACGAGACTAATTTCCCGAACCTAAGGAAATTAGGAAGGAGTCTGAACGCTCAACAATCACGAAATGGGATCAACAAAAACTGAACAATCAATGATCGAACGACAACGATCGAGACAACAAAAATCGAACAATCATGTTCGAATCACGAAGAACAATAAGGTTCAAACAACAACTACGAGGTTCACATCTCGACTCGGGACAATATATGATCCGGTGAAAACAACAAGATATGCATTCACATAATATCCACAAGAAAGGGAATAGCAATTGAAAGGTCACAACGACAAACGAGTTATTCCGAAATAGTAACACCCTTGTTCGATCAACAAAATCAAGGGACAGGACAAGCTCAGAAGATATTAACGAACATAAACGAGTCGACAGAGTCGAAAATACAGAAGTTCAAAATCCGATCCACTTTGAATAAAAGAACTTAATTTCCAAAGTTCGAAATAATAAGGTAAGGGAATAACATAACCTACAACTGATAGACCACGCCCCTCAGGGACTCCTCGGAGTCGGTCCATATATCAGTGCTCAAGTCCGTGCCTCGTAAGGATCGGTGGACAACTCACAAAACTGAACCCGGTGTCCCTAGAGTCCTCACTTGAAACGTGTCACTGGCGAGGAAGGACAATTTGCACGTGCATGCCCCCGGCACATCACGGTTGAAACGTCTCGGCTCGACATACCGAATATATAAATGCTAGATACCCTGGAACATAACATCGCAAAACAACATACTGGAGATGCCAACTCAGCATAACATATCAACACATACAAAAATCACAACAACAACGGCAACGTTCGACGATTACAACAGTCCGAACGATAGCCAGCACACAATCACAAACATCATTAAACAATCACTCATGTACATAAACGTACAAACTCAAGCTTCAATAGCTCACACTCGTGTGACAACACGCAATCCACCACGAGGCGACAACTATTAAATACCAGTTCACACCTCTCAAAGAGGGCTAATACAACAAATATGTGGCAACGCCTCAACGTTCATGCCACCAACTCGATCATATTCGGGAGCAAACATCATACGCACATTCCCAGACTGCAAACGGGAATTGATAGGTTTTTAAAAATGAAAACCACCTTTTGAAAATAATTTAGTAAACACCGATTGATCTTGAGTATCAACATTCAAAAAAAAAGTACAAACATGAAACATCGTTATCAAGACTTTGGAAAACCATTTCGCATTCGATAAAAATGAGAACACTTTCTTTTAGTGAAAAACTTTTAGAAATATTCGACCCCCGGGTCTAAGCAAAGCATTTCTAAATCATTGAAAATATCTCAAAACATTTTGGTCCTCGAGGTAGAAGAATTTTGAAACATATTGTGGCACCTTGGAAGTACCACGAGAAAACAATTCATTTTAAAAGTACGTCTCGAAATTTATTTTCTAAGATACTCAAGGTTTTCAAAAATAATTCAATGGGCTAGAATGCCCAAAAATTTCAGGTAATTACACGGAACATTATAGCGTCGTGGGTCCCGCGCTGGAACCCACCAGGCTAAAACACATTTACAAAAACGCCAAAAAGGCCGATGACGGTAATATTTCAAAAACTCACAAAAGCCATTTACAAAATACTAAATACCGTCATAAGAATTTCGCCAAAACGATCAAGGCCATAATGCCAAAAACTCGGTTAAGGGAATCAGTTTTCGAAATAAAACTCAGTCGGTAAAATACCAAAATTCATTACAAAAGAACTCACGCAGCGGATAAAAGAAATACAGTCCAACATGCACAATCGAGCAACACTACTCCTCATATGAACGAAATATGATAGTCAAATAGCCACATATCACGAAATCATAATCCATAAGAGGATTCCGTCAATTAACTCATAATCATACCTGTAACTCGCATCAGACGAGGCACAAACACAAAGAAGGGAGACTTACATCCACAGGTCGCACGAAGATGATGATCGCCCCACGATACTAATCACGACCAACAAACTCAGACGACGCATCGCGACACGACTCAGTCAGATAAAATACGACGAAACAAGACTCAAACAACACGACTTGACCCGACGGCCTAGGTTTCCACAACCTAAGCTCTGATACCATTTATGTAACACCCCCAATCCGCTCAGGGATATTACACGTCGTAGAACCTTTTCTCAAGGATCTACCAGGCTGGTAACGACATTGAACAACTCAACAATGCCTTTAAGGCTACAATGACTCAGTAAATCGATATGGTCTTTCAATAAAAACATACAACTCGATTACAATACTTTCCCACGCAGGGGTCAAAATACAAATATAACGGGAAAAATACTGCAGCGTAAAATAAAATACAACTAAACCAATACGACATCAACGGGTCCTCGTGTGATTAGTATCGTTCATCTTTCATCATCCTTCATGCCGACCCTGTGCTATGCTCCAAAACCTGAATGCAATACAGACATCTACCCCCCGATTTCTCGGGGGTTAGCAAAATTCCACTATTTTGCTAGTGCAAGTACAAAGTGCAAAAATATGAGTCATACAATTCAAGTTCCAAGAATAATAACAATCAAGAATCCTCAAAGATTCCAACATAACAAGAAAGTACTTCCCGAGGCAAGAGTTTGAGTAAAACTTCCTAAAAACCGAGAGAATCACCAATCAAGGGAAAGTAGTTTACAAAATGGTTTGATATGCCTCCGGGAGTTTTAATAGAAAACAATTTAGGATTATCGAATCCTTCTCTTTCCAAAAACTCGAAATACGAATGGGGTCACCACCCCGAAGGTTTATTTTCCGTAAAATGACCTTTACAAAACTGTTGGGATTTCAGCCCCAAATTACATCAAATCACAGTACACGAGAACGATAGCAAGGTTCGTTTTCCAACATCAAAACCCCACAATTAAAAGACTAAAACACATACGACAAAATACTCTAGTTCCATCCTAGCCAAGTAGGCCAATGAACAACTTACATCTTACACACTTAGTCAATGCATGCAATCATGAAAGTCGTTCAAAAACGCTCGTTTCCGGAAATGCCAATCTCAAAACACATTTGTAAAATGCACCACAATTACCCGTCGATTCACACCTCCGTGGACCCCTACCGAGACCCCGTCGGATCTAACCCGTTGTGGTTAAAAGCAAAGCTCGTCGATCCACACCTCCGTGGACCCCTACCGAGACCCCGTCGGATCTAACCCGTAGTGAGCATACACAGACACACGTTACTCATGCAATACTAATATGCTAAGAATGTAAGCTCATCAAGAATACTTACTAGAGATGGCCACTTACTTGACACCGTTATCAAACTCATCACAACACAACACGATTAACGCGGAATACATGATTCCATAACTTTAAACAACAAGTGTATCACCAAAGCCCTCAACATTCAAAACAATCAAATCATAATCAATTCCCCAAACCACACGTTCACAAAACACACACATTTTTAAAAAGAGCCCTTAACGAGGCCAAAACGAATCTCTTGGAAATTCATTTCAAATAACCAAACAAACACACAAAGACGAACACCGATCAGCATATCCACAAAACAAGAAGCGTATGAACAAGGTACTTGCCTCGAAATCGGCACGCATGTACTCCAACGGACGCGGTTCAAACGGGAAGCTTCGAAACGCCTGATGCCATCGAAAAGGAAGATGACGACGAACGGAAGGGTTCAACACGGTTTCTTCGCAAGAAACTCGACCCTAACATCATATAATTAATAAATCAACGATCATACGAGGAAGAATAATCGTAGAACGTCCGAAAACCCCTCTATGACATTCTACCAGACACCTTCAAGGCATCGATCAAGAACTCGACCAAAACAACGAATCGATACGATCCAACCATGGAATAACAAGAGAAATGATATAATACATCTAAATAATCATCAACCCATAACAATCCTAAGTTAAATCGGATTAAACGGACAAAATCAACCAAAATACCCAAATTCCCCTGTTGTTACCCAAAATATTATCCGGAGATAATATTGCTGGAATGATGGAGTAACAAACAAATGCGAAAACACTTCCGTGAGAAAATAGATAACACAAGATTTGCCGGGGTTGTTAATACCGGGCTTGAATTCTCTCGCGAGATGTTATTAATAAATATACTGTCGAGTACAAATATTAATGTTAGAATCTATTACAAGGAGTGTAAAGACTTCTAGTTATCTAGGCTTTAGAGCGCGTAGATTGTCGGAAGAACCAGATAGATAGATCTGTGAGTTCTTGCTTGGGATATATGATGAATGTGTATGAATATCACTATGAATGTGTAAGTGGTTGCCAAAAGAGTATTTGATTCTCTCTTTTTGTGTGTATTTAGCACTGAATTCGTAGTAAATTCGCCTCCCCTTGGCCATTGTAGCGAGTTCTCTATTTATAGGGGACAAGGTAGTTGGGACTCCCCAGTCGATCGCGGGCGACCGCCGTTTTCTATGTTAAAATAAGATGGCCGATCGTCCCATCACGTGGGCCTGTTCCCTTGAGGTCCGAGGTCGCTGCTGGTGGCCAGCTGGGCGAACCAATGGGAAGCCAGCACGCGTCTTGAGTCGCTATCCGGGGAGGACCCACTTTATACCTTTCGGTGGCCTTGTCGGTAGGTGTGGTAGGTGACAGGCTGGGGTCAAAGGTCCTATCTGTCGGTATCCTTTGAAGATCCGCACGTGGGCCACCGTCCAAGATTCGGTCTTCGAAGACTTTGACGGATGCTGGATCCATACGTGGCACGAGATGATCGCCTCCGGTTTGCTCATTAAAGACGATCGTCAGACATCAAAAGACGATCGCTGGGTACCAAAAGACAGTCGCCGCATTGTGCCGAACTCTAGGCGTTTGTCCAGAGTATGTCTTCCATGGTTGGCTTCTCTTATTGTGATGCCGATCGCCTATCGAGGCATTTTAATCGCCGCACAACAATTGCCCCCCAGCTCGCCTCGATGTTGAAAACACGGGGTGAGGTGGCACCGCTGGCGATCGCCAATGTTTAAACGATCAGCCGATCTGAATTCAAATCTGGACGATCTTCTTTCGCGTCGGGAGCAGCGGGAAATGAAGGCGGGCTTTCTAAAAGTGGCAGGGACACGTGTCGCGCCGCTGTTGGGGGAGTCTGACGGTTTGTCGGGCTTGTCGGCTGGCATGCCCTCGAAAAGACGCGTATGTGGGATTCGAGGGCAGCATTTAATGCGTCCCCACGTGACGGTTGCGATCCAGCCCTCGAGGTTTCTCCTATTTGCATTTAGACCCTCGTCTCCATCTATAAAAGGGCCTGGGCTTCTTCTCCTTCACTTTTTATGCGTCCTTGCATCCATAGCCGAAATTCTGCAGAAATTTCTGGAGCTTCTTGTGCCGATCTCCTTATTTTATCTAGGTAAGAAAAATTAATCTTCTCTTTCCCTTTACTTTCCAATATGTCGGGAGGATACAGAACCTTCGAGACCGGAAGTTCTTCCGCTGCCGCAGCGTCGCCTGAACGAGAGGAGATTCCCGTTGGAGTGGATATGGAGACGGCCGTTGAAGCTATTCGTGCGGGGATTTCACCCGCAGAACTCGAAGAACTTTTCAACGAGGCCGAAGTGGCGAGGACGGCGGCGACGGCGGAGCAGGGGGGCTCGCCGGTGGATGAGGATGATTTGGTGCGGGAGGCCTGGGAACGAGAGAGTAGATTTGGCCCTGCCTATGTGGCCTTTGCTCAGATGATGGAAGCGATCGCCGGACCCTGTCCGAAATTCGACTTCGAAGCCTACTCCGCCGCTCATCCTTACAAACATGTGAAGCGGACGGTTTTTCAGGCCGCCGTCCCGTCTCCGTGGACTCTTGGAAAGATCCGGAGTACGGCGACCAAGAAAGACCTGAGCCGTTGGAGGGCCAAATATCACATCCCCTCTGACGTTTCCTTGCACGTGCCCTCGGAGAATGAACGTGTCGACCAACCGCCCGAGGATATGGTTGCCGTCAGCGAGATGATTATGGAGGCCGGTCTGCGATTTCCTCTGCCATTCGCCGTCTCCTACTTGCTGATCGCCTGGAATTTGGTGCCTCTTGGTGACGCGAGCAGCAGCTCTGAGATCATCCGCACGCGTTGACACTGTTTGGCGGTCACGGTTGTTCCGCCTCCTTCTGCTGGAGATGAATTATCTGTTTAAACTGGCCGCGCAGAAAGGGTCGATCGGTGGCAATCATATCCAAGGCCGAATCGGGAGAGTGGTCCTCGGTGTGCCGAATAAGACCGGGGGTGACCTGGCTAAATGGTGCTGGGTCGGCGGGGCGTGGCGATCGGCATCGAGTGACAGGCCGAATGAGGAGTTGGAGATCCCCACCACTTTCCGGGAGAGGAATCCGAGTAAGGATTTTAACTCTCCCCTTGATTGAGCTTGTCTTGGACTGATATAATTTTGTTTTCTTTTTGCAGGACCTCTCGTTCCAGCGATCGGCGACCTTCCATTCGATTTCTTGATCGTTTGGGAGCGGATCCGTGCCTTGCCGAACTCCTTTATCGACGTTCGCTCGCTTGGTACCGAAGCTCATCGGTTAGGGGCTCGATTGTTCTGCTTCCCCCGTCACTTGAAAGTTCCAGGTATGAGCTTAAGTGGTGCTTCCTTGCTTGACGATCGTCTCCAGGAGGTCGTATCGTTTAAGTTGTTGTCTAACTTGCTTGTGCCTCTTCTTTGACAGAGGTTCATTTTCCCCAATTTGCCGAGCCACCGCCAGAGATCGCCATGTCAAACCCGGGACTCATCGGTCGCCTTCACTTGGGCAAGCAGACTGGTCGCGTTCCTGCGACGACGTCTCGCCCTGCTCCGGTGACGAGGCCTGCTGATGTGCCAGTCGCCGAGCCGGTGGTTCAGGGAGAGGAACAGCTTCAGCGCCGCAAGAGGCGGAGGTCGGAGGAGTCCCCGTCGATTTCTGAGGCGGGTGTATCCATTCTTGAGCCTCCGGTTGCTGCGGCTCCTATCTCTGCCGTCCCAATGATGGAGCGATCAGGCCCTAGGCCCTCGGTCCCCGGCTCCCGGTCATCTGGCAGCTCGGCGAAGAAGGTGGCGATCGCCGAGGCGGAAACCTCTCGGGGCAAGCCTTATTTTGGACGCGATCCCGAGCTGGTCAACAGGTAAGGAAGGGTCAAAATTTTCTGAGTTAGGCATTCTGGGCAAGGTATAGGCTAGCTCTTTGGTTTCTTTGGTTTGTGCTGCAGGGTTCGTCTTGCCGACCCGGACGTTGCTCCTATGGTGCTGGACTTTTTGTCGAGCAAGGCTCCGCAAACATCTCTCGACGTCCCCACTTACATCCAGCAGGCCATCTCCTCTCTGCCCAAGGCCTGGACGACCGATCTTGATGCGATCGCTCGTCGTCGATCTGGAGATGCCATGCAGGCGACCCTTGCCCTGTCTCTCCAGACGGCGACGATGGCCATCCAAGCCGCTAGGGATTTTGAGGGGCGACCCTCCACTGCTTGTCTCCATAGCGACCTCGAGGCCGCCCGGAACAACAATATCGAGTTTGCCAACCGGATCCAGTCTATGGAGAAGGAGTATGAGGAGACGGCCAAAAGGGCTAAACATGACGTTGACCGATTGAAGCAAGAGCTGAGCCGCTCTAAGGAGGCTGCCGACCGGTCCCGTTATAAGGAGAAGGAAACCCGCCAGAAGTTCGCGGCTTCTCAGGAGGAGGCCGCCGGTCTGAAGGTGATGGTGGATCGGCTCAGTGGTGAGCTGGAGGCGGCGAAGAAGGAGCTGGAGAAGGCCAAGGGTGAGAATGCCGCCCAGGTGGTCGAGCTGGCGGAGGCTGAGAAGACGGCCGCGGATTTGATGGGGCAGCTGAAGGCGATCGAGGTCGATCCCTACCTCAATGTTGAGCTCTTCGGCGAATTCGCTTATTACGTGGCCTATGCTGACGCTGTTCGAGCCGCTAAAAAGGCAGGGATCGAGATCGGTCCCCTCATGGAGAGCTTCAAATCCTATGCCCTCGAGCATCCTCTGCACCCAGAGTTCTCCTTGCCGATCCTCTACTTTAGTTGGTATACTGGTAAACTCATTCATCCTGAGGCCGATGGGGGGGCCCAAGCCGATCCGCAACCTGAGGGCGATGACCAGCCGGCGGGGCCTTGAGAGGCATTTTTGTTTTCCTCTGTAACTTGTACTTTTTTGTAATGTCTTCGGGCCCCGTAATGTACGAAACTTGTGTTATGAATAAAATGTTCCTCTTTTCATACTGTCTCTTTACATGCGATCGCCTTTGAATGTTTGCGTGTGCAATTTTTACAGGTACGTGTATGATTGCTTTCGACGTTTTGTTCATCCGACCGATTGTCTGAGTGTTGAAAGCATTGATATGTTTTGAATCGGAATTCTTACTTGTAATTTTCGTCGAAGGACTCCGATCGTCCTGCGTGTGTTTGAGCGACGTCGATCGTGCGTGGTTCCTTTTTGTTCGATCGTATTTGGGATTAGCTCGACCCATCTCTGCCCCCTTGTTTTTGTTTACATATTGTAAGTAAGGAAACAAAAACTAGTTTGTCTGGCGAGCTATCTTCAGTTTTGCCGATTCTGAAGAATCATGTACGGTTGGGGTGTTCGATGGACCGACCTCCCCATTCGTGTCTTTGTGTGCGAGGGATAATGTGTATCCCGCGACTCACTTTTTGTAAGGGTCCTCCGTTAGGCTACGCCTGCCTTGTGTTAAAACGAAAGGCGGGCGATCTCGGTCCGGAGGAGTCCTTGCGCGGAGTGTCGTCGGCTTATTCGACTCCACGTCCGCGGCTTGTCAGCTCTGCTTCCACCTCGGCCCGCCATGAAGATGGCGACCCTCGACGGTGTACGTTGAGACGGGGGTAGTGGCACGTCGCATTGTTCGGGTTCACCATGTTAGATGATGTACCTTGAGGACGTGCGATCGTGTCTACTGATTATTTTGGAGGGTCCTTCGGCTACGCCAGCCTCGTATTTAAACGATGGGCGGGCGATCTCAGCCCAAAGGAACCTTACATGGCCTAAGCAGTCGGTTCCATCGACCACCAGGACCATGGATGCACTGATTTTACCTAGGATCGTCGTGATCAGCGATCGTCGGCGGTATGCGATATGCTTGGTGGGGCGATCGCCAGAATAGATGGGATAGGAAAAAATCTCATTATATTCCTTGTACATCATTGAAATTGAATACAAAATTATCATTGGTAGTATTTTTTCAGATGCACGGCGTTCCAGGGGTATTGATCCGGAGTACCGTCAGGATGTTCCAGTTCGTAGGCTCCTTTAGTTAGCCATCTGGATACTCTGAAAGATCCCTCCCAGTTCGGACCGAAAACGCCTGTGTGGGTTTGGATCTTCTTGAGGACGAGATTGCCCACTTGAAACCTTCTTTCTTTGACCTTTGAATTGAAGAACTTCTCGGCTCTCCTTTTGTGGATTGTGTTCTTCATTTCTGAGGTCAGCCGTCGTTCTTCGAGCATGTCTAGGTCGATTCGTCGGGCCACATCGTTGTCGGTCGTCATCTCCTGCTCGGTTCGATGGATGAGGACGGCGATCTCTAAAGGGATCACTACTTCTGTTCCGAAGGCAAGGGCGAATGGGGTTTCGCCGGTTGAATTGCGGGTCGTCATTCGGTAGGACCACAAAATGTCTGGGAGCTCGCTCGCCCATCGTCCTTGCCTGGATTCGAGTCGCACTTTAATCGTGTGTTTGAGGATCTTATTCACTGCCTCTACCTGCCCGTTCGTCTGAGGGTGATAGGGCGCTGAGAATAACCTTTTGATTCCCCACTTCTCACAGAATTGCATGACTTCTAAGCCGTCGAACTGTTTTCCGTTGTCGGAGATGATGGCCTGGGGCAGACCGAATCAGCATACGACGTTTCTCCATATAAACTTGATCACTTGCTCTTGACCGATCTTGTTGAGCGGTTCGGCCTCAGCCCATTTGGTGAAATAGTCGACCCCTACGATGGCGAACTTACAGCCCCCTGGAGCCGTCGGCAAGGGACCTATAAGGTCGATGCCCCATTGCGCAAATGGCCAAGGGCTATACATAGAGGTGAGATGTTCGGGGGATAGTTTAATGTTGGGGCCCATTATCTGACACCTATGACACGTTCTGGCATAGGCGATCGCATCTTTCCGAAGTGATGGCCAGAAAAACCCTTGTCTGGTTGTCTTATGGATGAGGGCTCGCCCGCCCGCATGGTTTCCACAAATCCCGTCATGGATCTCAGCTAAAACGAGCCGACCTTCCTCCGGTGTAATACACTTGAGGAGGGGAAGGCTGAAGGCTCGCTTGTAAAGCCGGTCGTCCAATAGGGTATATCTGGTCGCACGAAGCTGGAGTTGGCGAGCTTTAACACGGTCGTCAGGGACCGTTCCGTCCTTTAAGTATTTGATGAACGGAGTCATCCAGTTCTCCTCGGCGATGGCGACCGTGGTAACCAGGCTTCTGTCGAACGCCGGCCTTGCTGACTTTGTGATTTGGATATTGGAGAAGTCGTCTGCCCCATTCGATGATGCTAGCTTGGAAAGAGCATCGGCCTGGGAGTTGTGCTCTCTCGGGACTTGTTCGATTAGCACTTCTTCAAATTTTGTGCACATTTCGGCGACCAGCTCTTGGTATTTGACCATCTGTTCGCCGCGCGCCTCATATTCTCCCTTGACTTGGTTCACGACCAAAAGGGAGTCCATGAAGATATGGAGGCGACGAACATCTAGGGCGAGGGCTAGATCGAGCCCGCCTACCAAAGCTTCGTATTCGGCTTCATTGTTGGTCGCACGAAAACCGAAACGCACAGCATTTGTGAAACTTTGTCCGTCGGGACTGATGAGGACAATCCCTGCCCCTGCTCGCGAATTGGTCGCCGAGCCATCCACATATAATTTCCAGGCAGGTCGGCCGATCTGGGTCGGACTGTGAGGGAAAGTTAATTCCACCACGAAGTCCGCCAGAGCTTGGCCCTTGATCGCCGTGCGAGGAGCGTATGTGATACCGTATTGGGCGATCTCTAGCGACCACTTGAGGAGTCGCCCGTTAGTGTCCGGCCGGTGTAGGACTTGCCTTAGAGGTAGGGTTGTTAGGACTTCCACTTGGTGATCGAAGAAGTAAGCCCTCAGCTTACGAACACTCATGACAAGGGCATAGGCTATCTTCTCTAATGGTGTATAGCGTGTCTCAGCGTCGTGGAGCGCCTGGCTAACATAATAGATCGGCAAGTGGGCTTGTCCTTCTGCTCGCACCAGAACGGCACTCAGCGCGACCTCCGAGGCTGCTAGGTAAAGGAATAATTTTTCACCGGGGATCGGCTTTGCCAGGATCTGGGGGTTAGATAGATATTCCTTTATCTTGTCGAATGCTATCTGGCTTTCCTTCGTCCATGCGAACTTCTTGTTCTTGATGGTTGCGAAGAAAGGCTTGCTTTTATCGCCGAGCCGTGATATGAAACGGTTGAGGGCGGCTAGACAACCTGTGAGGCGTTGCACCTGCTTGATGTTTCGCGGTTCCTGCATGTCAAGGATCGCCTGTATCTTGGTGGGGTTCGCCTCGATCCCCCTTTGGCTCACGATGTGCCCCAGGAATTTCCCGGAGCCCACCCCGAAGTTGCATTTCTTGGGGTTCAGCTTCATGTTAAACTTCTCAAGGATGGCGAACGTCTCGGCGAGATCGTTGAGGTGATCTTCCTTCTTGAGGCTTTTGACTACGATATCGTCAATGTAGACCTCCATGGTCTTGCCGATCTGATTAGCGAACATTCTGTTGACTAATCGCTGGTAGGTCGCCCCTGCGTTTTTCAAGCCGAACGACATTCGGACCCAAAAGTATATGTCTTTTTCCGTGTGGAAAGATGTGTGTTTTATGTCTTCCTCCGCCATTGGGATTTGATGATACCCGGCGAAGGCATCCATAAATGACATCATTTCGCAACCTGCCGTACTATCGACCAAGTGATCAATATGAGGCATCGGAAAGTGATCTTTTGGACATGCCACGTTGAGGTCGGTAAAGTCAATGCATAACCTCCAGGAGCCAGTTGGCTTTTTGACGAGCACCGCGTTGGCGACCCATTGTGGTTCGTCTGTGGCTACTCCGATTAATTTGTTGTTGAGTAACTTCTGGACTTCTATGTCGAGCGCCGCGTATTTCTCGGGACCGAACTTCCTACGCTTCTGGTGAACAGGCTTCATTGCCCGGTCGATCTTCGGATAATGGCAAGCGTGTTCGGGACTTATGCCAACCATATCTTGATGCGACCAGGCAAAGACTCCGATGTTCCTATGTAGCAATTTGATCAGATCTCCCTTTAATTCGTGGTCGATGCTTGTGCCGATCTGTACTTCCCGTTCTGGATGAACCGGATCCATCGTAATGCTTTCCAACTCTTCGATAGGGACGGTCGCCTCTCGTTTGGTGCGATCTCCGGACTCGGTCCTTGGATCGATGTCGAGACTTGGCTCGAAACCGATCCTTGGCTCGATGTCGTCCGTCAATTGATGAGCGATGGCGTCCCCTGAGTCGGGTTGATACGATGTGCTCGGCTTGTCGATCTCCATGGGTTGATCGTCGATCGCTTCAATGTTACATATAGTATGGGAAGTATTGAAAGAAGTAACAACATAGGAGTAATTCAAACATCTTTTTGCCATTAGCTGATCTCCTTTTACAGTACCGACCGTCCCATCGGTAGTGGGGAATTTGATACAGTTAAAGAAAGATGAGGCGACCGCCTCAAAGGTTTCTAAAAAGGGGCGACCTAGGAACCCATTATAGATGCTGGGCCTATCTATGATTACAAAACTTAGGTTCCTAGTAATCCTAACCTTGGGATCATAAAAACATACTAGCTCTACGGAGAGCTTGATCCTCCCGTAGGCTTGGACTGTGTTGTCGCCGAACCCTTGGAGCACGCTGTCTAAAGGCTTGATGAATTTGATTAAGTTGCCGAGTTGGTCTAGGGCGGATTTGAATATGATGTTGCAGAAACTCCCATTGTCGACCAGCACGCGATCGACCGTCTTCCCAAGGATACAAGCGGAGATCACTAGTGCATCCTCTTTGGGACATTGCACTCCCTCCCTGTCCTTGTTGGAAAAGGTGATGAGCGCGTCTTTAGAGATGGTCGGCTCCGGAGGTACCACAACATGGACTTCGGCGAACGCCCTCAGCTCGGCTTTTCGCTTTCTGTTTGACAGGGTGGAAACCGGGGAAAGGCCCCTGAGGCTTCCACCTCCTGCTTGAAGCATGTTGATCCGACCGCCAGGGTTGATCGGAGGGATCGACTCATCAGAGTACTCCGGCTCATGCTCGATTCTGGCAATCGGATTGGGAGGAATTCTTTCGTTTGGTCGGCGCAAGCGCCCTACGGCTCCTTCCGTCCTAGGTTCTGGCTTGGTGATCAAATTGTCCAGTTTGCCTTCCTCAAACAGTCGCCAGAGCTGTCTGAGGAGGTCACGGCATTGGCTGGTGTTGTGGCCGGGACTCTTATGATAGGCACAGAATTTTCTACGGTCTAGGTGACCGTGGTCCCTTATAGGCTTTGGTTTGGAAATCCACTCGCGACCCTTGATTGCGTTGAAGATGTGGGCCGGAGATAAGTTGAGGTTGTGGAGAAGGTGGACCTCTACATCCTCGAAGGCTTTGAACTCGCCAGGCGGCTTGGCGACCGCCTTTCTGGGCTTGGCGACCGCCTTCTTATGGACATGGGACGGTGCTTTTCCTTCTTCGGACGGTCCCTCGTCTAAGCGGAGTGAGAGCATCCTCTGCCTGGCCAGGAAATCAGCGGCTCTGACGCGGAAGACCGTATAGGTCGGGGGAATATCCTTTGTGAGGTGCCTGAACATGGGCGAGCGTCCGTGGAATCCGCTCAGGACTGCGTAGAGAGCGAGCTCGTCGCTGATGGGCTCACCGGTGAGGACTATCTCGTCTACCCGGTCGATGTAATCCTCATCTGATTCGTCCTTCCCCTGCCTGATTTTCATCATGCGGTGGGGACCTTCCGGGCGAGCGACTTTGGCGGCGAAGTACGACGTGAAGTCGTTCGCCAGCTTCTCAAAGCAATTGATTGAGCGAGATGGTAGTGAGATGTACCACCTGTGGGCGAGATCGCCCAGAGTTAACGGGAACATTCGACATTTCGTCGCATCTGATGCTCCGCATCCGGTCATGTAGATCCGGAATTTGCCCAAGTGGGTCTCTGGATCCGACCTCCCCTTATACAGAGGCGTTTGTGGGGGAGCGATCTTTGGTTGAATTGGGGCGATCTCGATCTGAACCGCGAGTGGTTCATTTAGCCCAGCGATCGATCTCCTGGCACCTGCCCCAGTTTCTAGGAGCGCCTTCATCTCGTCGAGCTGGCGTTGCATGGCGGCCATCGCCGTCGCCTGACTGCTCGCCGATTGGCTCTCAGAACGCGAACCAAGGCGATCGTGTACTGATCCCCTAGCTCCGTGGTGAATGACGAGCTCCCTGCCAGTGGGTTCCTTCCTCGGGCGAGCAGGGGTTCGCTGACCGACCAGTCTCCTGGGAGTCGGATATGCCAAACTCCTGGTAAAGGATTCGGATACCGATGTCTCCCGGCTGGGGCCTGAGTGCCCGGGTCGACATGAGGGATCGCTCCCCAGGCGGCTGAAGACGGAATCGTCCCGCCTCACGAGAGCCTTCTCCTGCGGCTCGGGGCTTTCTGTCTATTTTTCAACATAGATCCCCTTAAGCTTCCGCTTGCCTGCCCGGCGGATGGTCGATGGAGTGATGGTGGGCGAGTCGTAGGCCTTCCGTCGCTCCCTGAGGATGGCTATAGCCTCCTCAATCTGTTCCGCGGTCTGGAACTGATCGAGTGAGAGGCTAGAACCGTCCCTCGGGGGCGGGAGTGATAGCCTAGCGTCGCCACGGTCGCCTTCCGCCGTGGGCTGGGATTCGGTCCGGGCCGGAATGAGGTTTCCGACAGATCTTAGGGTGGCTCTCTTGGATGTTGTTGCAGATGTCATTTTTCTGAAGGCTTTTCTACTGAAGAACAGTGAGTGTTTCTTCAAGTATATGTCTGGAGAACAGTGAGTGTTCTTCAAGACGGTAGGAATAAAAATGAAGGTTTAGATGCCCTCCTTCTAGCGCCAATTGTTGTTACCCAAAATATTATCCGGAGATAATATTGCTGGAATGATCGAGTAACAAACAAATGCGAGAACACTTTCGTGAGAAAATAGATAACACAAGATTTGCCGGGATTGTTAATCCCGGGCTTGAATGCTCTCGCGAGATGTTATTAATAAATATACTGTCGAGTACAAATATTAATGTTAGAATCTATTACAAGGAGTGTAAAGACTTCTAGTTATCTAGGCTTTAGAGCGCGTAGATTGCCGGAAGAACCAGATAGATAGATCTGTGAGTTCTTGCTTGGGATATATGATGAATGTGTATGAATATCACTATGAATGTGTAAGTGGTTGCCAAAAGAGTATTTGATTCTCTCTTTTTGTGTGTATTTAGCACTGAATTCGTAGTAAATTCGCCTCCCCTTGGCCATTGTAGCGAGTTCTCTATTTATAGGGGACAAGGTAGTTGGGACTCCCCAGGCGATCGCGGGCGACCGCCGTTTTCTATGTTAAAATAAGATGGCCGATCGTCCCGTCACGTGGGCCTGTTCCCTTGAGGTCCGAGGTCGCTCGGTGGCACCGGGCGAACCAATGGGAAGCCGGACGCATCTTGAGTCGCCGTCAGGAGGACCCACTTTGTACCTTTCGGCGGCCTTGTCGGTAGGTGTGGTAGGTGACAGGCTGGGGTCAAAGGTCCTATCTGTCGGTATCCTTTGAAGATCCGCACGTGGGCCACCGTCCAAGATTCGGTCTTCGACGAATTTGACGGATGCTGGATCCATACGTGGCACGAGATGATCGCCTCCGGTTCGCTCATTAAAGACGATCGTCAGACATCAAAAGACGATCGCTAGGTACCAAAAGACGGTCGCCGCATTGTGCCGAACTCTAGGCATTTGTCCAGAGTATGTCTTCCATGGTTGGCTTCTCTTATTGTGATGTCGATCGCCTATCGAGGCGTTTTAATCGCCGCACAACATCCCCAACACTAGATTTCTAGAAAATCTAACCTGATTCGCTCGATCAAAGGATGTTATAGGATGGATGATTGATGATATGAACTCCAAGACTTCATGGATTGATTGTCCAACAACATCTCTCCATGAAAACCACACCTCCAGCCGCGGAAGAGAATGAAAAGAATGAGAAAAATGGTGAAAAACCCGCCTGCAGGGCCTTAAATAGGCTGCCTGCCGGCAGGGTTACGTACGTAACCGGCCAAGGGCTTACGTACGTAACCGGCCATGGCCGAACTTACTGCCCAAAAATGTCGGCAGCGTTACGTACGTAACTGGACACGGCTTACGCACGTAACTGGCCTTAAGTACGTAACTGCCGGGCCCTTCCGACCGTAACTCGGCCAGGGCTGGCCTGGCCCCAACATGCCCGGCCATGACTCGACCGGGGCCAACTCCGACGGCCCGGACGACCTCGAAACCCGAACCTGAGTACGAATTGAAGATACGGTTATGAATTAATCGCAAAGATAAATTCGAGCACTAAGAGAACACACGATTCCGACCACTCGAAGACTCGAAATTCGACAACGGAAAGTAATTACCCCAAACTTTGGGAAATTACGAAAATGGCCCAAAACGTCCGAAATACACGATACACAATCGAAACACCAAACCAAAGCTCGCAAGGATACAATGAATGCCTCGGTACCTTTAATCGGCTACCGACGACGAAGATGAGAATGAATACGACAATGCCTTCAATCGGCTAATACAAAATGAATGACAGGACGCCAACATTAATAACAATGATTACAACAACGCCTTAGATCGACATCAATATTAACAAAAACAACCAATACATTGATACCGCGAACCGGTGATCGATAATAACATTAACAACAAAAATCTTAATGCCTTACCGGCCATTAATGAATGATAATAAACATTTGGCATAATGGCCAAAGAGTATCGTATCGAACGATCCCCTAATATCAATGAACTTATTAAGAGACTAAGTCTCGGAATGATACAACACATCCATACACACATATGATAACATTAATCTCATTGACTAGTATAAGTATAAAACTTGCCTCAACCGAAGGCGAAGAATTCGTTCCACGAACAACGAACGGCGTCCTCCGATAAACACAAGTACTTGAACCACCTTGAATGAAATACAATTCATTCAATAACACAATATCAATCGAAATTAACATAACGACCGAAAGAAACTCTTTGAGGCATTTAATCGAACACTAAATGTTCAAAGTTCCTCAAGAGCCTAAGAATCATCAATCGGGTTGAATGAATCGAAAATATGGATATACAATCCATAGAACACGATTAATAATGTTTACCAGTAATTTTGTTTCAAATCTTTGTACATTTTGCTAGACCCCGGGTGAATGGAATAAGGGGTAGCATGAGCCTCTCTCAAAATCGAGTTTTTCAACTCGTCATCCGTCGGTACGCATAATCGGTTCTTAAATCGCAAAAGTCCATCCTCGTGGACCACAAATCCAGGGGCCTTCCCCTGAGCCCGATCCTCTCGAATGCGCAACAAAAATGGGTCTGAACCCTATTTCATTCTGATCGCCTCATCCAGTGACGATGAAATCTCTTTTCTCCCTGAAATTAACACATCTTCCTATATTTCCAGCATACCCGGTAGGATACCTAGCAGTCTTTATCCAGCAAAATATCTCAGTTCTCTGCTCGGCAATGATGGTGTAAGCTGCCTTAGGCATTTTTTGTTTTCCCTTGACAGTTTTCAACCACAAATGTTTTCTTATGCTCATTTCTTCCAAACCTTTGCGTGCTTTTGGCCCGTCTTTGGTCTTTCCATCCCAACCTAAGGTTGTCCCAACCACACTTTCGCAAACATTCTTTTCAATGTGCATGACATCCAAGAAGTTCCTTATTAGTAACTTGGACCAGTAAGGCAATTCCCAGAATATACTTTTGTGGGACCAATACTTATACCTGTCGGGCCTTTTAGGGGTTGCTGCAATCACATCAGGATGGTTGCTAAGCTGACCAAAATCGTACTCATTAAGAATTGATAGTATTTCATCACCTGTCCACTGTCGTGGTGGCTCGCCCATTTCTACAGTGCCAACAAATGCTGCAGCATCCATACGCCACTCATGTTCCCTCTCAAGCCATATCCGATGACGCATTTGGATAACTTTCCTACAGTGGTACCTAGCACAATCTGCATTCAAACACACTGGACAACCTCTATATCCGCTAATAACTGATCCAGACAGCATTCCATATGCAGGAAAATCACTAATAGCGCCGATACACATGGCGTGCAAGTAGAACGTCTCGGACGAATAACTGTCGTACGTGGGATGACCTTTCTCCCACAACAATTTCAGCTCCTCTATCAAAGGTCTCATATACACATCGATACACTTTCCCGGATATCCCGGCCCCGGGACTAACAAGGTCAACATATTATAGTCCTTCCGCATACACATCCACGGAGGAAGATTGTAAGGAATCACTACAACAGGCCATATGGTATATGAAAGACTCATGTTACCAAAAGGGTTGAAACCATCAGATGCAATCCCGAGCCTCACATTTCGGATATCTGAAGAAAAATTCGGATACTCCCTATCTATATGCTTCCACGCTTCTCCATCTGAAGGGTGTATCATAGTATCCCTGTCATTAGTGCACGGCTCGGCATGCCATCTCATTGCTTTTGCCGTGTGAGGAGACATAAAAAGCCGTTCCAACTCGTCCTTGATGGAAAATACCAAAGTACCTTCACCGGTTTCTCTTTTCCAGAAGGAGTGATCCTATATCTTCCTGTATCACATACAGGACATCTCGTGAGGTCTTCATTAGGATGCCCCCAGAATAGAACACAATCATACATGCAGACGTGGATCTTAATGTAGGAAAGACCAAGATCTTTCAAAATTCGTCTCATTTTTGAATATGTATTAGGAAGATGATGACCCTGTGGAAGCATATTACTTGTAAGCTCCAAGTAATCATCTACAGACTTGATGGATGATTTGTTTTACACCTTTAATCTCATCGTTTCCATGACACAATCAAGAACAGTCATGTTACACCCTGGGTATAGAGGGGTCTGTTGGAGTTGAATTAGCTTGTTGTACCTGTCAAGCCCAGCAGTATTGCAAGGCAACGGTCTACAGGGTCGTGGGATTGGCTCAGTTGGTACAAACATCTCGGAAAAACCAAACACATCATCAATCAACCTCCTCTTCGGATCGGTGTGGACTTCGGGGATGCTATTCGATTTCTGTTATTCGTAATGATTCAGATATGATTGTTCGACCATTGTTGTCTCGATCGTTGTTGTTCGATCGTTTGTTGTCCGGTATTCGTTGATCTCGTATCATGATTTTTGAGCATTCAGACCACTTTGTAATTTCCTTAAGTTCGTGAAATTAACTTTATATTCGATCTTCTAAACCTTGGGTCATTGGAACTTCATATTTGTTCAACGAGTAACTCATATTTCGATTGATGTGCTATTCGGGTTGGTTAACCATATTGATTTTTATTCATTATGTTTTGTTGTGGTTCTGGTGTAGCGATATGGATGGTAGCTGCTACGCGCTGCATGTGATTCGTGGCAGGTTGTCGGCAACGGATAACATGTGTTATCTGGGATTGTTTTGCATTGATCGTTCTATGTTTCAAGTTTCGGGGACGAAACTTCTTTTAAGAGGGGTAGAATGTAATAGCCAAGATCTTCGTTCTAGTTTCGTTGAGTTTTTTTGCGGATTATCGGATTAGCGTTGTCCATGTCTTCGGAATGTTGTGCCACGTATGGTCGTGTCATGAGTTGACACGTGTTTGATTTCCATTCCAGATCATTGCATGAGTTTTTGACTCCTTCCAGTGTAGCGCACGTTACCTCTTATGGTGTAGTGCGCGCAACTGTGCTATTGTTAGCGCACGCTAACTGGCAGTCCAGAGGCAGTCTAGGAGCTACTGGACAGGGACTGGAGTCTCGTTAGTGCACGCTATGGTTGGTTGATAGCGCACGCTATCGTCAACCTAGCGCTCGCTGATTTTTATTACTAGCGCACGCTACCTGGTAGGTACAGACCAGTCCAAAATCCACTGGACTGGATTCGTGACTTGTTAGCGCACGCTGCGCATATTGGCTACTGCACGCTAACTATGGTACGGACGGTTTGTTCTGGAGCGTTGACTCCGTTAGTGCGCGCTAATGTTTGTGCTTAGAGCACGCTAATAACTGTCCAGTATAAATACTGGACAACGGCTTTAGTTCGTCTTTTCTCACCCTTTTTCATCTCTTTCTGACGGAAGTGAGTGCCTGAGGCGACTTTGAGTGATCTTCATCATCAAGCTTTATCTTGGAGTGGGTAGGTAGGTATTTAACAACATCTAATCATCTACTTCGCTCAAATCAAGGTAATCTCTTCTTAGAAACCTAATTTTGAGCATTCAGACCACTTTGTTTGCATATTCTAGTATTCGAATTATGGCTTCCCATGGCGTTGTGGATGTTTATGTGTGTTCACCTAGGGACGGTCCGATGGGGCCTCTAGGGATACGTATTGCCGTGAGTGTGCGTATCACGAACTAGGGTTAACCACCCAGGGATGGTCCGACGGGGCCTCTGCGGGGTGCAGCGGCCGTGATCCTCATACCAACGGTTAACATTGAAATGTTTTGTTGGAGAACTATGATTTTTGGCGCATATTTCATCTGATTAGAATGGCAGTCCAAATGGTATCGTACTTGGCTAGAATGGCACCAGTAAATGTGTTGTGTGAGATTTGTCTCTTAGCTGCGATAATTTGGTACGAGTACGTGAGTCCTGTGGTTGCTTTGTGCATTGTAACTCTATGGTGTGTCGAGTTCGACCGTATGGTCAAGTTGCAAAGTTGTGCTCTTTGATGTCGTTGTGTGAGACTGTGGTCATGGTAATGTTTGACATGGTATAGTTTCCGTCAGGTTATTCTTACGAGTATGTGATGTGGATGATTTGGGTCGTGGACCCCGTGTTTGTGATTGGAATGTTATGGTTGGGTCGTGGACCCTGTATTTTGTAATCGGAATCGTATTTTGAAATAAATGATTTTTGGGTTGTGTCCCTAGGTGTTTCGAAAGGCTTGAAATTCTTAAACCCAAATGTTTCCAAAACTCCTGAGATCGTAAAATGTTTTGTAAGATGTAAAATGGTTTTATTCCTATCTTTCATAATTCAAACGGTTTATATCAAGTGAATTATCTCGGGAAGTATATTCACGATTTCTATGCTCTTGGTATGATACGTATGGCTTGTCTTTGTATTTATACTTGCACTAGCAAAACAATGGAGTTTTGCTAACCCCCGAGTATTCGGGGGGTGGATGTCTGTATTGCGTCCAGGTATTTACAGGTTGCTGGGGAGCAATTCACAGGATCGTAACGAAGGATGATGGAAGACGGCGATACTAATCACATGAAGACCGGTGTTGAGTATTTGGTGATGTCTTGTTGTTTTGTTCTTCCGTTGTGTTTATTTTCCCGTTTTATAGGAATGTTGATTTATGTTAACCCCTGCGTGGGTATGAGTTGCGAGAAAGAGTAATGCATGGTTGATGTGTATATTGTGGTAAAAGACCAAATCGGTCTAGTGGTTCCTTAATTACCCTTGTCGGCATGTATTGTATTGTGGTGTTTTCTGTAGTTAGCCTGGTAGATCCTCACGGAGAGGGTTTGTGGCGCTATAATATTCCCGAGTGATTTTGGGGTGTTACAAATATAGTGGTTGACAAGTTTTAGCTTCACATATGTGAAGCTAATGAGCAGGACAAAATTATCTGATTAAAGGTGTCACATATGTGACGCCAATATAAAATTTTTAAAACTTTTGGCGGAAGTTTGAAATATTTGGCGTGGACGCGGGGAAATTCAAATTTACTGAAATACTTTGGCTTCACATATGTGAAGCTATTGAGTTTCAAAATATATTATAAATACAACATCACTACAAACCTTCCATCATTCCAAAATTCTCATCCACATTTCATCTCATTTCTTCAACTTTCATCTCTCAATATTCAAGGTAATTTCTAAATTATTTTCAATTTTGTAAATAATTTTACTTATATTATTTTTTGTTTTTACTAACTTATTAATATTTTTGTTTTTTTCTTTCTTTTGCAGGATTTTTATTTATTTAAATATAAGTGAATTACAATATTAATATTATTGGAACATAAAATAATGTGATTTATCTTTTTTTAAAATCAATTTTTACACAAATGAGTATATTTATTTTCTAATTAAATAAATATCTTTTAAGTATAATATAGTTATGTTTTAATAATAATTAGAAGTGTATAGTTTTTGGCATATTTTCTAATTACAACAAAAAACATATTTAAAAGATATTTGTGATTAAATTTATATATATATATATATATATACACACACACACCTGAAATTAGCCAAAAATATTTTCTGGCTAATTTCATTTTTTTTATTTTAAACGAAGATTTTTAGTGTCACGTATGTGACGCTAATATGGCTGAAAAAATAACATTATAATAATTGTATTTAAATTTACTGGATAAACTTTGGTAGACACATATGTGACGTCAAATATATTTTATTTATAATTGTTTGGCGACACGACTGTGACGCTAAAGATATATTATTTAAAATTGCTGGACAATCTTTGGCGACACATATGTGACGCCAAAGAGATAATATTTAAAATTACTGGACTCTCTTTGGCGTCACATATGTGACGCCAAAGATATAATATTTAAAATTGCTGGACTATCTTTGGCATCACATATGTGACGCCAAAGCTTAAAACATAATATTATCCTCGTTCGATTTAGCTTCACCTATGTGAATCTAATGTAATGAGGTTAATTATTTTGCGTTTGCTTTAACTTCACATGGTTGACGGTAAAGTTTAATTATTTAGCTTCACACGGTCAAACATTGAAGCTAAAGTTTCTTTAGCTTCAACTTCTTTAGCTTCACATATTGGCTTCAGATATGTGAAGGTAAAGAAGAAAAGCTTCACAGTCAACTCTATTGGCTTCACATTTGTAATACACACATTTTTTAGTAGTGATGTGACTCACAAAATTGAATATTTGCGTCTTCAACCTTGTTTATACCCATTTTTCATAATAATAAAGTTCCTTTTTTCCCAACCCCAATTAGCCTCGAATCCCTTCCCAAACTACCCAACATATCATTCCCCTCTCCCAATCTACCCACCGTTCATTCAACTTTCCCTAACTACCCACCTTTTACTTTTTTTCTTTTCAAATTCATACAAAAACGTGGACCCCACAGAATATTTTACACCAAAAATTGTTAAAATACATGCATGCATCCGGTTATATATATATATATATATATTATACTTTAATCACTACACTTTTGCACTTTTACACATTTTATTTTGATCATATTAAAATTAACACATCTTATTTTTTGTAAATAGTGTTATATTAATATGTACAGTATTTTTATTAATAATAAATTAAGCAGTGCTAAATAAATCTTGTTTAAATTAATACATAAATGACACTTCAGTATTAAAATCAAACATAATAATATAGCAATTCTTACATAAAATTAAAACAAAAATAGAACAATAATTTTTGAAATTACTCATGACCGTGTTGTGGGCATCGTCGACTGCGTCTTGTATAACCTTCTTGACCGCACCTCCCTCACATTTTAACCCTTCGAGAGTTATCCATTTCCGTTCGAATACGTTGACTTTGTGCCCACGTTTCTTTTTCTTCTTTCTCAAATTTTCGTCAGCAATAGGAGTACCATACATCTCCCAATTGCATGCTAATGGAAACGTCCAATATGCTTGATTGGATATTAGAATAAATTCGTACTTCCACATTTCATACAATGTTGTTAGATTGTGATAACCTTCAATGTATTGCTTCCAATCGAGATTACATGTTAAACAACCAGCAACCACATGTGAATATGGAGAGTGATATCGATTCCATTTTCCACATTGATATAAATCTAGAGTATGTTTATTTCCACCTTTTCAAGATCCATTCTTTGTTCAATAACGTGCAGTAATTACCTCAAAGACTCCCCCTTTGTTCATGGTATGGAATAATCTTGTGGGATGAAGACTTCTCTTCAATTTTTTTCAAATAACACTCGATATTTTGCAATATGTATGTCCATTTTGAAGATCATTCAATGTTTGAGTGCGCCTTTCTGCAACCAACTTAACAGAGCGATAATATATATACTCAATCATTGCTGTGATTGGGAGAAAACGAGCAGACTTTAATATTCCACTAAAACTTTCGATCATATTTGTAGTTGCCTGACCATAGCGATATCCTCCGTCGTGAGACATAGTCCACATCTCTAACGGAATATGTCGTAACCACTCCTTAGCATTAGGATTTAACTCTTTAATTTTGTTCATTGTTGCTTCAAATTTTCTTAGTTGAGAAGTATTTCCGGCCAACCAACATAACATTTTCAAGTGAGAACCAGGATAATGCTTACCGAAATTGCTACGAACATGTAACAGACAAAATCGATGTATCCCCACATCTCTAACACACACGTTACTCAGGCAATACTAATATGCTAAGAATGTAAGCTCATCAAGAATACTTACTAGAGATGGCCACTTACTTGACACCGTTATCAAACTCATCACAACACAACAAGATTAACGCGGAATACATGATTCTATAACTTTAAACAACAGGTGTATCACCAAAGCCCTCAACGTTCAAAACAATCAAATCATAATCAATTCCCCAAACCACACGTTCACAAAACACACATTTTTAAAAAGAGCCCTTAACGAGGCCAAAACGAATCTCTTGGAAATTCATTTCAAATAACCAAACAAACACACAAAGACGAACACCGATCAGCATATCCACAAAACAAGAAGCGTATGAACAAGGTACTTGCCTCGAAATCGGCACGCATGTACTCCAACGGACGCAGTTCAACCGGGAAGCTTCGAAACGCCTGATGCCATCGAAAAGGAAGATGACGACGAACGGAAGGGTTCAACACGGTTTCTTCGCAAGAAACTCGACCCTAACATCATATAATTAATAAATCAACGATCATACGAGGAAGAATAATCGTAGAATGTCTGAAAACCCCTCTATGACATTCTACCGGACACCTTCAAGGCGTCAATCAAGAACTCGACCAAAACAACGAATCGATATGATCCAACTATGGAATAACAAGAGAAATGATATAATACATCTAAATAATCATCAACCCATCACAATCCTAAGTTAAATCGGATTAAACGGACAAAATCAACCAAAATACCCAAATTCCCCAAAACTAGATTTCTAGAAAATCTGACCTGATTCGCTCGATCAAAGGATGTTATAGGATGGATGATTGATGATATGAACTCCAAGACTTCATGGATTGATTGTCCATCAACATCTCTCCATGATAACCACACCTCCAGCCGCGGAAGAGAATGAAAAGAATGAGAAAAATGGTGAAAAACCCGCCTGCAGGGCCTTAAATAGGTTGCCTGCCGGCAGGGTTGCGTACGTAACCGGCCAAGGGCTTACGTACATAACCGGCCATGGCCGAACTTACTGCCCAGAAATGTCGGCAGCATTATGTACGTAACCGGACACGGCTTACGCACGTAACTGGCTTTACGTACGTAACTGCCGGGCCCTTCCGACCGTAACTCGGCCAGGGCTGGCCTGGCCCCAACATGCCCGGCCATGACTCGGTCGGGGCCAACTCCGACGGCCCGGACGACCCCGAAACCCGAACCTGAGTACGAATTGAAGATACGGTTATGAATTAATCGCAAAGACAAATTCGAGCACTAAGAGAACACACGATTCCGACCACTCGAAGGCTCGAAATTCGACAACGGAAAGTAATTACCCCAAACTTTGGGAAATTACGAAAATGGCCCAAAACGTCCGAAATACACGATACACAATCGAAACACCAAACCAAAGCTTTCAACATGAATAATAACATTAAATGAACTTACGAGAAACCCGAAACAACAGTTTCGGACGAGATTCGCAAGAATCGAACTCAAGTGCGGAAAAAACCCGCTTAAGAACACGAAACTCAACAAAACGATACCGAAACGAGCTCGGACGTCAAAAAGTGCAGAATTAAATATTCTCAAAATGACGAAACGGTCATGAGGGAGTCGTCAAAACGGACTTCTGCCAAAAAAAAGAAAATTACCGGAAATCGAAATTGAGGGTATTACATACTACCCTCCTTAAAAAAAGTTTCGTCCCGAAACTTAAAACAAGTAGGGAGAAGTAATATCCTTCCAGGAAAAACTCAATGAGATACACAAGAATCGAAAACTCGCGCCCAACGGTGAAACATTACAAGCCACTCGAAGACACATGCCACGTGAAAACACGCTCCGCGACGACTATCACAACATCACAGGCAGAGACATAATAAAGCCAACGAGTGACAAGCGTCATCAAACAAATAATACAATCAAGTCAATTATCCGAACAATCACAAAACACCACGAACGAAAATCAACACGATTGACCAACCCAACGGTACATCAATCAAAATGCGAGCCAATCGCTGAACAAATACGGAATTCCACCGCCCAAGGGTTGGAAGATCAAAAAACGAGACTAATTTCCCGAACCTAAGGAAATTAGGAAGGAGTCCGAACGCTCAACAATCACGAAACGGGATCAACAAAAACTGAACAATCAATGATCGAACCACAACGATCGAGACAACAAAAATCGAACAATCATGTTCGAATCACGAAGAACAATAAGGTTCAAACAACAACTCCGAGGTTCACATCTCGACTCGGGAAAATATATGATCCTGTGAAAACAACAAGATGTGCATTCACATAATATCCACAAGAAAGGGAATAGCAATTGAAAGGTCACAACGACAAACGAGTTATTCCGAAATAGTAACACCCTTGTTCGATCAACAAAATCAAGGGACAGGACAAGCTCAGAAGATGTTAACGAACATAAATGAGTCGACAGAGTCGAAAATACAGAAGTTCAAAATCCGATCCACTTTGAATAAAAGAACTTAATTTCCAAAGTTCGAAATAATAAGGTAAGGAAATAACATAACCTACAACTGATAGACCACGCCCCTCAGGGACTCCTCGGAGTCGGTCCATATATCAGTGCTCAAGTCCGTGCCTCGGAAGGATCGGTGGCCAACTCAAAAAACTGAACCCGGTGTCCCTTGAGTCCTCACTTGAAACGTGTCACTGGCGAGGAAGGACAATTTGCACGTGCATGCCCCCGGCACATCACGGTTGAAACGCCTCGGCTCGACATACCGAATATACAAATGCTAGATACCCTGGAACGTAACATCGCAAAACAACATACTGAAGATTCCAACTCAGCATAACATATCAGCACATACAAAAATCACAACAACAACGGCAACGTTCGACGATTACAACAGTCCGAACGATAGCTAGCACACAATCACAAACATCATGAAACAATCACTCATGTACATAAACGTACAAACTCAAGCTTCAACAGCTCACACTCGTGTGACAACACGCAATCCACCACGAGGCGAAAACCATTAAATACCAGTTCACACCTCTCACAGAGGGCTAGTACAACAAATATGTGGCAACGCCTCAACGTTCATGCCACCAACTCGATCATATTCGGGAGCAAACATCATATGCACATTCCCAGACCGCAAACGGGAATTGATAGGTTTTTAAAAATGAAAACCACCTTTTGAAAATAATTTAGTAAACACCGATTGATCTTGAGTATCAACTTTCAAAAAAAAAGTACAAACATGAAACATCGTTATCGAGACTTTGGAAAACCATTTCGCATTCGATAAAAATGAGAACACTTTCTTTTAGTGAAAAACTTTCAGAAATATTCGACCATCGGGTCTAAGCAAAGCATTTCTAAATCATTGAAAATATCTCAAAACATTTTGGTCCTCGAGGTAGAAGAATTTTTAAACATATTGTGGCACCTTGGAAGTACCACGAGAAAACAATTCATTTTAAAAGTACGTCTCGAAATTTATTTTCTAAGATACTCAAGGTTTTCAAAAATAATTCAATGGGCTAGAATGCCCAAAAATTTCAGGTAATTACACGGAACATTATAGAGCCGTGGGTCCCGTGCTGGAACCCACCATGCTAAAAAACATTTACAAAAATGCCAAAAAGGCCGATGACGGTAATATTTCAAAAACTCACAAAAGCCATTTACAAAATACTAAATACCGTCATAAGAATTTCGCCAGAACGATCAAGGCCATAATGCCAAAAACTCGGTTAAGGGAATCAGTTTTCGAAATAAAACTTAGTCGGTAAAATACCGAAATTCATTACAAAAGAACTCACGCAGCGGATAAAAGAAATACAGTCCAACATGCACAATCCAGCAACACTACTCATCATATGAACGAAATATGAGAGTCAAATAGCCACATATCACAAAATCAAAATCCATAAGAGGATTCCGTCAATTAACTCATAATCATACCTGTAACTCGCATCAGACGAGGCACAAACACAAAGAAGGGAGACTTACATCCACAGGTCGCACAAAGATGATGATCGCCCCACGATACTAATCACGACCAACAAACTCAGACGACGCATCGCGACACGAATCAGTCAGATAAAATCCGACGAAACAAGACTCAAACAACACGACTTGACCCGACGGCCTAGGTTTCCACAACCTAAGCTCTGATACCATTTATGTAACACCCCCAATCCGTTCAGGGATATTACACGCCGTAGAACCTTTCCTCAAGGATCTACCAGGCTGGTAACGACATTGAACAACTCAACAATGCCTTTAAGGCTACAATGACTCAGTAAATCGATTTGGTCTTTCAATAAAAACATACAACTCGATTACAATACTTGCCCACGCAGGGGTCAAAATACAACAACTCCCATATAACGGGGAAAATACTGCAGCGGAAAATAAAATACAACTAAACCAATACGACATAAATGGGTCCTCGTGTGATTAGTATCGTTCATCTTTCATCATCCTTCATGCCGACCCTGTGCTATGCTCCAAAACCTGAATGCAATACAGACATCTACCCTCCGATTTCTCGGGGGTTAGCAAAATTCCACTATTTTGCTAGTGCAAGTACAAAGTGCAAAACTATGAGTCATACAATTCAAGTTCCAAGAATAATAACAATCAAGAATCCTCAAAGATTCCAACATAACAAGAAAGAACTTCCCGAGGCAAGAGTTTGAGTAAAACTTCCTAAAAACCGAGAGAATCACCAATCAAGGGAAAGTAGTTTACAAAATGGTTTGATATGCCTCCGGGAGTTTTAATAGAAAACAATTTAGGATTATTGAATCCTTCTCTTTCCAAAAACTCGAAATACGAATGGGGTCACCACCCCGAAGGTTTATTTTCCGTAAAATGACCTTTACAAAACTGTTGGGATTTTAGCCCCAAATTACATCAAATCACAGTACACGAGAACGATAGCAAGGTTCGTTTTTCAACATCAAAACCCCACAATTTAAAGACTAAAACACATATGACAAAATACTCTAGTGCCATCCTAGCCAAGTAGGCCAATGAACAACTTACCTCTTACACACTTAGTCAATGCATGCAATCATGAAAGTCGTTCAAAAACGCTCGTTTCCGGAAATGCCAATCTCAAAACACATTTGTAAAATGCACCACAATTACCCATCGATCCACACCTCTGTGGACCCCTACCGAGACCCCGTCGGATCTAACTCGTAGTGGTTAAAAGCAAAGCTCGTCGATCCACACCTCCGTGGACCCCTACCGTGACCCCGTCGGATCTAACCCGTAGTGAGCATACACACACACGTTACTCATGCAATACTAATATGCTAAGAATGTAAACTCATCAAGAATACTTACTAGAGATGGCCACTTACTTGACACCGTTATCAAACTCATCACAACACAACACGATTAACGCGGAATACATGATTCCATAACTTTAAACAACAGGTGTATCACCAAAGCCCTCAACGTTCAAAACAATCAAATCATAATCAATTCCCCAAACCACACGTTCACAAAACACACACATTTTTAAAAAGAGCCCTTAACGAGGCCAAAACGAATCTCTTGGAAATTCATTTCAAATAACCAAACAAACACACAAAGACGAACACCGATCAGCATATCCACAAAACAAGAAGCGTATGAACAAGGTACTTGCCTCGAAATCGGCACGCATGTACTCCAACGGACGCAGTTCAACCGGGAAGCTTCGAAACACCTGATGCCATCGAAAAGGAAGATGACGACGAACGGAAGGATTCAACACGGTTTCTTCGCAAGAAACTCGACCCTAACATCATATATTTAATAAATCAACGATCATACGAGGAAGAATAATCGTAGAACGTCCGAAAACCCCTCTATGACATTCTACCGGACACCTTCAAGGCATCGATCAAGAACTCGACCAAAACAACGAATCGATACGATCCAACCATGGAATAACAAGAGAAATGATATAATACATCTAAATAATCATCAACCCATCACAATCCTAAGTTAAATCGGATTAAACGGACAAAATCAACCAAAATACCCAAATTCCCCAAAACTAGATTTCTAGAAAATCTGACCTGATTCGCTCGATCAAAGGATGTTATAGGATGGATGATTGATGATATGAACTCCAAGACTTCATGGATTGATTGTCCAACAACATCTCTCCATGATAACCACACCTCCAGCCGCGGAAGAGAATGAAAAGAATGAGAAAAATGGTGAAAAACCCGCCTGCAGGGCCTTAAATAGGCTGCCTGCCGGCAGGATTACGTGCGTAACCGGCCAAGGGCTTACGTACGTAACCGGCCATGGCCGAACTTACTGCCCAGAAATGTCGGCAGAGTTACGTACGTAACCGGACACGGCTTACGCACGTAACTGGCCTTACGTACGTAACTACCGGGCCCTTCCGACCATAACTCGGCCAGGGCTGGCCTGGCCCCAACATGCCCGGCCATGACTCGGCCGGGGCCAACTCCGACGGCCCGGACGACCCCGAAACCCGAACCTGAGTACGAATTGAAGATATGGTTACGAATTAATCGCAAAGACAAATTCGAGCACTAAGAGAACACACGATTTCGACCATTCGAAGGCTCGAAATTCGACAACGGAAAGTAATTACCCCAAACTTTGGGAAATTACGAAAATGGCCCAAAACGTCCGAAATACACGATACACAATAGAAACACCAAACCAAAGCTCGCAACATGAATAATAACATTAAATGAACTTACGAGAAACCCGAAACAACAGTTTCGGACGAGATTCGCAAGAATCGAACTCAAGTGCGGAAAAAACCCGCTTAAGAACACGAAACTCAACAAAACGATACCGAAACGAACTCGGACGTCAAAAAGCGCAGAATTAAATATTCTCAAAATGACGAAACGGTCATGAGGGAGTCGTCAAAACGGACTTCTGTCAAAAAAAGAAAATTACCGGAAATTGAAATTGAGGGTATTACATACTACCCTCCTTAAAAAAAGTTTCGTCCCGAAACTTAAAACAAGTAGGGAGAAGTAATATCCTTCCAGGAAAAACTCAATGAGATACACAAGAATCGAAAATTCGCGCCCAACGGTGAAACATTACAAGCCACTCGAAGACACATGCCACGTGAAAACACGCTCCGCGACGACTATCACAACATCACAGGCAGAGACATAATAAAACCAACGAGTGACAAGCGTCATCAAACAAATAATACAATCAAGTCAATTATCCGAACAATCACAAAACACCACGAACGAAAATCAACACGATTGACCAACCCAACGGTACATCAATCAAAATGCGAGCCAATCGCTGAACAAATACGGAATTCCACCGCCCAAGGGTTGGAAGATCAAAAAACGAGACTAATTTCCCGAACCTAAGGAAATTAGGAAGGAGTCCGAACGCTCAACAATCACGAAACGGGATCAACAAAAACTGAACAATCAATGATCGAACCACAACGATCGAGACAACAAAAATCGAACAATCATGTTCGAATCACGAAGAACAATAAGGTTCAAACAACAACTCCGAGGTTCACATCTCGACTCGGGAAAATATATGATCCTGTGAAAACAACAAGATGTGCATTCACATAATATCCACAAGAAAGGGAATAGCAATTGAAAGGTCACAACGACAAACGAGTTATTCCGAAATAGTAACACCCTTGTTCGATCAACAAAATCAAGGGACAGGACAAGCTCAGAAGATGTTAACGAACATAAATGAGTCGACAGAGTCTAAAATACAGAAGTTCAAAATCCGATCCACTTTGAATAAAAGAACTTAATTTCCAAAGTTCGAAATAATAAGGTAAGGAAATAACATAACCTACAACTGATAGACCACGCCCCTCAGGGACTCCTCGGAGTCGGTCCATATATCAGTGCTCAAGTCCGTGCCTCGGAAGGATCGGTGGCCAACTCACAAAACTGAACCCGGTGTCCCTCGAGTCCTCACTTGAAACGTGTCACTGGCGAGGAAGGACAATTTGCACGTGCATGCTCCCGGCACATCACGGTTGAAACGCCTCGGCTCGACATACCGAATATACAAATGCTAGATACCCTGGAACGTAACATCGCAAAACAACATACTGGAGATGCCAACTCAGCATAACATATCAACACATACAAAAATCACAACAACAACGGCAACGTTCGACGATTACAACAGTCCGAACGATAGCCAGCACACAATCACAAACATCATGAAACAATCACTCATGTACATAAACGTACAAACTCAAGCTTCAACAGCTCACACTCGTGTGACAACACGCAATCCACCACGATGCGACAACCATTAAATACCAATTCACACCTCTCACATAGGGCTAGTACAACAAATATGTGGCAATGCCTCAACGTTCATGCCACCAACTCGATCATATTCGGGAGCAAACATCATACACACATTCCCAGACCGCAAACGAGAATTGATAGGTTTTTAAAAATGAAAACCACCTTTTGAAAATAATTTAGTAAACACCGATTGATCTTGAGTATCAACTTTCAAAAAAAAAGTACAAACATGAAACATCGTTATCGAGACTTTGGAAAACCATTTCGCATTCGATAAAAATGAGAACACTTTCTTTTAGTGAAAAACTTTCAGAAATATTCGACCCTCGGGTCTAAGCAAAGCATTTCTAAATCATTGAAAATATCTCAAAACATTTTGGTCCTCGAGGTAGAAGAATTTTGAAACATATTGTGGCGACTTGGAAGTACCACGAGAAAACAATTCATTTTAAAAGTATGTCTCGAAATTTATTTTCTAAGATACTCAAGGTTTTCAAAAATAATTCAATGGGCTAGAATGCCCAAAAATTTCAGGTAATTACACGGAATATTATAGCGCCGTGGGTCCTGCGCTGGAACCCACCAGGCTAAAAAACATTTACAAAAACGCCAAAAAGGCCGATGACGGTAATATTTCAAAAACTCACAAAAGCCATTTACAAAATACTAAATACCGTCATAAGAATTTCGCCAGAACGATCAAGGCCATAATGCCAAAAACTCGGTTAAGGGAATCAGTTTTTGAAATAAAACGCAGTCGGTAAAATACCGAAATTCATTACAAAAGAACTCACGCAGCGGATAAAAGAAATACAGTCCAACATGCACAATCCAGCAACACTACTCCTCATATGAACAAAATATGAGAGCCAAATAGCCACATATCACGAAATCAAAATCCATAATAGGATTCCGTCAATTAACTCATAATCATACCTATAACTCGCATCAGACGAGGCACAAACACAAAGAAGGGAGACTTACATCCACAGGTTGCACGAAGATGATGATCGCCCCACGATACTATTCACGACCAACAAACTCAGACGACGCATCGCGACACGACTCAGTCAGATAAAATCCGACTAAACAAGACTCAAACAACACGACTTGACCCGACGGCCTAGGTTTCCACAACCTAAGATCTGATACCATTTATGTAACACCCCCAATCCGCTCAGGGATATTACACGCCGTAGAACCTTTCCTCAAGGATCTACCAGACTGGTAACGACATTGAACAACTCAACAATGCCTTTAAGGCTACAATGACTCAGTAAATCGATTTGGTCTTTCAATAAAAACATACAACTCGATTACAATACTTGCCCATGCAGGGGTCAAAATACAACAACTCCCATATAACGGGGAAAATACTGCAGCGGAAAATAAAATACAACTAAACCAATACGACATCAACGGGTCCTCGTGTGACTAGTATCGTTCATCTTTCATCATCCTTCATGCCGACCCTGTGCTATGCTCCAAAACCTGAATGCAATACAGACATCTACCCCCCGATTTCTCGGGGGTTAGCAAAATTCCACTATTTTGCTAGTGCACATACAAAGTGCAAAAATATGAGTCATACAATTCAAGTTCCAAGAATAATAACAATCAAGAATCCTCAAAGATTCCAACATAACAAGAAAGAACTTCCCGAGGCAAGAGTTTGAGTAAAACTTCCTAAAAATCGAGAGAATCACCAATCAAGGGAAAGTAGTTTACAAAATGGTTTGATATGCCTCCGGGAGTTTTAATAGAAAACAATTTAGGGTTATCGAATCCTTCTCTTTCCAAAAACTCGAAATACGAATGGGGTCACCACCCCGAAGGTTTATTTTCCGTAAAATGGCCTTTACAAAACTGTTGGGATTTTAGCCCCAAATTACATCAAATCACAGTACACGAGAACGATAGCAAGGTTCGTTTTCCAACATCAAAACCCCACAATTAAAAGACTAAAACACATACGACAAAATACTCTAGTGCCATCCTAGCCAAGTAGGCCAATGAACAACTTACCTCTTACACACTTAGTCAATGCATGCAATCATGAAAGTCGTTCAAAAACGCTCGTTTCCGGAAATGCCAATCTCAAAACACATTTGTAAAATGCACCACAATTACCCGTCGATCCACACCTCCGTGGACCCCTACCGAGACCCCGTCAGATCTAACCCGTAGTGGTTAAAAGCAAAGCTCATCGATCCACACCTCCGTGGACCCCTACCGAGACCCCGTCGGATCTAACCCATAGTGAGCATACACACACACATGTTACTCATGCAATACTAATATGCTAAGAATGTAAGCTCATCAAGAATACTTACTAGAGATGGCCACTTACTTGACACCGTTATCAAACTCATCACAACACAGCACGATTAACGCGGAATACATGATTCCATAACTTTAAACAACAGGTGTATCACCAAATCCCTCAACGTTCAAAACAATCAAATCATAATCAATTCCCCAAACCACACGTTCACAAAACACACATATTTTTAAAAAGATCCCTTAACGAGGCCAAAACGAATCTCTTAGAAATTCATTTCAAATAACCAAACAAACACACAAAGACGAACACCGATCAGCATATCCACAAAACAATACTTGCCTCGAAATCGGCACGCATGTACTCCAACGGACGCGGTTCAATCGGGAAGCTTCGAAACGCCTGATGCCATCGAAAAGGAAGATGACGACGAACGGAAGGGTTCAACATGGTTTCTTCGCAAGAAACTCGACCCTAACATCATATAATTAATAAATCAACGATCATTCGAGGAAGAATAATCGTAGAACGGCCGAAAACCCCTCTATGACATTCTACCAGACACCTTCAAGGCGTCGATCAAGAACTCGACCAAAACAATGAATCGATACGATCCAACCATGGAATAACAAGAGAAATGATATTATACATCTAAATAATCATCAACCCATCACAATCCTAAGTTAAATCGGATTAAACGGACAAAATCAACCAAAATACCCAAATTCCCCAAAACTAGATTTCTAGAAAATCTGACCTCATTCGCTCGATCAAAGGATGTTATAGGATGGATGATTGATGATATGAACTCTAAGACTTCATGGATTGATTTTCCAACAACATCTCTCCATGATAACCACACCTCCAGCCGCGGAAGAGAAGGAAAAGAATGAGAAAAATGGTGAAAAACTCGTCTGCAGGGCCTTAAATAGGCTGCCTGCCGGCAGGGTTACGCACGTAACCGGCCAAGAGCTTACGTACGTAACCGGCCATGGCCGAACTTATCGCCTGAAATGCGGCGGCATTACGTGCGTAATCGCCACGGCTTACGACGTAATCGCCTTACGTGAATCGCCGGGCCCTTCCGGCCGTAACTCGGCCAGGGCTGGCCTAGCCCCAACATGCCCGGCCATGACTCGGCCGGGGCCAACTCCGACGGCCCGGACGACTCCGAAACCCGAACCTGAGTACGAATCAAAGATACGGTTACGAAGTACTCGCAAAGACAAATTCGAGCACTAAGAGAACACACGATTCCGACCACCTGAAGGCTCGAAATTCGACAACAGAAAGTAATTACCCCAAACTTTAGGAAATTAAGAAAATGGCCCAAAACGTCCGAAATACACGATACACAATCGAAACACCAAAACAAAGCTTGCAACATGAATAATAACATTAAATGAACTTATGAGAAACCCGAAACAACAGTTTCGGACGAGATTCGCAAGAATCGAACTCAAGTGCGGAAAAAACCGCTTAAGAACACGAAACTCAGCAAAACGATACCGAAACGAACTCGGACGTCAAAAAGTGCAGAATTAAATATTCTCAAAATGTCGAAATGGTCATGATTGAGTCGTCAAAACGGAATTCCACCAAAAAAAGAAAATTACCGAAAATCAAAATTGCTGGTATTACAGTTAGTTGCTGAGGAAACAACAACTCAATGTGCAGTGTATACTTAAATAATCACATTTAATAAAACAATAAAGGCAGAAGGTAAATAACACATTATTTAAAGTGGTTCGAGGTAAACCCCTCTACGTCCGCTGGTCCTCCACACAGGAGTAAAAAGTTTATTATAATTACTGCGTACACAACTACGTAATTATAACAACACATAATCAATATATCGTTCACACAGATTGATATAAAGATCTTAGCTTTCAACCATTCACACAGATTGGTTTGAGCTAACACTTTGACTGGCTTCTTCACACACAGTTCTGAAGCTTCGTCTTCTTCAATGCAAGTCCTTCACACACAGTTCAGGAGTAGCAAAGATTCCTCAGTCCACACAGGGCTGATATGAGTTTGTTCAAAGATAGAACAGGGTTGAACAACAGCTATGACTTTCTGGGCTATAAGCTGATGATGTGTTGTTCAAGGTTTAAGCACTGTATATCTCTTATATCTGAATAGCAGAAAGCTTGGGGAGATATGTTTTGCTCTGAATATTTCTTGTAAGCTTGATCGTTTGTAAGTCGTGAATAATCTGTAGATTTTTAGTCGTTCTTTCGTTGTTCAGTTCTTGATGATCAATATATATATATAGCCTCTGAAATATATCCGTTTGAAATCTATCCGTTGGGCAAGATTCTGCGACAACAGATATTTGACTGAGATCCGGATATTGCGGGATTTTGAAGATGTTCTGACTTACAGTATTTAAATACTTTATCCTTTAGTATTTACATACTTCTTTATCAATGGGACTTGACTTCTAGTGAATACTGAAGATTCTTTCTTGTCCTGTTGAGAGCTGTATGGAAGATATCACTGTGTTGATATTCGAGACAGCTTCCATACTTTAGCTTTACGGAACTCTTTGATGTATGATCAATATACTGTATGGATGAGACTGCGAGAGGTCTTCGATACATGTTTGATACTTGATCAGCTTTTCGATACAGCTAGAGACGGTATTCAGGATTTGGCATATTATCAAAACATTCTGACAATACGATCGATACAGGGATTTGTTATCCAAGCAGCATCGATATAGGGATTGGTTATCCCAACAATATTTCGTATTAACAACAAGAAAAATAAGTATAATCATATATGCATACAAAATTAATATGCAAATTAAATTTCAAATGTTTCTACATACCTTATAATATCGATGAATATTGCTTGAAAATGCTCAATATATCCTTGAATATATATTTTGGAAAAAAAAATCAAAAAAAAACGATGTATGAGGTTCTGTGTATTTTTGTGCGTTATAGTTCATCTGTCAAACGAGGTATGAGTTATATAATATACTTATCAAATATTGGCTTCACATTTGTGAAGCCAAAGAATAAGTTTAGAATAATGGTGCAGGCGGTAGGTGGCGCACGCAGATATTGTAATACCCGAGATCTTCGTTCCAGTTTCGTTGAGTTTTTCTGTGGATTATCAGATTAGCGTTGTCCATGTCTTTGGAATGTTATGCCACATATTGTCATGTCATGAGTTGATACGTGTTTGATTTCCATTCCGGATCATTGCATGAGTTTTTGACTCCTTCCAGTGTAGCGCACGCTACCGCTTATGGTACAGCACGCGCTACTGTGCTATTGTTAGCGCACGCTACCGGGCATATATCGCACGCTAACTGGCAGTCTAGGAGCTACTGGACGGGGACTGGAGTCTAGTTAGCGAACGCTATGGTTGGTTGATAGCGCACGCTATCGTCTGCCTAGCGCATGCTGATTTTTATTACTAGCGCACGCTACCTGGTAGGTACAGACCAGTCCAGAAGCCACTGGACTGGATTCGTGACTTGTTAGCGCACACTATGTATATTGTCTAGCACATGCTAACTATGTTAAGGGCGGTTTGTTCGGGAGAGTTGACCCCATTAGCGCGCGCTAATATTTGTGCTTAGCGCACGCTAATAACTATCTAGTATAAATACTGGACAACAGCTTTAGTTCGTCTTTTCTCACCCTTTTTCATCTCTTTCCGATGGAAGTGAGTGCCTGAGGCGACTTTGAGCGATCTTCATCATCAAGCTTCATCTTGGAGTGGATCTGTAGGTGTTTAACAACATCTAATCATCTCCTTGGCTCAAATCAAGGTAATCTCTTCTTAGAACCCTAATTTCTTAAATTTGGGGGATTTCCTTGGTTTTGGTGATTTTTACCCGATCTGTTGAGTATTATTTATTGTCTTGGTCACGGCTTTTGGTTTGACAACTCATTTATTGATTTTTTATCACCTGGGCGAATGATTCTTGATTTCCTTGAGAAAACGTAGATCCTTGTTGTTTTTAGGATCGATTCGGATTCCGATTAGTGTTATTGATTCGTGTTGGTGTTATCTTCGTAGTATTCGTGGGGTTGCTGGATTCTTGGTCGTCTTTGGAACTCCGAGGGCTATCCGACCATGTCCGTTCATCGTTTCATTGCTCGTGGTCTCGAAGCAAGTATCTTGCCCATACATTTCATGTCTCATAGACGTATTCGTTGGTATTGGAACCAAATTACAATTTAAATGTTTTAATGAACTTATAAAAGGATCGGTATGTTCTCGATAATTGTTGTCTTTCAAAAGATAACTCGTATGCTTCGTGGATTAATGTGCTTTCGGAATATGTGCATTAGTTTCGTATGTTGGAAGATGTTGAACATATTTAGTGAATATAGTAGATCGTAAATATTTGCCGAGGATTGTGTATTGATATGTGTATTTGTTCGATGAATATGTGATGTTGTGTGATATTAGTTGTTAATCCTTCATAAGGAGGTTGTGGCACTTGGTGTCATTTGGTATTGGTATTTGTTTATTGTTGTGTGACATTTGTGTGGGTATACGTCGACTAAAGTGGCCATTCTAGCAAAGTACCTAGCATTTTTTTTCATATTCTAGTATTCGAATTATGGCTTCCCGTGGCATTGTGGATGTTTATGTGTGTTCACCTAGGGATGGTCCGACGGGGCCTCTAGGGATACGTATTGCCGTGAGTGTGCGTATCGCGAACTAGGGTTAACCACTCAGGGACGGTCCGACAGGGCCTCTGCAGGGTGCGGCGGCTGTGAGTCTCGTATCAATGGTTAACTTTGAAATGTTTTGCTGGAGAACTATGATTTTTGGCGCATATTTTGTCTGATTAGAATGACAGTCCAAATGGTATCGTACTTGGCTGGAATGGCACCAGTAAATGTGTTGTGTGAGATTTGCCTCTTGGCTGCGATAATTTGGTATGAGTACGTGAGTCCTGTGGTTGCTCTGTGCATTGTAACTCTGTGGTGTGTCGAGTTCGACCGTATGGTCAAGTTGCAAAGTTGTGCTCTTTGATGTCGTTCTGTGAGACTGTGGTCTTGGTAATGTTTGACACGGTGTAGTCTCCGTCGGGTTATTCTTGCGAGTATGTGATATGGATGATTTGGATCGTGGACCCCGTGTTTGTGATTGGAATATTATGTTGGGTCGTGGACCCCGTATTTTGTAATTGGAATCGTATTTTGAAATAAATGATTTTTGAGCTGTGTCCTTAGGTGTTTCGAAAGTCTTGAGAATTCTTAAACCCAAACGTTTCCAAAACTCCCGAGATCGTAAAATGTTTTGTAAGATGTAAAATGGTTTTATTCCTATCTTTCATTATTCAAACGATTTTAATCAAGTGAATTATCTCGGGAAGTATATTCACGATTTCTATGCTCTTGGAGTATGATACATATGGCTTGCCTTTGTATTTATACTTGCACTAGCGAAACAGTGGAGTTTTGCTAACTCCCGAGTATTCGGGGGGTGGATGTCTGTATTGCATCCAGGTATTTACAGGTTGCTGGCGAGCAATTCACAGGATCGTTATGAAGGATGATGGAAGACGACGATACTAATCACATGAAGACCGGTGTTGAGTATTTGGTGATGTCTTGTTGTTTTGTCCTTCCGTTGTGTTTATTTTCCCGTTTTATAGCAATGTTGATTTATGTTAACCCCTGTGTTGGTTTGAGTTGCGAGAAGAGTAATGTATGGTTGATGTGTATATTGTGGTAAAAGACCAAATCGATCTAATGGTTCATTAATTACCCTTGTCGGCATGTATTGTATTGTGGTGTTTTCTGTAGTTAGCCTGGTAGATCCTCATAGAGAGGGTCTGCGGCGCTGTAATATTCCCGAGTGGTTTGGGGGTGTTACAGAATATGGTATTGGAGCTTAGGTTGCGGAAACCTAGGCTGCCGGGTGGAGTTGTGTGTTGTCGGGCCATGTCTTGTCTTGTCAGATTTTGTCTGACTAAGTAGTGTCGCGACGCGTTGTCTGAGGTGTCAGTCGTGATTAGTATCGAGGTGCAGCCATCATCTTCGTGCGATATGTGGATATAAGTCTCCCTACTTTGTTTTGTCTCGTGTTATACGAGCTTGTGTGATTATGTGTTATTACGTGCAGTTTAAATGTGAATTGTGAATACGTAATCCATGCTAGTTGATTCTTGTGTTGTACTGGAATGAAAAGTGATATCGGTGTATAAATATGTATATATATTGTGTGAATCGTTTTACTAGAGTAACGGCTTGGTGTGATCCCGCAAGGAAAGTTTGTCAATGTGATATTTCAAAGTTTACTTATTTCTGAAGAGTCATGTAAATTTTATTTTAAAACATCCTTCAAGAAAGGAAAAATTTTGATTTTGTATGATGACCTCGAGATCGGATTTTTGTTAGAACATAACTACTTATATTTTATTTTCCTCTTGTATTGCAAGTTTTCAAAAATTTGATTTTTTTTAAAAAACTCAAATGAGGTCTACCCAAAAATTTACTTGAAGCGTGGCTCTCGCTTTCGACTTTTTAATTTCATGATCGTCGGTTCGGAGATATGTAGTGATGTTGGCATTATTATTTGGTCAATAATGCTAAAAATTGTGACTAAGTTGGTGGTGTGAACGTTAAGTCGTCCTGAATGCACTTGTTGTGAGAGTCCTCATTACTTAGAGGTAGGATTTCAGTTTTAGATGTTAAATATCTTTTGGCGGTTGCTTGTGTGATACTGTAATTATGTGGACAGATGGTATTGACGTGTGATTGGATTTGATGGTAATGGATCGTATTTGATATGATAAATTATGTTTGTTGTGTGTGTGTTCGAAAATGCTTTTCTGAAAATTTTATAAACTTGAGCAAGTTGTGGAAAAATTAAATTTCATAAAGTTTTGACGGTTCGCTTAATCGGCGGCTTCGTGTAGACTTTGAAAATCGTTTAAAATTGGCGAGCCGGCCTTGAATTTCCTAAAGGAACCCCGGCGGTATTGAAAGAGTCGTTTTAAAGTACCTTTGAACATTTTGTAAAATGTTACCGTCGTTGATTATTGTGTAGTGTTGAGAGGATTTTCAAAAAGAAATGATTTTTGACGTACTGTCGTATTTTCAAAAGATTTGAGTACATGATTTTCAGAAATCTTTCACACCATAAAAATTTTTTATTTTAAAAAAAAAACAATACAATTTTTATTTTCAAAAATATATTGTAAAGATGAAGGATCTTACTCGATTTAACTTCAAACTCCGATTTAGAAAAATTTTCTGTACTGAGCCAGTTATTATGCGTGACCTTGAATCACTCCAAAATGATGATGTGTAGTGACATAGTGATTTTGATAGTGCCGGTTGTAAGGAAAATATTGTTTTGCAAATAATTTCAAATGAGACAGTTAAAGTCCGTTGTTTAAAAGTTTTGACAAAAGGCCCGAGGTACCAAAAATACTTTCAGAGTTTTATTTTGAATAAACATTCAAATCCAAGGATTTCCAAATGATATCATTTAAAAGGATACCTCGTGGATCTTCTTATCGAGTTGCTATTAGTTGTCTTATGTGATATGTCAAGCCGAGTAGGCAATTTGGTATATTATTTTGCGATGTTGTACCATTGTATTGAGTGTGTATCCGCTTAATATGCCGAGGGGCAAAGGGCGCGGTCGTGATCGCGGTACAGATAGTCATGGAGATCAGATGCGGGACCAAGAGAAGATTTCCGGTAAGGTTGCTATTCTAGCACTTCGTTCTCATTGTTTAGGTTTCGGGGACGAAACCTCTTTTAAGGGTGATGTGGTGTAATACCCATATTTTTTTTCGCTTTCGTTTTGTTCGAGTCTATCGACTCGTTTGTGTTCGTTGATATTTTTTTGGACTTGTTCAACTCTTCACTTTTTGTTGCGGTATTGTTTCGGGTTAATCCGTTTGTCGTTGTGACTTTTTTCCGAATTCGGTTCCGCTACTGTGAATCTTATGAAAATGTATATCATGTCGTTTTCATCGGATCATATATTGTCTTGATTCATGCTGTGGACTTTGGGGATGCTATTCGATTTCTGTTATTCGTAATGATTCGAATATGATTGTTCGACCATTATTGTCTCGATCGTTGTTGTCCGATCGTTTGTTGTCCGGTATTCGTTGATCTCGTATCATGATTTTTGAGCGTTCAGACCACTTTGTAATTTCCTTAAGTTCGTGAAATTAACTTCATATTCGATCTTCTAAACCTTGGGTCATTGGAACTTCATATTTGTTCAACGAGTAACTCATATTTCGATTGATGTGCTGTTCGGGTTGGTTAACCATATTGATTTTTATTCATTATGTTTTGTTGTGGTTCTGGTGTAGCGATATGGATGGTAGCTGCTACGCGCTGCATGTGATTCGTGGCAGGCTGTCGGCAACGGATAACGTGTGTTATCTGGGATTGTTTTGCATTGATCGTTCTATGTTTCAAGATTCGGGGACGAAACTTCTTTTAAGAGGGGTAGAATGTAATAGCCGAGATCTTCGTTCTAGTTTCGTTGAGTTTTTTTGCGGATTATCGGATTAGCGTTGTCCATGTCTTCGGAATGTTGTGCCACGTATGGTCGTGTCATGAGTTGACACGTGTTTGATTTCCATTCCGGATCATTGCATGAGTTTTTGACTCCTTCCAGTGTAGCGCATGTTACCTCTTATGGTGTAGTGCGCGCAACTGTGCTATTGTTAGCGCACGCTAACTGGCAGTCCAGAGGCAGTCTAGGAGCTACTGGACAGGGACTGGAGTCTCGTTAGTGCACGCTATGGTTGGTTGATAGCGCACGCTATCGTCTGCCTAGCGCTCGCTGATATTTATTACTAGCGCACGCTACCTGGTAGGTACAGACCAGTCCAAAATCCACTGGACTGGATTCGTGACTTGTTAGCGCACGCTACGCATATTGGCTACCGCACGCTAACTATGGTACTGGCGGTTTGTTCTGGAGCGTTGACTCCGTTAGCGCGCGCTAATGTTTGTGCTTAGAGCACGCTAATAACTGTCCAGTATAAATACTGGACAACGGATTTAATTCGTCTTTTCTCACCCTTTTTCATCTCTTTCTGACGGAAGTGAGTGCCTGAGGCGACTTTGAGTGATCTTCATCATCAAGCTTTATCTTGGAGTGGGTAGGTAGGTATTTAACAACATCTAATCATCTACTTCGCTCAAATCAAGGTAATCTCTTCTTAGAACCCTAATTTCTTGAATTTGGGGGATTTCCTTGGTTTTGGTGATTTTTACCCGATCTCATCCGATCGGTTGAGTATTATTGATTGTCTTGGCCGCGGCTTTTGGTTTGACAACTCATTTATTGATTTTGTATCACCCAAGCTAATGATTCTTGATTTCCTTGAGAAAACGTAGATCCTTGTTGTTTTTAGGATCGATTCGGATTCTGATTAGTGTTATGGATTCGTGTTGGTGTTATCTTCGTAGTATTCGTGGGGTTGCTGGATTCTTGGTTGTCTTTGGAAGTTCAAGAGCTATCCGACCGTGTCCGTTCGTCGTTTCATTGCTCATGGTCTCGAGGCAAGTATCTTGCCCATACATTTCGTGTTTCGTAGACGTATTCATTGGTATTGGAACCAAATTACAATTTGAATGTTTTAACGAACTTTTAAAAGGATCGGTATGTTCTCGATAATTGTTGTCTTTCAAAAGATAACTTGTATGCTTCGTGGATTGATGTGCTTCGGAATATGTGCGTTAGTTTCGTATGTTGGAAGATGTTGAACATATTTAGTGAATTTAGAAGATCGTAATTATTTGCCGAGGATTGTGTATTGATATGTGTATTTGTTCGGTGAATATGTGACGTTGTGTGATATTAGTTGTTACTCCTTCGTAAGGAGGTTGTGGCGCTTGGTGTCATTTGGTATTGGTATTTGTTTGTTGTTGTGTGACATTCGTGTGGGTATGCGTCGACTAAAGTGGTCATTCTATTGAAGTACCTAGCATTTGTTTGCATATTCTAGTATTCGAATTATGGCTTCCCATGGCGTTGTGGATGTTTATGTGTGTTCACCTAGGGACGGTCCGATGGGGCCTCTAGGGATACGTATTTTCGTGAGTGTGCGTATCACGAACTAGGGTTAACCACCCAGGGATGGTCCGACGGGGCCTCTGCGGGGTGCAGCGGCCGTGAGCCTCGTACCAACGGTTAACTTTGAAATATTTTGTTGGAGAACTATGATTTTTGGCGCATATTTCGTCTGATTAGAATGGCAGTCCAAATGGTATCGTACTTGGCTAGAATGGCACCAGTAAATGTGTTGTGTGAGATTTGCCTCTTGGCTGCGATAATTTGGTATGAGTACGTGAGTCCTGTCGTTGCTCTGTGCATTGTAACTCTGTGGTGTGTCGAGTTCGACCGTATGGTCAAGTTGCAAAGTTGTGCTCTTTGATGTCGTTCTGTGAGACTGTGGTCATGGTAATGTTTGACATGGTGTAGTTTCCGTCGGGTTATTCTTACGAGTATGTGATGTGGATGATTTGGGTCGTGGACCCCGTGTTTGTGATTGGAATGTTATGGTTGGGTCGTGGACCCCGTATTTTGTAATCGGAATCGTATTTTGAAATAAATGATTTTTGGGCTGTGTCCCTAGGTGTTTCGAAAGGCTTGAAATTCTTAAACCCAAACGTTTCCAAAACTCCTGAGATCGTAAAATGTTTTGTAAGATGTAAAATGGTTTTATTCCTATCTTTCATAATTCAAACGGTTTATATCAAGTGAATTATCTCGGGAAGTATATTCACGATTTCTATGCTCTTGGAGTATGATACGTATGGCTTGTCTTTGTATTTATACTTACACTAGCAAAACAATGGAGTTTTGCTAACCCCCGAGTATTCGGGGGTGGATGTCTGTATTATGTCCAGGTATTTACAGGTTGCTGGGGAGCAATTCACAAAATCGTTACGAAGGATGATGGAAGACGACGATACTAATCACATGAAGACCGGTGTTGAGTATTTGGTGATGTCTTGTTGTTTTGTCCTTCCGTTGTGTTTATTTTCCCATTTTATAGGAATGTTGATTTATGTTAACCCCTGCGTGGGTATGAGTTGCGAGAAAGAGTAATGTATGGTTGATGTGTATATTGTGGTAAAAGACCAAATCGGTCTAATGGTTCCTTAATTACCCTTGTCGGCATGTATTGTATTGTGGTGTTTTCTGTAGTTAGCCTGGTAGATCCTCACGGAGAGGGTTTGTGGCGCTATAATATTCCCGAGTGATTTTGGGGTGTTACAAATATAGTGGTTGACAAGTGTTAGCTTCACATATGTGAAGCTAATGAGCAGGACAAAATTATCTGATTAAAGGTGTCACATATGTGACGCCAATATGAAATTTTTAAAACTTTTGGCGGAAGTTTGAAATATTTGGCGTGGACGCGGGGAAATTCAAATTTACTGAAATACTTTGGCTTCACATATGTGAAGCTATTGAGTTTCAAAATATATTATAAATACAACATCACTACAAACCTTCCTTCATTCCAAAATTCTCATCCACATTTCATCTCATTTCTTCAACTTTCATCTCTCAATATTCAAGGTAATTTCTAAATTATTTTCAATTTTGTAAATAATTTTACTTATATTATTTTTTGTTTTTACTAACTTATTAATATTTTTGTTTTTTTCTTTCTTTTGCAAGATTTTTATTTATTTAAATATAAGTGAATTACAATATTAATATTATTGGAACATAAAATAATGTGATTTATCTTTTTTTAAAATCAATTTTTACACAAATGAGTATATTTATTTTCTAATTAAATAAATATCTTTTAAGTATAATATAGTTATGTTTTAATAATAACTAGAAGTGTATAGTTTTTGGCATATTTTCTAATTACAACAAAAAATATATTTAAAAGATATTTGTGATTAAATTTATATTTATATATATATATATACACACCTGAAATTAGCCAAAAATATTTTCTGGCTAATTTTATTTTTTTTTATTTTAAACGAAGATTTTTAGTGTCACGTATGTGACGCTAATATGGCTGAAAAAATAACATTATAATAATTGTATTTAAATTTACTGGATAAACTTTGGTGACACATATGTGACGTCAAATATATTTTATTTGTAATTGTTTGGCGACACGACTGTGACGCTAAAGATATATTATTTAAAATTGCTGGACAATCTTTAGCGACACATATGTGACGCCAAAGAGATAATATTTAAAATTACTGGACTCTCTTTGGCGTCACATATGTGACGCCAAAGATATAATATTTAAAATTGCTGGACTATCTTTGGCCTCACATATGTGACGCCAAAGCTTAAAACATAATATTATCCTCGTTCGATTTAGCTTCACCCATGTGAATCTAATGTAATGAGGTTAATTGTTTTGCGTTCGCTTTAACTTCACATGGTTGACGGTAAAGTTTAATTATTTAGCTTCACATGGTCAAACATTGAAGCTAAAGTTTCTTTAGCTTCAGCTTCTTTAGCTTCACATATTGGCTTCAGATATGTGAAGGTAAAGAAGAAAAGCTTCACAGTCAACTCTATTGGCTTCACATTTGTAATACACACAATTTTTAGTAGTGGTGTGACTCACAAAATTGAATATTTGCGTCTTCAACCTTATGTATACCCATTTTTCATAATAATAAAGTTCCTTTTTTCCCAACCCCAATTAGCCTCGAATCCCTTCCCAAACTACCCAACATATCATACCCCTCTCCCAATCTACCCACCATTTATTCAACTTTCCCTAACTACCCACCTTTTACTTTTTTCTTTTCAAATTCATACAAAAACGTGGACCCCACAGAATATTTTACACCAAAAATTGTTAAAATACATGCATGCATCCGGTTGTGTATATATATATATATACATATTATACTTTAGTCACTACACTTTTACACTTTTACACATTTTATTTTGATCATATTAAAATTAACACATCTTATTTTTAGTAAATAGTGTTATATTAATATGTACAGTATTTTTATTAATAATAAATTAAGCATTGCTAAATAAATCCTGTTTAAATTAATACATAAATGACACTTCAGTATTAAAATCAAACATAATAATTTAACATAATAATATAGCAATTCTTACATAAAATTAAAACAAAAATAGAACAATTATTTTTGAAATTACTCATGACCGTGTTGTGGGCATCGTCGACTGCGTCTTGTATAACCTTCTTGACCGCACCTCCCACACATTTTAACCCTTCGAGAGTTATCCATTTCCGTTCGAATACGTTGACTTTGTGCCCACGTTTCTTTTTCTTCTTTCTCAAATTTTCGTCAGCAATAGGAGTACCATACATCTCCCAATTGCATGCTAATGGAAACGTCCAATATGCTTGATTGGATATTGGAATAAATTCGTACTTCCACATTTCATACAATGTTGTTAGATTGTGATAACCTTCAAAGTATTGCTTCCAATCGAGATTACATGTTAAACAACCAGCAACCACATGTGAATATGGAGAGTGATATCGATTCCATTTTCCACATTGATATAAATCTAGAGTATGTTTATTTCCACCTTTTCAAGATCCATTCTTTGTTCGATAACGTGCAGTAATTACCTCAAAGACCTCCCCTTTGTTCATGGTATGGAATAATCTTGTGGGATGAAGACTTCTCTTCAATTTTTTCAAATAACACTCGATATTTTGCATTATGTATGTCCATTTTGAAGATCATTCAATGTTTGAGTGCGCCTTTCTGCAACCAACTTAACAGAGCGATAATATATATACTCAATCATTGCTGTGATTGGGAGAAAACGAGCAGACTTTAATATTCCACTAAAACTTTCGATCATATTTGTAGTTGCCTGACCATAGCGATATCCTCCGTCGTGAGACATAGTCTACATCTCTAACGGAATATGTCGTAACCACTCCTTAGCATTAGGATTTAACTCTTTAATTTTGTTCATTGTTGCTTCAAATTTTCTTAGTTGAGAAGTATTTCCGGCCAACCAACATAACATTTTCAAGTGAGAACCAGGATAATGCTTACCGAAATTGCTACGAACATTTAACAGACAAAATCGATGTATCCCCATGTTGCCAATGAATCCATTTTGCTCCATTTTCATTGCTTCAATAATTCCAGCATGACGGTCCGAAATTATGCATACACCTCTTCTATCTTGGCACATATATCTTCGAAGGTGGTATAAAAACCAAGACCAGTTGTTTGTTGTTTCTTCATCAACTAAACCATAAGCAAGTGGATATTGTTGATAATTTGAATCTAATCCATAGCAATCAACAACTTTCCATTGTATCTTCCTTTCAAAAATGTACCATCAATACATATAACTGGGCGAGCATGTTGCCACCCAACTATCATTGGTTTAAATGCCCACCACAAACGCTTTCACACAGATGTGTTGTGATTTATAGCATGAGCTTCAATTAACGAAATTATATCTGGATTAAAATGCATTAAAGTACTAAAAAGTTTAGGAAGCTTAGAATAAGAAGTCGTCCAGTCTCCATACACATCTGATATTGCCTTTTGCTTTCCGATCCATGCCTTCTCGTAACTAACATGATATTGGTACTAGGGCTGGGAAAAAGACCGAACATCTCGAAATACCGAAAATATCGTATCGAAAAATATCGAAATTTTCGGTATACCGATTTTTTCGGTACGGTATGAGCTTTTGAAATTTTCGATATACCGAGATATACCGAAAATTTTCGATATACGGAAATTTTTTCGACATATACCGAAAAATTATCGGCATATCGAAATTTTCCTGTATACCAAAATCTGTATACTATATTGAATTTCTTTTGATATATCTTAAAATTTTCGGTATACCGCAGAAGTTTTGATATACCGAAAAATAAACGGTATACCGACTTAATTTCGGTATACCGGTATTTCGGTATAATAACGGTATGTAAATGTCATACGGAATTTTTTGGTATACCGGTTTTCGGTATACCGAAAATTTCGGTATGGTAACGGTATGATTTTTATCATACCAAAAATTTCGGTACGGCATACGGTATGGATGATAATTTTCGGTATACCGTACCGAACCACCCCTAATTGGTACTTATCTGTAATTTGGTTCATGATATTATGCACTTTTAAGTATGGACTATCCGTGACCTAAAATAACAAAATATGAAATGATAAGTAACAATCCAAGATATAAGTTAAAAAAAATTGAGTATGAAAGAAAGAACTTAATTTATGTTCTTACTTGTTGTTTTATTGCATTTGCAATCAGTCTTGAGCTAAGTTTCTTATGATCCCATTTAAGTGTTCTGAAAAGACAAGTATGTTCTGTACGCAGTTTAGTTATTTCAAAACAACTAGATCGCTTTCGTTTTATAGCTCGAATTCTCCATGGACATTCATTGACGACACATTTTGCCTCATATCGTGTTGTATCACTCTTGGAAACACGATAATTTCTAGAAAATCTTATATGACTCGTTTGTATGGCATCTATGGTAGTTTGCTTGTCTACAAAACATTGACCTACAAATAAATCATTAGTAAGTGGGTTCAAGGTAGAAAAAACACCTGGATTATTAGTAAAATTGTTAGAACTGGTCTCTTCTGTTGTAAACCAAGGTGCAGTAGGAACATGTTCTTCATCTTCTTCATCATTATTAGTACTTGTTGAATCAAAATCACCACCATCATTAATATCATCACCATCTGTTTCATCAGTGTCCGACTCGTGAAAAGGGTTAAAATCATCAGCTCTACTCAAATCGTAAATAAGATTAGATCTCATTATATCATCATTGCTAGAATTTTCCATCTGCAATAATTGTAAAAATATTAGTGTTGAGATAGTAAACACTTGAAATCATTAAAAAAAACTAACTAAAAAAATTGAGTGGACAATTGAATAATGAAATCTGAGTAGACAAAACACCGTAAAGTTACACATTACTTTCAAAAAGTAAGATTTTTGTACAGATTTTTTTATTTTGTAAATAGTTGATTTGATAACTCATAAAAAGTGTGACATTAGTTAAATTTAATAATTTATATTAATGTAAACGAAAATATAATTATTATTTGAATATATTTAATCCTAATTAAATTATAAATTGAAATCATCAATCTCTTTTGAAAAAAATTAGAAATAAATACTTGTTTTAATTATTTGGTGAAACTGGTTTATAATATTTGGTGGAATTCATTGTAATGTATTTAAAAATAAAATGTAAAAGTGTAAAAGTGTAGTGAATAAAGTGTAATATATATATATATACAATCGGATGCATGCATGTATTTTAATAATTTTTGGTGTAAAATATTCTGTGCGGTTCACGTTTTTGTATGAATTTGAAAAAAAAAAAAAGTAAAATGTGGGTAGTTAGGGAAAGTTGAATGAAAGATGGGTAGATTGAGAAAGGGGAATGATATATTGGGTAGTTTGGGAAGGGATTCATTAGGCTCAGTTCCTCTACATTCTCGCGGCTGTTCGGTGGCCAGCTGACTCATGGCCTTTGTTTGGCTTGGTATAAAGTTTATGAGTGATGCTACATGTACACATATGTGTACACATATTTGTACACACATGCATCTCATCCATTCATTTAATGTGGGACTCATTCATTTATTGTGGGACCACATTAAATGGATGGATGAGATGCATGTGTGTACACATATGCGTACACATTATGTGTACATTTAGCATTGTTCAAAGTTTATATACAAGTGGTTTATATGGGAAGGTTGATGAAGATATTTTTTTGGTCCATGTGTGGTTCGAGGCTAAGTTTGGGTTTCTAATCCCAAGTGGAGCATCCTCGTTCTTTCTTTTTTCCTTTGTATGTATTATTTTTGGCTTGGTTTTCGGCACCTGGGAGCGATGAGTGAAGCTTTCGGTCTAGATTTGATGCTTGTGGATTATGTGACCGCAGATATGAAATAACGAGATTCTTCTTTACCGTCACAATCAAGAAAACAATAGAAACAAAAAGTGATAACCAAATCTTAAAATTGAAGAAACGTTTACTGATCCTCTTACTTTAAATTGACAAAATAAGGAAGAAAATCTAGTTTGCACTCCATTTAATTTCTCATTTTCTAATTTGATAAAAAAATAATATTTTATTGTTTTAATGCAAGTATATTTGACATTTTAAAATAAATATTTACTATATATTTTCTGTAAATATATTTTTTTATATAATTGTGTTTTATGTATTTTTGACTTTGGATTAGATATTGTAGAAAATATATTTTTTAATTTTTTTTTCCTTATATTTCAATTTCTTTTGTGTTTTCTTTAGTCATTTTTTTTGGTTTGGTTATCTTTTCGTTGTTTTTTATTGTAAAACAAAAAACTGAATAAAAAAGAAGAAGAAAAGATTAGAAATGGAAAAGGCCAAAGAAGAAAAAATGTCGGTGGAAAGGTGGCGGTTTCAGGGGAATAAGAGTGCTAATTCATAATTGCAGCAATCTTACCCTCAGAATTCAAGGTGCTTAGAAAAACAACTAGTCTTTTGGCCACGTTTCTTGAGAGTAGTCGTCTCTCACACGGGTGCACCGCTTTGTAAGGCCTAGTATGTCTGTGACTATGAAGACGCAGGATGTCGAGATCGTTGAGATAATTTTTTTAAATACGACTCGGAATTGGACCGTTTTACATATAACTGGAAGAATATATCCGTGTTTGTTGCAAATAACTTGAACGATGATGCAGAACCTTCTAGACTAGCATTAGAAGATGGTATTATCAAAACCACAATGAGACAAGCCAAGCAAGAACTCAAACTGTTGCACGGTCGATCCATATGAGTCTAAGTTTTGATCTTGACCTGTTGTTGTTCCTGTTGAGATTCTGAGTAAAATATTATATATAGTTGTTTGTAATTTGACCAGAGTTGTATTTGCAGAATTTGAATGCACAAAATGTGATCTCAATGCTTATTTCTTACTTATTTTTATGCCTACTGTGGGTAGGCCCGTCCAAAACAGGCCATTTGCATACATTGCCATCCTATTTTTCACATTATCTCCTCACTTAAATAAATTTAGAGAAAAATATCACTTTGCTCATTGTTTTTTTTTTTGAAAGGCAAATATTATTAGCTAGCAAGAAGCTAGAAAAAATATTACAAAGAAATCAAATTAGGGTTCTTCAATCAAGCCTCCCAAGAAAAGGAAGAACTACATCTATTAACACACCACAAATAAGAACGCGAAACAATGTCATCAAAAATCACGGACCATCTCGGAGAGGTCGCGTCAAAAATAATACGATTCCTAAACGCCCAAAGGTGCCACCAAGCAACATAAAAGACTCCTTTCAACATCAGCTTAATCTTAGACGAGAACCGGATAGCCGAAAACCAAGTATACCAATCGTCAAACGACATCAAGACTTGCCAATTTAGATCCCACCAACAATAAATCTTACGAAAAATAAGAGCGGCCATATCACACCTGAACAAAACGTGGAGAATATCCTCAGTAACCGTACCTCATATCGGCCATATCACTTTGCTCATTGTACTTTGCACGATTCGACACTTTAGTCATTGAACTTTACAAACTATAATTTTAGTCACTGAACTTTGCATCTGTCTTTCATTTTAATCACTGACGTTCTTCTTCGTTAGAAGAGTTACAAGATCGCACGTGACTGTCACTTGACCAACTTTCTGAAGGGAGAAAAATATCACTTTGGACATTGTACTTTGCACAATTCGACACTTTGGTCATTGAACTTTTCAAACTATCACTTTGGTCACTGAACTTTGCATCTGTCTTTCATTTTGGTCATTGACGTTATCTTCTCCACCAGAAGGGTTACAAAATTGCACGTGGCTGTCACGTGACCAACATTTTTGAGGGTATTTTCGATATTCCCTATGACTTTTGTAAGAATCATAAAAATTAAGAAAGAAAATGATTATTTTATTCAATTTTTAAGCTCATTTTTAATCATTAATAGCCAGGTTGCATGTTTGAGAACATGGCGAGATTAATAAGTAAGATTAATTGATCGTCTATGGGGTCTTTATCTCATGTTACTAAGTTTTTCTATGCTTGTATATTATTTTTTATGCATTTAATTTCACAAACTACTTCCTTTCAATGATAGTAAGAACCAAAGAGCCCCACTTGTGACACTCCTTTAATAATTTTAACTCGAGGGGTTCATGTTTTTCATCATTTTTAACATAACAGATGTCTCTAATCAAAAGCATGCTTAGAAAAAACACGGAACACCAGTCAAGTGTAAGAACACAATAAATACCACTTCTATAATTTTAATTTATAAAAATTTTGATTTTTTTTTTAAATTTGATTTCAATACCAGGCATCTGAACTACTGAAGCATCCATCTTATATCACAACCTCTTTCCACAGCTCCTGAAAATAGAAAGAGTATGGCGAGAGTCATATAGCAATAGTACTTGCAGTGACAACATGAGAATCCAAAATGTAATATTACCAATGAACTAAAGCAGCAGCATCCTAAGCGATTAAAAACATTATGACAGCTTTGAAAGAAGTAAAGATCAGAGAAAATAGTTCTCAGATGAGAAGCCACCATGTGAAAGCAAGTGTTGCTGACAGTAATCAGATAGTGATTTTTGAAGCATCTACTGGAGTTGCGAAATCGAGCCGCACTAACTGTGGTCATAAGGATCATGTGGAGTAGACACCATCATCGAGGGTCATCTTCACCCTCTCCATCTGAAATTATTGCATCAATACCCTTCAAAAAGTTATGTCAGTGGCCAAAATGAAAGACAAATGCAAAGTTTACTGACCAAAGTAACAATTTAAAAAGTTTAATGACCAAAGTGTCGGATTGTGTAAAGTACAATGACCAAAGTGCTATTTTCCCTCTTCAGAAAGTTGGTCACGTGATAGTTACGTACGATCTTGTAACTCTTCTGACGGAGAAGATAACGTTAGTGATCAAAATGAAAGAAAGATGCAAAGTCCAGTGACCAAAATAATACTTTGTAAAGTTCAATGACCAAAATATCGAATTGTGCAAAGTACAATGACCAAAGTGATATTTTTTTCATTAATTTATACATAGAGATTCTATATATAATCCGTTCCCTCGGCTTCCATGTGAAAGTGACTTGAGCAAAATAATATATGTATTTATATTTTTATCACATGTTCCTTACTTATCTTTTTATGATTTGAGGGCTTCAAACAGCAGTGTGGGAGACCTGATCTCGATGTAATCTTGCAGTTGGATTTGAGGGGGTCCAACATGGAGCAATCACTTGGGGGATGACTCCTTATGCGCAGTAGTTGGGGATATTTTAAGAACCTGGGATCCGGATACACATCTCGCGATTTAACTAGTAGTAGTTATGTGAGGTCGAGATTGTTGTGCCGAGGACTAGTCAGATGTAAGCTTGAAACCTCGGTATCAAAAAAAAAAAAAAAGTAGTCCTTAATCTAAACATCTTCTCATAAAATATGAAAGCTTGATTTGCTAATTAATAACATGGAAATAAATGCCATTTTCTTTTTTATCAAAGCTCGCGAACATTCCGATGTAGGGTGCACACGCGACATGTTGGAGTAATATTGGTATTTGCATCGTGTTGCGAAGCGTAAATAATGCGTAAAGTGCAGAAAATAAATTAACACTAGATTTATAGAGGTTCGGCTATAATCGAGCCTACGTCCTCTCTCAGTATCTTTTTCTATAGGATGAAGATAAACCTCTGCATCTCTCTTCTATCGGTCGAGGGATTACCATTACAATCACGTCTTCAATTGGTCCGTGATAAACCACTCGTACTTGTCTTTGTGTCGGTCCAAGTTAAACCGTTTTCCTTTTCTATTGGACAACGAATCAACCACTCTAGCTTTCTATCGATACTAGATAAACCTCATTTAGATATCGATTGCGATTCTAACAATGCCGGATCCTTGACCCTAATAACACTGAATCCAATCGTATCTTTTCTTTTACCTCTCGTGTATGTGTTGAATGTATAAACACTCGAACTATCTGTAATACCCGTACTTTTATTGACTGTTTGACCTTGCCGTTTCTCTTATGTTGACGCTTTGTAAATGCTTGGAGATGTTGTTGATATTGTTATTTGAGTTTCGTATCCCGTTTGGTTGTTGATCATGTCGTTTAGGACCTTGCGGAAATGTTCTGGACCGGAAATATAACGCACGCTAGGCCTAGGCTAACGCATGCTAATTCTGCTTGATTAGCGCACGCTAGCTTTGAGCCGTAGCGCGCGCTAAGAATATCAGTCAGGTCAGAACCAACTTTTCGAACTGCTCTCTGGACTGGCGGATTAACGCACGCTAGGGGTTGTTAGCGCGCGGTATTCGTGGTTAGTAGCGCACGCTAACATCCGTCCGTAGCGCACGCTACCGGCCGGCCGCAGAGGCGTGAAGTTACCGCATTTTCTCGACTATCGTGTAGCGTACGCTAGCTTGGCCAGCGCACGCTAGAGTCATGGAATAGCGCACGCTAAGTCTTAGCGCTAGCGCACGCTAAGTATTGAGCGGGCGAGATGTAAGTTCGACTCCGATCAATGCCACATGTTGGACTAGCGCACGCTAGAGACAGTCGATTAGCGCACGCTAACGGAACCGGCAGAAACCACTGGACTATCCGGTGACTTCGCTAGCGCATGCTAATGAAGAAGGCGTAGCGTGCGCTAGACTGGACAGATATAAATATGGCAGTTGACTTTATTTTCGTCATTTCTCACCTTCTTCACTCCTTTTCGACGGTAATCACTCGGGAGAGGCGATCTTAGGCGATTGGAAGCGATCTTCTTTCTAACAACGATATATTTGGTTGGAGAACAAGGATTTCTCAACATCTAATTCCTCCTAACGTCCGAATAAAGGTAAAAATCCTTAGAACCCTACCTTTTGGGAATTTTGGGGTTTTTCGTAGATTCGTCCGATTTAACCGCTTTGAAGCTTGAGAACCTTGAGATTATGATGTATCTATACCGTATGTATACTTTTCCTACAATTTTATGGTTTAGATTGTGCCGTTTTCGGACTTGTGAGGTTTAGGACGATTTTCCAACCTTTAGTTGATTATCCGTATATCTTTATGAATCGTAGACGGGTTTGGGGAGTTCTTTCGTGAAGTTTGAATATGGATGATTGATTATCATACTCCTTGCGAATCGTTTAGGTGCCGGAAGCGTGTTCTTGGACCTACCGAATTCATACCCTTCCTCCGTTCGATTTCTCGATGTCTCAAAGGCAAGTATACATTTATGATTGTGCGTTCTCGACTTTGAAAGTAAGAGGAATTGATGGTATGATATGAACGAACCGTTTTACGGCATTCATAGATATATTGATGGCATATTATGAACGAACCGTTTTTACGGCATTCATATATGTATTATTGGCATGTAACGAACGAACCGTTTTGACGGCATTCCTACATGTAACGGCGTATGATATGAACGAACCGTTTCTACGGCATTCACATACGTCATGAGATTTTAGTCATTCCGGAATACTAGTCTTGAATTGATGAATTGACGGATTACATTTACTTTATTGTCGAGGAGTATTGTGTTTCATACTTGATATACTTGCACTAGCTATTCGACGGCTAACCCCTTTATGGGGGAAATACGTTTCATGTATTTCAGGTTCCAGAAGATCGGACAGGCAGGTACCGGGTCGGCATGAAGATGGTGGGCAAGTGTGATACTGTGTTGGTCTTCCAGTTATGTTTTGAGTTTTCCAATCAGTGTTGTTGTACTGGATTGGTTATTGAATACTCGAGTATTGTTTTCCTCTTTCATTGAAGTTCCGGCCTGTGTTTGCCGAAGTATTGATTTGTGATGTAATGTCTGTGAATACATTGGTTATGTCTTTGAATACCTTTGTATCGTCTTTCTTCCCATTATATGTAGACCTTCTCGGTCAAGTTTTATAGTTACGCGTATGTTTAGCCTTGTGTGTCCCACGGCGGGGCTCACGGCGTTGTAATATACCCTGAATAACTTGGGGGTGTTACAGAATATGGTATCAGAGCTTAGGTCTATGGATACCTAGGCTGTCGGTCTTTTGGGTCGAATGAGTCGTCAATTTTCCACAGTATCACTACTCTGCCATCATCACAGTGCGACCGGTACTTGTAAGACCTCTCACTCTTCTGATGTTTCCTTATTCATTATGCTTCATCTATGGATGTTCTTGAGAATCGATCACCTTAATGACGTGTGTTTGAATTGTGCTTACGTACCTTGTGTGTTCTTCAGTATGTCAGCTGGTAGGGGCCGTGGCCGTGGTCGTGGCCGTGGACGAGGAAGAGGTCGTGGCGCGGCCGTTTCCATCAGTTCAGTTGCGGGGTCGACCAACCCCAGTTTGTCGAACTCGGTGCATCCCGACACCGAGAGTCAGCACGACCAATCAGACGGTCAGGGGAACAACGCGGACGTTGGAGTGGCCAATGCACTTCAACAATTGGCTACTCAGATGACTATTTTGGCCCAAACTGTTCAGCTGAATAACCCGAACCCAAACACGGATGCCTTGCTTCAGAATGTAATCCGTATGCACCCTCCACAGTTTGGCGGTGCCACGGACCCGTTAGGCTGGGAAGACTGGCTAGCGGAATTAGAGAAGATTTTCGAGGCGGTTGATTGCCCCGAGGTGAGAAAAGTACCAATTGCTCAGTATTTCCTCACTAAGGAGGCCGCTACTTGGTGGAAGGTCATCAAGCCACAGGATCGTATTGCCTCGTGGGACGAATTTAAGGAGCTCTTGGAAGCCGAGTTTTGCCCTTGGCCGGTACGAGAGAGCCGAATCCGAGCCTTCTTCGAGGCTAAACCACAGGATATTCCCGTTTCGCAGGCGATCGTGGAGTACAACCAACAATTGATCCATGTGAAGGATCAAGTACGTAACGAGCGTGATAAGATCCGTTATTTTGATATGCGGATGAATTTGGACTTACGACGGTACATGGCGGATTTGATTGTACCACGCTGAAAGAGTATCAGGACAGAGCCTTAGCCCATGATATGTTGAGCCCCGACAACGATACCGTTGAAGAGCCGAAGAAACAGAAAGTCGCGGGAAATTTTTCTGGATCTAAAGGTGGCAACTTTCAGAAGTCTCAGACGACTAACCGCTTCACGGACAAATGCCGCGTTCTAATAAAGGGAAGGGGGTTACTGCTCCACCTGTGTACCTCAAATCGCACGGTGACTTGCTATAAGCAGGCCGCCTGTGCCACTTGAATTCGAATGCTACTTTCCACCATTAAAGTGTCACACGTGTGGACAGATGGGGCATAGAGCGGTTTATTGTTCCGAGCCGACTGCTTTGGACACTCTAAGCCCCAACACCACTTGATCAAGGTATTAATCGGCGGCAATCTTTTGGTCAACCTCGGCAGAATTTCGGCGGGGCCGGGGACGAGGCCGAATCTTTGGAGGGGGAACTCTAGCGTCGGTTCGGTACAACCACGGGTTTATGAAATGCGCCGAGCAGATGATGAACGCGGTGGCTTCAGTACCATTCATATACTAACTCAACCAGTCAGTGTACTTTTTGATTCGGGTGCTACACATTCTTTTATTTCTTTGGAGTGTGTACGCCGTTTGAATATAACTTGTTTGACTGCTTGCGATCCCTTCATCGTGAAACTGTCTAGCGGGGATAGAATTGTGGGGAACCGGGAGATTAGAGATTTTCCGGTGATTATATCCGGTATGGAATGGTTATCGAACCTGATTGTAGTTGATATGGAAGGCGAGGATGTAATCCTCGGTGAGGATTGGCTTGATAGTCATCAAGCGATTATGAATTACCGTACCAAGGTTATCACCATGGTGACTGAAGATGGGTCTGAGTACTCATTTTTGGGGCGTAAGTCGGGACTACCCAAGTTACTTATCAGTGCCATGAAGGCCGTAAAACTTTTGAATAAAGGTTGTGCGGGCTATTGGTGTTATGCCTTGAAAATGGAAGGAAATGAAGTCGATCTCTCTTCGATTCCGGTTGTTAATGAGTATCCTGATGTTTTTCCGGATGACCTCCCGGGATTACCGCCAGATCGAGAAATAGAGTTTACCGTGGACTTAGAGCCAGATGCGGCTCCGATTTCTAAAGCACCTTACCGGATGGCACCTTCCGAAATGCAAGAATTGAAGAATCTGTTGGGAGTACTTCTGGAAATAGGGTACTTCAGACCGAGCGCTTCGCCTTGGGGCGCGCTGTTCTTTTTGTGAGGAAGAAGGATGGTTCACTACGTTTGTGCATTGACTACCGTGATCTGAACAAAGTAACCATCAAGAACAAGTATCCTTTGCCACGTATAGATGATTTATTTGATCAATTGCAAGGGGCTGCAGTTTTCTCGAAAATTGATTTAAGATCTGGGTATTATCAACTCAGGGTGAGGGGGTCCGACGTTCCGAAGACGGCATTTCGGACGAGATATGGGCATTATGAATTTGTAGTTATGCCTTTTGGGTTGACCAATGCGTCGGCGATATTCATGCGATTAATGAATAAGATATTCATCGAGTACCTCGACAGGTGTGTAGTCGTCTTTATTGACGACATCTTAATTTATTCTCGAGATAAGGAGGAACATGCCCGACACTTGCGTGTGGTTTTAGACATTTTGAGAACCGAGCACCTCTATGCAAAATTCTCGAAATGTGAGTTTTGGTTGGAAGAAGTTATGTTTCTCGGCCATGTGATTTCGTAGAAGGGGTTCGTGTAGACCAAGAGAAGATCGAGGCAAGCTAGACTGGGCACCGCCTAAAAATGTTAAGGAGGTTCGTAGCTTTTTGGGCCTTGCCGGGTATTACCGTCGGTTTGTCGAGGGTTCTCGAAACTCGCTCGACCGCTACGAAATTACTCCGTAAGACCGAAAAGTTTGTTTGGACGGATGAGAGACAAAGCAGAGCTTCGATGAACTAAAGAGACGATTGACTTCAGCGCCGATTCTAACTTTACCACATGGTAGCGAAGGCTTTGCGGTTCTGATGGCGCTTGGTCAAGGCACAGGTTGTGTCATTATGAAGCATGATAAGACAATATATTTTGAGTCACGACAATTAAATCATTACGAAATGAATTATACTACACACGATTTGGAATTGGCCTCAATTGTCTTCGCACTCAAGATTTGGCGACATTATTTGTATGGTTCGCCGTGCGGATTTATACCGATCACAAGAGTCTCAAGTATATTTTGATCAAGGAGCTGAATATGAGACAATGCGTTGGTTAGAGTTTATAAAGGTTTATTATTTGGAAATTCTTTACCACCGGAAAAGCTAATGTCGTTGCGGATGCGTTGAGCCGCAAATCGGCATCTCTTCAAATGCTCGAGGTTCTTACACCTCGGACGAAAATTCGTCAGACTTAATTGAGCAAGGGATAGAAGTTTGGCTTCAACAAGTACGAGGGCACTGTGTACTCTCGAAATTACTTCGTCTTTAGTTGATGACATCAAAGGGAAGCGGTGGAGTGACCCGATGATTTCTCAATGAAGGAAGATGTAATTGAAGGAAAAGCTCTGGCTTTATGGTACACGAGGATAGTATTACGAGATTTCGTATGTGCTTTGTGTTCCGAACGATTTAGAATTGAGACAGAGAATTCTCCGAGAAGCGCATGCTACGCCTTACTCAATCCACCCCGGGACGAGTAAGATGTACAAAGATTTGAAGCGAAATTTTTGGTGGAATAACATGAAGAAGGATGTTACGGAGTTTGTACTACGGTGCTTGACGTGCCAACAAGTCAAGATTGAACATCAACGACCAGCGGGGTTGTTGAAACCGCTTCCCATTCCCGAGTGGAAGTGGGAAGACATTTCTATGGATTTCATCACTGGCATGCCGAGAACTCGGGCCGGAATGAATATGATTTGGGTAGTTGTCGATCGGTTGACCAAGTCTGCACACTTCTTGGGTATTAAAGATACTTGGGGGCCGGATAGACTGGCTCGAACCTTTATTGCTGAGATCGTGAGGTTACACGGTGCCCCCAAAACCATTGTTTCTGATCGAGACGGCCGTTTCGTATCGCACTTTTGGCAGGCCGTTCATCAGGCTTTGGGTACTGAGTTGAGATTGAGCACTTCTTTTCATCCTCAGTCGGATGGACAGACAGAGAGGACGATTCAAACGTTGGAAGATATGTTACGGGCTTATGCCTTAGACTGGAGTAATGATTGGGAGCTTCACTTGTCGTTGATCGAGTTTGCTTACAATAATAGTTGGCATGCGTCGATCCAAATGGCACCCTTCGAGGCACTTTATGGTAGGCGATGTAGGTCGCCATTATGTTGGGACGAGGCTTCTGAGCTAGTTGGGACGGAGCCGGATATGTTGATGGAGACTAAGGAAAAGATTACTATTATCCGGGACCGATTATTAGCTGCCCAGAGTCGTTAGAAATCTTATGCTGATACTCGTCGTCGACCCTTGGAGTTCGAAGTGGGGGATCATGTCTTACTCAAGGTGTCGCCGACCCGTGGAGTTTTCCGCTTCGGGAAAAAGGGGAAACTTAGTCCGAGGTATATCGGACCTTTCGAGATTTTAGACAGAGTTGGAGATTTAGCTTATCGCTTGGCGTTGCCTCCAGCTTTGAGTCACGTCCATAGTGTTTTTCATGTGTCTCAGTTGAGAAAGTACGTACCGGATCCGAGCCACATCATAGACTACAGTGAGATTGACGTAGCCGAGGATATTACCTTTCCGGAGAGACCCGTGAAGATCCTTGAGCGTCGCGAGAAACAACCGGCATAAGACCATTCCACCGGTTAAAGTGCAATGGTCGAGACATGGAGTCGAGGAGGCAACTTGGGAGACGGAAGAGAAGATGCGGGTGGAATACCCCGAACTGTTTAATACTTAAGTTTCGGGACGAAACTTCTTTTTAGAGGGGGAGAATGTAATACCCGTACTTTTATTGACTGTTTGACCTTGCCGTTTCTCTTATGTTGACGCTTTGTAAATGCTTGGAGATGTTGTTGATATTGTTATTTGAGTTTCGTATCCCGTTTGGTTGTTGATCATGTCGTTTAGGACCTTGCGGAAATGTTCTGGACCGGAAATATAACGCACGCTAGGCCTAGGCTAACGCACGCTAAATCTGCTTGATTAGCGCACGCTAGCATTGAGCCGTAGCGCGCTAAGAATATCGATCAGTCGAACCAACTTTTCGAATCGCTCTGATCGGGCGGATTAACGCACGCTAGGGGTTGTTAGCGCGCGCTATTCGTGGTTAGTAGCGCACGCTAACATCCGTCCGTAGCGCACGCTACCGGGCTGGTCAGCAGAGGCAGTGAAGTTACCAGATTTTCTGGACTATCAGGTAGCGTACGCTAGGCTTCGGCTAGCGCACGCTAGAGTCATGGAATAGCGCACGCTAAGTCTTAGCGCTAGCGCACGCTAAGTATTGAGCAGGGCAGAGACAGTAAGTTCTGGACTCCAGTACTGAATGCCACATGTTGGACTAGCGCACGCTAGAGACAGTCGATTAGCGCACGCTAACGGAACCGGCAGAAACCACTGGACTATCCGGTGACTTCGCTAGCGCACGCTAATGAAGGAGGCGTAGCGTGCGCTAGACTGGACAGATATAAATATGGCAGTTGACTTTATTTTCGTCATTTCTCACCTTCTTCACTCCTTTTCGACGGTAATCACTCGGGAGAGGCGATCTTAGGCGATTGGAAGCGATCTTCTTTCTAACAACGATATATTTGGTTGGAGAACAAGGATTTCTCAACATCTAATTCCTCCTAACGTCCGAATAAAGGTAAAAATCCTTAGAACCCTACCTTTTGGGAATTTTGGGGTTTTTCGTAGATTCGTCCGATTTAACCGCTTTGAAGCTTGAGAACCTTGAGATTATGATGTATCTATACCGTATGTATACTTTTCCTACAATTTTATGGTTTAGATTGTGCCGTTTTCGGACTTGTGAGGTTTAGGACGATTTTCCAACCTTTAGTTGATTATCCGTATATCTTTATGAATCGTAGACGGGTTTGGGGAGTTCTTTCGTGAAGTTTGAATATGGATGATTGATTATCATACTCCTTGCGAATCGTTTAGGTGCCGGAAGCGTGTTCTTGGACCTACCGAATTCATACCCTTCCTCCGTTCGATTTCTCGATGTCTCAAAGGCAAGTATACATTTATGATTGTGCGTTCTCGACTTTGAAAGTAAGAGGAATTGATGGTATGATATGAACGAACCGTTTTTACGGCATTCATAGATATATTGATGGCATATTATGAACGAACCGTTTTTACGGCATTCATATATGTATTATTGGCATGTAACGAACGAACCGTTTTGTCGGCATTCCTACATGTAACGGCGTATGATATGAGCGAACCGTTTCTACGGCATTCACATACGTCATGAGATTTTAGTCATTAGGAATACTAGTCTTGAATTGATGAATTGACGGATTACATTTACTTTATTGTCGGAGTAGTGTGTTTCATACTTGATATACTAGCACTAGCTCTTCGACGGCTAACCCCTTTATGGGGGAAATACGTTTCATGTATTTCAGGTTCCAGAAGATCGGACAGGCAGGTACCGGGTCGGCATGAAGATGGTGGGCAAGTGTGATACTGTGTTGGTCTTCCAGTTATGTTTTGAGTTTTCCAATCAGTGTTGTTGTACTGGATTGGTTATTGAATACTCGAGTATTGTTTTCCTCTTTCATTGAAGTTCCGGCCTGTGTTTGCCGAAGTATTGATTTGTGATGTAATGTCTGTGAATACATTGGTTATGTCTTTGAATACCTTTGTATCGTCTTTCTTCCCATTATATGTATACCTTCTCGGTCAAGTTTTATAGTTCCGCGTATGTTTAGCCTTGTGTGTCCCACGGAGGGGCTCACGGCGCTGTAATATACCCTGAATAACTTGGGGGTGTTACACTATCAATATCAGCTCAATTACAACAACTAGAAAGTGTATATTAAACTCTGATCAATATATCGAATGTTTTGCGTTGTTGTATGATTAATACCATTAGAAATGGTATTTATAGGCATTTTTTTCCAACTAGCCGTTAGCCTTCTGACACTTCATTACGTACGTTATATAACTCCTGTTACGTACGTTAAGACGTGTTACGTACGTTAACCCCTTCTGGTTATGTACGTTATCTTTTTCATAAAACAGTCCAGGAGCCTTCGTCTTCTGTGTTACGTACGTTAGCCAATCTTACATTACGTACGTTATCATTGTCTATATGTCCGTTGCTTGCTGACATATGTCATGACGTCATCTCCAACGTTCTTCTTATTTGAATACTGAAATACACTATTACGTACGTTACGCAACATGAGTTACGTACGTTAATTTTCCACAATTACGTACGTTAAGCTATCTGTTTAGCGTACGTTAATAGTCCTTCTGTCCAGCTTTTTGTGTCTTCGACTTCTTCGATGCTTTGCTTCGCTTCTTTGTCGTTTTGCTTTGTTTAGCAACTTAATCATCAAAACTCTATTAATGAATGTATTGAATAAAATATTCCAACAATCTCCCCCTTTTTGATGATTACAAAACAACAATTCGTCAATTGAATTTACCTGCACAATAAAAATATATGTATATGTGTACAGACCAAAGTTTTCGACTTTGTCCGTTTCGTTAGTTTCTTCTCCCATTTCTTTTTCGACTCTTTCTTTCCTTTTCTTTTTCTTTTCAAATCTTTTCAACTCCGTCGACTTTTTCTTCGACTTCTCCCCCTGTCAACATCGGGATATTATTTTTAATTTTTCTCGACTTATTTTCTTCTTCGCTTTTCCCCCTTTCAGGGTTAATCCCATTCATCATTCTTCTTTTCTCCTTTCTCCCCATTTTTGTCTTCATTAAAAAATGTATAAATAAATAAAATCAATAAATCATGATAAACATAAAAATGGGTAAAACTCCCCCTGAAAAATATATTAATAAAACTCCCCCTGAGTAAAATATTAAAATAAATAGAATTAATTTTTGGGGATCCAACCGATACTCGGTTTTTCATTTGAAACATAGACGATATTTGAAATGGTGGTACTTTTAGGAATTCAAATCTTTTTAACTTTTATCGTCCGTCTTAGGCTTTTGCAATTCGAAATGTGTTGCCCAATTTTCAAATATTTTTCGCATCGGGGTATTTTCAAATTTACGGATTCGTTTTTGAAATGATGTTTGAATCCCGACCCCTATTTGTTTAACGTAAATTTTGGAACCGAGAGCATTTGTTCAAATTTTTCGTTTCCACACGAAAATTTCTTTGTTAAATTTTTGAGCTCGGTTTGACTTTTCAAAAGACCATTCTTCAAAATATTTTCGTTCTCAACGCATTTTGAATGATCGGTCTCGATAAATTTTCTCTTTTCAAGAAGTTTGGAAATCTCGATTTTCAATGATTTATTTTTAGATTTAAGGGATTTAATCTTGGATAAAGCATTTTGAAAATCGTTCATCCTAGAGTAGGATGAACTGGCTGGCCTCGTTAAAACCCATATATTGGAAAACCCAGTGGGAAAAAGCCAATAATGGGAAAAAGAGTACCAGCGGCCATAAGGCAATACCGTCAATTCCGATAAAATATCTTGCAAAGCAGAGGGGGTGGGAGAGAGAGGAAAAAATGCCAGTGTCCAAAGAGGGGTCGGAGCCGTCCTGCAAAAACAACAAGAAAGGGGGGAGGGGTGGCGTGAAATGAAAACGCCGTGAGCCAGTGGGAGGATCCGTAGGATCCAGCAAAACCAAACCAAAAAAGCCTGCAAAAGCTAGGAGTGGAAATGTTAGTGAACACGAGTATAAGTGAAATATAGGTCGTGCTGAGCAATGAGAGCCACATGTGGGGGAAGAGGGTTCCACCATTTAAAAGGGGTGCGAATATTAGAAAGGGCATCAACAGCCTGGTTACCCTCTCTAAAAATATGTGTGACTTTAAGAGTGAAATCCTGAATCAAGTGAAGATTCCTTAGCCATCGAGCACGAAGTCGCCATGGGACATCTGAAGAGCGAGACTGAAAGCAGTGAACCACATAAGTGGAGTCAGACTCCAACCAGAGGGTCGTCCAGCCCCGATATTTAGCCATCTCGATGGCTGTCATAGCCGCTTGAAGCTCGGCCTCGAAGGCAAATCCCTGGGGGAGGGTCATAGAGAATCCACCGAGAGTAAAACCCCTGCAATTCCGAAAAATCCCGCCACCAAAAGATGGGCCGGGGGATCCAATCGCACATCCGTCAGTATTAACTTTGTACCAATTAGGCGAAGGGGGGATCCATGAGACCGTGGAATGTAAAGGAGGCTTTAATGGGTTGCCTTGCACTCCCAGCTTTCTTAGAATGGTCAAATCATGAACTGTGTTATGCATAGGGGTCGATATTAAGGTGGCAGACTCCTGTACACAAAAGAGAATAATAGAAAGCGTATGGGTAGCATCAGCTTTCTTATTGTCGAAGACGCAAGCGTTCCGAGCGGCCCAGATAGACCAAATAGTGGATATAAACGCAGCTCGCCAAAGATCCGAGGATTGAGGGCTAAGAGTGACCTGCATAGCCTGTAACAACAAACTGAGAAACCCCTCATGAAAAGCAAGAGAAATTTCAAAAGCCCAACAAAGCTTAGAGAAAATGCGTAAGGAAAAAGAGCAATCGGAGAAAATATGGTCAGAAGACTCCCCTGAGTTGCGGCATAGGCTGCAGATGGAAGGGCCCTGAATGCGGTAAGATTGCAAGATGTCCCAGGAAGGGAGACGCTCAAATATGGCTCTCCAGACTGTGTAAGATCTGCTCAAAGGAATGAATCTTACCCAAATCCACTTCCCCCAAGTGGTGGGGAGGAAAGAGTGACGTAGGTGATTGTAGGCCAGGGTGGAAGTCACTTGACCATTTTTGGAGGGGGTCTAGACTCTATGATCCTTCCCCGTCAGTGATATGACAGTAGAGACAATATCTCGGGCGATGTCTGGATAGGCCTGAACAAATGCCATATCAAGGTGCCAAACGTCTTCGAAAAATAAGTCTGAGATCTGATGCTGATAAAAATGGGACATCTCCAAGGGGATGCCGATCCTATCCGCAAGAGAATATCCAAGCCAATTATTAAACCAAAAGAGAACTGAGGAGTTAGGTCCCACGATCCAACTGGACTCCGAAATAAGCCGACGGATGTAGGGCCAAAAGCCGCTAAAAAGAGAGGATTTCCGGAAATAGTTCCTCGGCACACCGTGAGAGAGCCAAAGGTCTCTAAGGAGGAGCATTCCCGGATCTGGGGATGTGAGGACGTCCCAAGAAAAACGGAAAAGGTATGCTGCATTTGCTGCCCGAATGGAACGGATCCCTAGACCGCCCTCGTCTTTAGGTGAACAGACTCGCTTCCAGGAGATGTTGAATTTACCACCAGTAGCTATATCGCATGTCCATATGAAATTACGCATGGCTGTCTCCACCTTTGAAAGCATAGTCAATGGCCAATGATATATCATCATGGAGTGAACAAGAGTGCTAGAGATAACACTGTTGACCAACCAAGCCCGCCCCGCCATAGAAATAGAAGAAACGAAGAATTCTGGACTTGCGACGAGGAGCAATCTTAGAGCCAAAGAACACCCTGGATTTGGTCGTGCTGACCCATTGACCTGAGAGAAGGCCGTACAAATCAAAGATGGATCTAATTTGTCGGACAGAGGAGACAGTAGCCACATAAAAGACCAATATATCGTCAGCATAGAACAAGAATGGTGGGCAGGGGACGCCCATCTGAGCCATGGCTGGTCTGATCGTCTTTTTCGAGTGGCAGTTCATAATCAAACGGCTAAGAAATTCTTCCGCCAAACAGAAAAGCAGAGGGGATAGGGGGTCTCCTTGTCTCACACCACAGGAGCAGGCGAAATATCCTTCTGGGTAGCCGTTAAAAAGGATGGAGAGACGAGCAGAATGAAGTATAGTAGATATGCGGGCTACTACAAGCTCAGCAAAATCGAGAAACCGAAGAAAAGACAGAAGAAAGTCCAATTTGATAGTGTCGAATGCCTTCCTGATGTCAATCTTGAAAGCTAGGTTGCCATCATCTTTGTCCCTGTGTAAACAATTAAAGCATTCAGAAGCGTAGGCAATACAATGGTGGATACGTTTACCTGGAATAAACCCAAACTGATATGGGGATAGATGAGAGCCGATGAAAGAGCCTAAACGAGAAGCGTAGATCTTAGTGATGATTTTGAATAAGAAATTGCTAAGAACAATTGGGCGGAAGTCCTCAACTTTGTTGGCGCCCTTTTTCTTAGGGATAAGAACAACGAAGCTGGAGTTGAGGCCATGATGGAGGAAACCGTCCGCGGAGAAGTAAATGACCGCGGCAGTCACATCCTCCTGGATAATATCCCAATAATTATGAAAAAAGCAGCCTGAGAAACCATCAGGACCCAGGGAGATGCCTGGAGAGAGGGAGAATACGGCATCTTTAACTTCCTCAGCAGTAGGTATCTTCAAAAGGTGATTATTCTCGGCGTCAGAAATTGATGGCTGGATCAGCTCCCCCAGTGCGGAAAAATCGATGGGTGAAGAGTGGATAGATTCCGAGAAAAGAGCCGTGAAATATTTGACAATGTGGTCGGCTAATCGCCTGTGATCATCGACTAACTCATCCTCAATAAGCAAAGAATTAATATACTGTTTAACTTTTGCCGAGGCATTGAGCTTGTGAAAGAAGGATGTGTTGCGGTCCCCGTCTTTAAGCCAGGCAAGGCGATTCTTCTAAGTGTAGAACTCATGTTGCTGAGAGAGAGATCGATTGATAAGGACTTGAAGTTCTACCTCATCGTTAAAGCGAGTCTCCGTTTCTCACCTTAGTAATATGTCTATATAATTTCCACATAGGGTAATCAACTTATTTTTTACAACTACAAGAAAAAAAGTATGATTATTTAATTTAAATAGAGGGATAAATATCACTGCTCTGAGCGTGATATACTGGGTATGTTGGTTTGGTTTGGTTTGATTTTAGAGGGATTAATAGCCAATTTGTGAAACAGGTTGAGTAGTCCGCCATTCACCCTAAGTCCATGTGTATGACAAACATTCATAATTCTAGAATTATTCAAATGATATGAAATATTTTCGGAAAACATTCTCAAAATTTTGATTAAATACTTCAAAATATCTACAGATATTCAATAAATAACAAAAATGTTATTAAAAAATTGCATAGTTTTTTCTTCGTATTAAAATCGTAGATAACTTTGAATATTTACTTGAATAATAAACTTTGGACATATAATAATGTTATGTTTATATATGCGATATTGAATATTTATCACTGTATAATTCTAGATGAACGAATAACCAACACATTACTACCAAATACATCTCATATATAGTAAATATATTTAAAATGAATTTTCATTATTTAGAGACATAAAACATACATTTATTTGATCTTAAGTTAAATTATTATAGAGTTTACTTGAATCTTTGTCTAAATTTGATTCTATTGTCATATAGATCAGTTCACATATTTTGTAAATATATTTCAGTTTTAGTTGAAATAATTGTTGGAAATGGTTTAGTAATTAACCACTTATTAAGAATAAATATTGTTAATTAATTAAATATTTATTGAATGTTAATCTACGTCGTGAGTAGATGAACGTGGTATATTTAATATTCTTAAACCGATTTCTGGTGAGTGAGATATTGAATGTTTAAAGTTGGATGTTCGGGTAGGAACTAACATGTTATATATGATGTTAGTTGTCTCACATTGATTGTGTATGGATGTTTTGGCATGTATTTAAAGTCTTTGTCTATATGGGCTTAATAACAAGTGGGTTGGTGTGTGTGGGTGTTCTCGCGCGCACATACACACGCGCCGACGACCGACCGACCGACCGTCAGGTCGGGTCGGGCTTGGGCTCGGGCCCAGTACCTGGATCTTGGCAATTGGTGCTTGGGCTTATCTTTTTTGACCAAATCCGTAAGTCCACTAACCTTTTGGTCTGGACCAAGACTCTTGAGTTACCTAGTAAATACTCCACTCCAAGAGGCAAGACTCTTCATCCGACCGAGCCCTTTGGGCGTCTGAAACCGCCAGCCATCATGGCGGGATTAATGGCGACGAGTCCCTTCACCTGAACGAGAAGTGCTATATAAATCAGCATTTGGTCATTGCAGAACTTACGAAAAACAGTGCATTCTCTCAAAGCATAGCATATCATATTCAAGTTCAGTCTTAGTTCTAGTCCAGTTCGCAGGTGCTCGTACAGTTTGCGGTGCTTTTACTGTCGAGACATTCAGATTGTTTTAACTTTTGGGGACGAGCCGCTTTACCGTGAGCACTACCGGGGCGTATTCTCATCTTGCGGGCAGAAGTTCTAGATTCGGACGATCTTTGGTTATTTTATTAAAATTGTTCTTCCATTTTAAGTGTAACAGTTGTTGATTCTATTTGTAATAGTTCAATTCAGAATATTATTTGTAATACATGTGCAAGTACCGTATTATTCCAACAATCGCAAGACAAGAATAATCGACCTACTTGTTCGTGTAATCCTGAAACTTCTGCTGGAGAAAAATGTTGTTCAATCCAAGCACCGGCGCATCCACTAATCCATCCACCGGTTCTAGAACCATTGGATCAGCAAGCTCTTCAATGGCTCCAATTCATAACGCTGCTCGGCTAATGCCTATCGCCGAGAGACCTCATGTTTTCTCGGGCACCGAATTCAAACACTGGTCTCAAAATATATTGTTATACATTACCACAATGGGGCTTGCGAGCTTCCTGCGTGAAGAAATGCCTCCTGTCCCTGCTGAGAATGAGGCGAATGTTCAAGCGCGTACCAACTATGATACTTGGGTTCATTCCGACTATCTGTGTCGAAATATGTTGCTGAACGGGCTTGATGATGGCATGTTCAATGTGTTCAACATCAAGGAGATTGCCAAAGAAATTTGGGATGCTCTTGAGTTGAAATACCGTGTTAATCCTGCTAGCACGAAGAAGTTTGTTATGACGAGGCTCACCGAATTCCAAATGGTGGATACACGTCCAATGATGCCCCAAGTACAAGAGTTCCAAACTCTTATACATGATGTTCATTCCAAGGGGATGCCTCTACCCAAGGCGTACACTGTGGTGCTCTTGGTCGACAAGTTGCCGCCTAATTTGAAGGAGTTCAAGGGATACCTTAAGCATAAGCGAAAGGAAATGACTCTTGAAATTTTGGTTGCTAAGCTCTAAACTGAAGCTCAAGTCCGTGATCAAGACTTGAGGACCAAAGCTCCTATGGATGCTAAGGCTAATCTGACTGAAGGTGGGGGAGGACCTCCCAAAAAGCGTCCACGTCCTACCTAAGTCAAGGGAAAGGATGTGGCACCTCCGTCGAAATTTATCGGAACGTGTTTCAACTGTGATAAACCCGGCCATATGGCGAAAAACTGCCGAAAACTGAAGAAGAACAAGGGAAAGGGCAAAATCAATCATGTCGAGAAGGAATTTGACTCTTGGGACAAAGATAACCTTGCTGCCATGATCACCGAGGTAAATCATGTCTCGGAACCTAACCCTGTTACTTGGTTTCTTGACACAGGTGCGACTGTTCACATCTGTGTGAACCGAGACTTGTTTTTCACTTACAAGGAGATTCAAGACCGCTTCATCACAGAGGCAAGTGATCGTACCTCTCCAATTCTTGGAATTGGGACTGTTGTGCTTCAATTCACCTCCGGTGTGGATATAACTCTGAAGGATGTGCTTCATGCTCCAGCGATCCGCAAGAACTTGGTGTCTGGTGTCAAATTAGTTAGAGATAAGTTTGATGTAGACCTTCGTAACGGTTTTATGATAATACGCAAGTTTGGCAAGACTCTCGGGAAAGGCCATATTGTCGAGGACATGTTCAAACTTAGCGTTCGTACTTGTAAGCCTCCAAAGGAAGTTGCTAATAATAACACTACAACTTCTGCTTATTTGCTTGAGTGCTCAGATTTACGGCATTGTAGATTAGGTCATGTGAATCTAAATGCTATAAAAAGATTAGTAAACTTAGATTTACTAAAATTAAATGAAATTAAAAATCAAAACAAATGAGAGATTTTTGTTGAGGCAAAAATGACGAAGTTACCATTTCATTCAGTAAATCGGAACACAAAACCATTTGAATTAATTCACACCAACGTATGTGATTTAAAGTTTGTGCAAACTAGAGGTGGTAAGAAGTACGTTATCACTTTCATCGATGATTACACAAGATATTGTTATCTTTATCTTTTGAAAAGTAAAGATGAGGCTTTTGAAGCCTTTAAGAAATTCAAGAATGAAGCCGAGAATCAATTAGGCTGTCGTATTAAGATGGTTCGAAGTGATAGAGGAGGCAAATATGTAGCCTCATATGAGGAATTATGCAATGAGGGTGGTATAATTCATCAAACCACAGCTCCATATGCACCACAATCTAATGGCATTGCTGAATGCAAGAATCGAACACTTAAAGACATGATGAATGTCTTATTAATTAGTTCAGGGTTGCCCCAGAACATATGGGGGAAGATGTCTTGACAGTCAACTACATATTGAACAAGATTCCATGCAAAGGTAAGGATATTACTCCTTATGAGTTGTGGAAAGGTATAAAACCATCGTACAAATATCTCAAAGTGTGTGGGTGTTTGGCGAGGGTTGAGGTGTCTCTACCTAAACAAGTTAAAATTGGTCATAAGACGATCGATTGTGTCTTTATTGATTATACACTTAACAGCAGCGCTTACATGTTTGTTGTACACAAATCGGAGATACCCGACATTCATGTAAATACAAGGATTGAATCAAGGAATGCTGTATTCTTTGAAAATATATATCCTTATAATAATAAGGTTGATCCTAAATCTAGCAAAAGAGTTGATGAAGCTACAAGTTCTAAACTTGTAGATGAGCCTATGTGTTATGAAACCATAGATGAAAGCCTCAAGATCGAATTCGGTGTTATCTGAATGACCAAACAGAAAGCGACCTAGGTCTATACCAGTCAATGTAGAACCTAGACGAGGTATTAGAGTACGGAAAGTAAAGATATATGGACCAGACTACATCATTTTAATGTTAAATGGTGAACCGGTATCAATAAAAGAAGCTTTATCCGGTCCAGATGCGGCTTTCTGGAAAGAGGCAATAGACATTGAGATTGAGTCTATTATGCTAAATCACACTTGGGTGTTAGTTGAACTACCACATGGTTTTAAGGCTTTAGGATGCAAATGGATCCTAAAGAAGAAGTACAAGTCTGACGGTACTATTGACAAATATAAAGCCCGACTTATAGTTCAAGGCTTTAGGAAAAAAGCTGGTTATGATTTCTTTGATACCTACTCACCCGTGACAAGGCTTACATCTATTAGGGTGCTACTCGCTATTACTGCTTTGCACAATCTCGAGATTCATCAAATGGATGTTAAGACTGCATTTTTGTACGGGGAGCTGAATGATGAAATCTATATGAAACAACCGGAAGGGTTTGTAGTACCTGGGAAATAGCACATGGTATGCAAACTACAACGGTCTTTATATGGTTTGAAACAAGCACCTCTGTGGTGGCATTTGAAATTTGACGAAGTGATGTTGTCAAATAGTTTCAATATCAATTAGCGTGACAAATGTGTCTATGTTAAGAAAACGGGTGACAATTACGTTATCATTTGTCTATATATAGATGACATTTTGATAATAGGTAGCAACTCTCGTGTGATTGGTGAAACGAAAACAATGCTAAGTAAGAATTTTAGCATGAAAGATATGGGTTTGGCTGATACTATTCTTGGAATTAAGATTATAAAAATACCTAACGGAATTGCTTTGACGCAATCTCATTATATTGAGAAAGTGTTAAGAAAATTCAACGCTTTTGATAAACCTACTGTTAAGACTCCTTGGGAGCCGAATGTTCATCTGATTAATCATAAGGGTGAACATGTGGGTTAAGATGAATATGCTAAGATCATTGGGAGTTTGATGTATCTGTCAAACTGTACCCGCCCTGATATTACTGGAATATTTTATTCCATACATTCATTAATAGAGTTTTGATGATTAAGTAGATAAACAAAATAAAACAACAAAGAGGCGAAGCAAAACATTAGAGGAGACGAAGAGTAAATAGCTGGACAGAAGTAAAGTTAACGTACGTAAAACAAGAAGGTTAATGTACATAACTAAGTGATCTTAACGTACGTAATGGTATCATGCTAACGTACGTGATGAAGGTTTTCAGAGTTCGCACCAAATGAATGTTGGAAGAGTCAAAGTCAAAAAAGCGGCAACGGACATATGACGTCAGCAATGATGTATTCTTAACGTACGTAATAGGAGAAGTAATAACGTACGTAATGATCAAGTCAGAGGCTACTGGACTAATCTGCATGCATGATAACATACGTAAAGTAGAGACTCCAATGTTTGTAAGTTGTTTAACGGACGTAATGGGAAGCAGATAACGGCCGTAATAAAGAGTCAGAAAGCTAACGGCTAGTTGGAAGAGAAATGGCTATAAATACCACTTCTAATGGTATTCATCCTACAACAACTTCAAGCAAATGATACATTCATCGGATATTGATATACTTACTATTGTTGTTGTAATTGTGCTTATATTGATAGTTTGAGTGTTTATACATTCAACACATACACGAGAGGTAAAAGAAAAGATACGATTGGATTCGGTGTTATTAGGATCAAGGATCCGGCATTGTTAGAATCGCAATCGATATCTAAGTGAGGTTTATATAGTACCCATAGAAAGCTAGAGTGGTTGATTCCTTGTCCAATAGAAAAGGAAAACGATTTAACTTGCACCGACACAAAGACAAGTACATGCGGTAGTATCTCGACCGATAGAAGAGAGATTGTATGGTTTAACTTGGACCGATAGAAGACAAGTTTGTAACGGTTATCCCTCGACCGATATAAGAGAGGTGAATAGGTTGATCTTCATCCTATTGAAAAAGATACCGAGAGAGGACGTAGTCTTCGTTAATATCCGAACCTCTATAAATCCTTATGTTGATTTATTTTTTGCACTTTACTTAAATCGCTTCCGCAACGCAAAAGAGTTTCACAACTCTGTATCCAAAGGGCGATACCGACTAATAGTGCTCCAACAATCGATATCAGAGCAGTACCTCCAATAAACGGCTTAACATCCGAGGAGTCAATCCAAATGGCATTTCAAATTGCTCCAGTCAAATGGCATTTATGACGTGGAAGAAAAAGATGTCAATATTCAGCCAAGCATATGACATCGAGCTTTGGAAGGTGATATGTCTTGGTCCCAAAATTCCTCTCAAATTCGACGGTAGGCTTAAATCTTTCAAAGAATATGACGATGCGGATTGGAAAAACGACCATTATAATTGCAAAGCTACGCAATTATTGTATTGTGCTTTAAATCCGAAGGAACACAACCGGATATCATCTTGTGATAGTGCCAAAGAGATTTGGAAGATGTTAGAAATCACAGACGAAGGCACAAATCAAGTCAATGAGATAAAGATTAATATGCTTCTCCATGACTATGAATTATTCATGATGAAGGGTGACGAGTCCATCACCAACATGCTCGGCCGATTTTCGGTCATCACCAATGGGCTAGCTTCATTCGGAAAACCATTATCTAGTAGTGAAAAAGTCAAGAAAATTTTACGATCACTACCTAGCGAATGGGACGGCACCGTGACTGCGATCATGAAATCTAAAGATCTCAATACGCTTGATTTTAGCGCCCTCGTTGGTTCGCTAATTAATTATGAGATAGTTTTAAAATCACGGGGTGTCAAGCCAAAGCCGAAGGAACGATCAATAGCCACGAAGGCTAAGATGTCAAAGAGAGAAGAAATTCCGGTGGATGATAGCGACGAAGAATCGACATATTATGCCAAGAATATTAATAAGTTCCAACACTTATTAAACCAGAGAAAGAAGGACATCCAAGCGGGCGGATCCAAGAAATTCGACAATTCTTGTCGATTATGTGGAAAACCAGGCCACTTTGCGAAGAATTGCCGAGCAAAACCCAAGAAGAATGTTCTCGTTGCAACATGGAGCGATGAAGACGAAGATGATGATTTTATCAATCAAAATAATCTCGCTCTCATGGCACGAAGCTTATTCGACGATAGCGGCGTCGAAAGTCAAGTAAGTACATCCTCTCATGATGAGTTATTTGAAGCATTTGAATTATTACATACCGACTTTCAAAATGCTTTATCTGAGATTAAATCCCTTAAATCTAAAAATAAATCATTGGAAATTGAAAATTCCAAAATTCTTGAAAAGGAAAAATTTGTCGAGACCGATCATTCTAAATGCGTTGAAAATGAAAATATTTTAAAGAATGATCTTTTAAAAGTTCAAGATGAACTCTAAACTTTGACGAAGAAATTTTCATGCGGAAATGATAAATTTGAACAAATGCTTTGTGTTCAAAAATACGATTCAAACAAAATTTCAAAAACGAATCCGTAAATTTGAAAATACCCCAATGCGAAAAATGTTTGAAAATTGGGCACCACATTTCAAATTGCAAAAGCCCAAGACGGATGGTAAAAGTTATAACGATTTGAGTTCCTAAAGGAATAATTATTTCAAATATCGTCTATGTTTCGAATGAAAAGCCAACTCTCGGTTGGGTCCCCAAGAATTGATTTTTATCAAATTGATATTTAACTCAGGGGGAATTTTTATATTTTAATGGGGAGATGTATTTTTCAGGGGGAGTTTCTACCCTTTTATGCATTTATTATCATTTTATTATCTTTTATTGCACTTTTTGATGAAGACAAAAAGGGGGAGAAGGGAGAAAATGAGAAGAATGGGATTAACCCTGAAAGGGGGAGCAATCGAAGAAAAGTCCAAAAGGAAGTTGATAAGAAAAATGAGGAGACGTCGAAAAGATGATAAGAAAAAAAATTCAAAAAGAAAAAGAAAAGGAAAGAAGGAGTCGAAAAAGAAATGGGAGAAGAAACTAACGAAACGGACAAAGTCGAAAACTTTGGTCTGTACACATATACATATATTTGTATTTTGCAGGTAAATTCCATTGACGTAGTGTTGTTTTGTAATCATCAAAAAGGGGGAGATTGTTGAAATATTTTATTCTATACATTCATTAATAGAGTTTTGATGATTAAGTTGATAAACAAAACAAAACAACAAAGAGGCGAAGCAAAACATCGGAGGAGACGAAGAGTAAATAGCTGGACAGAAGTAAAGTTAACGTACGTAAAACAAGAAGGTTAACGTACATAACTAAGCGATCTTAACGTACGTAATAGTATCATGCTAACGTACATAATGAAGGTTTTCAGAGTTCAAACCAGATGAACGTTGGAAGAGTCAAAGTCAGAAAAGCAGCAACGGACATATGACGTCAACAATGACGTATTCTTAACGTACGTAATAAGAGAAGTAATAATGTACGTAATGATCAAGTCAGAGGCTACTGGACTAATCTGCATGCATGATAACATACGTAAAGTAGAGACTCCAATGTTTGTAAGTTGTTTAACGGACGTAATGGGAAGCAGATAACGACCGTAATAAAGAGTCAGAAAGCTAACGGATAGTTGGAAGAGAAATGGCTATAAATACCACTTCTAATGGTATTCATCCTACAACAACTTCAAGCAAACAATACATTCATCAGATATTGATATACTTACTATTGTTGTTGTAATTGTGCTTATATTTATAGTTTGAGTGTTTATACATTCAGCACATACACGAGAGGTAAAAGAAAAGATACGATTGGATTTGGTGTTATTAGGATCAAGAACCCGGCATTGTTAGAATCGCAATCGATATCTAAGTGAGGTTTATGTAGTACCCATAGAAAGCTAGCGTGGTTGATTCCTTGTCCAATAAAAAAGAAAAATGGTTTAACTTAGACCGACACAAAGACAAGTACATGTGGTAATATCTCGACCGATAGAAGAGAGATTGTATGGTTTAACTTGGACCGATAGAAGACAAGTTTGTAATGGTTATCCCTCGACCAATAGAAGAGAGGTGCATGTAACACCCCCAAGTTATTCAGGGTATATTACAGCGCCGTGAACCCCACCGTGGGACCCACAAGGCTAATCATACGCGGAACTATAAAACTTGACCGAGAAGGTCCAAATACAATGAAATGAAAGACGATACAAGGGGTATTCAAACCATGTCCAATGTATCCAAATACATCACAGTACAAATTCAAGACCTCGGCAACACAGGCCAGAATATCAAGAAAGACTGAAAGCAAATAATACTCGAGTATTTAATAACTATTCCAGTACAACAACACTGAATGGAGGAACACAAAACATAACTGGAGATAAAACACAGTATCACGCTTGCCCATCATCTTCGTGCCGACCCGATACCTGCCTATCCGCCCTTCTGGAACCTGAAATACATAAAAGGTATTTCCCCCATAAAGGGATTAGCCGTCGAATAGCTAATGCAAGTATATCAAGTATGAAACACAATACTCCTCGACAATAAAGTAATGGTAACCGTAAATTCATCAATTCAAGACTAGTATTCCGGAATAACTAAATCTCATAGCATCACAACAATGCATACATGATCAACCATGGAGCCGCACCAAAGGCTACGGAACCCTCAGGGGACCCGTCGGCCCGCCCCAGAGTGGTTAACCGAAATTATCCGTGGAATCGCACCAAAAGCTACGAAACCCTCAGGGGACCTGTCGGCCCACCCCAGAGTGGATATAAATAAGCATGCCATTCATATATCTTACTTTCAAAGTCGAGAACGTACAATCATAAATATATACTTGTCTTTGAGACATCAAGAAATTGAACGGAAAAGAGTATGGGTTCGGTAGGTCCAAGAAAACGCTTCCGACACCTAAACGATTCGTAAGAGATATGATAATCAATAATCCATACTCATAATTCATGAAGAAACTCCCGAAACCCATTTACGATTCACGAAAATACAAGGTAAACAACTAGAGTTTGGAAAAATACCCAAACCCTTACAATTCCGAACACGGCATAAACCTGTAATATCCGAAATTTCTATTACTGTTGTTTAATATTATTTTATCCGATTTATATTGTACAGCGTGGAATCTGTACAGTAGGGATAAAATAAATAAAGGACTGAGATATCAGTATCGGTATAATTGTCGTATTTGGTCGACAGTTACATTTGAGGATATTGTGTATCAGGTTGTCGTACTTTTGATATTGGGTATATCGTATGATGATGTTATTGGATTCAGTACATGTATTCAGTATGCCGTATGTCCGTAATTGGTATGTCGAGGCGGACGAGGAGAATTGGAAAATGGCTAAGTATAGCCTGATTAGCGCACGCTAATGTTCAAGTATAGCGCACGCTATAAATGCGAGATTAGCGCACGCTTCGTTCATAGGTTAGCGTCGCTAGTCTGAATCGAATCGGAAGGAATCTGCGTATGGACCGGATGCTTTCGGCCTTGCGTTCTGGTAAGTCAACGGTTGTTGTCCTGAAGTATTAGCGCACGCTAAAGATTAGGCTTAGCGCACGCTAAATATATATTAGTCAACAAGGAATCTTATCCTTGTAAGATGCTGTCGGAATGTGGGGGCGAGTGGTAGGTGAACACTGTAGTAAGTCAACTTCGGATAGCGCACGCTAAGAGTAAGGACTTGCGTGCGCTAGACATGATGATTTACGTACGTTAATGCATGGGCATTACGTACGTAAGGTAGTTCTGAAGCAAGGCGGTAGCCTGCGGGATTCGATAGCGCACGCTAACAAAGTCAGTTAGCGCACGCTAAGGCTAGCGCACGCTAAACATAAGGGTTTAGCGCACGCTAGTAAGGTATTCTATATAAAGGGACAAACGAGTGTCATGAAACATTTCGTCCATTTATTTCTTTTCACCCGATAGAGACAACCTTGGGAGAACATTTGGAGTTCCTAAACACTGAGGGATGATCCTCTTTAACAAGATTAAAGATGGAAATCATGGAGTAAAGCTTTGTTCTTGAAATCATTGGTGATTCGTGGAAATCAATCCATTCCTTCAAAAAGGTAATTACTCTTCACTTTGAGATTTCGTTTTGGATTGTATATGATGTTCTTGAGTTGATGATTATCATATAAACAAGTTGATGAGCATGACAACGAGTTGGATTACCGTACTAAGTTAATGTTGCTATCAATATATGAGTATTGATATGTTTCGTATGGTTTTGGATGGAATTCAAGATATATGTTAATGTAATTCCCTTCTTCAATTCGGATTTTTGATGTTTTGTCGTTGGTTACTTCGTATGGAAACAATTATGGTGATGCTACTGTGATTCTTGAAGTTATATAAATTGTATGTCGAAGAACATGATGAATAAGGATTTTTAGATGTTAGAACACATCGGATTTTATCATTTTATGGATCATGAACATGAATTTGGATAATTCGTGTTCTTGAAGAGCTATTAAATTATATGTCATGATTGTTACGAAATCCTTAATCCCGGGATGAGTTGATCATTGCCATGATGGAAGTGTTAGACGATGCTTGAAATGCATGCCACTACACAGCATTAGCGCACGCTACGTTTACTGCCTAGCGCGCGCTAACGGGAGAAACTTAGCGCACGCTACGTTATGCGTTTAACGTGCGCTAAGTAGGCGGCGATCTGATATTTTTGTGTTTTGATTAGGAATTCGTGATGGTTTGACTTGGTTGGTTCTGACTGTGTTTATTCAAGGTTGTGTTGAACCGTTGAGTTCGATTGGTTAGTTTTCTCAGTTGTTGACCGTTATCGGATATGTGTTATTTGATTTCTTCGATAGGTTGAGTTTATTGATCGATGATTATAACCGTGTATTGCGGTTGTGTTCGAGTATGTCCATTGTATTGCTTTTGATCGGGGATGAGAAGCTCGTAGACAAAGCGGTGTGTTCGGCAACTTGACTTGCGGTATCGGTATCGAGGCAAGTTATTACTTGCTCGATTATAATGTTTAATGAATGGTTTTGATTTCATTTCATTTATAATGCATATAGCGATGATTATTATTGTGAACTGCAGGTATTCGGATCGCATATCGTTCTTTCGATTCTGGGAGGTAAATCATAATGTATATGCTTTATCTCAGTTATTGGTATGTTCGAGTATCGAGGTTACATTATAATAAAGACGAAGATGTGAGTATCTATAGTTCATTGTACGTTTGGATCGCCGAGTAACGAGGATAATCGTCGGTGATGATTGGATATCGAGGTTGCTCCCGAAGGACTCGGGGCAAGTATTCCATATTGATTATGGTTTAATGTTATTTATTTTGGTCTCGTACATTTTCTTTCATGTTGTTGAACATGAAGTCGTCCTAGTAAATTGTCATGTTGTCGTGCATGTTATGTTGTTCATGATGATGAACATGTTGATTTGCATATGTGTATGCATATTGTGTTGTTTATGTTGTGTTGATCCTGTGAGATCATGAGGATCTATCTTTGAGGCGCTGGATCGAACGTCCACCCGATTTTGATCTTGTAGGATCATTACGAGGATCTATCTTGGCCTGGATCGTTGGACGGAGTTTTCCACGATTTTGATCTTGTAGGATCATTACGGGGATCTATCTTTGAGGCTGGATCGTTGGACGGAGTTTTCCACGATGTTGATCTTGTAGGATCACCACGGGGACCTATCTTTGGCCAGGTCATGGGATTTCCATTGAGTATACATTGTGGTTATTGTTGTGATCATATTGACGTGGTCATATGAGTATGCATTTGTAGGTCTTGTGTTAGGACCGTGTCCGTATTGCATTGATCTGATCTCGGATTAGACTGATATGATTATCGTGGCACATCATATCTCGAGGTATGTTCCTTATTTTCTTTGGTCTTGTCTTTGGTGGACAATCAGTTATCGTCTTGGGATTTGATGATATTATTCGATGGATCGTATTGGTCAGAAATGGTAGATTTCCGTATCGTGAGTTGGTTATGATAGTTTGAGGATCTTGAGTATTGTTTGAGGTACAATACAGATATTATGTTCGAGTTCATTGGTTAATCGAGTACAGGATGTAAAATGTGATAATGGTTATTCTGATGAGAATTAGTTGAGTAAGCAAAGTTATGGCAGTAAGATTACGTTGGTCGTATTCTTATGTTGTATTCTCATTGGTATGTAATTATTAATGTGATGTGACGGTTATCATTGTTGGATATTATGGTGACCCGTCGTGGGATTTATTTTTAGGTTCTTGGAGTATCGAGCTTGTAGCGGTCGTGAAGAGATGAGCTTCCTGAGGATCTTGGCTAGGACATGTTACGTGCATTGAGTTTCTTGATTGATTCTTGTATTCATTTGCTAGAGTATCTTTATGGTTGGTCTTTTTCCATTGCGTGAGTATTTTGAAATGCTCTTTTGGTATCTAGTGCGAGGTTACTTTGGAAATCATTTTCTAAACTTTTGAGTGTCGGCGTTTGGCCTTGCGATTTCAAATGAGTTTCTGACGGTTTGATGAGCGAGTTTTATAACGTCTTGAATGTTTTTTTAAAATATTACCATCGGTGGCCTATTGGACATTTGTAAATCTATGCGAAAATATCCTTCACCTTGTGGGTTCCATCTCGGGGCCACAGCTATAATATTCCGGTTAAATGCAGGGTGTTACAGAATATGGTATCGGAGCTTAGGTTGAGAAAACCTAGGCATTTGGGTCGAGTTGGGTCGTGTTTTTGTCGCGTCATTCGAGTTGTCGATTGACAAATACTAGAGCCGCGAGTCTTTGTTGTTCACTCAGGCTTGTGCGTTCTCGGATTTGCCAGTATCGTACTGGGCTTGTTATAACTTTTCCAAATAGTGTTAACGAGATTCTCTGGAATGAGATGCATTGTGTTCGTGAGTCGAACTGAGTTTGCAAAACGTGTGTTTTGAAAATACCTGTGTCGAGTATTTTCTTGAGTCTAGACATGTGCCAGTATCACGGGGAATCGTCGGCTTCACGATCTGTAAGTATTTGGATTTTTGAATTGCATTGAGATTTATTGCTGTTCTATAGTTGATGATCTTGAGGAGTTATAATTTTGAGAATCAGTATGTTGGTTAGATTTTGGAACGGAATTGTGCATCTGGGAGAAAATATTATGCATGGTTGAGAAGAACATGTGACATGTTAATTCATGAACTGCTTTTGATCATTTGAAAATGATACCTTTCAAAATGAATGTTTTACGGATGTTTTACGGAAAATGATTTTTGGGCCGAGACACAATCGATTTTGAAATAGTTTTGTAACTCAGGACTTGGAGCCCGAAAAGAGTTTTCTACTTTTTAAACTTCTTGTAAGGTGGAACGAGATACGGGCTGAGACCCTAATGTTTCAAAAGGCTTTTTTTCTTGTTTTCTAAAACTCCCGAGATTTGTAAAACACTTTACCAATCGTTTACTTATGTTATTTCCGCCTTTCGAGGCTTTGGTTTACTTGTTCAAATGGAACTTCTCGGGAAGTCTTTATTGTGTTTGATTTGTTGATTTGTTTCAATGTTTTGCCATATCATATTTGAGGTGATCCAGGATGGATTAAGGATTTACGTTGCGAGTAGTATGTGGAGAGGAGTTTTTATCAGAGTCTATATATTTGAGATTTTGGAACTCTATCGTGTGGTTTTCTGATGGAATATCAGTGGATATTGGTGACGAGCCGAAGTGGTATACAGGAGTATGGATATGCACAAGCATTTGCATAAATTCCATTTTATTTAATCGTGTATATTCGAAAAGAATTTTTATCGAGAACTCGGCACCAGCGAGCCGATTTAATTTTTAAAATTGATTTTGTGGTCTTACCAAAATTTATGTTTTGAGTTTTCAAACTCTTGAAAGAACTTTCGAAAATTGTCTTCGTGACAAGAATATATGATTTCAAACTGGTTTTGAAAATGTGATGGATATACATGCGCATTTAGTGCATAATGCATATCGTGGTGGAGTTACGAGTGAGACTCACGAAGCCGGATAGTACATCGATGGTACTATGAAAGAGATTCGACGTTAGTATGGTAGTTTGGTTATCCACGGATGATCGGTTGATTTATCGGATAAGAGAAATATGTTGCGTGTTGTAGATTCATGCGCATAATATTATTTTGGAAACTTGGGATTTTGTGAAACCGGAACATAGGTGCTATGTGATTCCATTGGTATGATAGTAGCGCGATTTTACCTTAGTGATTCTGGAATGATTTCCTTGTAAGCGTAGATTTGGGGATGGTGACCCCATACTGGTTGTTTTGGATATTGAGTGGTCGTTTCCACTCCGCGTATGAATTGGTATGTTCGTCGATTTGCGATTCGTTGTTCGTATGCCGAGGAAAATGTTCGCCAGTTGGGTATGTTTATTGAGATCTACGGTGCGTGATTGATTTGTCGTTTCGAGAATGTTATTTTTTCATATATCTGTTTCTGTGGTTCTGTGTTGATCCTGTTGGAGTTTACCGTGTGAAGGTATTCTCGATTTTCGTTCATTAGTAATATTGGAGTTTATCACGTTGATGATATTCTCGATTGTGTTTTGACCTCTGGTTGGTCATATTAGAATTTATCATGTCGATGATAAAATTCGATTGATTGTTGATCATTGTTGGTGATCATTTGAGCGTTCGGATTTTGTGTTGATGTTTCGGGATTCGTGTCGTTGTTTTGGGCAGTTGTTTTGTAGATGTATTGTGCATTATTCGTCTGATCGGAATTGGGACTTGATTATGCAATCAGGCAGACAGGATTTGATTCGGGCAGATTGTTTCATCCGAAGATGATATATTTTGTAGAGACTCAGGGAATTGTGATCGTAAGCGTATTGAGACTGTACAGTGAGATTGCTGGCTAGTATCTCCGGAGATCGTCGACCTGCGTATTTGTAAGTATGCGGTTTTGGCTATTCAGAATAATGATGATTTGATCAGTGTCGTGATGGTTTTGGGATATTTTGGGTTAAACAGTATGTTTGTTCGTTTTATGATGGATTGCAAGTTTCGAGGACGAAACTTATTTTAAAGTGTAGAATGTAATATCCGAAATTTCTATTCTTGTTGTTTAATATTATTTTATCCGAGTTATATTGTACGCGTGGAATGCATGCGGTAGGGATAAAATAAATAAAGGACTGAGATATCAGTATCGGTATAATTGTCGTATTTGGTCGACAGTTACATTTGAGGATATTGTGTATCAGGTTGTCGTACTTTTGATATTGGGTATATCGTATGATGATGTTATTGGATTCAGTACATGTATTCAGTATGCCGTATGTCCGTAATTGGTATGTCGAGGCGGACGAGGAGAATTGGAAAATGGCTAAGTATAGCACGATTAGCGCACGCTAATGTTCAAGTATAGCGCACGCCATCGTGCGAGATTAGCGCACGCTACGTTCATAGGTTAGCGTCGCTAGTACAGATCGATCGGAAGGAATCTGCGTATGGACCTACCGCTTTGGCGCACGTTACAGTAAGTCAACGGTTGTTGTCCTGAAGTATTAGCGCACGCTAAAGATTAGGCTTAGCGCACGCTAAATATATATCGATCAACAAGGAATCTTATCCTTGTAAGATCTTTGTCGGAATGTGGGGGCGAGTGGTAGGTGAACACCGTAGTAAGTCAACTTCGGATAGCGCACGCTAAGAGTAAGGACTTGCGTGCGCTAGACATGATGATTTACGTGCGTTAATGCATGGGCATTACGTAAGGTAGTTTACTGAAGCAAGACAAGAGCCTGGGCCGATAGCGCACGCTAACAAAGTCAGTTAGCGCACGCTAAGGCTAGCGCACGCTAAACATAAGGGTTTAGCGCACGCTAGTAAGGTATTCTATATAAAGGGACAAACGAGTGTCATGAAACATTTCGTCCATTTATTTCTTTTCACCCGATAGAGACAACCTTGGGAGAACATTTGGAGTTCCTAAACACTGAGGGATGATCCTCTTTAACAAGATTAAAGATGGAAATCATGGAGTAAAGCTTTGTTCTTGAAATCATTGGTGATTCGTGGAAATCAATCCATTCCTTCAAAAAGGTAATTACTCTTCACTTTGAGATTTCGTTTTGGATTGTATATGATGTTCTTGAGTTGATGATTATCATATAAACAAGTTGATGAGCATGACAACGAGTTGGATTACCGTACTAAGTTAATGTTGCTATCAATATATGAGTATTGATATGTTTCGTATGGTTTTGGATGGAATTCAAGATATATGTTAATGTAATTCCCTTCTTCAATTCGGATTTTTGATGTTTTGTCGTTGGTTACTTCGTATGGAAACAATTATGGTGATGCTACTGTGATTCTTGAAGTTATATAAATTGTATGTCGAAGAACATGATGAATAAGGATTTTTAGATGTTAGAACACATCGGATTTTATCATTTTATGGATCATGAACATGAATTTGGATAATTCGTGTTCTTGAAGAGCTATTAAATTATATGTCATGATTGTTACGAAATCCTTAATCCCGAGATGAGTTGATCATTGTCATGATGGAAGTGTTAGACGATGCTTGAAATGCATGCCACTACACAGCATTAGCGCACGCTACGTTTACTGCCTAGCGCGCGCTAACGGGAGAAACTTAGCGCACGCTACGTTATGCGTTTAACGTGCGCTAAGTAGGCAGGCAGTGCAGTATTTTTGTGTTTTGATTAGGAATTCGTGATGGTTTGACTTGGTTGGTTCTGACTGTGTTTATTCAAGGTTGTGTTGAACCGTTGAGTTCGATTGGTTAGTTTTCTCAGTTGTTGACCGTTATCGGATATGTGTTATTTGATTTCTTCGATAGGTTGAGTTTATTGATCGATGATTATAACCGTGTATTGCGGTTGTGTTCGAGTATGTCCATTGTATTGCTTTTGATCGGGGATGAGAAGCTCGTAGACAAAGGCAGTGTGTTCGGCAACAGCTTCGCGGTATCGGTATCGAGGCAAGTTATTACTTGCTCAGTTATAATGTTTAATGAATGGTTTCAGTTTCATTTCGTTTATAATGCATATAGCGATGATTATTATTGTGAACTCTGGGTATTTGGATCGCATATCGTTCTTTCGATTCTGGGAGGTAAATCATAATGTATATGCTTTATCTCAGTTATTGGTATGTTCGAGTATCGAGGTTACATTATAATAAAGACGAAGATGTGAGTATCTATAGTTCAGTGTACGTTTGGATCGCCGAGTAACGAGGATAATCGTCGGTGATGATTGGATATCGAGGTTGCTCCCGAAGGACTCGGGGCAAGTATTCCATATTGATTATGGTTTAATGTTATTTATTTTGGTCTCGTACATTTTCTTTCATGTTGTTGAACATGAAGTCGTCCTAGTAAATTGTCATGTTGTCGTGCATGTTATGTTGTTCATGATGATGAACATGTTGATTTGCATATGTGTATGCATATTGTGTTGTTTATGTTGTGTTGATCCTGTGAGATCATGAGGATCTATGCTGAGGGCGCTGGATCGAACGTCCACCTGATTTTGATCTTGTAGGATCATTACAGGGATCTATGCTGAGGGCGCTGGATCGTTGGACAGGTTTTCCACCTGATTTTGATCTTGTAGGATCATTACGGGGATCTATGCTGAGGGCGCTGGATCGTTGGACAGGTTTTCCACCTGATGTTGATCTTGTAGGATCACCACGGGGACCTATGCTGAGGGCGCTGGGTCATGGGATTTCCATTGAGTATACATTGTGGTTATTGTTGTGATCATATTGACGTGGTCATATGAGTATGCATTTGTAGGTCTTGTGTTAGGACCGTGTCCGTATTGCATTGATCTGATCTCGGATTAGACTGATATGATTATCGTGGCACATCATATCTCGAGGTATGTTCCTTATTTTCTTTGGTCTTGTCTTTGGTGGACAATCAGTTATCGTCTTGGGATTTGATGATATTATTCGATGGATCGTATTGGTCAGAAATGGTAGATTTCCGTATCGTGAGTTGGTTATGATAGTTTGAGGATCTTGAGTATTGTTTGAGGTACAATACAGATATTATGTTCGAGTTCATTGGTTAATCGAGTACAGGATGTAAAATGTGATAATGGTTATTCTGATGAGAATTAGTTGAGTAAGCAAAGTTATGGCAGTAAGATTACGTTGGTCGTATTCTTATGTTGTATTCTCATTGGTATGTAATTATTAATGTGATGTGACGGTTATCATTGTTGGATATTATGACTGACCCCGTCGTGGGATTTATTTTTAGGTTCTTGGAGTATCGAGCTTGTAGCGGTCGTGAAGAGATGAGCTTCCCGGAGGATACTGGCTAGGACATGTTCTGTGCATTGAGTTTCTTGATTGATTCTTGTATTCCGCTGCTAGAGTATCTTTATGGTTGGTCTTTTTCCGCTGCGTGAGTATTTTGAAATGCTCTTTTGGTATCTAGTAACTGAGGTTACTTTGGAAATCATTTTCTAAACTTTTGAGTGTCGGCCGTTTGGCCTTGCGATTTCAAATGAGTTTTTACGACGGTTTGATGAACGAGTTTTATAACGTCTTCGAATGTTTTTTTTAAAATAGTACCATCGTTGGCCTTTTGGACATTTGTAAATGTTTGCGAAAATTTCCTTCAGCCTTGTGGGTTCCATCTCGGGGCCCACGACGCTGTAATATTTCCGGTTAAATCTGGGGGTGTTACAAAACCAATCCGTAAAATCATAGGAAAAGCATGTATACGGGATAGATACATCATAATCTCAAGGTTCTCAAGCTTCAAAACGGATAAATCGGACGAATCTCGGAAAAACCCCAAAATTACCAAAAAATAGGGTTCTAAGGATTTTTACCTTGATTTGGACGATAGAATGGATTAGATGTTATTAAATCCTTGTTCTCCAACCAAAGGTGTTTTAACTGAAGAAATATCGCTTCCAAACGCCCAAAATCGCCTCTCCCGAGCATCTCTCGTCGAAAATGAGTGAAGAGAATGAAAAATGACGAAATGGAAGTCAATTGTCCAATATATACTCGCCCAGTCTAGCGCATGCTACGCCTCGATTATTAGCGTGCGCTAGCGAGATCACCGGGTAGTCCAGTGGCTTCTGTCGGTCCCGTTAGCGTGCGCTAATCGCCTTATCTTAGCGTGAGCTAACCAAAAATGGTGTCCAGAAACTGGAGTCCAGAACCTACTGTCCTCTGCCCTACTCGAGTCTTAGCGTGCGCTACTGCTATGGATTAGCGTGCGCTACGCAGCTCTTATAGCGTGCGCTATCCGAATACTAGCGTACGCTACTTGATCGTCCAGAAAACCTGACAACCTCACTGCCTCTGTCAACCAGCCCGTTAGCGTGCGCTACGGACGGATATTAGCGCGCGCTACTGACCAAGAATAGCATGTGTTAACGAACTCCTAGCGCGCGTTAACTGCCAGTCCAGAAAGCAGTATGAGTTATTGGTTCTGACCTGACTGGTCCCTTAGCGCACGCTACGGCTCAAATCTAGCGTGCGCCTCAAGCAGAATTAGCGTGCGTTAGTCTAGGCCTAGCGTGCGCTAATTCTCTGACCCAGAACACTTCCGCAAGGTCTAAACAACACGAATGTGATCCAAACAAGATACGAAACTCTATAACAATATCAACAACATCACCAAGAGTTTACAGAGCGACGAAATAAGAAAAACGGCAAGGTCAAATAGTCAACAAAAGTACGGGTATTACAGTGCAGAGGTTGATCTTCATCCTATTGAAAAAGATACCGAGAGAGGACGTAGGCTTCGTTGATAGCCGAACCTCTATAAATCCTTGTGTCGATTTATTTTCTGCACTTTACTTAAATCGCTTCCACAACGCAAAAGAGTTTCACAACTCTATATCCAAACGGCGATACCGACCAATAGTGCTCCAACAGATATAGCATGCTCGGTTCACCAGTTGAGTAGCTACACAGCTAATTCAAGTAAAGAACATTGGAGGGCTCTGGAACGAGTACTGAATTATTTAAAATATACTCAGAACTTTGCGATTCATTATTCAAGAGAGCCTGCTGTACTTGAAGGGTATAATGATGCTAATTGGATATCCGAATTGAAAGACTCATTTTCTACCAGTGGATATGTGTTCACTATTGGGGGTGGTGTTGTATCTTGGAAGTCCAAGAAACAAACTTGTATTGCAAGGTCTATCATGAAATCTGAATTCATAGCTTTGGATAAAACTGGTGAAGAAGCTAAATGGCTTAAGAATTTCCTCGAGAATATTCCATGTTGGACGAGACCTGTGCCATCTGTGTTGATATATTATGATAGCCAAGCTGCTATTAGACGGGCACAAAGTATGTTTATAACGGTAAGTCTCGCCATATTCGTCGACGACATAATGCCGTAAGCATTTGATCTTGAGTGGGATTATCTCAATTGACTATGTAAGGTCAATAGATAATCTGGCGGATCCGCTGATGAAGAGTATTAATCGAGATCAAATGTATAAATTGTTAGAGGGAATGGGTGTTAAATCCACATCTTAAGGATGATTATAGCGGAAACTCAACCTTGTAGATTGGAGGATCCCAAGAGCTTGGTTCAATGGGATAACGAAGTTATAATAATCAATGTGTTAAAACACTCAAACAAACCTATTCTCTGAGAACAGTGAGTGATTGTTTACCTACTTGTGGTGAGGTTAAGTTTTATGACTTTTAATGATTCTTGGTTACCTCGGATAGGTCAAGTATAGTAGGATACTTAGGAATAAGAATCACCTATATAAGTGTGAAGTGATGACCGCTTCGGTTGATAGACTTATGAATCCAAAGGAGTGTCCAAGGCCGAAAAGGACACAAAACGTTAGAACGGACAAAATTGAGATGATATTGTGTCTATATTATTATCTCGGTATACACCACGGGGGACTAGTTCACGGTTTTATTGACCACTATGTCGCCAGTATACTCGATAATGTTGACCATGGATAGGTTCAAGGTCACAAGTCACCTAGCCAAATGCAATATTATCTCTTGAGGACTGAACTATGCATTTGCATTCATTTTGCATTGGCATTCTCACTCATGTGGGGGATTGTTGGAAATGGATTAGTAATTAACCATTTATTAAGAATAAATATTGTTACTTAAATATAAATTATTTAATTAAAATATTTGTTGAATGTGAGTAGATGAACGTGGTATATTTAATATTTCTAAACCGATTTCCAGTTAGTGAGATATTGAATGTTTAAAGTTGGATGTTGGAGTAGGAACTAACATGTTATATATGATGTTAGTTGTCGCACATTGATTGTGTATGGATGTTTTGGCTTGTATTTAAAGTCTTTGTCTATATGGGCTTAATAAAAAGTGGGTTGGTGTGTATGGGTGTCCTCACGCACACACACACACACGCGAGCGCCGCCGCCGCCGACCGACCGGTCGACCGCAGCCGTCCGTTTGTCTGTTGGGTCGGGCTCGGTCTCGAGCTCGGGTTCAGTCCAGGCCCAGGACTTGGATCTTGGCAATTGGTGCTTTGGGTTGGTGTTTGGGATTATCTTTTTTGACCAAATCCGTAAGTCCACTAACCTTTTGATCTGGACCAAGACTCTTGAGTTACCTAGTAAATATTCCACCCCAAGAGGCAAGACTCTTCATTCGACCGAGCCCTATGGGCGTCTGAAACTGCCAGTCATCATGGTAGGATTAATGGCGACGAGTCCCTTCACCTGATCGAGAAGTGTTATATAAATCAGCATTTGGTCATTGCAGAACTTACGAAAAACAGTGCATTCTCTCAAAGCATAAGATATCATATTCAAGTTCAGTCTTCGTTCCAGTTCAGTTTGCAGGTGCTCGTTCAATTTGTGGTGCTGCTACTTTCGAGACGTTCAGATCGTTTTAACCTTTGGGGACGAGCCGCTTTACCGTGAGCACTACCAGGGCGTATTCTCGTCTTGCGGGCAGAAGCTCTAGCTTCAGACGATCTTTGGTTATTTTATTAAAATTGTTCTTCCATTCAAGTGTAACAGTTGTTGATTCTATTTGTAATAGTTCAGCTCGGAATATTATTTGTAATACACGTGCAAGTACCGTATTATTCGAACAATAATGTATTCCTAATAAATAAATAGAGTATATTTTGTGTCACGATTTTGGTATACCATCTTTTAAATAGACGCAAATATTCTTCTTCAATTTAAATATCAAATGAGAGTTAAAAATTAAGTGCATCAAACCAAATATCAAAATACAACTTAGATAATAAAATACAAAAAAAAGTGCTTTATACTTACATATACAGATAACAATTAGACGATATTTCCATTCTATTGAATATCGTTTTTTCTCTTTAACTTATATATGTATCTATGAGTAACATCTAAATTATATGTGCATATATTAAAGTGATATATAAATGTACTTTGCATTAATATTTGTTTAAATATTTCTTCAAAGGGTAATTCACAGAACTTGGCCTAAAGTTGGGCCTTAAATCTGGGCCATTGAAGCGAAAGTCGATTCTAGATTGGGCCTTGAAACTGGGCTATTCACAAAACTATATGAAATATTGGGAGCCCAAAATTCATGAAATCCAAGAGGAAAATACAAATGGCTTGGGACTTCAAACCTTGTCAGTAGAGCATTCTCCTTCCCTATCAGTTTGGAATCCAAGACAAGATAGCACCTCTCGGTTGAAACTGCATAGTGCATGTTGTGAAATTAGAAGGGTTTATTGTTAAAATACAGAATAATGATAAAAAGTTCTTAAAACTTTTAAATTACAAATACTGCATAAAAAATTTGTGTTTTCTTTCTTTGATAAATGTAAGAGAAAGAAGAAACAGAAAGACTAAATCCGCAAGTAATAGGAACTAACATGATGAGTCGACCAACATTTGATTCATTTTGATCAGAATTTCCGATAGCGTCACTGGTGGGGTATGCCTCATAATGCCGATCTTCAAATATGTAATAACACGTATCCCAAATGTAATCATTACAAGATATGTATCAATGGTGGGCATTTAGACTTGCCCAAACTAGGGGTGTTAATAAAATCCGAAAACCGACCAACCAAATCCGAACCAATCCGCACCGAACCGAAAATCCCCGACCGAAAGCAACCCCGAACTTGAAACTTACAAACCGAAATCGAAACCGAATTAATTCGGGTTTAGATAACTTAAAACCGAACCGAACCGAATTACCCCGAATTAGACCGAACTAACCCGAATTATTTATATTATATAAAATTTTATTTATATGACTAAAATTTTTAAACTTATAAAATAATATATCTTACACATATATTGTAGTCTTGATAAAAACAATGATTAAATATATCAATTAAAGATCTATCTCTTATTTTAGAACAAGTTTTATTAATATAATTAAATTTTTTGTTACTTTAGCAAATAAATATATATAAATTAAATATGTTTGGGTCAAAACCGAATTTGACCGAACTAATCCGAAACCGAAACATTTGGGGAGGGTTTGGGTTTTGAGTTTTGAAAACCGAAACCGACCGAAACCGAAACCGAATTTTAAAGTTTGGGGAGGGTTTGGGTTTCGAAAATTTTACCCCGACCGAAACCGAAAACACCCCTAGCCCAAACTGGACGGCATCACGGAAGCCAGGATTTTAGTTTGTGGTGGACCAACATACTATGAACAAAAATTAAAATTAAACTATACAGTAATAAAGATATTGTAATAATTCTTTTTTTGGTGGGCAAATACAGAAATATTTTTTTAATATATAATATCCTGAAAAATTTATAGTTGGGGCTAGTGGGTGTGGGACCATGGTGCTACATTAATTCCTTAGTTTTTGTCTCTTTTGTTTTTTTATATTTTTCTTTCTGTTTTGTGTTGTTTAATTGGCCTTGTAATAAAAAAAACACGCACATGAAGACAATCAAAAAGACTTTTACAGTTTTACGTCATTTATTATCTAAATTATAGTTATAATACTTCATTAAAAAAATTATTGGACAAACATGTGTTTATCCTCAAAGTCTTTTCTATAGTTTAACTATTGGGGATTGCTAACTTATTCCCACCCAAAATCACGAAGGAGAAAGTTAGCAAGAATAATCAAACTGTTGTATAATATAATTACAATTAGTGTATAATATAATTACAGTAAAAATATAACGCACCAATATAATTACAATTAATTTATAATATAATAATAATTGATATAAAATACACGATATATCATATTATACGGTAATTTTTTGAATAATGCATACATTTCATGGGGAAAAAACTATTACCAAAAAGAATAACAGATAATGGTTAATTTTAGAAAATTGGAAAACTTAAATTTTGACATCATATAATCACGAAACTTAAGTTTTGACTAGGGGTATATAATTAATCTAAACGAGCCGAATGTATGACCGTTCAAACTTGTTTGAAATTTTATCGAGTTTTAAACACTACATCTAAGCTTGATTTGATTACCAATAAAGTCAAACTCGAACATTGAACAAAATCAATGTGTTAATTAGAAAACCAGTCAACGAGACTGATTTTGAGTTGGTTTGGGTTGGGTTGGTTCCAATACTCCAATCTAACCACAGAACACAAGACCATTTTATAATTGAAGCATATAAACACATTCGAGTTAACACATTAAACCACAGAACACGAGACCATTTTCTGAGATTTCATTATTTTCGAATTTTTTGATGGTATATATGAGGAAAAAAGTCTATCTTGAATTTTCTTTGATCATAATTTGATATTTTTTAACAGTAGGAATTATTGTTTTCACTGGAAAAAAGAAACCAACTGTTAGGGCTGAGAATCGGGACATCCCGAGGTCCCGGACCCGAATCCCGATTGTCCCGATCCCGAAAATCAACAATTTGGTGGTCCCGATCTCGGTCCCGTTCGGGACTTCGGGAGTCTCGATTCCCAAAATGGGATAAATGTAAGTCCCAGTTGTTGTTACCCAAAATATTATCCGAAGATAGTATTGCTGGAATGATCGAGTAACAAACAAATGCGAGAACACTTCCGTGGGAAAATGGATAACACAAGATTTGCCGGGGTTGTTAGTCCCGGGCTTGAATGCTCTCGCGAGATGTTATTAATAAATATACTGTCAAGTACAAATATTAATGTTAGAATCTAATACAAGGAGTGTAAAAGCTTCTAGTTATCTAGGCTTTAGAGCGTAGATTGCCTAAGAACCAGATGGATGAATCATGAGTTCTTGCTTGGGATTTATGATGAATGTGTATGAAATTCACAATGAATGTCGTAGTGTTTGCCAAAAGAGCCTTTTAATCTCTCTTTGGTATTTAGTTTGCACTTAATTCGTAGTAGGATCCGTCGTTTGGCCGCAGGTGAGTTCTCTATTTATAGGGGACAAGGTAGTTGGGATCCCTCAGGCGATCGCGGGCGATCGCCGTTTTCTATATTAAAATAAACGGCCGATCGTCCCGTCATGTGGGCCTGTTCCCTTGAGGTCCGAGGTTGCAGTTGGAGGCCAGCTGGGTGAACCAATGGGAAGCCAGCACGCGTTGCGAGTCGCTGTCCGAGGAGGGTCCACTTCGTACCTTTCGGCGGCCTTGTCGGTAGGTGTGGTAGGTGACAGGCTGGGGTCAATGATCCTTTTTGTTGGTATCCTATGAAGATCCGCGGGTGGGCCATCGTCCAAGATTCGGTCTTCGATTACTTTGACGGAAGCTGGATCCCCACGTGGCATGAGACGATCGCCTCTGATCCGTTAGATAAAGATGATCGCCAGGTATCAAAAGACGATCGCAGATTACCAAAAGACGATCGCTGCATTATGCCGAACTCTAGGCGTTCGTCCGGAGTTTGGCTTCTATGGTTGACTTTTCAGGGAGGTCGCCGATCGCCTATTCTGACGAATTAATCGTCGCACAACAATTGCCCCCAGCTCGCCTCGATGTTGAAAACACGGGGTGAGGTGGCACTGTTGGCGATCGCCGATGTTTAGACGACCAGCCGATCTGAATTCAAATATGGATGACCTTCTTTCGCGTTGGGAGCAGCGGGAAAAGGAGGCGGGCTTTCCAAAAGTGGCTGGGACACGCGTCGTGTCGCTGTTGGGGGAATCCGACGGTTTGTCAGACCTGTCGGCTGGCATGCCCTCGAAAAGACGCGTATGCGGGATTCGAGGGCCGCATTTAATGCGTCCCCACGTGACGGTTCCGATTCAGTCCCCAAGGTTTCTCCTATTTGCACTTAGGCCCTCGTCCCCATCTATAAAAAGGGGAGGGCTTCTTCTCCTTCACTTTTTACGCGCCCTTAGCATCCATAGCCGAATTTCTGCAGAAATTTCTGGAGCTTTTGTGTGCCGATCTCCTTCTTTTTTCTAGGTAAGAAAAAATTAACCTTCTCCTTATCTTTACTTTCTGATATGTCGGGAGGACCAAAAACCTTCGAGACCGGAAGTTCTTCCGCTGCCGCCGCGTTGCCTGAACGGGAGGAGGTTCCCGTTAGAGTGGATATGGAGACGGCCGCTGAAGCTATTCGAGTGGGGATTGCACCCGAAGAACTCGAAAGACTTTTCAACGAGGCCGAGGTGGCGAGGACGGCGGCGACGGCGGAGCAGGGGGGCTCGCCGGTGGACGAAGACGATTTGGTGCGGGAGGCCTGGGAAAGAGAGAGCAGATTCGGCCCCGCCTACGTGGCTTTTGCTCAGATGATGGAAACGATCGCCGGACCCTGTCCGGAATTCGATTTCGAGGCCTACACCGCCGCTCACCCCTACGAACATGTGAATCGGACGGTTTTCCAGGCCGCCGTCCCGTCTCAGTGGACTCTCGGACAGATCCGGAGTACGGCGACCAAGAAAGACCTGAGCCGTTGGAGGGCCAAATATCACATCCCCTCTGACGTTTCCCTTCACGTGCCTTTGGAGAATGAGCGCGCCGACCAACCGCCCAAGGGTATGGTCGCCGTCAACGAGATGATTATGGAGGCGGGTCTGCGATTCCCGTTGCCATTCGCCGTCTCCTACTTGCTGATCGCCTGGAATTTGGCGCCCCTTCAACTGACGCCGAATGCTTGGCTGCAGATCATCTGCACGCTGACCTTGTTTGGCGGTCACCGGTTATTCCGCCACCTTACTGCGCTGGAGATGAATTACTTGTTTAAATTGGCTGCGCAGAAAGGGACAATCGGCGGCCATCATATCCAGGGTCGACTCAGGAGAGTGGTCCTCGGCGTGCCGAATAATACCAGGGGCGACCTGGCTAAATGGTGTTGGGTTGGCGGGGCATGGCGATCGGCGTCGAGTGACATGCCGAATGAGGAGTTGGAGATTCCCACCTTTTTCCGGGAGAGGAATCCGAGTAAGGATTTAAACTCTCCCCTTGATTGAGCTTGTCTTGGACTGATCTAATTTTGTTTTCTTTTTGCAGGACCTCTCGTTCCAGCGATCGGCGACCTCCCATTTGATTTCTTGATCGTTTGGGAGCGGATCCGTGCATTGCCGAACTCCTTTATCGACGTTCGATCGCTTGGTACCGAAGCTCATCGGTTGGGGGCTCGTTTGTTTTGCTATCCCCGTCACCTGAAAGTTCCAGGTATGAGTCTAAGTGGTGCTTCTTTTCTTTGACGATCGTCTCCAAGAGGTCGTTTTGTTTTGTCTAACTTGTTTGTATCTTTTCTTTGACAGAGGCTTATTTTCCCCGAATCGCCGAACCTCCGCCAGAGATAGCTATGTCGGACATGGGAGTTCTTGGTCGCCTTAAGTTGGGTAAGCGGTGAGTCGCGTTCTGCGGCGACGCGTCACCCTGCCCGGTGACGAGACCCGGCCGAGGCGCCGGCCGCCAAGCCGGCGGTCGAGGGAGAGGAAGCTCAAACGCCGCAAGAGGCGGAGGTCGAGTCCCCGTCGATCTCCGAGGCGGACGTATCGATTCTTGAGCCTCCGGTCGGCTGCGGCTCCTATCTCCGCCATCCCGATGATGGAGCGATCTCGGCCCCAAGCCCACGGTCTCGGACCGGTCATCCGGGCTCGGCGAAGAAGATGGCGATCGCCGCGGAGACATCCCGGCAAGCCTTTTTCTGACGCGACCCGAAATGGGTCAAAAGGTAAGAGTGGGTCAAAAACTTTTCTGAGTTAGGCATTCTGAGCATGGTATGGGCTAACTCCTTGATTTCCTTGGTTTGCGCTGCAGGGTTCGTCTCGCCGACCCGGACGTCGCCCCCATGGTGCTGGACTTCCTGTCGAGCAAGGCTCCGCAAGGTTCTCTCGAAGTCCCTGCTTACGTTCGCCAGGCAATCACTTCTCTGCCCAAGGCTTGGACGACCGACCTTGATGCGATCGCTCGTCGGCGATCTGGAGACGCCATGCGGACCGTTGCCACAGCTCTTCAGACGGCGACGATGGCCGTCCAAGCTGCTCGGGATTTTGAGGGGCGACCCTCCACTGCTCATCTCCATCGCGAACTCGAGACCGCCCGGAATAGAAATATCGAGGATGCCAACCGGATCCGGTCTATGGAGAAAGAGTATGAGGAGACCGCCAAACGGGCTAAGCAGGACGTGGATCGATTGAAGCAGGAGCTGAGCCGCTCCAAGGAGGCTGCCGATCGGTCATGTAATAAGGAGAAGGAAACTCGCCAGAAGCTCGAGGCTTCGCAGGAGGAGGCGACCGGGCTGAAGGCTGCGGTGGATCGGCTCAGTGGTGAGCTGGAGGCGGCGAAAAGAGAGCTGGAGAAAGCCAGGGGCGAGAATGTTGCCAAGGCGGCCGAACTGGCGGAGGTTGAGAAGACGGCGGCGGATCTGAAAGGACAGCTGAAGGCGATCGAGGTCGATCCCTACCTTAACGTCGGGCACGTCGGCGAGTTCGCTTATTACTTGGCCTATGCTGACGCTGTTCGAGCCGCTAAAAAGGCAGGGGTCGAGACCGGTCCCCTGATGGAAAGCTTCAGATCCTATGTCTCCAAGCATCCTCTGCATCCAGAATTCTCTCTGCCGATCCTTGACTTGGTCGACCTCGGGATTGACTTGAGTTGGTATACCGGCAAACTCATTCATCCCGAGGCCGATGGGGGTGCCCAAGCCGATCCGCAACCCGAGGGCGAAGACCAGCAGGCGGGGCCTTGAGAGGCATTTTTGCTTTTTCCTCCGTAACTTGTACTTTTTTTGTTGTAATGCCTTCGGGCCTTGAAATGTATGAAGCTTGTGTTTATGAATAAAATACTCCTTTTTTCATTCTGCGTAATGTATTACATGCGATCGCCTTTGACTGTTTGCGTGCAACTTTTACGAGTACGTGTATATTTGCTTTCGACTTTTTGTTCGTTTGGCCGATCGTCTGAGTGTTGAAAGTGTTGGCATGTTTTGAATTGGAATTCTTACTTGTAATTTTCGTCGGACGACCTCGGTCGCCCTGCATGTTTTTTTTTAGCGAAGCCGATCGAGTATGGTTCCTCTTTGTTCGATCGTATTTGAGATTAGCTCGACCTATCCCTGCCCCCTTGTCTTTGTTCACTTATAGTAAGTAAGGAAACAAAGACTAGTCTGTCTGGCGAGCTATCTTCATTTCGCCGATTCTGAAGAGTCATGTGTGGTTGGGGTGTTCGATGGATCGATCTCCCCAATCGTGTCTTCGTGCGCGAGGGATATTGTGTATCCTGCGACTCACTTCTGTGAGGGTCCTCCGTTAGGCTACGCCTGCCTCGTGTTAAAACGAAAGGCGGGCGATCTCGGTCTGGAGGAGTCCTTGCGCGGAGTGTTGTCGGCTTATTCGACACCACGTCCGCGGCTTGTCAGCTCTGCTTCCACCTCGGCCCGCCATGAAGATGGCGATCCTCGACGGTGTACGTTGAGACGGGGGTAACGGCACGTCGCATTGTTCGGGTTCACCATGTTAGATGATGTACCTTGAGAACGTGCGATCGCGCCTACTGATTATTTTGGAGGGTCCTTCGGCTACGTCGGCCTCGTATTCAAACGTAGGGCGGACAATTTCAGCCCAAAGGAACCTTGCATGGGCGAAGCTGTCGGTTCCATCGACCTCCAGGACCATGGCTGCATTAATTTTACCTAGGATCGTCGTGATCAGCGATCGTCGGTGATATGCGATGCCTGGTGGGGCGATCGCCATAATAGATGGGATAACAAAAAATCTCATTATATTCCTTGTACATCATTGAAATCGAGTACAAATTTATTACTGATAGTATTTTTTCAGATGCACGGCGTTCCAGGGATATTGGTCCGGAGTACCGTCAGGATGTTCCAGTTCGTAGGCTCCTTTGGTTAGCCATCTGGACACTCTGAAAGGTCCCTCCCAGTTCGGACCAAAAACGCCCGTGTGGGCTTGGATCTTCTTAAGGACGAGATCGCCCACTTGAAATCTTCTTTCTCTGACCTTTGAATTGAAGAACTTCTCGGCTCTCCTTTTGTGGATTGCGTTCTTCATTTCTGAGGTCATCCGTCTTTCTTCGAGCATATCTAGGTCGATTCGTCGGGCTACATCGTTGTCGGTCGTCATCTCCTGTTCGGTTCGATGGCTGAGGACGGCGATCTCCGAAGGAATCACCGCTTCTGTTCCGAAGGTAAGGGCGAACGGGGTTTCGCCGGTTGAATTGCGGGTCGTCGTCCGGTAGGACCACAAAACGTCTGGGAGCTCGCTCGCCCACCGTCCTTGCCTGGATTCGAGTCGTGTTTTGATCGTGTGCTTGAGGATCTTATTCACTGCCTCTACCTGCCCGTTCGTCTGAGGGTGATAGGGCGCTGAGAATAACCTTTTGATTCCCCACTTTTCACAGAATTGCATGACTTCTAAGCCGTCGAACTGTTTCCCGTTGTCGGAGATGATGGCCTGGGGCAAACCGAATCGGCATATGACGTTTTTCCATATAAACTTGATCACCTTCTCTTGGCCGATCTTGTTGAGCGGTTCGGCCTTAGCCCATTTGGTGAAATAGTCGACCCCAACGATGGCGAATTTACAGCCTCCTGGAGCCGTCGGCAAGGGACCTATTAGGTCGATGCCCCATTGCGCAAATGGCCAAGGGCTATACATGGAGGTGAGCCGTTCGGGTGATAGTTTAATGTTGGGGCCCATTATTTGACACCTATGACACGATCTGGCATAGGCGATCGCATCTTTCTGAAGTGATGGCCAGAAAAACCCTTGTCTGGTTGTCTTATGGATGAGGGCTCGCCCGCCCGCGTGGTTTCCACAAATCCCATCATGGATCTCAGCTAAAATGAGCTGACCTTCCTCCGGTGTAATACACTTGAGGAGGGGAAGGCTGAAGGCCCGCTTGTAAAGCCGATCGTCCAATAGGGTATACCTGGTCGCACGAAGCTGGAGTTGGCGAGCTTTAACACGGTCGTCAGGGACCGTTCCGTCCTTTAAGTATTTGATGAACGGAGTCATCCAATTCTCTTCGGCGATGGCGACCGTGGTAACCAAATTCCTGTCGATCGCCGGCCTTGCTGACTTTGTGATTTGGATGTTGGAGAAGTCGGCTGCCCCATCCGACGATGCTAGCTTGGAAAGAGCATCGGCCTGGGAGTTGTGCTCTCTCGGGACTTGTTCGATTAGTACTTCTTCAAATTTTGTGCACATTTCGGCGACCAGCTCTTGGTATTTGACCATCTGCTCGCCGCGTGCCTCATATTCTCCCTTGACTTGGTTTACGACCAAAAGGGAGTCCATGAAGATATAGAGGCGTCGAACATCCAGGGCGAGGGCTAGATCAAGCCCGCCTACCAGAGCTTCGTATTCAGCTTCATTGTTGGTCGCACGAAAACCGAAACGCACAGCATTTGTGAAACTCTGACCGTCGGGGCTAATGAGGACAATCCGCCTCGCTCTCGCATTGGTCGCTGAGCCATCTACGTACAATTTCCAGGCAGGTCGGCCGACCTGAGTCGGACTGTGAGGGAACGTTAATTCCACCACGAAGTCCGCCAGAGCTTGGCCTTTGATCGCCGTGCGAGGAGCGTAAGTGATACCGTATTGGGCGATCTCCAGCGACCACTTGAGGAGTCGCCCGTTGGTGTCCGGTCGGTGCAGGACTTGTCTTAGAGGTAGAGTGGTTAGGACCTCCACTTGGTGATCGAAGAAGTAAGCTCTCAGCTTTCGTACACTCATGACGAGGGCGTAGGCGATCTTCTCCAATGGTGTGTAACGTGTCTCAGCGTCGTGGAGCGCCTGGCTAACATAGTAGATCGGCAAGTGGGTTTGCCCCTCTGCTCGCACCAGAACGGCACTCAGCGCGACCTCCGAGGCCGCCAAGTAAAGGAATAATTTTTCACCGGGGATCGGCTTTGCCAGGATCTGGGGGTTAGATAGATATTCCTTTATCTTGGTGAATGCTATCTGGCTTTCTTTCGTCCATGCGAACTTCTTGTTCTTGATGGTCGCGAAGAAAGGCTTGCTTTTATCGCCGAGCCGTGATATGAAACGGTTGAGGGTGGCTAGACAACCTGTGAGGCGTTGCACTTGCTTGATGTTTCGCGGTTCCTGCATGTCAAGGATCGCCTGTATCTTGGTGGGGTTCGCCTCGATCCCCCTTTGGCTCACTATGTGCCCCAGAACTTCCTGAGCCCACCCCGAAGTTGCATTTCTTGGGGTTCAGCTTCATGTTAAACTTCTCAAGGATGGCGAACGTCTCGGCGAGATCGTTGAGGTGATCTTTCTTCTTGAGGCTTTTGACTACGATATCGTCAATGTAGACCTCCATGGTCTTGCCGATCTGATCGGCGAACATCCTGTTGACTAATCGGTAGGTCGCCCTGCGTTTTCAAGCCGAACGGCATTCGACCCAAAAGTATATGTCTTTTACGTGTGGAAAGATGTGTGTTTTATGTCTTCCTCCGCCATTGGGATCGATGATATCCGCAAGGCGTCCATAAACGACATCATTTCACAACTGCCGTGCTATCGACTGTGTGATCGATATGAGGCATCGGAAGTGATCCTTTGGACATGCCGCGTTGAGGTCGGTGAAGTCAATGCATAATCTCCGAGAGCGATTGGCTTTTTGACGAGCACGCGTTGGCGACCCACTGTGGTTAAATGCGTGGCCACTCCGATCAATCTGCTGTTGAGTAACCACGGACTTCTATGTCGAGCGCCGCGTATTTCTGACCGAACTTCCTACGCTTCTGGTGAACAGGCTTCATCGCCCGGTCGATCTTCAGATAATGGCAAGCGTGTTCGGGACTTATGCCAACCATATCTTGATGTGACCAGGCAAAGACTCCGATGTTCCTACGTAGCAAGTTGATCAGATCCCCCTTTAATTCGTGGTCGATGCTCGCGCCGATCTGTACTTCCCGTTCTGGATGATCCGGATCCATCGCAATACTTTCCAACTCTTCGACAGGAACGATCGCCTCTCGTTTGGTACGACCTCCGGACTCGGTCCTAGGATCGATGTCGAGGCTTGGCTCGAAACCGATCCTTGGCTCGATGTCGTCCGTCAATCGATGAGAGACGGCGTCCCCTGAGCCGGGTTGGTATGAAGTGTCAGGATCGTCGATCTCCATGGGTTGATCGTCGGTCGCATCAGTGTTACATATAGTATGGGAAGTATTGAAAGAAGTAACAACATAGGAGTAACTCAAACATCTCTTTGCCATTAGCTGATCTCCTTTTACAGTACCGACCGTCCCATCGGCGGTGGGGAATTTGATACAGTAAAAGAAAGATGAGGCGACCGCCTCAAAGGTTTCTAAAAAGGGGCGACCTAGGAACCCATTATAGATCTTTGGGCCTATCTATGATTACAAAGCTTAGGTTCCTAGTTATCCTAACCTTGGGATCATAAAAGCATACTAGCTCAACAGAGCTTGATCCTCCGTAGGCTTGGATCATGTTGTCGCCGAACCCTTGAAGCACGGTGTCGAAAGGCTTGATGAATTTGATTAGGTGCCGAGTTGGTCTAGGGCGGATTTGAATATGATGTTGCAAAAACTCCCATTGTCGACCAACACGCGATCGACCGTCTTCCCAAGGATGCAAGCGGAGATCACTAGTGCATCCTCTTTGGGACATTGCACTCCTTCCTGTCCTTGTTGGAAAAGGTGATGAGTGCGTCTCTAGAGATGGTCGGTTACGGAGGTACAACGACGTGGACCCCGGCGAATGCCCTCAGCTCGGCCTTCGTTTCTGTTCGACATGGTGGAAACGGGAAAGACCCCAGAGGTTTCCACCTCCCGCTTGAAGCATGTTGACCGGCGCGAGTTGATCGGTGGGACCGAATCATCGAGTATTCCGGCTCATGCTCGATTCGCGACAGTTGGGAGGAGTTCTCTCGTGTTGCCGGCGTTCGCGCCCTCCGGTCCTTTCCGTCCTTGGTTCCGGCTTGGTGACCAAGTTGTCCGGTTGCCTTCCTCAAACAGTCGCGGAGCTGCATGCGAGGAGGTCGCGGCATTAGCTAGTGTTGTGGCCGGACTCTTATGATAGGCACAGAATTTGCTACGGTCTAGGTGACCGTGGTCCCTTATTGGCTTTGGCTTGGAAAGCCACTCGCGACCCTTGATCGCGTTGAAGATGTGGGCGGAGATAAGTTGAGGTTGTGAAGAAGGTGGACTTCTACATCCTCGAAGGCTTTGAACTCGCCAGCGGCTTGGCGATCGCCTTTCAGGCTTGGCGACCGCCTTCTTCCGGACATGGGAAGGTGCTTTTCCTTCTTCGGATGGTCCCTCTTCTAAGCGGAGTGAGAGCATCCTGTCTGGCCAGAAACCGCGGCTTTGTTGCGGAAGATCGAGTAGGTCGGGGATATCTTTTGTGAGGTGCGAACATGGGCGAACGTCCGTGGAATCCGCTCATGATCGAGTTGAGAGCGATCTCGTCGGCCGACGGCTCACCGGTGAGGACAATCTCGTCTACCGGTCGATGTAATCCTCATCCGATTCATCCTTCCCCTGCCGATTTTCATCATGCGGTGAGGACCTTCCGGCGGCGACTTTGGCGAAGTATGACGTGAAGTCGTTCGCTAGCTTCTCAAAGTAATTGATTGAGCGAGATGGTAGTGAGGTGTACCATCCGTGGCGAGATCGCCCGAGTTAACGGAACATACGACATTTTGTCGCATCGAAGCTCCGCATCCGGTCATGTAGATCGAATTTGCTTAAGTGGGTTTCGGATCCGATTTCCCCTCGTATAAAGGTGTTTGTGGGGATTGATCGTTGGTTGGGTCAGGCGAGCTCGATCCGAGTCGTGAGTGGTTCGCTTGATCCAATGATCGATCTCTGGCGCTTGCCCCATTTTCCATGAGCGCCCTCATCTCATCGAGCCGGCGTTGTATGGCGGCTATCGCCGCCCCCTTTCGCCGATTGACTCTCGAGCGCGAACCAAGGCGATCGTGTGCGATCCCCAGCCCCGTGGTGAATGACGATCTCCCTGCCGGAGGGTTCCTTTCTTGGGCGGCGAGGGGCTCGTTGACGATCTGTCTCTTGGGAGTCGGATATCTTTGAACTCCAGTAAAGGATTCGAGATACCGATGTCTCATTTGGGGCACGAGTGCCTGTGTCGCCATGAGGATCGCTCACTGGCGGCCGAAGACGGAATCGTCCCGCCTCACGAGAGCCTTCCCCTGCGGCTCGGGGCTTTGTCGATTTCTCAACATAGATCCCCTTGAGCTTCGTTTGCTTGCCGGTTGGTTAGCCGGGGTGATGGTGGGCGTATCGTGGGCCCTCTGCTGTTCCCGAGGATGGCTATAGCCTCCTCAATCTGCTCCGATGTGGGCGATCGAGTGAGAGGCTAGAACCGTCCCTCGGGGCGGGAGTGAGCTAGCGTCGCCACGGTCGCCTTCCGCCGTGGGCTGGGATTCGGTCCTCGCCGGAATAAGATTTCCGGCAGATCTCAGGGTGGCCCTCTTGGAGGTTGTTGCTGATGTCATTTTCTGAAGGTTTTTCTATTGAAGAACAGTGAGTGTTTCTTCAAGTATATGTCCGGAGAACAGTGAGTGTTCTTCGAGACGGTAGGAATAAAAATGAAGGTTTAAATACGCCGCCCTTCTTCTAGCGCCAATTGTTGTTACCCAAAATATTATCCGAAGATAGTATTGCTGGAATGATCGAGTAACAAACAAATGCGAGAACACTTCCGTGGGAAAATGGATAACACAAGATTTGCCGGGGTTGTTAGTCCCGGGCTTGAATGCTCTCGCGAGATGTTATTAATAAATATACTGTCAAGTACAAATATTAAAGTTAGAATCTAATACAAGGAGTGTAAAAGCTTCTAGTTATCTAGGCTTTAGAGCGCGTAGATTGCCGGAAGAACCAGATGGATGAATCTGTGAGTTCTTGCTTGGGATTTATGATGAATGTGTATGAATATCACTATGAATGTGTTAGTGTTTGCCAAAAGAGCCTTTTATTCTCTCTTTTGTGTGTATTTTGCACTTAATTCGTAGTAGGATCCGTCGTTTTGGCCGCAACAGTGAGTTCTCTATTTATAGGGGACAAGGTAGTTGGGATCCCTCAGGCGATCGCGGGCGATCGCCGTTTTCTATATTAAAATAAACGGCCGATCGTCCCGTCATGTGGGCCTGTTCCCTTGAGGTCCGAGGTTGCAGTTGGAGGCCACCGGGTGAACCAATGGGAAGCCCGGCCGCGAGTCGCTGTCCGAGGAGGGTCCACTTCGTACCTTTCGGCGGCCTTGTCGGTAGGTGTGGTAGGTGACAGGCTGGGGTCAATGATCCTTTTTGTTGGTATCCTATGAAGATCCGCGGGTGGGCCATCGTCCAAGATTCGGTCTTCGATTACTTTGACGGAAGCTGGATCCCCACGTGGCATGAGACGATCGCCTCTGATCCGTTAGATAAAGATGATCGCCAGGTATCAAAAGACGATCGCAGATTACCAAAAGACGATCGCTGCATTATGCCGAACTCTAGGCGTTCGTCCGGAGTTTGGCTTCTATGGTTGACTTTTCAGGGAGGTCGCCGATCGCCTATTCTGGCGAATTAATCGTCGCACAACACCAGTCACAGTCCCGATCCCGAGGATAATTTTTCAAAATATCCCGAATGTCCCGAAATGTTCCGAAATGTCCCGAAATCAGAAATGGAAAAAAAAATTGATTGTAATTAGAAATTTCAATCGGGACTTCGGGATAGTCCTGATTTGGTCAACATTTATAAACTTTGACCATGAATTACAACCAATATATAAAAAAATTATAGTAATGTAAGTAATTATTTGATTTGTCTTAATATGTATTTTCCAAATATTATTTTCTTATAATTTTTATTCATATGTAATCAAAATTATTAATTGTCAAAGATGTATTTGTAGAGACCGATCAAAATCAAAATGAGCACAGCTTTGTGGGACGGAAAGAGTATGTTGTTTTGTTATATAGAATAATAGAAAGAAAAGAATTTATTTGAATAAATAAAGATATAAGATAAAAAAATAAAAAAAGAAGAGAGAGAATAAGATATTGACCAAGCCACGTCTCTTTGTGAGATTTCTTTGTGGGAATTTTGTTGTGGTGCACCACTCCTAGGGAATATTGATTCAATATCTTGTAATTTGATAATGCCTCAGAATTATTAGTGGAACTAAAAAGTGAATGGCTTATTTGATAATCAGTATGATGCCGGTTCAGTGACCAAGGCTAAGATTTTAAATGTGTCGAAGGCTATTTTGTGTGCTCATTCAACAATGACGGTGGGGCCTCGAACATCTCTGCTTCTGCAACAGGTACGATGGAAATGCCCTCCTCATGGCTTTGTGAAGATCAACGCAGATGCATCTGTATTGTCGGGAAGCAACCGGGCATTCGGTGGGGGCATTATTCGAAACGAGAGAGGTACGTGGTTGGGTGGCTTTGCTACTAATATCGGGGTATGCTCGGTACTGTATGCTGTGTTATGTATGATGCATAACGCAAGGTATGCAACTCGCTTTAAACCTCCCACTTAAGAATGTGCATGTGAAAAGTGATAGCTTAGTTGTAATTGAGATGGTGCATGGTGACTATGCTATGAATGCGGTGTGTAAGCCCATCATTTTGCATATTTGGAAGTCGATTCTTGAATTTGATCACTGCTCGGTTGCTCACATGATACGATGGATGGATTGGGCAGAAGACAGAAGCTGAGAACTGAGAAGCGGTCGTCCGTCGGTGTGTTGTGCGTATGTATATGAATGAAGAGGATGGATGATAGGATTAGAAGCCCAATACTATTAATTAGTATTAAAAAAAAATTTGCTGGCTTAGTGCCTGATGCCCATGGCCCAAGCCATCATGGCCATGGGCTTGGGCCGGCCCTCCTCACATCTTCCGGGAAGGAATTTTTGCTGCGAATTATCTGTCTCACCATGCTTTTTCAGCCGTGGCGTTCATCATCTTGGCGCACGCCTGTGGATGTTACACGACATCGTTGGGATTACTTATGATCGACAAGTTATGATTGTACCACAGGTTTATGCCTTCTTATTATAAAAAAAAAAAATTGAAGTGGGAATAGCTTGTCTTGCCCTTTACAATATAGTATTATTCTTTTTTATCCCAAGTTTAACAACAATTCTTTTGATACCCAAAATGTCGGAATCCCAGGGTTCAAACCCTAGGGTGAATTCAGGGTTCAGGGATCACGGGTTCAGGGTTCAGGACCCTTGGGTCCTAATATAAGGTGGGTGGGTGGGCCTCCGGCCGGCGAGGATAACGTATAGCAGCAGCTGGGAGCTGTCTGCTTATAATTACCACCTTTACTCGAATGCATTCGTGTCATATATTGTACTTTCGAGTAACAAAATTTCGAGTCAACTTAAAAAAATATACGATATCAGTTTTCGGGTAACACAAATTACACAATCGAGTAAGAATTATGGGTTACTCGATCGTAAATGAGTTACTCGATTGGCGTAACTCTAGCATTCGAGTTACCCGAATTACGATTACGGGTTACTCGGATACGAATTCGAGTTATCCGAAGAAGGGATATGGGTTACTCGAATAAAAGCGAGTTACTCGAATGCGGCGATCGTGTTACTCGACGGGGCAATCGTGTTACTCGATCGGCAATCGTGTTACTCGATTGGTGCATATGTGTTACTCGGATGATAACATTCCTCAATATTATATATTTTTTAAGTTGACTCAAAATTTTGTTACTCGAAAGTACAACATATGGCACGAATACATTCGAGTAAAGGTCAATTCCGACAATTTGAGTATCAAAAGTGTTGGCGTTAAACTTGAGATAAAAAAAATAATAATATATATAAGGGCAATGCAAGTTTTTTCTCAAAAAGTGAATCCACATGATTTCTGCACTAAATAAAAATAATAATACTTGGTTCTCATACAGAAATTTTTACAAATCATTAACTTAACATATATTCTACTAAAAGAATAATTTGATTTGGCCAAGTGATGACAGCGTACCTCTCTCTTTGAATATTTTATATCAATTGGAATTCAAATATTGTGGACAGCAATCTTTAAAAAAAAAAAAAACATATACTCTACTAAAAAAATAATTAACAGAAGTAATCAATACATTATTCATGCTCTGGATCCAAATATATTATTAATAATTAGTAGCATAGTTGAACTTTGATAGGTCATGTGTGTTAATGCGATACAAAAATACACTCACAAAGTGACACTCAAATAAGCACCAATCGCTCGCCACTGATGTGGCAATAGCTTGTTTTGCTCTTTTGTATATATTATTATTTTTTTTGTCCCAAGTTTAGCAACGATTCTTTTGATACTCAAATTGTCGAAATTGACCTTTACTCGAATAAATTCGAGTCATTTATTATAATTTTGAGTAACATAATTTCGAGTCAACTTCAAAAAAAATACAATATTGAGGAAGGTTGACAATCGAGTAACACGTAATAGCAATTCGTGTAACTCGAATTCGACTTACACAATAAGGATCGACTGAATTCGAGTTAATTCGGGTTACACGAGGGAGTTCGGGTTACACGACTAATTCAGGTTGCACGACCCAACTCGGGTTACCCGAAGTTGTCTGAGTAGCCGGGTAGTCTGAGTAACCCGAAGTTGTTTGAATTCGTGTAAAATGTTTATTTTTTATTCGGAAATGGATAGCTTTTACACGTGCTAAAAAATTCGGGCTACGCGAATTTTTGAATTCGTGTTTGAATTCAGGTCACTCGATTTTTTTGAATTCGTGCTAAAAATATTAATAGCTTTTACACGATTTGTATTCGTGTAAAACGTATGACACGAATTAATTTACACGAAATGGATTTGTGGGACACGAATTACATTACTCGAATTTTTGAGTTACTCGAATAGCCGAGTAACTCTTTAAAATCCAGTCGTCTTCTTCACTTCTTCATCCGGACAGAACGACAAGTTTCACGAAATTCACGAGTTTCACGACAGAACAAAAAACGAGTTTCACGAATCGAGTCTACGAGTAACACCTCCCTCCGAATTTCATGAATCGAGTTTTTCCGAGTAACACCTCTCCGAGTTTCACGAATCGAGTTTTTTCCTCTTTATCGATGGCGAATTCGACTTCCCCGGATTTGAGGCGTTCCCCGAATGGAGAAGCTAACACCGCCAGTCACGCTGATGCCGAGTCCGCCGCTGTCGCCGGATCTGCCGAAAACCAGGTAAGTTTTCACTCGTTTATCGTGTTACCCAAATTTTTACGTGTTTTACTCGAATTTGGACTGGTTCCACTCGAAATTGGACTGATTTTACTCGAAATTAGACTCGTTGTACTCGGAATTTAGGCTTGTTTTACCCACCCCCCTTACTCATTTTACTCGAGGTTGAATTCGAATTTGGAAATATTATAAATATTGATATCATGTCGAATTTATTTAATTTATTTCGTTTAGTTAATTTATTTCGTTTTTTATTTGTATTACTCGAATATAATTTATAAGTTACTCGAATTGGACTAATTGACCAATTAGGATTTCTCAAATTAATTTAGAAGACTAATCGGTTCTTCCACAATTAGAATGACGCAAATTGATTTAGGATGATTCAAATTGACATAAAACTACTCGAATTAGGATGACTCGGATTGTATTAGGATGTCTCGAATTGCATCAGATGATTGAAATTGAATTAGAATGTCTCAAGTTGAATTAGAATAACTCGATGGAAATAAACTGAATAAATTTTACTGTTACACGAATTGCCTAGTTATTTTTTCCTGGTTACATATTACCCAAATACACCCTGAGGAAGCTAAAATTAAGATAAATTTGAATCGTCAGGTTGTTTGGAAGAGGCCGAATATGCGGGGCTCGAAATGCTCGATAAATGGGTATATATGTTAGATTAGGGATTGTTAAGACTATTATTGCTGAGCTACGGAGTGTAGGTGATGACGCTATTAGAGAGTTTAGAGAGTTGTGTCTTGGACACTTTATCCGGGAGGAGTTGGGGGGGTTTGTCTCTAATGCCGCATTGCATGCCTTTTTCTCGAACGAGGTGATTAGACCGGATGCACAGGCCGATGAGTTTTGGTTTAGGATCGGTCATCGCTTGATCTGATTTTCTAGATATGAGTATGCGTTAGTCACCGGTTTGCGATTCGGAGACTTCGACTTTGATGGCGATTCGGAGACTTCGACTTTGATGTACACGGGGATGATGTCCAATCGGAGGGGAGCGTGTACGATCGGTATCGATTCCTTAGTCGTGGGGGGCAGATGTTAGACCGTATTCGTGATCGATTTGCTGCTGGATTTTTTAGAGAGCAGCCCGGTGATGCACTGAAGGTCGCTAAGGTGTTGTGCGTCTGCTATTTGATATTCGGTGTGGATGGTGGGAAGCGTATTGCTGACCGGTGGTTGTGGACGTTGGTTGAGGACCAGACTCGGTGGGAGAGCTTTCCATTGGGCTTATATTCATATCAGATATTGGTTACGTACTTGAGCAATGTTCCCACTGAGGTCCCCACTGGTCTGGATCCGAGTTACCATTTTTATGGTAACATATACGCTATTATGGTACGTCCTTGTACTCATTAACTTAACTCTATCCTGAAACTCGAAATAAATATGGTTATTATTTCTTATGTTGGGATTCAATTATTGTTTTCAGATATGGGCTTGCGAGGCTATACCTTCGTTAGGCTCCAAATGTGGGATCATGCTCGGAGCTTCTTTCATCCGGCGACCTCGTTGTACACGGTGGAAGTTGAAGAAGCTGGGTCATGTTGCTTTTACCATATTTTTCGATGAGGAGGTAATCAATTATAGGTTTTCAATACGTAAATACTCTTGTAGATATTTAAGGTAACAATGACTAAAAATGTATCATTGAATTGTATTTAGATTGATTGTTTTGAGGTGTTATCTCCGACACCTGAGGAGGAGCAGGAGCCGTATATGCATTCCATTAGTGATGTTGCGACCGAGCGGGTGCAGTATACGCACAGGATGGCCCTATGCAAGAAGAGATGGGGGATGGGGAAGGGGAAGGGGGAGGGGATGGCTCGTGATGCTGATGATTCTGTCGGTGATCTAGCCGGAGAGCGTATTATCCGGCAGCGGACATCCGGTCCAGTTATTTCTGAGCCTATATATCTTATTACTGGACGTGAGTCATCCGGAGAGCTTCATGAGCCTGTGCATACTGATTTGGAGTGCCAGAGTTCTCCGGCATGGGGTCCTCACCAGACTGCATCTTCTCCGGCATGGGGTACTCAGGAGCCTGCACGCATTACTGACTTTGATACCCTTTTCACTCATCTGTGTACATATATCGATTCAGCGGTCGAGCAGATGCATCGATATGTTGATGACAAAGTGGAAAAGAGTGTCAAGCATATTCGTCGACATATTCAACAAGCAGTGTGCCAGAGTGCTACTCTTGATATGCCACCATGGGACTTTGCAGGTATTTGTGATTTTATGGGCGATTCTCCTCATCATGCATCTGTTCTGACAGAGCCTCGATTTGACGGTGCCTATTCCCCCGAGCAGACTGAGAGCATCCCTGGCACTGGCGGAGCATCGTTGCCGACAGAGACTCGTGTTGATGGAGCGCCTATTCCCACCGAGCAGACCGAGGGTGTCCCTAGTACCAGCGGAGCGTCGATTCCGGTAGAGCACACTCAGAGTCTCGATCATCATGCTGATGGAGCTTAGGTCTCGGTAGAGCACACTGAGAGTCTCGATCATCATGCTGATGGAGCCTCGGTCCCAACAGTTACACCCCCGGTTATTCCTGCTGTGATGTTGGTGACACCACCGGAGGTTGCCCCTAGGACTCGACCATCCTCTTCCACTGCGGATCTGAGCCCTATCCCGCTTGAGTATTCTTCTATTCCTATTCGAGCAGATGCGTGTGGTGTGCCTAGACTGCAGTATAGGTCATACATACCGCATTCCCCCTTCTTGACCACTGTAGTTCAGAAGAGGAAGGACTTGGATGAGGACGCGTATAGCAGGTGGTTGGCCACCGGCGAGAGGTGAGTTAAATTGTAAATTCAGTATTATTTACTAAAATTGTCCATACATAAACAAAAGGTAAATTGTAGTGTCAATGTTGGTGCTGCATGCGGAGCTAGTGCCTCCTGGTTTTTTATGCTACAGGACGGATCCAGATTGATAGATGCAGAAGTAAGTCTTTCAATATATATGTACGTAATCTCTTATTGAAATGTGTAGTTATTGAAAATGTTTAAATTATTTGAAATTTAAATGATATCCAGCATCTTGATACATATATGGAGATCCTACAGTTTGATCCCGGATTTGTTGGCATGCGATGGCTCGAAGATTGGGCTGCCCAGACGGTTTTCGTTCATACGAGCTTCTTGGTAATGAAAAAATATTAATAAATTTATTCCAAATTAATTGAGTGCTTCGTTACTGACAAAAAATTTTTATATTAGGCTACGTGTATCAATGTATGGAATAACTTCAATAGGATAGGAGGTTCATTGAGTATTGACGATAATGATCTCGATTTCTTGATCAGCCACGTTCACGGCCTGAGACCATTTTGGGGCGATCATCGCCCTTGGTGGGAGTTACGCGAGGTGATAATTTATTTCATGTTTTGTTATTTATTGTATTAGTTATTCTTGTAATATTGTGCTGACAATGTACTTTTTGAACAATCCAGGTGTTGACCATCTGGAATACGTCTCCAGAGTCCTCGAGCGGACATTGGGTTGTTCTCCGCATTATACTCTAGGAGAGTATCATCATCATGAACGATTCTCTGGCGCAGGAACACAATGCATATTGGAAGTTGAGATCGCGGCAAGCATCGGGTATATGTCGCTTAATTCCTACCATTCTACAGCCTTCTTGATTTTACGAGCGCCGCGCTGATATCACCCCGGTTACTCCATTTCGAGTTGCTACAGCGAGGAAGGATTTATGTTATGTACAGGATGACTCGACCTCTTGTGGTGCGTATTCTATACGGACTTTAGAGTCTCTCGTTCAGCAGTCTCTCTCATGGAAAGACCGAGGCGGATATTTATGCATTTATTTAGAGGACGTCTGGCCCGAGCTATATGGAGGTTTAGCGATGATGTAGATATTGTAGTGTGTGATCCCAGTAGTTTGTTTATACGGTGGATGATAGAGATTAATGATATCTTCTTTTAGTGATATAGATGTATATAAATATTCCAAATCAGTATAACAATTCTTTTTTTATAATGATTATTGTGTATGAATAGCTTTTTTTTCTAATAAATACACAATGAATTTGAACTAAATCAATTTGAAATTGAACTTAAAGAATTGGACTTAATCAATTTGAAATTTAATTGATTCAATTTGAACTTAATCAATTTGAAATTTGAACTTAATCGGTTGAAATTGAACTTAATCAGTTGAAATTGAACTTAATCGGTTCAAATTGAACTTAACCAATGTGAAATTGAACTTAATCAATTTGAAATTGAACTTAATCGGTTCAAATTGAACTTTACCGATTTGAAATAGAACTTAACCAATTTGAAATTAAACTTAATCGGTTCAAATTGAACTTAACCGATTTGAAATTGAACTTAACCAATTTGAAATTGAACTTAGTCAATTTGAAATTAAATTTAATCTGTTCAAATTAAACTTAATTGATTCAATTTTAACTTAATCAATTTGAAATTTGTACTTAATCGGTTCAAATTGAACATAATCGGTTCAAATTAAACTTAACCGATTTGAAATTGAAGTTAACCAATTTGAAATTGAACTTAATAAATTTGAAATTAAACCTAATCGGTTCAAATTGAATTTAATTGATTCAATTTTAACTTAATCAATTTGAAATTTGAACTTAATCGGTTGAAATTGAACATAATCGGTTCAAATTGAACTTAACCGATTTGAAATTGAACTTAACCAATTTAAAATTGAACTTAATCAATTTGAAATTGAACTTAAATAATTGAACTTAATCAATTTGAAATTTAATTGATTCAATTTGAACTTAATCAATTTGAAATTTGAACTTAATCGGTTCAAATTGAACTTAATCTGTTCAAATTGAACACAATCGGTTCAAACTGAACTTAACCGATTTGAAATTAAACGTAACCAATTTGAAATTGAACATAATCGGTTCAAATTGAACTTAATCGGTTGAAATTAAACTTAATTGGTTCAAATTGAACTTAAGCAATTTGAAATCGAACTAAATCAATTTGAAATTAAACTTAACCAATTTGAAATTGAACTTAATCAATTTGAAATTAAACTTAATCGGTTCAAATTGAACTTAATTGATTCAATTTTAACTTAATCAATTTGAAACTTGAACTTAATCGGTTGAAATTGAACATAATCGGTTCATATTGAACTTAATCGATTTGAAATTGAACGTAACCAATTTGAAATTAAACTTAATTGGTTCAAATTGAACTTAATTGATTCAATTTTAACTTAATCAATTTGAAATTGAACATAATCGGTTGAAATTGAACTTAATCGGTTGAAATTAAACTTAATTGGTTCAAATTGAACTTAAGCGATTTGAAATCGAACTAAATCAATTTGAAATTAAACTTAACCAATTTGAAATTGAACTTAATCAATTTGAAATTAAACTTAATCGGTTCAAATTGAACTTAATTGATTCAATTTTAACTTAATCAATTTGAAATTTGAACTTAATCGGTTGAAATTGAACATAATCGGTTCAAATTGAACTTAATCGATTTGAAATTAAACGTAACCAATTTGAAATTAAACTTAATTGGTTCAAATTGAACTTAATTGATTCAATTTTAACTTAATCAATTTGAAATTGAACATAATCGGTTCAAATTGAACTTAATCGGTTGAAATTGAACTTAATCGGTTGAAATTAAACTTAATTGGTTCAAATTGAACTTAAGCAATTTGAAATCGAACTTAATCAAATTGAAATTAAACTTAATTGATTTGAAGTTGAACTTAATCAATTTGAAATTTGAAACATACAAATACTTTAAGCTTCAATTTTAATACCCAAAATTATAAATATGAAACATATAAATACTTTAAATAAATTAACTAATTTTACACTGGGGGCTCATTTTGGTCGAAACGATGCTTAGTTGGATATTTTGGAGCAGTGTGGTCAACAGAATGACATATACTACACTTTTTTTTGCACGTCCCTTTTTAGACGGAGTTGGTTGCATCGTGAAATCTCAAATAGTTGGGAAATAATTGCAGTGCAAGTCTTTCTATTGTGCCCTGTGTCTCCACATCTAAGTCATGTTTGAACTTTACGGGTATGAGTCGAGGACTCAATCCCTGATGTGTGTCTCCTTTCTTTTGGTCGCCCTGCCTGCCTCGGATTGTCTGGTGGTTCACAAACATTTACCTTGATGTGAGCAGGAATGAACCAATCACTTGGGTGAGGTACTAGAATCACAGACCGTCCACACATTTGGCGAATCGTGGACACTTTATAGTAATCATGTATATACACAGTTTGGTCGTGATTTAGGTACCTTATAGCTGCAGCGGCATGATTGCATGAGATCATATCATGCTGGAACATCATACAACTGCATTTTTGCTCTATCAAGTCCACAACATAATTTTTCCTGTTAGAGGTCACCTTGAACACCCCATCACTAAGGAATTGAACGTTCATGTTCGATCCAGCTCCGACCGCCTTCATCAATATCTCGTATGCATGATTCGTTAAAGGTCCAGGACACTCATTTGCATTTTTATGTCGATCAGATATCCATTCTTCTACCACGGTTCGACATACCTCGAGAAGTGAAGAACGGGCAGCCTTCTAGCCCAGAGAAAACGGTTGTTCATGCTTTCAACGGCATTTGAATTCATAACCTCGAATCGCCGGACTAGGCACTTCACACGAGCCCATTTATTTTCACCGACAGCTTCTTTCAAGTAGGTAGCTGCAGCTGGACATGCTATTTCTAAACTTTCCATATGCCTATTATAGTCTTCAATACGATAGCTATAAGCTGCACCATTGAAAATTGCAACCACATGTTGACCATACTTCACCAAATGCTTCTGAACGTGGTAACAACATAACCCGTGATGCGCAAGTGGGAATACCTCTCCTATAACATTTGCTATGGATTTGTTTCCGTCTGAAACAATCAAGAGGTCACTTGGACAACCAAAGGCCTCTTTCAATTTGTACATGAAATACTTTCACGACTCATCGCATTCGACGTCGCCAATCCAGAAAGCAAGTGGAAATATATGATTGTTACCATCTTTTGTAACAACAACAAATAATACTCCTCGATACTTACCCATAAGGTGTGTCCCATCAACAACAATAATTGGTCTAGCATAACGAAATCCAGATACCGAAGCCCTCAAAGCATAAAACATGTATTTAAATTTTCCAGTATTTGCATCAACCACATAATCAGTTATGGTACCTGGATTCGTCACTTCGAACATATGCAAGTACAATGGGATTATTCTGAAAGAATCTTGATGATCTCCATATATCACTGAGATAGCATGGTTGCGAATGCTCAATGCCAAGCCATAACGGGTTGTCAAACAATGCTCATTCTTAAGTTGAGCTTGCACTAGCTTCAGAGTCATAATCTGTCCCTCCACTAATAGTTTGTCGGACATGTATTTACCGAGCATCTTAGAAGGCAACTGCTTAGGTGCCTTGCAATTTAGGTCAAAATGACAGGTATGCTCGTTCAGTGAATCTACTCTCCAAAATCCACCCCTCTCGGAGGCGCTCAACAAAAAATTACAAGTTTCATATGTACAAATGGAAGAATAGTGATGCTTATCAGATTTTAGAGTACGATAGTCAGACTTCTTTTCCAAATGATATCGCGCAACAGCGTTCGTCAACCTATCTTTGGAGAGAAATACATATCCTCTTTGTAAAGATAGTGTATTTGCAGGATTAAAATGCTCGTCCATATCATCATCAACTTCAGAAAGAGACACATATGGATGTCTACCTGGAATTTTCCACGCAGGACCAGAGGGAGGAGCTGGAGCACCTTCTTCATCTATTAATTGATCGAAATCAAACCGTCTCCATTCTGGTTCTGGTTCTTTTACCAATCTTTTATTGAACATGCCCTTTTTCTCACAGTATTTGCAAAATTTTTCAAACCAATGTTTCTGAACCTCGGCATCTTCGAGATCGAGATATTTGTGTCGTCATTATCATCATCACTACTACCATCATCAGCACTACCACCACCACCACAATTACCACCAACATCACATACATTACTTGAAGGACCGCAACCATCAAATCAAGAACCATCAAATTCCTGAGGAATTTGCATGCTTGAACCCCAATCAGTCAGATATTCCATACGATTAGAATTGTACGGTATCGAAAAAGAGCTAGATCTAGGTAAGTCAAATTGTGGACCAAATGAGGGAGCTTTTGGAGGAATGCTAGTTGCATTATGAAGGCTAACAAAAATTACAGGCTCAACATTGAATTGGAACAAGTAATTTATATCAGAATCATTCTTTATCTTCATCTTTCTTCTTTTTTTCCATCACAATCAATTGAGAATAAAATATAAACATGTTTTGTTCTATCAGCTTCAACAATACAATAACATAATCTACTAATGTTGCATAGCTCACACCAATGGGCACAGGCAATATTTGTTCTTCTCCACCACGATAGTCTAAATCTTGCTAGTTGCCATTAAAACGAATGATAACTTTTTTCCAAAAACTCATCTGTCAAATAATATAAAAAATATAGGTTATTAACTAAAAATTTACACACTTACATAGTATTTGAATATTTTTGATATTTCAAGTATAAACATTATTGGAAATTGAGCTACAAATATACCTTTTATTTTTTGTAGTCGAAATAATCCTTCTTCTTCGATGTGAGAGAGCTCCTGGTGTGAGATAATTAATCAGAAAAGAAAGGTAAAAATATCGGTGAGATAATATAAGAAAAGAAAGGTGAAAATATTGCTGAGAGATAGTTCAATTCAATGAATGTTGTGCCTTGCTGAGCATGATATTTATTATTCTGAAACTCGACATAATTGGGTTACTTGAGGCTATTTTTCGGGTTACTCAAGTTTTTTTGGGTTATTCGAGTGTATTTTTCGAGTGTAACTCACCCAATACGTGTAAACCTCTTTCGGGTAATACGATTAACCCGTTTTCGGGTAATTGGCCAATACGTGAAACGTGTTCGAGTAACCTGTTTCTGGGTAATACGTCTAAATTGGCCAATTCGTGTAAACCGAATCCTGCTCGGGTTACTCGAGTAACCCATTTCGGGTAATATCTGTAACCCGATTCTGCTCGGGTAATTGGCCAATACGTGTAATACTTGACTTATTACACGGGTAATAGGCGAATAAATTGGGTAATTGGCCAATACGTGAAACAAATAATTCGAAATCAAAAAGGGTTACTGGAGGAATTTTTCGGGTTACTCGAGTAAAGCTCTTTGTGTTACTGGAGTTCGAGTAACCCGTATCTCTTGGATAACTACTTACTCGGAAATTGATGGGTTCGGGTTACTCGATTAGATCTCGAGCTACTCGAATATAATACTCGAGTCATGCTTCGAGTAATTTTTGGGTTACTCATGACAATCGGGTTACCCGATTGGTATTCGAATAACACGGATTGGAGTAACCCGTTTCGTGTCGTACGTGTAACCCGAAGTCTCCTCGGGTAATTGGTCAACACGGGTAATAGGCGAATAATCGGGTAATACGATTTCGAGTAACCCGAATTCTGCTCGGTTAACTCGATTTTTTTCGTGTAATCCCAATTTGTCTCGTGTGACTCGAATAGGCCAATACGTGTTACCCGATTTTCAACCTTCCTCAATATTGTATTTTTTTGAAGTTGACTCGAAATTATGTTACTCGAAATTACAATATACGACTTGAATTTATTCGAGTAAAGGTCAATTCCGACAATTTGAGTACCAAAAGAGTTGTTACTAAACTTGGGGCAAAAAAAAATAATACTATATACACCCGCTTAAAAAGTACTACCTCCGTCCCGCCCAAAGGTTTACATTTCTATCAAAAAGTAGTCCCTTTAGTAAATTTACATATATCACTTTTTACAATCAAATCAAACAATCATTTTTTACTTTTTAATCTCCACCACTCATTCATTATCAATATTTTTTACTTTTTAATCTTCACCACACATTTAATCATCATTACTTATACCAATCATTACCTAAAATACACCAAATATACACCCTCTGTCAATCTTTGGCTGGGACAGAGGGAGTAATACAAAACAAATCTGCTCCCTAAACTGATTTCTGATTTTTACGTAATGATGACACCCGCTTAAAAAGTAATGACGACAGCACTTAATTACGTAATGCTGACACCCACTTTACAATTAATTTGACGACACCACTTACGTAACACCGGCTGACTTATGTAATGACAACACCCACTTGTTGATCAATAATTGGCAGCTTGCAGTTGAAAACTCTATTTCTAACAACACTTTTCATTTAAATTTGTATAACTAAAGTAGTCGCTATCAGATTCGCGTTCAATGTAAAAAATTGTTTGAATGGTTGAAATTATGAATCGTTGAAAATTTAAGTTAGGAAAATAAGATTTTGATTTAATTTTGAATTAATTTAATAATAATAAAATATTTAATTCTTGAATTAACTTGTATATCGTAAATATACGTTTCCAGAAGCTAAACTTAGGATTTTATTATTCTCAAAATCAAATTTCAATGAGCGAGAGATAAACGATTAGAGTTGATCATTTAATTAAATTTAATGAAACGATAAAAGGTTGAAGTGCGATATAAAAAGGCATCCAACATTTAAAAAAGAGGAATTTTTTTTACACTAATAACTTTGGGGTGTTTTTGAAGTTATACTAATAATTTTTTTCCCACACTCGACACTTAAATCTTTGTTAACTTTTCGACGTTGCACGGAATTGTGGACGTTACAACAAATTGTGGACGACGTTACACCTTTGTATTTTAATTAAAATATTTTTTCAATTTTTTTGTTCACATTAAAAGCTTGGCAGAACGCTCTAAATCAGAGCTTCCTGCCATGGAAGTTCCTTTCATGGAAGAAGGTTTTTTTAATTTTATTTTACTTTTTATTTTTAAAATTAATTATTTAAATAAAATAACATTGAAAGTTTAATTTAAATAATTATTTTGATTTTATTATAATTTTTAACATTAATTTTAGAAAAAAATATAAATACAACGGGAATGAATCAGAGCTCCTTCCATGGAAGAAGGTTTTATACTTTTATTTTAGTTTTTTTTAGTTTTTTATTAATTATTTAAATACAATAATATTGAAAGTTAAATTTAAATTTGTTTTGGTGTAATTTGAAACACATGCAAAAGGTTTATGTGTGTTTTTAACCCTAATTTTACCCTTATTAACGGAAACTAACAGACATCTTGACATCGTCCACAATTTGGTGTAACGTCGAAAAGTTAACAAAGGTTTCAGTGTCGAGTGTGAAAAAATCAGTTATTAGTGTAACTGCAAAAACACCAAAAAGTTGTTAGTGTAAAAAAAAATTCCTCTTGAAAAATAAAGTCATTTTTAAAAATAAATAAATAAAATCTTCTTGACTATCTTATTAATAAGAATGTGTATGTATAGTTCAATAAGATATTAGTCTACACTAGTGGACCAGCGTTGCGAAGCTTATACTTGGTAGTTTTGCAGCAAGGCCCAACGAACATACCCAGACTTGAAGATGTTCTTCTGGAATATGACTCTTCACACTCCAAGCTATAACCCCCAAAATTAAAGTGATGTGTTAAGACTACTTATAAAGGTGACTATTGAGTTGAAGGATTACTGAAAATTAATGGGTCTTTAATCTGCAATAACCTCTACTGAAGGAGTGGTTTCAGACACTTTATATACGTTTTCTGCATTTCATATGACACATGCAAAACATATAGATAAGCATATTGGAGCTCATACCTTCCTTGTTGTTTTTGTCTCAGTTCTAACACAGTCCAGTTCACCGGAGTTCTAAATTTTGGAGAGCATCTAATTCAAAAACCTAAGCAGTTGTATCTTGGGACTTATTACCTAATCCATCTGGTCTTATACGAGACCAGAATAATCTTATGGAAAGAGTTGAACTTGAATCTTCTTCCGTCTTTATATGTTGAAATTTAATTCTACTAGCAAAAGTGTCAAAAACTTATGGAGACGGCTCTTGAGCTGAAGGATTACTGAAAAACTAATGGGTCTTTAATTTGCAGTATCCCCCAGCTGAATGAGTGGTTTTGGACCCTATAAAATGGGATCTTCTGCATTTTATTTGACACATACAAAACATACAGAAAAGCATATTGAGGTCATATCTTCTTTGTTATTTTTGCACCCAGATCTAACATAGTCCAAATCGTCCGAACTTCTAAGTTTTGTAGAGCACCTAATTCAGAAATATCAAGCATTTTTATCCTGTATTGCTTGATCTGTCTGCTCTTGTACGAGGGAAAAATAGTCTTACGGAAAGAATTTGACTCGCTTCTGCTTTCCCTTTATATTCTGAATTTTAATTATGGTTGCATTTGTAAAAGGCATTTCAATTCTATAACTTTTATTGTAATTACATTGTTGGAACTTCAGAAAACCAACAATCTTAAGACTATTTTATTTTATGTAAATTTCCAATGGCGACCAACATCGTTGATGTTTCCACTGCCGCTGCTGCTGCCAATGCTACTAGCGCTCATGTTGCACCTGTTCCGCCCACTATTACAGTACTAGCCGAGAAACCCAAAAAACTCTTTGGTGGTGATTTCAGGAGATGACATCAAAAGATTTATTCAATTTCACTATATTAGGACTTGTTGTCTACCTCAAGGATGTTGCTGTAATACCTGGTTGTAATTCAGTCACTATCATTCAGTAATTTCATTCGGTAATTGTCTCTATGTAATTTTTCACTTGTTAATAATCATTCATCCGTGTTCACCGTTCGGAATAACTTCGAGTTGTGTATCGGTATTGTTCATTGTTTCAACCTTATTCGGGAAACGAAACAAGAGTATTATTTTGATTGTTGTAATTGATTCATTAGTCGATGTTGTCGTTGGAGTTCATGTCATTTCAAATCTCCTCATTATTCAAATTGTGTTTTGTTGGACGAACCCTTGTAATCATCGCATGGAACCACCATTTTGGGGTTTACGTACTTCCATTTCGTGTTATTGTTTCCCAAATATTGATTCCTATTGCTTTTATTCTCTTCCCGGGTCATTTTTCATCATTTTAGGACCCAAGAGGGTGTGGTCCGCGGCACAAGGAGTGTGCGCCGCGGCACACACATTTTCCAGTATTGGCCGAGCAGCCTGTACCGTGGGCCGCGGCTTATGCCGGCAGGGCCGCGGCACACTGCCGAGTCACCGCCGCGTCACACTGCCGAGTCACTGCCGCGGCACACTCGTCCGGGCCGCGGCACACTCATGTTGCAACTTATCGGCCAAACCGTCTGTACCGAGGGCCGCGGCTCATGCCGACAGGGCCGCGACACACTGCCGAGTCACTGCCGCGGCACATTCGTCCGGGCCGTGGCACGCTGCCGACCACTGGGGGCAGTTTTGGCCCTGTTCCGCGGCACACTTCGGCTGGGCCGCGGCACACAGTGCAGTCAGCACTATAATTGTGTTTTTTGAGCGAGATCAACTCATTTTTTCCCTTTTCTTCAACCTATACGAGAGAGAGGGCTTGAGGGGGAAGATCTTCATCATCAATCACTTGAGTATTCGTTTTTCATCATTTTCATTCGGTTGTGAAGCTCGGATTGTGGATCTAACGCGATTTCATCGGATTAAAGTACTTGGATCTTCAAAGGTAATATTCATCAAACCTCTTGGATTTCGATTTTGTATTGAGATATGATGTTTTGGATGTTAAGATCATGTTGTATGAAGTGATATACGTATGATTATGGACATGTTTGATTATTCATTGGATTATTGAAGGATTATTCAAGAACACTTTGAATATTGTGTTGGATTTGGGGGTTTTCGATTAATTGTTGTTGAAATCACGAATTTGGATATTCATATTGGATTATTGATCGTATGGAAGATGTTTTGTTGGTTTGAAACACTTCTTGGGGATTTGATATTGGTATTATTGAGGTGTGGTTGTAAACAATCGAAGTTTGGACACAAAGTGTTCGATATAATGCCCCAATGAACTTGGTTTAGTCGTATCGACGTTTTGAGTTCGTTATATTCGTGTTTGATTCGTATGTTGAACGGATTGTTGGTAATTGTGTTATTCAAGGTTGTTTGAGCGACCGATATCTCAATTAGGACGTTGTTCGTGGAAGGATAATTGTCACCGGTGTTGTGTAAGTTAATTCTTACTCGGTTAAAAGAATATTCATTCCTTTTGTTGTTGTTCATTCATAATCATAACTCATTCATCGTTGTATTAACCATATCAATACTTGTCATTGTCAATTAATCACTTCAGTCACAAGGAACGACGGTTCCAATCATTTCATTGAGCTGTCATTCATTTCACTATCATTTCATCTCGGTGAGTCATTATTGATTTCGATGTCACTTTGTTATCTCGTGGCATTTCGGGTCATACTGGCGTGCCGGTTGGTATGTGTAGGATTTTCATGTCGGGCACATTTAAGTCGTCTGTTGGTTGTTGGCCTCGCATTGGACTGTGCACACGAGTCGATTGCTTCGTGAGACTGATTAGGTACAAGACCACATGTGTATTCGATCGATACTCGTTGGTGGCTTGTGCACGGACACATTTCCATCCCGGGCGTAGTGTGGCGCCACCCTTTGAGCCGTACTATTAGTTGATTCATACAGCATGTTTGATTGCGTATGTTTTCAACAAGATTGGGTTATAATCTAACCGATTCATTTTTGATCGAACTTGTGGTTTATACAGCATATATATATGGTTGTGTTTATTCAACTCTTGAGAATTGTTATTCTGTGTAACTGACCCAGTTTGGGGATTTTGTTTTCAGGTCATGGCAAGGCAAAAGCTCGGGAATAGCATGTTGACGTCGAGGAGTCCCAGTGATACTAGTAGTGGGCCCCAGTCCTTTCATTCACCGTGTTTACTTATTTCATTTCCGCTGTAGATTTCCGTTTGGATTTTGAGTTCATTAAGTGTTGTATATTTTATCTCCATATAAAATATACTTGTATTCGGTCATTTCCTTGGGTGTGTTGTAATAAAACTCCTCATCGGAGTAATTGATGATGTAATGTGGTTCAGTACTACATTTACCCTGTGTATTTCATTCATTTTCACTCGCCTGGTGGGTCCCAGTCGGGGGTCCACGGCACTGTAATATCCGCCTAGTTTGGGGTGTTACAGAGTTGGTATCGGATTGTGGTTTTGAATACTACCTTCCGAGTCATGTCTCATTTGAAATCATCGTCATCAGACTAGTATCATTGGACTTTTGTGTCACGTGTGACCTGTGCAAATGCCGAGCCAATCAGACCGAAAGAACTGTAAGACTTCTAACGCCATGGTATAATTTCTGGCTATAATCATTCATTCATAATTAACTAGTTAACAATCCTCAAACATCATTTTCATTTTAATCATGTTGATCATATTAACTCATTAATCACTCAATTCATTTCATTACTCAGTTGTTGATCTGGAAGATCATATCATTAATCTTGTTAACTTGTTCAAGATACTCATTTCAATAATTTCATCAGATAATCATGTCACCTCAGTTAATCATTCATGTAATCACTGTGTTAGAGCGCATATGCTCATTTTCATCATTTCATGACGTAAATCATAATGCGGTACTCATACGAGATCTATGATTATCATGCGACCTTCCTACTTCAGTATGGAGAGAGCTGTCAGGGGATGCACGGGGAGAGGCCGCGGTGCAGGCTGAAACCCGGGAAATAATCACTCACTGTCGGGAAATCGTACCCAGGACTCGGCTCGATCAGAAGATGTTCGGGTTGATCCACTCACTTTTATGCAGGTCATGATAACCCATATGCAATTGCTCAATCATCATTGCGCCACTCTGGCCGGATTAATCGAGAGAACTTTCCCGAATGAGCACTTTGCTAAGGAAATTCTTTGAGCAACAACCTTCATCTGTCGGCAAGAAATCAAGCGTAATCAATCAAGGCGGTCACCAACCGTCAAGAAGCCTCGTGCGGGTCTATCGTTTTGAGCGACCTCCTACGGCGCATAATCGTGCGGGATCTCGGATCCGGCGGCGATTCAGCCATCACTGTTTCAAGCTGTGGAGCGCCGGGTCATTACTGACACTAAGTGTATCAAACCGTCTATCACGTGCCATAATTATGGGAATTTTGGGCATAAGGCCCGTTTTGCCGAAAGGACTCCAAGTCGGCTCGTGGCATCTCGAGCCGAGCAATCGGCGGTCGAATCGAGACTCTGTCAGCGTCGTTTAAGACAATGGAAGCAAATAAAGGTGGAGCTCATATTTATCAGACGGGAGCGTCCGGTTCGGGGGCCGGCAAGTCCCGGATTCATGTGATGAGGAGGATCGACGATCCGGTGGCCCGAATGATCTCAGGTATACTCGTAATTTTATCTCAACATGTGTGTACCTTTTGATACTGGTGCACCGCATTCATTCATTTTCGAATCATATTTGAATAGACTTAATTTAGATAGTCCTATTGCTTGTGAACCTCATACCATCGGTCTACCTGATGATGGAAGAATTTCCGGAAATCATGAGGTTAAGAACTAACTGAATTAAGTTTAAATGACCGCGATTGGTTGATGGACGAAATCGTGGTGGATTTACTTAAGGACGGTGTAATATTGGGTATTAGTTGGATGGATCGTCATGATACTATCCTCGGTGTTCGTAAGCATTTGGTCACTATCATTCCAGTCGTTGGAGTCGAGTGTGTATTTCAGGGAGGTAGTCCCCGTTGTTCCAGAAGAATTATTAATATGATGGAAGCAGAGAAATTCCTCAGTCGGGTTGTTCAATCATTCATTGTATCATTTTCATCGATTGGCCATTCTAAGGCAATCGAGTTGTTCAATCATTCATTGTATCATTTTCATCGATTGGCCGTTCTAAGGCAATCGAGTTGTTCAATCATTCATTGTATCATTTTCATCGATTGGCCGTTCTAAGGCAATCGAGTTGTTCAATCATTCATTGTATCATTTTCTTCGATTGGCCGTTCTAAGGCAATCGAGATGTTCAATCATTCACTGCATCGTCGTCATCGATTGACCGTTCTAGGGCAATTGAAATGTTCAATCATTCGTGGTATCAATGTCATCGATTGACTATGTATTCCCAGACGAGTTACCTGGTTTGCCTTCACAGAGAGTTGTGGAATTCACGAGTGAGTTGGAGCCCGGTACGTCCCCATTATCAAAGGCACCGTACCGAATGGCCCCGACCGAAATGCAGGAGTTGAAGATTCAACTTGAGGAATTGTTCGAGAAAGGTTATATCCGTCTGAGTGCATCCCCGTGGGGAGCACCAGTGTTGTTTGTCAAGAAGAAGGATGGTTCGTTCCGCTTCTGTATTGACTACCGAAAATTGAACCGGGTGACGATCAAGAATAAGTATCCTTTACCCCGTATCGGTGATCTTTTGGATCAACTTCAGGGAGCTTCAGTATTTTCCAAGATCGACTTAAGATCTGGATATCATCAGTTGCGGATTCGAGAGTCGGATATCGCGAGGACGGCGTTTCGAACACGCTATGGTCATTATGAGTTTGTGGTTATGCCGTTTGGATTGACTAATGCACCTGCGGTATTTATGGAGTTAATGAATCGGGTTTTCATCGACTTTTTGGATCAGTTTGTTGTTGTCTTCATCGATGACATTTTGATTTATTCTCGTAACCGAGAGGAACACGAGGTTCATCTTCATCAGGTTCTCGACGTGTTAAGACGAGAGCAACTTTATGGAAAGTTTTTCAAATGTGAGTTTTGGATGGCCGAAGTGACTTTTCTCGGGCATGTAATTTCATCAGATAGAGTGCGTGTTGCTCCTCAGAAGACGGAGGCTATCCAAGATTGGTTACCTCCGAAGAATGTTAAGGAAATCCGAAGCTTTCTCGGATTAGCCGGTTATTATCGGCGGTTTGTGGAAGGATTTTCTAAAATCGCTCAACCCTTGACGAACCTTTTGCGAAAGGATAATAAATATACGTGGTCCGATGCGTGTCAACGTAGTTTTGAGGAACTCAAGAGCCGGTTAATGTCGGCACCTGTACTTTCCTTGCCGCAAGGGACGGAAGGATTTGTGGGTTATAGTGATGCGTCCGGGCAGGGTCTCGGATGTGTGCTCATGCAGAATGAGAAGGTTATTACCTATGCTTCACGGCAATTGAGACCTTACGAGGTTAATTATCCGACCCACTACCTGGAGCTAGCAGCCGTGGTGTTCGCCTTGAAAATCTGGCGTCATTACCTTTATGGCGTTACTTGTCAGATATTCACCGATCATAAGAGTTTAAAGTATATATTTACTCAGAAGGAGTTAAATATGCGACAGAGACGGTGGTTGGAACTAATCAAAGATTACGATATCGAGATCCTTTACCACCCGGGCAAGGCGAACGTTGTCGCCGACGCCTTGAGTCGTAAGTCCGTTCAGGAGCAGATGCTTGCTCGTTTAACAGTTCAGAAGGAGCTTCAGCAGGAACTCCTTAGACCCGATATCGAGGTCTGGCTTCAGCGAGTAGAAGGGCAACTTTGCATGTTAGAGATTTCATCGTCACTTGAGGAGGTAATTAGAGAGAATCAGGGTTCAGACCCATCACTGTTGCGCATCCGTGAGGATGTGGCTCAGGGGAAAGCCCCTGGCTTTGTGATCCACGAGGATGGACTTTTGCATTTTAAGAATCGGTTATGCGTACCGGCGAATGACGAGTTGAAAAACTCGATTTTGAGAGAAGCTCATGCTACCCCTTATTCTGTTCATCCGGGGTCTAGCAAGATGTACAAGGACTTGAAACAAAATTACTGGTGGAGTAATATGAAGCGAGAAGTCGCAGAATTTATTTCGAGATGCTTAACCTGTCAACAAGTCAAGTTTGAACATCAGCGACCGGCGGGTATGCTGAAACCTCTCCCTATTCCAGAGTGGAAGTGGGAAGACATTTCTATGGATTTCATCACGAGTTTGCCGATGAGTCGTCGTGGCATGAATACGATCTGGGTGATTGTGGACTGCTTAACTAAATCAGCTCATTTCCTTGAGATTAAGGATACGTGGGGTCCCGAGAGACTTGCCCAGCTGTTCATCAAAGAGATAGTGAGACTGCACGGTACTCCTAAGAGTATCGTTTCTGATCGTGACGGGCGATTCGTGTCTCATTTTTGGAAATCAGTTCATCGTGCCATGGGAACTCAGCTTAACTTTAGCACATCTTTTCATCCTCAGTCCGACGGACAATCAGAGAGAACTATTCAGGCATTAGAGGACATGTTGAGGGCATGCGTCCTCGATTGGAAAGACGATTGGGAAGCCCAACTACCATTGATCGAGTTCACGTATAATAATAGTTGGCATGCTTCGATTAATATAGCACCTTACGAGGCCTTGTACGGTCGTCGTTGTCGATCTCCTTTGTGTTGGGATGACTTATCAGAATCAATTGGCACCGAGCCCGATATGCTTATAGCCGCCCGTGAGAAGGTAGCTTTAATCAGGAGTCGTTTGTTGACCGCTCAGAGTCGACAGAAATCTTATGCAGAAAATCGTCGCCGACCTTTAGAGTTCGAGACAGGTGACCACGTGTTGGTCAAGGTGTCCCCGAGTCGAGGTATCTTCTGTTTCGGAAAGCGGGGAAAGTTGAGTCTAAGATTTATTGGACCGTTTGAGATTTTGAAACGAGTAGGCGAGCTAGCTTATCGTTTGGCCTTACCTCCGGCGTTGATCCGAATTCATAATATGTTTCACGTCTCTCAGTTGTGGAAATATGTTGCCGACCCGAGTCTCATACTTCAGTTCGACGAAATCGAGATCGCAGATGATCATTCGTATGAGGAGCGTCCCATACGAGTTTTAGAACGGCGAATCAAACAGTTGAGGAATAAGACGATTCCTTTGGTTAAAAATTCAGTGGTCTAGACACGGAGTCGAAGAGGCTACTTGGGAAACCGAGGATAGTATGCGGGAGAGTTATCCCGAGTTGTTTGACCCTTAGTTTCGGGGATGAAACTCTTTTAAGGGGGGTGTATGTAATACCCGGCTGTAATTCAGTCACTATCATTCAGTAATTTTATTCGGTAATTGTCTCTATGTAATTTTTCACTTGTTAATAATCATTCATCCATGTTTACCGTTCGGAATAACTTCGAGTTGTGTATCGGTATTGTTCATTGTTTCAACCTTATTCGGGAAACGAAACAAGAGTATTATTTTGATTGTTGTAATTGATTCATTAGTCGATGTTGTCGTTGGAGTTCATGTCATTTCAAATCTCCTCATTGTTCAAATTGTGTTTTGTTGGACGAACCCTTGTAATCATCGCATGGAACCACCATTTTGGGGTTTCCGTACTTCCATTTCGTGTTATTGTTTCCCAAATATTGATTCCTATTGCTTTTATTCTCTTCCTCGGTCATTTTTCATCATTTTAGGACCCAAGGGGCTGTGGGCCGCGGCACACACATTTTCCAGTATTGGCCGAGCAGCCTGTACCGTGGGCCGCGGCTCATGCCGGCAGGGCCGCGGCACACTGCCGAGTCACTGCCGCGGCACACTCGTCCGGGCCGCGGCACACTCATGTTGCAACTTATCGGCCAAACCGTCTGTACCGAGGGCCGTGGCTCATGCCGACAGGGCCACGACACACTGCCGAGTCACTGCCGCGGCACATTAAATCGGGCCGCGGCCTGTGCCCGACCACCGAGGCGATTTTCGCCTGTGCCGTGGCACACTTGGTGAGCAGCGGCACACGATCGGCCACTATAATTGCGTTTTTTGAGCGAGATCAACTCATTTTTCCCTTTTCTTCAACCTATACGAGAGAGAGGGCTTGAAGGGGAAGATCTTCATCATCAATCACTTGAGTATTCGTTTTTCATCATTTTCATTCGTTTGTGAAGCTCGGATTGTGGATCTAACGCGATTTCATCGGATTAAAGTACTTGGATCTTCAAAGGTAATATTCATCAAACCTCTTGGATTTCGATTTTGTATTGAGACATGATGTTTTGGATGTTAAGATCATGTTCTATGAAGTGATATACGCATGATTATGGACATGTTTGATTATTCATTGGATTATTTAAGGATTATTCAAGAACACTTTGAATATTGTGTTGGATTTGGGGGTTTTCGATTAATTGTTGTTGAAATCACGAATTTGGATATTCATATTGGATTATTGATCGTATGGAAGATGTTTTGTTGGTTTGAAACACTTCTTGGGGATTTGATATTGGTATTATTGAGGTGTGGTTGTAAACAATCGAAGTTTGGCCACAAAGTGTTCGATATAATGCCCCAATGAACTTGGTTTAGTCGTGTCGACGTTTTGAGTTCGTTATATTCGTGTTTGATTCGTATGTTGAATGGATTGTTGGTAATTGTGTTATTCAATGTTGTTCGAGCGACCGATATCTCAATTAGGACGTTGTTCGTGGAAGGATAATTGTCACCGGTGTTGTGTAAGTTAATTCTTACTCGGTTAAAAGGATATTCATTCCTTTTGTTGTTGTTCATTCATAATCATAACTCATTCATCATTGTATTAACCGTATCAATACTTGTCATTGTCAATTTATCAATTGATCACAAGAGCAGCGGTTCGATCATTTCATTGGTGTCATTCATTTCACTATCATTTCATCTCGGTGAGTCATTATTGATTTCGATGTCACTTTGTTATCTCGTGGCATTCCGGGTCATACTGGCGTGCCGGTTGGTATGTGTAGGATTTTCATGTCGGGCACATTTAAGTCGTGTGTTGGTTGTTGGCCTCGCATTGGACTGTGCACACGAGTCGATTGCTTCGTGAGACTGATTAGGTACAAGACCACACGTGTATTCGATCGATACTCGTTGGTGGCTTGTGCACGGACACATTTCCATCCCGGGCGTAGTGTGGCGCCACCCTTTGAGCCGTATTGTTAGTTGATTCATACATCATGTTTGATTGCGTATGTTTTCAACAAGATTGGGTTATAATCTAACCGATTCATTTTTGATCGAACTTGTGGTTTATACAGCATATATATATATATGGTTGTGTTTATTCAACTCTTGAGGATTGTTGTTACGTAATGGCGGCCCGTTTGGGGATTTTGTTTTCAGGTCATGGCAAGGCAAAAGCTCGGGAATAGCATGTTGACGTCGAGGAGTCCCAGTGATACTAGTAGGGGCCCCAGTCCTTTCATTCACCGTGTTTACTTATTTCATTTCCGCTGCAGATTTCCGTTTGGATTTTGAGTTCATTCAGTGTTGTATATTTTATCTCCATATAAAATATACTTGTATTCGGTCATTTTCTTGGGTGTGTTGTAATAAAACTCCTCATCGGAGTAATTGATGATGTAATGTGGTTCGGTACTACATTTACCCTGTGTATTTCATTCATTTTCACTCGCCTGGTGGGTCCCACTCGGGGGTCCACGACACTGTAATATCCGCCTAGTTTGGGGTGTTACAGTTGCTCCTTAGGTAACTGAGATAGAAGCTGACCGTAGAAGCATTTTATTTTTAGCAGTGGTGTAACGACGACTTCATGTGTATAATACAATTATGAACGAGCTGGTAGATTCTATGTATAACGTGTATAGTCAGATCAAGACCTCCAAAGAGTTCTGGAAATCTTTGGAGAAAAAACTATAAAACTGATAATGCTGGAGCGAAGAAGTTCGTGATCGGAAGCAATTTGGATTTTCAGATGATAGACCACAAAATCATTATTGAAGAAGTCCAATAACTTCAACTGATTGTGCATGAAACAAGTGCTGAAAGAATGACTCTACCCGAACCATTTGTTGTGGGAACTATAATTGAGAAGTTGTCTCCTAGTCGGAAGGACTACAAAATTGATGTTTAATAGCGGTGTTCTAATAGCGGTTCTAAAAAACCGCTGAGAAATGGATACGGTGGCAGAATTTGTATTTTTAGACAAATTTAACAGCGGTTCTTAGAACAACCGTTGTTAAAAGTAAACATTAACAGCGGTTGTTAGCAACTGATGTCAATTATACAAAATAACATTGGTTTCCTGCAACCGATGTTAATTTCCTATCCTTTTAACAACGGTTATTAAGCAACTGCTGTTAATTTGCTAATTTAACATGGATTGTTTTTACAACCGCTGATATATGGACATCAAAAAACCCACGGGGAGACAGACAATGTTACAATACTTGCGAGCACAAAAACCCTTCCCCCCTGCGAAACGCTTCCCCTGCAAAAAGCTGAAAAGGGAAGAAAGCTTAAGACCCCACACGAAAGGAGCAGCCAAAAACAAATGTCCCAAAAATTAAAATTGAATCTTTCTCGGTCCCTCTCGATTGTGTGCCTGAAAGTTATTGCTGCTTGAAAGTTTCTCGCCCAATTATTTTGGTGTTCTTTTTAGTCTTTTGTTTTGGCTCTCGGTTTCATCATCTCCATGTTGCTGCACCTGGCCTCCGCTGCAACTCTGCTGCATTGCTCGCCCAGATCAGTCTCCAATTTATATTTTGTAGTGTATTTATTCACTATAAATGATTTCAGAAAAAAAAAGTTCTTACTAGTTTTACTTTTTCAGTAGGATGTTTAATTTGTTGCATGTTGGGAAAGAAAAATGATCATTTTGTCAGCTAAGTCTGTTAACATGCCTGTTAACCTGTTATCAAAATGGATTCAGATATTGTGCATGGGAGAATAGCTTGAAGACGAAGATTCAAAGTGTCCAAAATGAGGAGTTATCTTGGTACTGGAGGGCTCAGCTGCTGGGAGCTGTATGATTTTCGTATTAAAAGATATTTTTCAGTTTACTATTAATCATGATTTGTGTAATGAATTCCAGGCATAATTGCATTTGTAGTTGAAGTTAGAAAATGCATAATGCAGTAGTAGCGATGTTAAGGAACTAGGACTTATCACCTGTCTTTCTTGGCCTGAGCATATATAATTATTGATTAGACATTTGCATATGTTTCCTCAGTTCTCATTTATCTTACACTTTTGATTTTCCCTAATTCTATCTTATATTGTATCCGCATAACACTATTTTTTTTTTATTTTTTGCTTGCAGTTGAACAGTTTATACTTCACAGTATTCCTGTGGTGGTGATCGTGATTTCATTTGGGGGTTTTCACTTTACTTGGAGGAGATCTGACACCTGCAAGTGTTATCTCTTGGTGCGTATTTTCACATAGAAATAATATTTTCAAGGGTATAAGAGGAGCATTGTATTTATAAAATCAGCTTACTATGTAAAAGTTGGGAAGATCTTCTCCATGTTAACTTTCGTCTTAAGGATCTTCTCCCAACATATAGTGCTGAAGTTGACAATATTCACAAAGTAATAAGACAGTAATAAGATAGTAAATTTTAAATTTAACGATAATTAAAATGGAAACTAAGCTAGTGCAAATTTAATTTCATGATGTGTACAAGAGAAGTACTTTTCTTTTTTTTTTTTTCATTCTTTTCTAGTATATTTGAAAATGAGGTACTTTTTTTCATTTTAATGGTATTGCACTATATTGTGTTTGATATTTAAATTTTATTTGTTTATACAGGCACATGGCTTCGCCTCTTCGTTATCCTTCTCATTTCCCTTGTTCTCATTCTCATTGCCTTTGTTCACCTCAGTCCCATCCACAGACTACTTCTAGATGAGAAATCCCACGCGTTGTATAAGTATGTCCAAACGGCGTGTACATGCAAAAAGCTACCTCTTGACATCGATTCAGAAAGAGGGAAGATGAAGCACGAACATAACTTAAAGTTAAGTACCTATTTGAGGAAACTCGCAAAAGATCATGTTTTCATACTGTACGATAGGTGGGATCGTGTACCTGACAAGCCGGATAAGGAAATTATTTGACAGGATATATTGGTACGTGCCTTATTTTATATGTTATACAATTATTTTTCTTGTAATCCTTGTTGTGGGACTGATCGTTTACTAAGCATACGCTAGTAGTACTTTGTATGGAGTCTGTGGGACTTGATTTTAGACAAATAAAAGCACAGAGTATACTAGATTTTGTCTAGGAATTTGTTAGGGTTTTATGTTGCATTGTACTCTTTTTAGTATAAATAGGAAGTCTCTTTGACGTATTTTATGTGGTGAGTAGTTTCATCAATTCTTACATGGTGTCGGGGATGTCTTACTTACCCAAAATGCAGGCTAACTCTTCAATTTGAATTGTCAATGTAGACTAACTTGGATGTTAGTCAGATTTATAAACTTGCTCAATTTCGAAAGAAGTCGATGCAGTCGGTAGGCCTAAAGTGGAGGTAATTTAAGAATGATTTGACCGGTACTTATATATATGGTCCATATAAGTAGCGTCTCCATGTTAAAAATACGGTATCTCAGAGCACGAGTGGGCCGAATTCAAAAAGATTCGAGAGGACACTGCTTGGGAGGTAAAAATATCAATTACCTAACTTGACTACTGAATGAAGTATTCAAAAAATTCATAAAATAGAAACAACCCCTGTGATTTGCAACCTCATAAAATAATTGGGTGCTACTATGTGACAAGTCGGCATAATCCATTATCAATTCGTTGATCGTATATATTATTGATCCAATTGGGTGCTACTCTTTTGACATAAAGAAATCCCATATCTGATCTTATTTTTAAAGTCTAAATCTGATCTCATTTTATTAAAGTCCAAATCTATACAACTCACATTCATCTTTTATTATCTACCGCCTCCTTATTGTTGCAAAATACTTTTCACACAATATGAAAGATAGAAAAATTGAATAATGCTTCCCACAATATGGCTCGAGTAGGACATGACCTGGTGGAAGTACGTGAGAGGAAAAGAAGACGAAGGAGCGTCAACAAGAAGCATCAAAATCTAGATAAGCACTACACCAAAAACACCAATTTCTGACTTTTAATCTCCCCAATTTTGTGACTATCATTGACAGTCATAATTTTATGACTGCCAATAACAGTCATATCGACTGCATAGTGATACACTTAATTATTTGTGATAGCTTAGGGTAGTAACATATCTTACTGACTGTCGTTGACTGTCATAAATGAAAAAAAAAACTTTCGTATATGACTGCTATTAGCAGTCATTAGTTTGTGCTAAACGACACATACATTAAGAAGACTTTGATGACACTTCTCTCACTTTCAATATGTCGATCGATCTGACTCCACTGGACTCACAGAATCTCTAGGGTTTCATCGATCTGACTCTATTCACTCTCATAATATTTCACTCTCTAGGGAAATCCTTTCTTTCTCGTCCTTTCATCGATCTGACTTCACTCTCATAGTATTTCACTTGGAAATATTTTCTTCCTAGTCTCGATGCAGACGAAAGTCATCTCAAGAAAGGGGAATGAGGACGAAAGCCTTCGCGGAGACCAGAATCCACTTCATCTGAAGATTGAGATCGAGGTAATTTTATGTCACTTGTTCTCTTCTGTTCTTACATTTTATTGTAATCTTGAATGCTGATTTTAATTATTTTGAGTGGAATTAACTTTGTATTTTATGTTTAATCCTCAACTCAAACTTAGTAGCAAAGTAAACAACATAGCATCTTAGCTCTCTTGAGCTACTTTTTATTGGATTCAACCGGCCTTGCTTCTTAGCGCTCCCTGGAGTGAAAAAGTCTGGTTTGATAGAACCAGGGACGCGGGATATAGATCCAATTCTAGTGCTCTTTGTTTTGGGAATCTGAGGTTTATTTCGGATTTCAGAGCTGTAAGTGCTTTTGGATTGTTTCTATTTTTTGTTGCTTGAGTTATTCGGTCCTTTTCATTTTAATTGCAGTTGGGATGAATTCTGTGATTAGTTTTTTTGCTGGAGAATTAATAATGTATTGTTAGTGTGTTTGTGTTACTTGTATGTTTGCGGTTTAGTATTTCTTGTCGTATTTTTGTTCTTTACTCATAAACTCGATCACATGCGGATTTATTAAAGCAAAGCTCACAATTTTTCTTTAAGAGCTTGTCCAGCCTGCGTGTTTTTTATTGCATTACTAATGTGTTTTAGGCAATTTGGTGGCTGTAGTTGTTATGGCTTAAAGTTAAGGTCATAACTTCTGATCTTGCTGACCAGAAGAAGTCACCTGATGCAAAATTTTGTGTCCGGCTTTATTAATATTTGACATATTCAATGCATTGTGCCAGTAAATAGCGGTTATAAGATATGCAGTATTTGAATTTTAAATTTTCCTGACATATCAGCGCTCAAAACTCTGTATTTTGTTTTTGTTGGTTTATTTGTTTGGGTTTTGTTATTACTATCTGCCTCAGTTTTCAAGTACAGAGCTATCTTAGAAATTTTGTGAGGTTTTGATTGCATTACCTAGTTCTTAAAACTTATAGAAAGTATCCTTTAGTAGAGAAAATAACTTTGATGTATTGTAGCTGAAAGATTAGAGTTACATAACTTTAGTAGAGAAAATAACTTTGATGCATTTATTGAACATGAAGCAACGGCCAAAAAGCTTCAACAAAGAGAGGTTCTAAAAGCAAACAGGGCTATTAAGAACGATGTGCACTGTCTTAGCAGGACATCCTATGCCGAGAAAGCTATCAAAATGGTATATACATGAAATTTTAATATATATAATTAATATAATCAACAAGTCTTCTTTTTCCGCTTATACATGTAAAGTGGAGTTTAAGTTTCAACTTATATTTCTACGCTTCCTCTAATTATACATGTAAAGTGGAGTTTAATTTTTTATTTATTTTCCAGCTTAGATTTTCGATGTGTTGGTTGATATATATTTTTTTTATGTGTAGAAAGCAAAGGATCCAAATCGGCGGTCACCTATTCGTTCCGAGGTGTACTTAGAGTCACGAAAACAATAAAAAAACCGGGGAACTACACCCAAAAGTTGCTGAAGCATGTGTAAGTTTTGAAATATAAATTTCTAAGTCAGTCTTATAATCATCAAAATAGGCTTATGCAATCTTATTTTGCAGCATAAAGTTATAGAATTCCATAGTAGCCAAGAGTCGTCAAGCCAGGCTTCTTTAGAGGATGATGCACTTATCCAGATTTTCGGAAAGGATTCTAGAGGAAGGACATGTGGTGTTGGTCGAGTCTCTAAGGGCACCGTGAAGGCTATTCAACCTATTAAGTCAAACATTGACATGGTCCTTAATAGTAATCAACACTTGGAGAAGGTTGTTTACAACATGCAAGATCAACTTACTAGTTTTATAGCAGCATTCAACCATTCTCAAAAGTTATTTTCGCCACAAACTTCTACGCCCTCACAAATTTCTGCTGGATCAACATTTCACTTAACAAATCCAAGTGCAACAGGTACACCACAAACAACCCATGTTCTTATTAAAGATGTCATTTCAACCAAGGTCATTGCTCAAGGAGATGTAGTTCCAACTTTGAAAGGCGAAAAAGTACACGGGCGCAATATTCAAGACCATGAAAGCAAGATTAGTGTTATAAGTGTGGAGAATGACGAGAATGACACTCAATTATATTTAGGTAGCCAAGGTTGTGCCACCACGATCGGAGAAGTTGTTGGTGGGTTCGTGGTGTGGCCTAAATGTTTCCTCGAAGAAATATAATTTAACTTGAATTTGTGGACTTGTAATATTTTGTGAACTTGGAAGTATTTTAGGTTTATTTATGAACTTGTAATTTGGACTTGGTGGTACATTGAATTTATTTTTGAACTCGTAGTAATTTGTGGACTCCGTAATACTTTGGGTTTATAAGGATTTGTAGTATTTTGGCTTTTGTGAAATATTGTGAAAAAGATTAGGTGATTTTTTTCTTGGTTTGCACATTTTATTTCTGTTTTTTTTTTAATTTTTTTCTAAATTTATGACTGTCTAAGACAGTAACAAACTCTAATATTATGAAAACTCTATTTGACCGTCCATGACAGTCATAATCGTAAATTTCTAACTTTAATATTGTGACTATAAAAACTCTATTTTTGACAGTTTTAAGAAGTCATAAAATTTAATGTTGTGACTGTTTAAAGCAGTCGTAACTTTTCAGCTATGTGACTGTCATGGACAGTCACAGGAGTAAATTATGTGATTTCTTTAAACTGTCACAAATAGAGTAATTTGTGACTGTTTATAACAGTCAGAAAGTGTGTTTGTGACTGCCATATAAAGTGGCTTTGGAAAGTCATAAAACTGAGTTTTGTGACTGTTTTATGACTGTCATTAACAGTCACAAAGAATTTTGTGACAGTTGATTCTGTGACACTTATTTGTGACTGTTTTTGCCATTTGTGACTGTTTTTGGCAGTCACAAAATCGTGATTCTGGTGTAGTGAAGATATCATTATTGATCCTCCAACTCTTCCTTCACGTCATTAGAAGTGGAAGTTTGGTCGTCCAAAAAAATTTGGGAGAATCTCACCAGATGCCGCACGGGAGACTGTCGATAAGATTGTAAGTATTGTATATGTAAAGTTAAATGAAATATATTTAGAGCAACTCATTTGACAAAATATATATGTAAAAAATACACTTTAAAGTAATATATATTAACTCAAATGACAAAATATATTCAAAGTACCTTTAAAGTAAAAATAAAATATATATTTAGTACTTAAAGGAAAAATAGATACTTTAAGTACCTATAAAATAATTCTGAATTCAATACCAAAAATATATATGAAGTACCTTTTCAAGTAAAAATAAAAATAATATATTTAATTCCAGTAACAAACTATATTTTAAGTATTAAAATTTATTTGAACATGCAATTGTTCTTTTATAGGATGAGTTGGAGCAGCAGTATACACAAGGTACCTTCATTCCTGAGAGATGACATGATATGTTGGCCGCTGCCATTGGGAGACAGGAGCACCCAAGCCGTGTTCGTGGCTTTGGATTTGGTATAGGTATTCGGGATTATTTAGGACGATCTTCACATGGATCGTCATCATCAATTAGTGAAGATGACTTGGAGCAATTAAGGAAGAAGATTACACTAGATGGCATGTAAAACTTGATGATACAATTGTCCAGACATTAGATTCTTTGGGTGCTCATTCGCAGCAGCTTAATGTCGATAAAGGTACACCTGATCATATTACCGGTGTCAGCACGAAGGGGAGTTGTGCTGATATGGCTTCTGGTCCATCAGGAGAGGAGATTCCGACTAGATACAGTGATCGATTTAGGTTCTACATGGACGAGCATTCTACCCTGCATTGTGCCTCTTTACCTGCTCATTTGGTTGAGGTAGTAGTTGAGGAGGTTGTAGATGCAGTGCCGAAGTCTCTGCGCCCACTAAAGAGATAAGTTTGGTTGTGGAAGCTTTAGGTGGCTTTATTGCATGACCAAAAAATCTTGTCATTGCCAATTATCCCAAGGTTCATGTTTCTTATGTATATTTCAAATATTAAAAGAAATAAATTATTAAGATAAGGGGAGTACAATTGTTTGTTTGAATGGAAAATATTTAGAAATTATGAATTTTGTTAATAATTTTTGTTGTCCTCAAAAATAATTTTTGTTATAATTATTTTCTTTTTGAATTTGTAGAAGAATTTGTTTATTGTTTGTCTTTCCTTAGGTATTTTCTCGATATTTTCCATTCAAATTTAAAGAATATTTAACCAATAGTAATATTTGGATTTTACGTTCCAATATCTTAAATAAGATATTAAGCGACCTGAGCGATCTAAGAAACAGGGTCGTCACAATGACGAGTCGAGGCACAAAGATGATATTATCAAAGAGTTGTTTATTGTTGCACCGAGTCTTTTTGGTGACCCGTTAAAAGTTTCGTGGGGTACGACTACCTTTCGATGTGTTGGTGATGTTCCATTATACATAAGTCATAATGATCTCTTGGAGATCGTCCAGAGCAACACGTGGCTTAGTTTATCAGTTGTACAATTTTGGATTTTGTGAGTCATTCTTTCACATGCATTTTGATGTAATTATCAAAACTCATAGTTTGCTTTGAATATTTACCTATTCTTGCTTAACAAAATAGGTACTTGTCTAAATTGATTGTGGGCACGATGAACGAAGAACTGTATGGATATCTTGATCCTCAATCCATACAGAATATGAGAAATAAAGAGATCTCAGGATACATCTCTGCGCGTATGTGTGATTCAAAGAAACAAATATACTTTGGACCTTACCATCACAAGTATAATTTATAAAAAATTCATCTAAATTATATTGGCATATATATATATATATATATATATATATATATATATATATTATACAGTATGTGTAAAATGTGTGTGCGTGTATTCGATATAAAATTATGTACTTTTGTGAAGGTAATTATAGATTTGCAAGATAACTGGATTATTTTTTGTGATCACGCTAAAGTAAGCTATTTGCATATTTCCTTGTATAAATGTTTGTTAAAGCAGTGATTATTGGCAAGTTTTGGTTATTATACCTACACAATCCAGAGGTAAGCTTTAATTGTAGCATATTTACTTGTTGAATTGTATGTCATCTCAACTAGTGTTATATTTCAAACAGCACCTTGCCCGTTCGGTGGCCGTAGAAATTTATTTTATTTCGTTTGAACCATTTCGTTGAAGGTTTGTTCGACAGTCGTGTTGTTTCACTTGGATTATTTGACAATCTATAAATAAGACCCCTAATTTGAACATTTAAAAAAACGAGAGAAAGAGATAAAAAAAGTGAACATAGTAATTTGCATTTGTTGCATACTTTCCAAATTCTATTATTTCTTCTATCTTGAAATTAAGTTTACGGACATAGAGTAGTTCGCCGAAATTATGTTTCTTGCAAGTGCTGACGAATCAAAAGATATCGTATCTTAGGGACGATTGTCGACGACCGTTGACACTTTGTATAGAGGGCAATTTCGCCTTGCATTCAACACAATCCTTTAACCAAATTTTCCCAACTATATAAGGTGGGAAATCATTGATTTAAATGAAGTACAAAGGAGATAACGTAGAGGCAAAAGGTGCAAGAGAGAATAGTGAGGCCTAAAGTTCCACCAGCTATTCCCAGAAGCTGATAAAATGGAAGCAATTCTCTCTCTGTTTTGGGTTTGCAACTCACTGCATCACTTGCAAAGTAATCCCATCCTCTCTGATCAATTCGGCTTGTCTGATCAACTTGGCTGTAACAACGTCTTTCCAGTCTCTCTTTGTCTTTAACTTGTTCGATCCTCACCCTTAAAAGGTGTAAATTTGCATCGACAATATTATTGCTTGATTTACCTGGATTCGAAAAAAAAAAAAAAAAAAAATCTAATTCAGGATTTCAGAAACCACCTTCAGATTTAACTGGATTACAAAAAGAACACAAAAAACATTTATCTTGTAAAGCTACAAATACATCTTATAACATTTGTTGCCCCTTGTATCCTTAAGGTAAATACAAAAACCTCAAGGATAATGTTTGTAATTTTAAAAACAGTGTCTCTTCCTTTTGTACTATTAGACTAAAACCTCGTACGTATGTATGTATGTATCTTTTGTAATGAAAATATTATACAACTCTAGTTAAGTAATTTGTTACCTTCATTATCCTTGTAGCTTTGGGCTCTCACTTGAAGAGACTGACGAAATCCAGATTTCTTGCATGGCAGAGTTGCAGTGCATAGAACACCTGGTAAAGAAGACATTTTCTCTGCGGACATAATTAACTCACATTTTTAGTTAGGGTACAAATATATAGATGCATTTATGTGAAGCTTTGACAACACACACACACACACACACACACATATATATATATATATATATAAATAAATAAAGAGAGAGAGAGATATGATGAAAGAACTTGCAGCTCGTACTCTTTGTGTGCGTACTACATAAATCGTATGGCTTAACGCACCAATCACTTAAACCACACTAAACAAACTATGTTCGACAGACTCAATATTGCCAGAAGAATCGAACTCATGGCATTTTAGTCCGACTGTCACATACTCCAACTCGACCATCTTTACCGGTGATATATTTTTTTATATGTCAAGGTAGGCTTTTCTCTAATCAAGACTTTATGCTGCTTGACTAATACAGTTGTAATTAAGAAAAATAAAAAATTCATCATCAGGGGGTTGTTAAGCGAATAATCTCTATGAATAACATAGTAATACTCCAATACTCCATCAATCATCTCTCTATCATAGACTTATTATCATTATATGTTATTTTTTAATTTATATTGTACATACATCATTAATACTTACAAAATTTATACATTTATTATTGCATTTAATCATTCTCATAAAATACATCAATTTTATCTCGAATTTCACAATTAGACTGAAATGGGGGATAATACCAAATAACTACATTCTTATTTTATTTTTGAAAACGCAATGAGTGGCTGATGTGTTTGTCCTTGTGTTTCGAATTATTGGTCATGAGCTTCTAGAGCTGGGCCAGAATTAAATTTATTTCAAGTGGCTGGATGTATTTGCCCTTGTGTTTCGAATTACTGGTCATGAGCTTCTAGACTAGAGCTAGCCAGAACTAAAATAATTTTTTAAAGAGTATAGTTTTTAAGGTTACCGATAGGGGTGCACTCGGTTCCATTCGGTTCGGTTTTTGACCGAAATCGAGAATCGAACCAAATAATCGGTTTCGGTTTGGTTCGGTTCTTTTTGAAGTTCGGTTCGGTTAAGTTCGGTTTTATAAATATTCGGTTCGGTTTCGATTTGGTTTGATGTTTTTTCGGTTCTTCACAATATAAATTCAAATATTATATGCAATAGAATAAGTTATATATACCAACAAGCCAACAAGAGTTATATATTTGTTCAAGATAAAAGCTAGAACTGCATAGCAATTTCCAAATATCTCAAAATATATAACAATCGTAAATCACAGTAGCTCATTCTCTCAACCTAAATTAATCGAATCACAAATTACATGAACATATTATCGGTCCTCCTTGAACCCTTGAGGGTCTTACAAAAGGAAAACGAATTATACTAAAATTCGAAACACACCAAAATCACAAAAACAAGGTCATTTTAGTATGTTGAAATTTGACTTTGGTCCATTTCGGTCCGGTTCAGTTCCGCCCGACCCCGAACCGAGAATCGAACCAAATTAGTTCGGTTCGGTTCTATTTTTTTGTTTTCGGTTCGGTCTTCTTCGGTTTCGGTTTTTCGGTTCTTTTTTCAGGTTTTTTCGGTTCGGTTTTCGATTTTCGGTTCCGAAATGCCACCCCTAGTTACCGAGATAGAGTGAGTTGGTATCTATAACAACTTGATGCACCGTGTAAAATAAATATTAGTTGTGGTTACTAGCATAATAATAATTAATGTATAAAAATTAGTTGAAAATATAATATATTTAAAGTGAAAAAATGATGCAAGCTGACTGGTGGTGATGGTGTGTCAGATAATTGCATTGAACATATAATATAATTACTACTGATGAACCATGCATAGAAGTGTAAACAAATTTGCAGGTTTGATTTGGTTCGAAGGATTTCGTTCGAAAAAAACTCGGTTTATGGCTTGATTCGAGGCACCAAACGTAGAGCCGAATCCTATAAAATAGGATTCAACGAGTGGGACCGAACCGTTCGGATCAATTCGAGGGGCTTTGGCCCCAACATAAACTCTTCCCATCCTAGGCGGAACCGTTCGGCTTCGGCTGATCGGACCGACCCGTTCAACTAGTCGCCACAATTACCAAATTCAGAAAATATTTCAAGTCAAATATTTGTGTAGTGTGCTTAAGAAATATGCAAAAATATAAGTCAAAAACGGTTTTCATTGTTCTTTGCAGTTCGAACGAATCGAAAAAGTGATATTTTTCATTATTAATAATTATTACATATTTTTTTTATTTTATTAAAAAGTTACAATTATTTCAAATTTTGATGATTTTTTCATCCCTTTTTAAAATTTAACTGTATAAATATGATTTTTTGGTTGTATATATTTATAATTAAATTGAAATATATAAAATATTATTATATTAAAACTGTATAAGTATACAAATATATAATCATTATATATATATATATATATATTTATAATTAAATTTAAATATATATAAAATATCAATACCATATATAAATCTAAAAATTGTCTTTAAATGTACGAATGACAAACATGACTCAGTGGCAAAGTACCATATCACCTACCCAAATAGCCCGGGTTCAAACCTTGGTAGCCACTGAGTCATGTTTTTTTTTGCATTAAGTATAGCCGATGGTAGTCGTTGGCTAAAGTCCTGGGATAGCCGACAACATTGGCGCCGACTAAAGTGTAGCACCCGTGTCGTTCGACGCGGTCGAGTCGCACTTGTCTAGAACACGCGGAAGTCCCTGTCCGCGGACACAGCTGTGTCATATATGGCACGGTCGATTGGACTTTAGCCGACGACGGCCGTCGGCTAAAGTGTAGATATATAAAATTTTTATTTATATATTTATAATTAAATTTAAATATATATAAAATATTATTATATAAATACTATATAAATATATAACATATCATTATATAAAAACTGTATAAATATACAAAAAATATAATCATTACATATATATATATTTGTAATTAAATCTAAAAATATAAAATATTTGTGTATAAATATAAAAACTATTTTTAAATGTACGAATTACAAACATGACTCAGTTGCAAAATGCCATATCTACACTTTGAAGTCTGAGGAGCAAATGAAGTCTCAAGACCAGTTCCAAAAATTCCAAAAGGAGCAAAGGAAGGTTCAACAAGAGAATCTATCTTCGCAGCAGGTCATGATGCAGTATATGATGTCATTGAGTCGGACCGTGACTCAATCGGGAATTCAGGCACCACCACAACCTTCATTCTTCAATTTACAAACACCCCCATCTTCTTCACAGTCTCGGGATGACAACATGCAAGACGGTAGTAATTCTTCTTCTATCTTTAAGAATTTGACGGATTTTAGTTGTCGTTGTTTGTAGTAGTACTTTTGCTATATAAATATATTAAGATTTAAGATCATTTGAGGACCAAACTTTTTTTACATACCAAGGGATTCATCTCCACCCTTCATCTTCCCTCCATCTTTATTTGATCTAATGAATGAGATTAATCCCAACAATTTAAAACACCCACTTTCATCATTTTTTTTCAAATATCAATATCTTTCAAACCGTTAATCGTTAAGTCAAAAAAAATATCTGAATTCTGACGAGCATTTAATTATCTTTCTATAGATAGGCACTTTGATATACTTTCGACAATTTTTTTCCACTTTTTCACGTTTTTTCGTGGCGAAAAAATCATATGTGATATATCACATATGATATTTTCGCCACTAAAAACGTGAAAAAAATGAAAAAAATTTTTTTGTCGAAAGTATATCAAAGTGCCTGTCTATAGAAAGATAATTAAATGCTCGTCGCGATGGTGTAATTATTTTCGCTTAACGATTAACGGTTTAAGAGATATTTAAATTATAAAAAATGTGTGAAATATTAAATGCTTTTAATCTCAACCATTGATTTCTTTTTGGATGGATGGTGGGAATGAGTCCCTTGGTATGTAAGAAAAGTTTGGTATTTAATATAACTCTACTCATATATTAATGCTAAATATTTATTTAGTTAGACCCGTGTTCGTTAACTTTGGTGTTTATAGTGATTTTGTTGATGTTGCTACGTGATATATTGATATGGTGTCATTTTCGTAATGTTGGTATATAAATTATGCTTTTGGTATATTTGATGTATGCTGATTGTGATGCATGGTGATATACTGTACAATTGGAATATACAGGTTAAGTCTGAACAAGTTTGGGGATCTCAAAATTTGAGTATATATATATTTTTAAGGAACTTTAGCCGATAATATTTGCACAAATCGTCGGCTAAAGTTTTTTTTATACATAAAAAGCACTTTAGCCGACAGAAACGTCATCGACTAAAAGTATTAGACTTTAGCCGAAAAATTTATGATCATCGCTAAAACGTATAGTGTTTAGCCGACAACTGCTGAGCAGTCGGCTAAAACATATAGACTTTAGCCGACAACTGCTGAGCCGTCGGCTAAAGTTATACTTAAGCCTCAGAGCTTTCATCTCTGCCGTCGGCTAAACATTATCTGACCGACCTCGGACGACTGACTTTTAGCCGACGATCGGACACTTTAGCCGGCGGTTTTAGACTTTAGCCGACGGTTTTTTGCTGTTGGCTAAAGTCTGAACATTGGTAGTGGACTTGATATATTTCGGATTCTGGACATATGGAGTTATATTTGACTTTAACTCGAGCAGAATAAAACTATATTCGAGCGGTTTGAAAACTCGAACCGGATCAAATCGAGTTATAAAAAAATAGCCTTTGAGTCGAATCGAACCTCAAATTCTGAGGTTCGAAATTTTCGAGCCGGATCGAACCTGAGGTTCGAATAATTTCGGGCCGAGTCAAACCCGGTGAAGGTTCGGTACAATTCGACTCGTTTAGAACCCTGACCATGCACGGTTCCACAATATAATTTTTCGATAGAGTAATTCCAGATTTACTTATAATGAATTTACTTTAAATTGAAAGACAAAACCATAGTGTTAATCAAACTATACAAGTTATTTATGTAATTTTTTTTATCATTTTCTCAAATAAAAATTAATTTTGCTAATGAATCTACGATTCTTTTAAAGAGTCTTACCAAAAAAAAAAAAAAAAAAACTTGGAGATCTTGGGAATCTAACCTACAACCTCAGGTAATCAGTTCAACCAAACATTTGCTTTATAATAAGAGAAATACTACACATACACACATTTCTACACATTTTTTTTACACACTAACATCTCAACCCTTCATTTAGTGTGGTCCCACAATAAACGAATGAGTCCCACACTAAATGAATGGTTGAGATGTTAGTGTGTAGAAAAGTGTGTAGAAATATGTGTATGTGTAGCACTTCTCTTATAATAATCCTCACTCAAGTGACGTCTCTCAACCTCTGCGTTGGTGTTAGGTCAGATTCTTCACAAGTTAATGCTCCATTGGGCAGCAAGTCAAAGTCGTGAGCGACCACCATATTATCTTCCTTGTACCCGTGGTTAGATTTGTTTCATTACCGACAAATATCATATATAATGAAAGATTGAGTCCTAAAAATAATTGGGGAGTATTAATGACATTAATTTTGAAACATTTATTAGGGTTTTGCAATTTAGCCCTCACATTTTCCTGCAGCTTTCAATTTAACCCCGTATACTTCAATTTAAACCCGTTTTGATTTATGATTCTTCGATTTTAACTCAGTCAGCTTCTCAACTCTTACAACTTGACCCCACTCAACTTTAAAACCTCCAATTCAGTCCCATTTTGACCAAGATATTAAAATGTTGACCTTTCAATTAATATTAATAATTAGTTCGATTTTATGCATATATATTTTAATTTCCGTCATTATATCGTAATATTTTATAATGATTAAAATATTATTACATGTAGACTTTATCAAGGATTTACGGGCTTAGGACTGTGAGTCGAGCATCTCCATATTCAAGTCAGACAACATCATTTATTCATGGGAATTTTCACTATCACTTTAATTGCTTTAATTGGATTGTATATGTGATATTCAATTCAATATGTGATATTCAATTCATGTTTAAAAATTGACGATACATGTTGTGAATCAGGCTCTGTAAAGAGGCTATCTTAAGATATATGTTATTGCGGGGATGGAAAATGCTATACTACCCACTCTACAAGTCCCTAATTTCCCCCAACATCTTAATTAGATGGATTCTAATTGGACCCCTCATGTATAAATATGAGTCCTGCGAATAAAAACACGACATGTGTCATTCAGTACATATGTTGGGACCAATTTTAGGGGTGTATAGCACAACTCTGCGGGGACACCTGCGCAACCTCAATATTCACATCCGTGCTCGATTCATGTTATATGTGGTATTTTGTGTATGTTTCATGTTGTTGCAGGGACACCTGCGCAACCTCAATATTCGTGTTATGCGTGCTAGATTCATGCTATACGTAATATTGTATGTATGTATTCATGTTGAGGAAAAGATATGATAGATTATTCATTTTATGCTTTCCACGAGATTATATATTACTGTGATAAGTGAGATTTCCACGTGCTGGAGGAAGCTCACCCCCACCTTTATTGATCCCGCAGGTTAAACCGAGCCGGATGAACTAAGGAGCGAGCCGAGAGGGCATATGAATGAAATTTATTAAATGATGTTTTTCTTATGTCAAATGTTTCAAAATTCTTTTGGGGAAACTTTTGTTAGAAATTAACAATTTATAATTTATTCTTCCGACGCAAATTTTATTTCGTATCTATGACGTGTTATTGCCTTAATTAAAGGTATTTAATTTATGTTAGTGTAGCAACTCGACTTTGTAGGCGTTATTCTTCGTCAAATTTACCTTTTTTTATTTTCCCCAATAATTATCCCTAGAAAGCCGGGGCGTTACATAATGATATAACTTATATTACACACATTAACGCAACCTTGATATAAAGTATATAAACATCTGCACAAATATTATGTACAAAACACGTAGATATTCAACCAAAGACAAACGACGTCATCGCGGGTTAAATAGCATAAATGGCGGAAAATCTCAGTCCAAATCCACCATTCACACTACTTAACCGGAATTATAACAGATGAATCAATATTAAAGTAGTCCTTTTTTTTTTTTTCCTTCAAATTGTAGCGTCATTATTTAAGTCTCCCATCTAGATGCATTGTTTTGATTAATGGAGCACGGTGATAATTAAGAAATAATATAATAAAGATAAATACAAGAGATATGACAAGATCAATTATTCCTACTAGTAGACCTGACAATTTATCACACGACACGAAAATTTAGTGTTTTGGTTTGCATTTTGACTACACGACACGAAAATACACGAACACAAAAGTACACGATCGAGATTTAGTATCGGTTTTGTGTTTACCCTTTGAGTACATGACACGACACAAGGTACACGAAATAAATAAATAAATACAATATTTCATATTTAATTTTATAAAAATATACATTTTATGAATTCTGTTTGTACTAAAATTTAAAATTTGAAAATATAATGTGAACTTTCATATATTTCGTGCAAACATTCGTGTTTTCGTTGCCATTCTTTTATTAAAACCTATAAAAATAATATTAAAATATTAAGAATATTATTTTTTATAATATTTTAATATTTACTTTATAGTAGGTGTCTGACACAAAAACACGACACGAAACGACACGAATTTGCGCGGTACACGACACGACATAACACGAATTAATTTAGTATCGTGTATGAGTTTGGACTTTTGGTACACGAAACACGATAGTACACAACACGAACGAATTGTCAGGTCCCACTACTCCCCTCGAGCAACGCATGTGGTTAACTTGAACGCGAAGCCTGTGACGATTTTTTTTTCAAAAAGTGGTAAAGAAAGAGCTTTGGTAAATATGTCTGTCAACCGAGGATGCGAAGGAACAAACTGAACCGCTAGAGATCCACGAACAAAACGTTCTCGCGCAATGAATCAATACGATTTGCACGCTTGTGAGAAACTGGTTATGAAAGAATAGCAATCTTGTTATCAGAGAACAAAAACCATTCGGAGTATTTGAATCCAAATAACCTAGGCAGTCGCATTAGCAAGAACATGAGATTTGGACTCGGAGCTAAATCGTGAAACAGTGGATTGCTTTTTTGCACTCCAAGAGACAAGATTTTCACCCAAAACACGAAGTACCCATATGTGGGACGTCTTGTGTCCAAACAACAAGCTCAATCAACATCGAAATACCCGAGTAAGGATGATGGAGTGACAAAATTGTTGGAATAGTTAATGATTTTAATTTTATTTTGTAAAATTAAATATTATAGGATCGATCTACGTTCCGAGTAGATGATCGTGGTATATTCACTTTCCCTAAACTGATTCCCATTTTGAGAAATAGTGAATTAAAACCCGTCACTTAATTGTGAATAAATGAGGGATGACTATCTCACATTGAATAATAAGTAATCATTATTCAAGTATATAAGAAATTACCACTATTCATGTAATAATTAATGACACATGTGTATGGGCTTAAAGCCCACACGCGCGCACTCGCTCGCGCTGCCGCCGCCCGCCTCAGCCCCGCGAGCCGCGTGCCGTGGACCATAGACCTTGGACCTTGGACCACTCAACAATGTTGCTGGGCTCGTATGTGCACATAAGGATGTCCAGGTACATCCCTCAAGCAGTTAAGGAGCTGAATACAGTCCAGGTGCGTCCGGACTGTTCAAATTCAGTCCAAACCCGGAAATAACCTCCCAGGTGTGATGAGGAGGAGTAAATGGACGATTTGAATTCTGTAACTCCTGCCTGTTGAATTTTGAATCTCCAGTGTTCAATGCCGGCATGAATACCTACATTATGATAGCCATTAGTGCTGTTGTTAAATCCCCTGCAGGTGTGAGATGGCCTATAAATAGGCATGTGGTCGCATTTCATAAGTCAGTCCAGTCCTCAGCTCGATCTTGTTCGCTGGAGCTCGCCGGAATTGTGGTGCTACATCCTGTTAAGAAAATGGCCCAAATGATTTATTAATTATGGGCCGGTATTATGCAGCCCAGCCCAGAACTAATAACTACCCCCCACCAGGCCCGGCTTCTGGATTGTTCCCTACTTCTAATCTCGCCCGTTGATTTAGATGGGACAATCCCATCCGTCGGTTCTTTGTATTTGTTTCACTCGCGTATAAACCCTAGCCTCACTTTTCTGCTTCTGTTTTGTAATATCCGCAATTTCGATTTCCGGTAATTTTCTTTTTTTGGATAAAGTCTATCTTAGCGACTCTATTGTGACCGTTTCGTCATTCCGAGAATGATTAATTCTACACTTTTTGTCATCCGGGTTCGTTTCGGTGTTGTTTTGTTGAGTTCCGTGTCCTTAATCGACTTTTTCACGTGTGAGTTCGACTTTGTAAAGTCACCATTAATTATTGGAAAATCCAAAAATTCTGAATCTTTGCAATATTATAGATCATCAAGTTAGCTTTCCAATGGTTCAAACCGTGAGTCAATCGGAGTCCGGACGAGAGAGTTATGGTCGAAATAGCTCAGACACTCATTTTCCCATTTTTGGCCGAGCAGCCTGTACCGTGAGCCGCGGCACACTTCGGCTGGGCCGCGGCACACAGTACAGATCAGCCTATTTATGCGGATTTTGTGAGATGAATGCCCATTTCATCTCTTCCTTCATTCCTCCTCTTCTTGGGCGATCTTGTGGGCGATTTTTGGGCGTTTTGCATCATCAATCCCAGAGAACTTCATATTCTTCAAGTTCTTGGTGTGGATTAATAACACCAACAATTGTTCTTCATCATTAATCTAAGGTAAATTCTTGAAACCTTAGTTTTTGGGAAATTGGGGGGTTTGCTTGATTTCGCCCATTTGATCCGTGATAACTTATATTTGTGATGGATTGATGATTATTAAGTTGTATTATATCGAATCCCTTGTTTTTCCATGGTTAGATTGGATTGATTCGTCGTTTTGGTTGAGTTCTTAGTCGACGCCTTGAAGGTGTCCGACAAAAGGTCTTAGAGGGGGGATTGGGCGTTGTGTGATAATTATCCATCGTACGATTGTTGATTTATCATTGGTATGACTTAGGGATGAAATTCTTGTGAAGAACCCGAGTCGGAACCCTTCCGTTCGTTGTCTTCTTCGGGGTCCGAGCTTCCCGGTCGAACCGTGTTCTTCGGAGTATTCGGTAGCGGTTATTAAGGCAAGTATTTTACTATACGAATTGTGTCTTGTGAATAGGGACGTTGTGTGATGGGTATGATGAATTGATTTATCTTAGCGAATATACTTCGTATGAATTGATTATTATGAACGATTGACGGTAACGATAATACCTTCACTTAATTAACATCGTGGAATTGTGTTGGATGTGCAAATCATCTAAGTTTGTGCCGGGCGTGGTTGGTCATTGTCGAGTTGTTGTGATGATCATGATATTTGTGTTGTTTGGGTTTACATACTTGATTGTACATTTCGGTGTAATGTGGAATGGCTTGACATTTGATGATTATGAGTTGTGTTGTGTCGTTGTGTGTGTGTGTGTGTGTTCCAGGTAGGGTCTGACGAGGCCTCTGGAGTTCGGTACATGATGTGTACGAACCAGGTGTGTGTTCCAGGTAGGGTCTGACGAGGCCTCTGGAGTTCGGTACATGATGTGTACGAACAAGGTGTGTGATCCAGGTAGGGTCTGACGAGACCTCTGGAGTTCGGTACATGATGTGTACGAACAAGGTGTGTGATCTAGGTAGGGTCTGAAGAGACCTCTGGAGTTCGGTACATGATGTGTACGAACGATGCTTGTGGCCGGGTAGGGTCCGTTGAGGCCTCCGGAGTTCGGTACATGATGTGTACGAACAGTGTGTGTGGTCTGGGTAAGGTCCGTCGAGGCCTCCGGAGTTCGGTACATGATGTGTACGAACAATGATCGTGTAGCAGTGATTGTTTGGGTAACATTTTAAATATGGGTCTCGGACTCATAATGATATTATCTAGTGTGCTTTGAAACGAGAATCGGGCTAAGGCCCTAATGTTTACGAAAAGGTTTTGTAAATTGGGACTCGAGGTCCAAAAGAATTTCTGTTTTAAAAATCCCCGAGATGATGTATTCTTTTCAAATATCTCTTGCTTGAGTTTGAAATTCTAAAACTTCTCGGGAACATTTTGATAATTGATTTCCGTATTAAATTCGTGGTTGCTATTTACTTGTTGCATTTCGTATCGTTTTATACTTGCACTAGTAAAACAGTGGAGTTTTACTAACCCCCGAGTAATCGGGGAGTGGATGTCTGTTCTGCGTCCAGGTACATGCAGGTTCAGGGGAGCAGTCACAGGATTGGCACAAGGGGATGAAGAGCTGTGATACTAATCGAGAGTTGAGAGTTGGTAGAGTTTGGTTGTATTATTAGGGTTGATTCAGTCTTCCGCTGTATTGTGTTTCGACCCCTGTGTGGGTAATGTTGTTAGTCAGTTTTGTTGATAGAGTTGTGTGACCTGATCGGTCTGTGTGTTTATGTGTAAGTGACCTTAACGGTCTGTATTATTATATTGTTTGACCCTGGCCGGACAAGTATTTGGTTGTTTATGGATGTTTAGCCTGGTAGATCCTTGTGGAAAGGGTCTACGGCGTGTAATATTCCCATATGGTTTTGGGGGTTGTTACATTTATGGTATCGGAGATTAGGTTGCGGAAACCTAGGCTGTCGGGTCGAGTTGAGTCGTGGTTTGTCGAGTAATGTGTTGTCTTGTCGTTCGAGTCGTCAGGTGACATGTTGAGTTGTGCGTAGTCACAACGTGTCGGATATGTTGTCGGATGAGATTAGTATCGTGGGCGACCGTCATCTCCGTACGGCATGTGGACGTAAGTCTCCTCTTTTATGCGAAGTACCTGTGTATCATGATTTTATCTAATGAATTAATTGCGGTGCATAATTTTATTTGCACGGTGTTATGAATATAGTTGTATTTAATACGTGTGACATATAGTATATGTATAAAACTGGGCCTATTGTTGTTTTACCTTTGAACCACTGTGAGGGGTGGTATAGTGTGAAGATTGAGAACCTTGTTGGGTTTCGAATAAGGTATCAACGATTGAGTTCGTGAGAAACTCCGAGGAATGGTTTTGTTGTATGTTTAAACTAGATGCTGTGAGATGTATTCAATTGGATTGTGCATGTTGGACTGTATTTCTTTTTCCGCTGCGTGAGTTCTTTTGTAATGGCTTTCGGTATTTTACCGGCTGAGTTTTATTTCAAAAACCGATTCCCTTAACCGAGTTTTTGGCATTATGGCCTTGATCGTTTTGGCGAAATTCTTATGACGGTATTTAGTATTTTGTAAATGGCTTTTGTGAGTTTTTGAAATATTACCGTCATCGATCTTTTTGACATTTTGTAAATGGTTTTTAGCCTAGTGGGTTCCGGCGCGGGACCCACGGCGCTATAATGTTCTGTGTAATTATCTGAAATTTTTGGGCATTCTAGCCCATTGAATTATCTTTGAAAACTTTGAGTACCTTAGAAAATAAATTTCGAGACGTACTTTTAAAATGAATTATTTTCTCGTGGTACATCCAAGGTGCCACAATATGTTTCAAGATTCTTCTACCTCGAGGACCAAAATATTTTAAGATATTTCCAATGTTTTAGAAACACTTTTACTTAGACCCGAGGGTCGAATATTTCCGAAAGTTTTTCACGAAAAGAAAGTGTCCTCATTTTTATCGAATGCGAAATAGTTTTCCAAAATCTCGATAACGATGTTTCACGATTGTATTTTTTTTTTGAAGGGTGATACTCAAGATCAATCGGTGTTTCCAAAATTATTTTCAAAATGAGGTTTTCATTTTTAAAACCTATCCATTCCCGTTTGAGGGCTGGGTATGTATGTATGATGTTCGCGTTGTCGTTATGATGTTTGCTCCCGAGTATGATCGAATTGGTGGAAAGAACGTCGAGGCGTTGCCACGCATTTGTTGTACTAGCCCTCTGTGAGAGGTGTGAATTGGTGTTTACTGTTTATCACCTCGTGGTGATTTGCGTGTTGTCGCACGAGTGTGAGCTGTTGAAGCTTGGGATTGTACGTTTGTGTACATGTGTGATTGTTTCATAATGTTTGTAATTATGTGCTGGTTATCGTTCGGGCCGTTGAGGTCGCCGAACGATACCGTTGTTGTTGTAGTGTTTGTGTGTGTATTACTTTACGATGGTAATCGTTGTATAGGATATGTGTTATGATTCTTTGTTGTGCTGAGTTGGCATCTCCGCTATATTGTTTTGCGACGTTATGCCCCATTGTATCTAGCATTTGTATTTTCGGTATGCCGAGCCGAGGTGTTTCAACCGTGATGTGTCGGGACATGCACGTGTAAATTGTCCTTCTCGTCAGTAACGCATTTCAAGTGCGGACTCGAGGGACACCGAATTTAGTTTTGCGAATTGGCTACTGAGACTTTCGGAGTTCGCGCTTCAGCACAGATATCAGGATCGGCTCTGAGAAACCCATTGGAGATTTCCTGTCGGATGATTTTTGTGTTGTTACCTTGTTTCCGTTGTTGTGAGTTGCGGGGACGACATTTCTTTTATAAGAGGTCGGATGTAATACCCGTACTATATTTGACTTCTGCAGTTTCTCCTTCTAAATTCTATCGACTTGCACGTGTTCGTCGATACTTTTTGAACTTGTTTGATGTCTCTGTTGTCATCGTTCGAACTGGTTGTGACCTTGTTTCAGACCGACCTGTTTGTCATCGTGACCTTTCCGAGTTCGGTTCGATTCTTGTGAACCTTGTTTGGAAGTAACGTCTTTCACTTTCTACCAGTTCTTTTAATGTCTGGAGTTGAAGTGGAGACTTCGGAGTCATAGTTCGACTGTTGTCATTCGATCATTGTTGTTTGATCGTTGTTGTTCGATCATTGTTGTTCGGTCGTTGTTGTTCGATCGTTTTTGTTCGATCGGGGTTGTCTGACTGTTGTTGCCTGATCTCGTACTGCGAAGAATTGTCGTTCACCATTAGTCAACTGTTTTGAGTGTGGTCAAGTGGGTCACCGAGCGGTGCATTGTGAGACCGTTGCCAAGATGTTCGGGAATTGGGTTTTCGTTCCTACTCGGGGAGTGCCTGGTGGTGTCCCGTGATGTAGTTGTGTATCGTACTTCGTGCTGTAATTCGTGTAGAAATTGATATTTGTTGCGTGAACTTTTTGGTTTTGTTTGTATTCTACCATGATGTTTTATTTTAAGTTTCGAGATGAAACTTATTTTTAATAGGATAGAATGTAATATCCGGTATTCTCATTTTCTGTTATCTTGAATTGTTTGTGTCTTGACGTCGGACATTTTCTTGTTGACGAGAATCAGAGTGAATTCTATCGTAATACTATATTTGTTTCTACCGCATAGTCGTTGTGGTCGGGTGCAACTTGTTGTCGCGTGCGTTTCTTTGATTAAATGTGTGAATGTGATTTGTTGTTAATTACTCGTTGTTGTTTTGAATCATAGCCGGTGGCGTTGCGTTGGTCGTCGTGGAGCGTGTTTTCACGCCGTATGTGCCTTTGCGTTGCTAGTAACATTTTGCCGTTGGGCGTGAATTTTCGGTTCTTGTGTATCTCGTTGAGTTTTCTTGGCGGGATTTTGCATCTCCCTACTTGTTTTAAGTTTCGGGACGAAACTTCTTTTAAGGAGGGTAGTATGTAATATCCGCAATTTCGATTTCCGGTAATTTTATTTTTTTGGCTAAAGTCTATCTTAGCGACTCTATTGTGACCGTTTCGTCATTCCGAGAATGATTAATTCTACACTTTTTGTCATCCGGGTTCATTTCGGTGTTGTTTTGTTGAGTTCCGTGTCCTTAATCGACTTTTTCACGTGTGAGTTCGACTTTGTAAAGTCACCATTAATTATTGGAAAATCCAAAAATTCTGAATCTTTGCAATATTATAGATCATCAAGTTAGCTTTCCAATGGTTCAAACCGTGAGTCAATCGGAGTCCGGACGAGAGAGTTATGGTCGAAATAGCTCAGACACTCATTTTCCCATTTTTGGCTGAGCAGCCTGTACCGTGAGCCGCGGCACACTTAGGCTGGGCCGCGGCACACAGTACAGATCAGCCTATTTATGCGGATTTTGTGAGATGAATGCCCATTTCATCTCTTCCTTCATTCCTCCTCTTCTTGGGCGATCTTGTGGGCGATTTTTGGGCGTTTTGCATCATCAATCCCAGAGAACTTCATATTCTTCAAGTTCTTGGTGTGGATTAATAACACCAACAATTGTTCTTCATCATTAATCTAAGGTAAATTCTTGAAACCTTAGTTTTTGGGAAATTGGGGGGTTTGCTTGATTTCGCCCATTTGATCCGTGATAACTTATATTTGTGATGGATTGATGATTATTAAGTTGTATTATATCGAATCCCTTGTTTTTCCATGGTTAGATTGGATTGATTCGTCGTTTTGGTTGAGTTCTTAGTCGACGCCTTGAAGGTGTCCGACAAAAGGTCTTAGAGGGGGGATTGGGCGTTGTGTGATTATTATCCATCATACGATTGTTGATTTATCATTGGTATGACTTAGGGACGAAATTCTTGTGAAGAACCCGAGTCGGAACCCTTCCGTTCGTTGTCTTCTTCGGGGTCCGAGCTTCCCGGTCGAACCGTGTTATTCGGAGTATTCGGTAGCGGTTATTAAGGCAAGTATTTTACTATACGAATTGTGTCTTGTGAATAGGGACGTTGTGTGATGGGTATGATGAATTTATTTATCTTAGCGAATATACTTCGTATGAATTGATTATTATGAACGATTGACGGTAACGATAATAACTTCACTTAATTAACATCGTGGAATTGTGTTGGATGTGCAAATCATCTAAGTTTGTGCCGGGCGTGGTTGGTCATTGTCGAGTTGTTGTGATGATCATGATATTTGTGTTGTTTGGATTTACATACTTGATTGTACATTTCGGTGTAATGTGGAATGGCTTGACATTTGATGATTATGAGTTGTGTCGTGTCATTGTGTGTGTGTGTTCCAGGTAGGGTCTGACGAGGCCTCTGGAGTTCGGTACATGATGTGTACGAACCAGGTGTGTGTTCCAGGTAGGGTCTGACGAGGCCTCTGGAGTTCGGTACATGATGTGTACGAATAAGGTGTGTGATCCAGGTAGGGTCTGACGAGACCTCTGGAGTTCGGTACATGATGTGTACGAACAAGGTGTGTGATCCAGGTAGGGTCTGACGAGACCTCTGGAGTTCGGTACATAATGTGTACGAACGATGCTTGTGGCCGGGTAGGGTCCGTTGAGGCCTCCGGAGTTCGGTACATGATGTGTACGAATAGTGTGTGTGGTCTGGGTAAGGTCCATCGAGGCCTCTTGATTTCGGTACATGATGTGTACGAACAATGATCGTGTAGCAGTGATTGTTTGGGTAACATTTTAAATATGGGTCTCGAACTCATAATGATATTATCTAGTGTGCTTTGAAACGAGAATCGGGCTAAGGCCCTAATGTTTACGAAAAGGTTTTGTAAATTGGGACTCGAGGTCCAAAAGAATTTCTGTTTTAAAAATCCCCGAGATGATGTGTTCCTTTTCAAATATCTCTTGCTTGAGTTCGAAATTCTAAAACTTCTCGGGAACATTTTGATAATTGATTTTCGTATTAAATTCGTGGTTGCTATTTACTTGTTGCATTTCGTATCGTTTTATACTTGCACTAGTAAAACAGTGGAGTTTTACTAACCCCCGAGTAATCGGGGAGTGGATGTCTGTTCTGCGTCCAGGTACATGCAGGTTCAGGGGAGCAGTCACAGGATTGGCACAAGGGGATGAAGAGCTGCGATACTAATCGAGAGTCGAGAGTTGGTAGAGTTTGGTTGTATTATTAGGGTTGATTCAGTCTTCCGCTGTATTGTGTTTCGACCCCTGTGTGGGTAATGTTGTTAGTCAGTTCTGTTGATAGAGTTGTGTGACCTGATCGGTCTGTGTGTTTATGTGTAAGTGACCTTAACGGTCTGTATTATTATATTGTTTGACCCTGGCCGGGCAAGTATTTGGTTGTTTATGGATGTTTAGCCTGGTAGATCCTTGTGGAAAGGGTCTACGGCGTGTAATATTCCCATATGGTTTTGGGGGTTGTTACATGTTTCTCTCTCGTCTCTCTCTCGCTCTACGGTTGATTCTCACCACCTCTGCCTCTCGGTTTTTCAGATCTTGTGTGATCTGTTCGGTTTGATTTCTTGAACTTTAATTTTCTGTTCTTTGTGTTTGGATTTTTGAGGTTAATATGGTTTTTCCCTGTGTAATTCGTTGTTAGTAAGTTTGTTGTGTAATCCTTAATCCCCGAAACTTTATTTCTAATTCGTTTACTGCTTTGTTGTGTAATTTTATGTATTCCGGATAGATACCCTATAGTGGTATCAGAGCCTCTAAAAGGGTTTCTATTCAGAAGGGCATACGGATTCCAGCCAAGGGATCCGCTCAGGTATCACATTTCATACTCTGTCTCTCTTAATTTCGGTACTGTGGTGTGCTGTCCTTTATTCTTGCTTCCGCCTGTTTAATTGATCGTGTCTGGGTGACTGTGATTGCTTCGATTTGCTATCTTTGTGTTGAGACTGTTGTAATCGCTATCTCCGAGCGTAGCAAACCCCCTTGCCTGGACCGTAAGTGTTCCTCGGATCTTGTGGGGACTCCGGGATACGATTCCAGCTCGCTTTGCTTTAAAATATGTTGTGATTTTAGTCTCTGTGATATCTGTGTGATACCGGGATTCGATTTCAGCTCGCTTTATTTTAAAATCTATTGTGATTTTATTCTTTGTGACATCTACGTGATACTAAACTATTGTCTCAGTTCCTACATTTTTTTAACAGTGCCCTGTGCTGCTATTTAAATCTTGTGTGATTTTTACAAATATTAAAATGGGCTCTCTTACCTCTTTTACAATGGCACCTTTCAACGGCAAAGGAGATTTTAGAATTTGGCAACAGAAAATGAAATCTATACTTGTCCAACAAAAATATTTTAAAGCCATTGAAGGTACTTTTCAGTCTAATGTGTCTTTTGAGAAACGTGAGGAATTGATTGAGTTTGCTCATTCATCTATAATCTTGAACTTGTCTGATTCTGTGATTAGACGAATAGGCAAAACTGATAATGCTAAACAGCTTTGGGATAAACTTGAGGAAACGTTTACTGAAACATATTTGCCAAATAAATTATTCCTTCTCGAAAAGTTTTTTGATATAAGCTGGATTTGAATAAAGATATTGATGGTAATCTTGATGCCTTTACAAAGTTAGTACAAGATATAAAACAAACGGGTGATAAAAAACATTGATGATTATTCCCCTATTGTGCTCTTGAATGCTATCCCTGATGCTTATAATGATGTGAAATCTGCTATCAAATATGGGAGGGATTCTGTTACCTTAGACACTGTTATAAGTGACTTAAAGAGTAAGGAATTAGACTTGAAAGTTAATAAGGTTTCTAAACCGGTGTCTGATGTCAATTTTGTAAGGTCTAAACAACACCTTAAAAGGAAACCGTTTATCAAAACTGATTCTGAGAAGTCTAATAAGAAAAAGGGGCAATGGAAGGATAAATATAAGTTCCGGCCTAAAAATCGCAAATGCTATAACTGTGGTGAATCTGGTCATTATATACAAGAATGCACCAAGCCTAAAAAGAATTTGCAAAATGATCAGGCTAATTTGACTGTTGGGGATGTCTTTATGGTTATTGATGATTTGCGTATCTCTGTGAATTCTGTGCTTTCTGGTTTGTGTAAAAATGAATGGTTGCTGGATTCTGGATGCACTCATCATATGACACCTTATAAACAACATTTTACGAGTTATACTAATCTTGGTGATCGGTATGTCTATATGCATGATAAGGTGAAACGGGTAGTGGCCGGAGTGGGGAATGTTTGTTTGAAATTTGCTGATGGTACTCAGTTTACTCTAAAAAATGTCAGATTCCTGATTTATCTCATAATCTGATATTTTGTACTAATTTGGAAGATGAGGGCCTTAGGGGTTCTTGGGGGAATGGTTGCATGAAAATTTGCAGAGGTTCCTTAATGTTGTTTAAAGGAATCCGGAAATTTAATTTATACATTTGCCAAACTGAAACTGCTGCATGTTCTAACCTGGTTTGTGCGGATAAAATCGAATTGTGTGCATAATAGGTTAGGACACATGAGCATGAAGGGATTAGATATCTTGCATAAACAAAAGTGTTTTGGAAAGGATAAAATCTCTAAGTTGTCTTTATGTGACTCTTGCATGTATGGCAAACAACATAAAACTCAATTTTCAAAACTTCCTGATTCCCCTGATCCTGTTTTTGAGAAATCTGGTAAGAGTTCCAATGTGCTTGATTATGTTCATGTTGATGTTTGGGGTCCTGCCAGTGTTCCGACTCATGGTAGGAACCGTTACTTCTTGTCCATTATTGATGATTACTCGAGGAAAGTTTTCGTATTTTTACTCAAACTGAAATCTGATGTATTTGAAAAGTTTCAAACTTGGAAAACTTTGGTGGAAAATCAAACCGGAAAATGGATTAAAAAGATAAGGACCGATAACGGCCTTGAATTTTGCAATACTCAGTTTGATACTATGTGTTCTGAAAATGGCATCCTTAGGCATAAGACAATTCCTTACACCCTTCAACAGAACGGGGTGGCTGAGCGAATGAACCGAATCCTCCTTGAAAAGGTTAGGGCTTGCTCGCCACTTCTGGGTTGTACAAAAGTTTTTGGGGTGAGGCTCTTTTAACTGCTGCCTATCTTATCAATAGATCACCTTCTATACCATTGAATGGTAATTATCCCGAGTCTGTGTGGTCGGGTCATGCTATTGATTTTTCAAACATTTGTGTGTTTGGTTGTGCTGCTTATGTGCATCAAAATATTTATAAACTTGAACCTAGGTCCTTGAGATGTGTTTTTCTTGGCTATCCTGATGGTATTAAGGGTTATCGTTTATGGGTCAGATCTGAACCCGGATTGAAGGTGATCACTAGTAGGGATGTGGTCTTTAATGAAACTGAATTTCCTTGTCTTAATAATCCTTTATGTTAGCTACTGATAATCCTCCCCAACCTGTTCATATTAGGGTGGAGCATCTTAGTGATAATGAGTTACATGTTGAATCTGATAATATGAAAAATCCTGAATCTTCTAATGCTCAATCTGATAATCACTCTGAAAATGGAGATGAATCTGAATCTATTCCTGACTTGTCTGATTATCAATTAACTAGGGATAGGCCTAGAATGAATGTTTGAAGACCAATACATTTAGATAATTTCCATATGGCTTCTCTTGCTTTCAATGTGTTTGATATGCGTGATGGGACTGAACGTAAAACTTACAATGACACTTTGTTATCTGATAAATCAAATGAATGGTTAAGTGCAATGAATGAAGAAATGACATCCTTGCATGCTAATGATACTTGTAAACTTGTTCCAAAACCTAAAACTTGTTCTTTTATTGATTGTAAGTGGTTGTTTAAAGTCAAAAAGGATAAAGACAACGTCAGATTCAAAGCGAGGTTAGTAGCTAAAGGTTTTACTCAACGAGAAGGTATTGACTATACCGAGATCTTTGCACCTGTAGTTAAATTCACCACTGTTCGCATCATGCTTGCATTAGTTGCACATCATAATTGGGAGATGAAACAATTAGATGTTAAAACGGCATTTTTGCATGGTGAATTGAAAGAAACTATCTACATGAAACAACCGGAAGGTTTTATAGATAGTAACCATCCTGATCATGTGTGCTTGCTTGATAAAACCTTATATGGCTTAAAGCAATCCCCTAGAGAGTGGAACAAGAAATTCAATGATTGCATGTTGTCCTTGAAATTCCATCGTAGTGCATATGATCCATGCCTTTATTTCAAGAGTGACTGTGGTGTTCCTATGTTCTTACTTATTTATGCAGATGATATGCTCCTGATCAGTTCGTGCATTAAATCTATTGATCATGTTCAAAGTCGCTTAGGTGAACAATTTGACATGAAGTATTTGGGGGATGCTAAAAGGTTATTAGGCATGAATATTATTCGGGACAGATCTAAAGGCACTTTATTTCTAAATCAGTCCTCTTACATTGGTAAAATTCTAGAAAAAATTTCAATGACTGGTGCTAAAATTACTAGTGTGCCGTTGGCTTCTCATTTCTTATTATCCAAAACTCAGTCGCCTAAAACTGAATCTGAAATTCGTGAAATGAGATCTATCCCGTATGCTAATGCTATTGGATCTATCATGTACCTTATGGTTAGTACTAGGCCAGATATTGCCTATGCTGTGAGTTGCTTAAGTAGATATATGGCTAATCCAGGAAAACCTCATTGGGAGGCTCTTAAGTGGTTACTTCGGTACTTAAAAAACTCTGTTTCTGATGGGCTTGTGTTTTCTAAATCTGATGACGGGGTTAACCTTAAAGGTTACGTTGATTCTAATTATGCCAATGACCGGGATGAATGTAAGTCCACAACTTCATAAGTGTTTACCTTGTGTGGCTCATGCATTTCATGGAAATCTCAAGTTCAGCATATAGTTACATTGTCTACTACTGAAGCTGAATATATTGCCACCACTGAAGCCTTTAAAGAGGCTATTTGGTTGAAATGTTTACTTACTGAGATTGGTGTTCTTCGTGATAATGTTGTGGTCTTTTCTGACAGTCAATCTAGCATCCATTTGTGTAGAAATCCTGTTTTCCATGATCGTACAAAGCATATTGACGTCAGGCAACACTTCATCCGTGATATCGTGGAGAAGGGCATAATTGATTTGAAGAAAATCTGGTCCCATTCTAATCCTGCAGATATGGGCACGAAGTGCCTACCGGTCGAGAAAATTAAATCTTGCAAGTCGATACTAAATATCGACTCCCTTAACTGAAGACGCTCCAATCTTTCAGTTCGCTATCTTTGTGATAGCTTTTCTAGTTTTTCTTCGTGATTCCTAGTTTTCTTTCTTAGTGATTGATTTATGTCTTTATGCTTGTACTAACTTTGTGTGGTATGCAGGTGGTGTGACGTTCGACGATGATGACCTCCTTATCAATAAGGTACCCCGATGGCTCATTTGGTCCGTGGAGATTTGTTAAGAAAATGGCCCAAATGATTTATTAATTATGGGCCGGTATTATGCAGCCCAACCCAGAACTAATAACTACCCCCCACCAGGCCCGGCTTCTGGATTGTTCCCTACTTCTAATCTCGCCTGTTGATTTAGATGGGACAATCCCATCCGTCGGTTCCTTGTATTTGTTTCACTCCCGTCTAAACCCTAGCCTCACTTTTCTGCTTCTGTTTCTCTCTCGTCTCTCTCTCGCTCTCCGCCGTCAGAAATGGAAATTTGTTTTTCTTCCCTTTTTTGCTCGGCTGTGCCGTTCTGATTTAGAAGGAAATCGAAACCCTTATCATAATAATGATGAGAAAGGATTTGATTCCCCGAAAATCGCTGGCCTTCCGTTTGAGATTTCTGCCTATTTATTCTGAGCGATCTGGGCTTGAGAAAATATGCACAGAAAATTCCTCTGAGTGAGAAAAATATTTCCTTCAAGTATCTTTGTGATTTCTGAGTGAAAAAACAAAATTTCTGAGTGAAATTGCTTGAGGCCGATTTGGGGTGTTTCTTCTGGGAACTATTTGAAACCGTCTGGGGGTGGTTCTTGTCTGGGCTGCTGGTCGCTGATACTCGAGGAGCCTAGGACGTGAGTACTGATTTGGAGGACTGAGCCGAGGCCGACTTCCGGTTGATTCTCACCATCTCTGCCTCTCGGTTTTTCAGATCTTGTGTGATCTGTTCGGTTTGATTTCTTGAACTTCAATTTTTTGTTCTTTGTGTTCGGGTTTTTGAGGTTAATTCGGTTTTTCCCTGTGTAATTCGTTGTTAGTAAGTTTGTTGTGTAATCCTTAATCCCCGGAACTTTATTTGTAATTCATTTACTGCTTTGTTGTGTAATTTTATGTATTCCGGATATATACCCTACACATCCATCGAGACAAAAGTCGTTTTACCTTTGGAGACAAATTGACAAACGAAAGAACACTACCAGGACAATATTTATCTTGTCGGAAAAAGCCTCCTCGACAAATTTGTTATTTTTTGTAGTTCAATTATTTCCTTTGTAATCTCATTCTCTATATTTTGTTTTTTGAGTTCTTTATAATTACGAAACGTGTAGCCCAATTCTTACAACGAATGAAGTGAAGTCCGTGGTCAGCAGTACCGGCAAGATAACAAATGATTCGCTTAACTACTTGAAAATGATCATGTCGCATGGCACTTCCAACAACAGTTTAATAATAAAAATTTACTCAACCAACTCAATCAAATGACTAATCACAACACGGCTAAGCGCCCACGGTGGACCATTCTTTGCGTGTGCTTCTTGGGCCTGCTCCTCGAAGTGATCATCTCCTGAAATGCATGAAAAATATTTGGTATATTTTGAGTAATATTTTTATTAGTATTTTATGTATATAATTGTGTGTTTTGTATGATAATTTATCATTTTTACCATATATTTATATTATTTCATTTTGTTAGAATTTTTTATAATTTTATGTCATTTTAAGATAACTAATTAGAAGCAAATTATATCTGCAGGTTAACCAACCGGTACAAGACAGATCAATAGGTTCAAAGATGATATTTTTTCAAAATTAAAATATAGTCACACTGGTCTCATTTTATTTGTCTCGTCGAGATGATCGTTTTAAAAAAAATTCATCCGAATCCGAGTTCGTATGAAGAAGTTATGACCGTTCGAAGGACAATTAAATAGACGGACCACATTGCGCCACGCGTCAACACCCGATTGGACTGGAAATTCAACTCTCCGCTGACGTCATCCATGATATCAGCATCCCTTGGCAACCGTGCATGATTGAGTAGTGGGATTTAAAAATTTTAAAAATTATTATTTTATTAATTTTGAAGTATTATAAATAGGGGAGAAATGTGCAGTGTTGAGGAGAGAAAATAGAGAGATGTTATTGTAAGAGAGAGAAACAAAAATATTGCGTAATAAAATTATATTTGAGTAATAATATTATGAAATATTTGTTTATTTGTGTTGTTATTATGAGTGAGTAATTTCCTTTTACTGGGGTTATGATGAAACCATGTCTATATTATTATTAATATTTATATAATAATTCCAACTAAATAGTTTTAACGATTATGATTTCCGCTTCAATAGGGGAATATTATTTATCAATTACATCATGTATTTTTGATAGTTATAAATTCCCTATTGCTTTGTGATTATCGATATTAGTTAATTTCTTTGATTATTTGTTTTCCATTAAATTTGATATGTTATGTATTATCAGACGACTTTTGGCCTTTCATATATCCTTCATTAAGTTCATCCAACCTTTGGCTTTTTATTGTCATTGTAACATACTTTTCATGGCCTATATAAAAGCTTGCTTGTACCTTGATTTAGAGATCAATAAAATGAGTATGGTCTCTCTTCTCTCTATTATCTAGTTCTCTCAAGTTTTCTCTCTCTCTCTCTCTCTCTCTCTATATATATATATTATATAACACGTTATCAGCACGATCGATAAGTGAACGAGCTACACGAGAATAACACTGGAAGGATAAAGGTTTACTGAAAGTCGTTCCAAAATCAAATATCACGGTCTAAGGTATAATAAAAGGATTTATCTAATTAGTCTTATTTAAAAATCTAAGTGTCCATGTGACTTCATGTAAAAACCTACATGCATGTTTCAAAAGATGCATGTATGTTATTTTTCATAGTCATGCTTTGAAGTTTATGCCAAGCTCTTATTTTAATCACTTCATGGTCTGAACTTATTTATCACCTACCAAAATGCTTGATTAGTTGATTTTGCAGATCATTATGCTTAACCACTGAAAAAGTTTCATTTTAGATTCATTATGTTGATAATAATGAAAAGTTGTCTTCTATGAGTCTTTGACATTATTATGTAATTGCTATCCAATTTATTAATGAATATATCATGGGACATGCATGTAACTTGCAAGTCTATGCCACCTGAGTTGATTGAGTTTAAAAGTTATAATATATGTAATTCGAATAATGATTTATTACAATTGTTGTTATTTTAATATGCATTTAATGATAATCATTTTATTATTAAAAATAACTATCATAAGGTCAACATGCAAATAGTGTTTAAAAAAAGGAATACAAGTATATTCTTGTGGTCACAATATTTAGATAGTTGCTGTCCTAATTAAATGTTTTAGATAAGTTTTATGTCCTCATTGTACTTGTTTTTATATTAAATATAGCATTAACATACTATTGTACTATGGTTTTGATTTAAAAATTGTTAGTATGCTATGTATTGTATCAATCCATTCTTACAAACTGACAGTAGTTTAGTAATTTATTTATGCGTTAAGATTATCTGTCTACTTGATTAAAATTATGTATAAATAAGTTATTTATCAATTGATTTATTTATAAGATTATGCTTGTGCCTAAATACTAATGTTGTATGTAAGTGCAAGACCTTTACATGCTCATTTTATAATTCAAAATTAATTTGTATCTTGTTTATAGTTTTTACTATGTCGAATCTTATAAAACTCGAATTCAACGCACTTGATGTCACCAGCAAAAATTATTTGACGTGGATTTTGGATGCTGAGATCCATCTTAATGCTATGGGTCTTGGTGACACCATAAAGGAGGGAAATAAAACCTCCGAGCAAGATAAGGCAAAAGCTATGATATTCCTTCGCCACCACCTTGATGAAGGTTTGAAAACCGAATATTTGACTATTAAAGATCCATCAAATCTTTGGAAGGATCTAAAAGAGAGGTACGACCACCAGAAAAATGTGATACTCACCAGAAAACTGTGATACTCCATAAAGCTCGCTATGATTGGCTACACTTACGTTTGCAAGATTATAAAAGTGTGAGCGAATATAACTCAGCAATGGTTAAAATTACATCTCAATTAAAATTATGTGGGGAGAATATCACCGATAAAAACATGTTGGAGAAAACATATTCCACTTTCCATGCCAATAATATGCTTTTACAACAGCAATATCGTGAACGTGGATTCACAAAATATTCTGAGCTGATTTCTGTCTTGCTTCTTGCTGAACAAAACAATGAACTTTTGATGAAAAATCATCAAGCACGTCCAACGGGTTCAACATCATTTCCTGAAGTGAATGTTGTGATTGGTAATGAATATGGACGTGGGCGTGGATATGGACGTGGATGTGGACGTGCCCGTGGTTGTGGCCATAGTTTTGGGTATGGTCGAGGCCGTAATCAACAAAACCTCTCCAACTTTAAAAGAAAGCCTCACCACCAGAAGTGGAAAAAAATGAGGAGAAACCCGAGAGAAGTACGACGGTTAAAAAGAGTGAAAGTATTTGTAATCGTTGTGTAATGAAAGGTCATTGGGGATGTACATGTCGTACCTCCAAGCATCTTGTTGACCTTTATCAAGCTTATTTGTAGAATATTGAAATTAATTTCACCGAATAGAATGATCCCTTGGGTATTGCCCATCTTGAAGCATACTTTGGTGGTGGAGATCCAGTTGATCCTTCAGGCATCACCCATATGGAAGTTGGTGATTTTTTTGAAGATGGGAATGAAGAGATGGCCAAATCTGGTGATGGCAATAATTAGGCCATGTATTAAAACTTCGCTTTGTTTATTAAATATTTATGTTTGAACTCTATAATGATTGGCTTTACTCTATGCATTCTATGTAATTTCCTTTTATCATGAATAAGAAGTTTTTGAATATTATTGTAATCTTCATTTATATTTATTTTGTGAAGAAATATGACCAGTAAACTCTCATTATATGCTATGAAAGATGAGGAATCATTGTGTCTGGCGGATAGTGCAATAACACATACAATTTTAAAAAATAAAGAATAAAGCTAATGTAAATACTATATCGGGTACATCAGATCTTATTGAAGGCTCGGAAGAGCAAATATAGTGTTACCTAATGGTACACATTTATTTATCGAGAACGCAATGTTTTCCTCTCGATCAAAAAAAAATCTTTTGAGTTTCAAAGATATACGCCACAATAGCTATCGTATTGAGACAACAAATGAAAATGATGACGAATATCTATGGATCACGTCTATTGTCTCTGGGAGGAAACAAATGATTAAAAAACTCCCGTCATATAATCTGGATTATATTATACCTTTATTAATCCAGTGGAGATACACATGGTGATGAATCAAAACTCAACAGACCCAACAAACTTTCTTACATGGCATGATCGTTTAGGTAATCTTGGGTCAACAATGATGCGAAGAATAATAGAAAATTCTAGTGGTCATCCTTTAAAGAACAAGATTGTTCCATTGTCCAAAGGTTTACTTGTATTGCTTGCTTTCAAGGAAAATTAATAACAAAGCCTTCGCATGTGAAAGTTGCGATTGAATGTCCATCATTTTTAGAACGAAGTCAAGAAGATATATGTGGACCTATTACACCATCAAGTAGACCATTTCAGTACTTTATGGTACTTATAGACGCATCGACACGTTGGTCGCATGTTAGTTTATTATCCACTCGTAATGTTGCATTTGCAAGACTCCTTGCCCAAATAATTCGATTAAGAGCACAATTTCCTGATCATAATATAAAGAAAATTCGACTGGACAATGCAGGAGAGTTTACATCCCAATCTTTTAATGATTATTGTATGTCAATTGGGATTGAGGTGGAACATTCTGTTGCTCACGTGCACACTCAAAATGGTCTAGCCGAATCTTTCATTAAGAGGCTAAAATTAATTGCTAGACCTTTACTTATGAGAACAAATTTACAAAATTCTGCTTGGGGACATGCAATAATACATGCGGCATCTCTAATTCGATTAAGGCCGACTGTTTATCATAAATATTCCCCTTTGCAGCTTGTGAATGGTCAAGAACCAAATATATCTCATTTAAGAATTTTTGGGTGTGCAGTTTATGTTCCTATATCTCCTACACAACGAAGAAATATGGGATCCCAAAGAAGATTAAGGGTATATGTTGGGTTTGATTCTCCCTCAATTATTAAATATTTGGAGCCCATGACTGGTGATTTATTCAAAGCAAGATTTGCTGACTGCCAATTTGATGAGACAATTTTTCCTGCATTAGGGGGAGATAAGTCAAAATTTGAAAGAGAAAGATAAGAAATTTTGTGGAATTCAGTATCTCTGTCTCATTATGATCCTCGAACAAATCAGTGTGAACTTGAAGTTCAAAAGATTATCCACCTACAAGAAGTGGCAAATAGATTGCCTGATACATTTACTGATGTCAAGACAGTGACAAAGTCATATATACCATCTATCAATGTTACTTGTAAAATTAAACTTCCTGATGAAGAAAATAAAATATTGCTAGCAAAAGAGTCTAATGCACGCCAGAAGCATGGTAGACCTATTGGATCCAATGATAAAAATCCAAGAAAAACAAGGAAACTTGATAAGCAAGTTGGTACATCAAATGACATCATTCCTAAAGATATAGATTTGATCACTGAAGATACGTCTTCAAAAGATGATCAAACACCTGAAATAGATGACAATGAAGAGATCTCGATAAACTATATCATTTTAGGAAAGAGGTGGAATAGAAAAGAAATTGTCATGGATGATATATTTGTTTATGCAGCTGCCCTTGATATTTCTGAAGAAATTGAGGATCATGAACCTAGATCGATCTATGACTGTATAAGAAGAAATGATTGGCCAAAATGGAAAAATGCTATTGAGGCAGAGTTAGAATCACTTAAAAAACGTCAAGTTTTTGGACCTATTGTCCAAACACCTGCAGGTGTGAAACCCGTTGGTTTTAGATGGGTATTTGTGCGCAAAAGAAATGAGGAAAATGAAGTTGTGAGATACAAATCAAGCCTTGTTGGACAAGGCTTCTCACAAAGACCGGGAATTGATTATGAAGAGACTTGTTCATCGGTAATGGATGCAACGACATTCAAATTTTTACTCAGTCTGTCAATTTTAGAAGGGCTTCGAATGAACTTAATGGATGTTGTGACTACCTACTTATATGAGTCACTTGATAATGACATCTACATGAAAATCCCTTAAGGATTGAAAATGCCTGAAGCATGTAATTCAAAACCCCGAGAGGTTTACTCAATTAAATTACAAAGATCCTTGTACGGGTTGAAACAATCAGGACGGATGTGGTATAATCATCTCAGTGAGTACCTTTTAAAAGAAGGATATGTTAATAATGTAATATATCCATGTGTCTTTATTAAATGGACAAAAGGTGGATTTACTATCATTGCAGTTTATGTTGATGATTTGAACATCATTGGGACTCATGTTGAACTTGATGAAACGATTGCATATCTGAAAAAGGAATTTGAAATGAAAGACCTGGGTAAAACAAAACTTTGTCTTGGTTTTCAAGTTGAACATTTATCAAAAGGAATCTTTGTTCACCAGTCATCATATATTGAAAAGTTCCTCAAACAGTTTATTATGGATAAATCATATCCTGTGAGTACACCTATAGTTGTACGTTCACTTGAAAAGAAAAAGGATCCATTTCGCCCAAGAGAAAATGGAGAAGAACTTCTTGGTCCTGAGGTACCATATCTTAGTGCCATTGGTGCACTAATTTATCTTGCCAACTGTACGCGCCCTGATATTGCATTTTCTGTTAATTTATTAGCAAGACATAGTTCTGCTCCAACAAGAAGACATTGGATTGCGTGAAACAGATATTTAGATATCTCCGAGGAACAATGGACATGTGTCTGTTTTATTCTAAAGAATCAAAAGTAGAATTAATTGGTTACATTGATGCTGGATATCGATCTGATCCTCATAAGGGAAGATCACAAACAGGTTACATATTCACATACGGTGATACGATAATATCTTGGAGATCGATAAAGCAGACTCTTGCAGCAACTTCCTCAAACCATGCTGAGTTATTGACCATTCATGAAGCAATTCGAGAATGTATGTGGCTTAGATCTTTGGTCCATCATATTCGAAAATCATGTGATCTTACAGTTAACAAAGAAAGTCCAACTATCCTGTATGAATATAATGAAGCTTGTATTAGACTCTGTTCTTTTGGACTGAATGAATCTGAATCGAATCGAATCGAATCCCAGGCCCGAATGGATCTCAATCGAATCGAACTTAATCAATGTACACAATCAATCAATCAAATATATATTAAGGGTAAATAATAATAATAATAATAGTAATCAACAACAACGATAATAGTAATATTATTAGTAATAATAACAATAATAATAATTAAGATTAATAATAATAATAATAATAAGAAGAAGAACTGAACTAAACTGAACTGATCTGAACTGAACTAAACTGAACTGAACTGAAAAACTGAAAAATAAGTCCAAAAGAACAGGCCTTACGCAGACTAAAGAAGGCTACATTAAAGGAGATAGGACGAAGTACATTGATCCAAAATTCTTCTTCACCCACGAACTTCAGCAAAGGGGAGAAATTGATGTTTGTCAAATTCGTTCATGTGAGAATCCAGCAGATTTATTCACGAAGGCGCTCCCTACAGCTCCTTTTGAGAAATTAGTATACAAGATTGGGATGCGCAGATTTCGAGATATATGTTAATATTTATAGCAATGTTAAAATGAGGGGGAGACATGATAATTTGTTATTTGTACAACACATGTACTCTTTTTCCTTCACTAGGTTTTTTCCCACAGGGTTTTTCCTAGTAAGGTTTTAACGAGGCAGGATGTTTGTACGAGTTATATAAGGGGGAGTGTTATGTATTATTAGATGACTCTTGGCCTTTCATATATCCTTCATTAAGTTCATCCAACCTTTGGCTTTTCATTGTTATTGTAACATACTTTTCATGGCCTATATAAAGGCTTGTACCTTGATTTAGAGATTAATAAAATAAGTATGGTCTCTTTTCTCTCTATTATCTAGTTCTCGCAAGTTTTCTCTCTCTATATATTATTATATAACAGGATACATATAATGCGTAGAAATTACACTTTTCAAGCGAAGAAAAATCTATATTTAAATTATAATTTTGTACTTATTAAAATTTTAGGGAAATAGTGAAATTGATTTCAAAATCTATTTCATGAATTCTTGGAATTAAAATACAAATTAAATAATAAATAGATATTGGTGGATTCTAAACCCTAGTAAATTATTTAAAATCAATTTATCTAAAATCTTCATAAAAATTACTGTTATTTAATGCAATTATTATAACCATTCAAAAACCAAATTATTTGGGACTATGTTAGAATCTAATATAATTTAGTTTAAAGCGATAGGAATATTTTTACTTCACTATCATAGTCTTCCATGTGAAATCGATCTTGCACCACATATCCACATTGAACGAATCATGCGCTTGAGAGTATTACACACTACAACAAAAAAGGTCTTTAACAACGTTTTTTAAACGTTGTAATTAGTGTTTGACAACGTTTCGTAAAACGTTGTATTATCCGACGTTGTCTTAGGTCCATCTTTATGACAACGTTTTTTAAACGTTGCGGATACGTTGTTGTAATAGCGATCCGTTTTTGTTAAAACCTTTAACAACGTTTACAAAACGTTGTTACTAACTTCAACAATGTTTACGTAAACGTTGTCCTTTCTTATTGACAACGTTCTGAAAAGGTTGTTAATAAGTTCCGCAACGTTTGAAAAAATGTTGTCTTTTAGTATTAACAACGTTTATGTAAAACGTTGTAGAAAGTTATTTTTCTAAAAAAATATCCACTTCCACAACGTTTGTAAAAACGTTGTCTTTGATTATTCACAACGTTTTACATAAACGTTGTATAAAGTTATTTTTCTAAAAAAATATCCACCCCCAAATTCACCTATTGCACCTACTACAATAAAGTGTGTCAATGGACTTCTTACTCACTTCAAGTCCTCATGAACATAAATCAATACAGGGCACACGCAAAATAAACAAAGAAATAACGACTACGAGGGCACCCCATATTTGCAAGCTTGTCAGCAACTTTGTTGGCCTCTCGGTAGATGTGGATGATACGAACATTGGAGAGGGACGCAATAAGCCGTCTTATTCTTCGCACAAGCTGCTGCCTCCCCGCCGTGCTTCCAGGCTCGTTCCTGTTCAAGCAATTAACAATAACGACTGAATCCATTTGCAGCTCAAGAGATGTTACTCCTTTGCAACCACCCACCCATTTAAAACATATAGTATTTCCTTCTCAAGAAAGGATAGATACGCTATTCTTGATCTCTGAAAATTGAAGGAGTCGAGGAACTTGATTGCCCAACAAAACTGAGAAAAATATGGTGAACACACACTAAAATAAATATAAATGCAAAGATGGTATTTTATTTTATTATTATTATTTTTTTTAATCTGATATTGCGTGCTAAACAGATACCTCAGTAATTTCAATTTCTTGATCCTTGTCCTCGCCATTGCCCTTGCCACTAGTACTTTCAACCTTGTTGTTGTTCTTCTTTTGGATCCCAGACCCACGTTTTGGTACCATCTTTTTTTGTCACCTTCACTTAGCACTAGACGTTAACGAGTTTTTCAACTTTGACCGTTGATACAAAATCAACTCTTACCCACACCTGAAATTACAACATAATTGGTACAAAAAAATGTGAAAATTATTGATAAATCCTAAACTTAAACCAACAAATTCAATGAAATAAACTGCATCAACAGATGAAAAAGAACTTTTGACTAAGAGGAGCAGAGAAACATGATTCACTCAACCTAGGAAAATTTCAGACTTGAACCAACATAACAGTAGCTCTTTGAATATGAAAAGGAACAAGATTTATGAAAATGAACAAAATTTCACAGACTTGAACCAACATAACAGTAGCTCACAGGAACTCTATTTGAAAGGAATTCCACTGAAATCCTAGTAAATTAATGAGAAAATCGGAAGAAAACAATAAGGTGAAACTCTTATCCTCTACTCTTGCTATTAGGAATCATTACTCTAATCGAAAATTCACAAACCACGGCTAACACATATCGCTCTTTCAAACCTAAACACGAAAGTCACAAAAGCAGACTATACTCTTTAAGAACGCCCTTCCATTCTTTCCCTTTAAAATCAAGTGTAAATGATTCAACACCCAAAAATTTGAGATATATACTTACACATGGTCAATTAAAACACAATAATAAGTAAGAAGGTGTAATATCAATTACCTATAACCATGCAATGACCCTTGATTTATATGCTCACATACCTTTCCCCTCCTCCTTTATCCGGCTTGGGGCCATGCAATGCAATGCAATATACAACAATTGCATTGGCGGAGTTAAAAAGGGGTTAGTTAATAAGTCGGGCAAACATCTTAAAAAACAAGTAATACCAAGTTCTAAATGTTTAGCAATAAACCAACATAGGACACATATTGTGCATCAAAATAGAAATCCAAAATAGAAGTCCGGACATAAGATTCTTAACTAATTAAAAGAAACGAATTCCTTAGGCCATGCGGTCGTACTCCCACCGCATCCGTGATGGTGACATATCGAGTTAGGCCTCCACAAATCAGCATTAGGAACCAAAGCTACTTGAACCCAAACCTTCCAAGCATCATTTCCAACGGAACACCGTGCACCATAGCATTAGGATCCGTGGATGCAATTGTAGCTTCAAAGAAGAACCTTCTTTCGCCAATCGATAATTTGCATTTGCGATCAACGGTGACACTTATGCGGGCATCTCTTAAAGTTGAACCATAACAATCACGAGCATTAAAGCTACCATTATGTGGACGGAGTGGGTGACTTCCCATTCAAATTGTCCCTTGAACCAATATTATGCAAATGCGGAGAGGCCATCTTTGAATTTGCTTTCTCCTTTGACGCGAAACCCTAGGAACAATCACGAGTTAACATGTAAGTGAAAACTATAAATAACTCTAAAAAAAATGTGCTTGACTACAAAATACTTGCTCGCATACGCATAAAGTGTCTCATCTCCGCCATTTCATTTTCTAAATGTTCAAACTTCTCCATTTTTTATTCGATTACGAAACTTGATTCTCAAGTGCTTGGACTTTCTTTGAACTATTCATGTGGATACCCATTTTTGATGGGGTAATACCAAATCCCATCCCTCTAACTCTTCCATTTATCTCGGGCCCGAGTATTTGAGAGAGTGCGTCCTCATTAATTGATGTCAAATGGGAGGTTTGAGAGGATGTGATCTCTTGTATTTTACTCTTGAAAATTAGTAAACAAACAAGTATTAAATGATAGATTAGGCAAAATACTCCCTCCATCCCAAAATAATCTTCTATTTTTTCTTTATTTTTACTACAATTGAACTTTGAGAAATAAACATGGATTGATTTGATTATAATATCAATAACAAGTTTTTGTATTTTTAATAGGATAGTTAAATCAACCTAAAATAATTACTCAAAGTTCATTCGTAATAATGACATAAAAGATTGGCATTTTGGGCGGAGGAGTAAAAAATAAAGTATGATTTAGTTGAAATGTCACTTACCATACAATCGGCAATAAATGGAGTTGGTACTTCACCATTCTTTTTAGTGTGTGCTTTACACCAAATATCTTCTCTCCTTAGAGGCTTTTCTGGATTCTCCTTTCTCTAAAAAGAATAAGTACTATTTAAGTTAAAATACAAAACTGAAAATATGTAATAATCACGTGAGGTGGGATGGAAGGAGTATTGATCAATTTATAGAAAGTTACCATTTCATCCTCTAGTCGAGCATACCCCTTCCGACTCATTGTATGTGGGGCATGATTGTTCGCCCTAATCTCCTTATACATTTTGCTCTTCACCTATGCCATTTCTTATGTTACAAACAAAAATATACAACATAAACTAATTATAAAAAACTGAATTTACCTCAAATTCATTTGATAACTTTTCTGCGATAAAAGTGCTCCACTCTTCAAGAGATATGTTATCTGGTTTAAGGGCTGCAAATTTTGACTCTTTATCTCGCATTTTTGATGCATCTCTAAGAGATTCTATCAGCTTCGATTTAGACTGCCTCCAACGAGTGCCCATTTGTTGAATAATAAGCTTCTCGTGCATGTCATCAATCTTGAATCTCCCCTATACATAAACATCATATCACAAACACGGGAACATGTACACTTTAATTTTTATGTTCAAACCCAATTAAATATATTATCATTACCTTAACACATGTCCACAAATCTTTCTTTGTTTCATTAGGAACTTTCCTCCAATCATCAATATTGACCGGTACAAATTGTCGTGCTAAAGCACCCAAGAATGAAGATAACCACTCGGAATGCTCACCGATAGGCTGTCCTCTTTCATTGAAATCCACCTCTATTAGTTCCGTAGGATTTGAGCATAATTCTCTCAACCTTGTTGGGCCTCTTTTTTTCTTTCCCAATGCCTCTTGTTCTTCAACCAACTGCTCTTCACAGGTATATTCATTAGGAACTTCAGTATAAACACGTTCAGGAGAGGGATTCGACCCTCTTTCACAAATTCGAATGCATTCATTCCCTTGTTGTTGCGAAATTGCAACCGATGCTAAATGTATTTTCTTCAAGCGCCTACTCCCCTTTCTTGAACTCTGCATAGATCATTGTAAAGTTAGTAATTTTAAAATCTGCTTTGAAAAATCTGGACATGGAACTAATTTTAAAATGCTTTGAAAAATCGCTTTAAAATCTAATTTTAAAATCTGCTTTGAAAAATCTGGACATGAAAAATCTGCTTTGAAAAATCTGTATTTTCTTCAAGCGCCTACTCCCCTTTCTATCTTGGACATGGAACTAATTTTAAAATATGCTTTGAAAAAATGCAATAAACAAACATAATGACACTATTGTTAGCATTTGGGACGGAGGGAGTATATATTTTATAACTAAAAACAATGACATACACATGTAAAATCATTATGGTAACACTAACTCTTACCTCTATCCCATCATTACCCATTGTGATCACGTCGACAAACTTTGATAGAGTTATCTAAAGATCCTCCTACTCACCTCTACCGTTATATGGAAGAAAAGCAATCAAATAATTTTGTAAATATGGTAGTACAAGTAATGTAATAAACAAACATAATGACACTATAATTAAGAAAAAATAGTCATAATAACATAAATACTTATCAAATATACCAATTTGTCATCACATCCCACTCTTGCGCAAGTACTATCTTGGCAATCATCTGTATTATCAAGCAAAGATACATCAAGTGGATTACACGACAATTCATTATTCTCATCATCACTCTTATCATAGATCTCCATATCATGATAGCCCCTTGGTGGTGGTCTGACAACAACTTGCCAATTAGATGTTTTGCTTTCTCTCCAATAGAATACTTGTGAGGCTTGCGTTGCTAGTATAAAAGGATCTCCTTTAAATTGATCTTGAAATTGAGCAAAGTTGACTAATGTAAATCCATCTTCAACCTTCACTCCACGATAGATATTTGCCCAATCACACTTAAATAAGGGAATCTGAACATAAGATAGTCCAACACTATAATGTTACGCAAGATCCCGTAATGACCTATTGTGTTGCTACTAGATTGGCAATTGTCATTTGGACCAGATTGACGTATTGTAGTTGCTTCAAGTGAAACACCACTATTCTGTGTGGACTTTTCGGTGTCCTTGGTACGAAATCGACGACCATTTATTATATAGCCAGAATATGAGAGCGCTTGCCTTCTAGGCCCATATGATAACCACTTTATTGTTTCAGGAACTTCTACTTCGCCTGAGGCTATTTGGTCTTTAACCTGTATATTTATTTTAAATAAATAACATACTTATTCACAATGTATAAACTAATAAAGTCCAAATAATATGTAAAAAAACCTTTTTAGTAAACCAACTAGAGAGAGTGTCTGAATGCATCTTTGAAAGTTGATCATCGGATAGATCAGTATGTAACATCTTCAACTCTTCCATATGCATCCAAAAAACAAATAATGTGAAAATATTCCTAAGAAACAAACTAGACAAAATTGCATATAACTTAAACTTACACTTCATATGGTTCCACTTCTGCCCTATTAAACAACACATATCGATGACCATTTTGCATGTCTTCATTAGACAATGTAGTATGCTCTCCTTTAGAAATTGGTCGTCCTTCAAATGTGTTTTCATTTTGGTATTCCTCATTGCGTTTATGTGTTTCAAATAGTGCACAACTTTCCTTAATGTACTCACAACAAAATCGTATGGATTCTTCGGCAAGATAGCCTTCACATATGCATCCTTCGGGTCGTGCAGGATTTCTAACATATTCCTTGCACGGCTTCATAAATCTAAAAATATTGGATATAAATTAGGAAGGAAACTATCATTCAAGCCTATTACCAGATAATAAATGGATATCAAATACCTTTCAAACGGGTACATCCAATGAAATTGATTTGATCCACAAAGACGAGTTTCTCGGCCTAAATGTATTGTCAAGTGAATCATAATATCAAAGAATGAAGGAGGAAAATATCTTTCAAGAATGCACAATGTATCAATTATCTCCTGTTCTGCAGCTTCAATTTTTTCGACATCAACCACTCTTTGGCTTATATCATAGAAAAATGAACAGAAACGAAGTAATGCATTTCTTGGCCCTTTTGGTAGAAGTCCTCTCAATGCGACCGGCAATAACTGTTGCATCAATACGTGGTAATCATGGGACTTGAGTCTAAGTATCTTGTCATTCTGTGCAAAATTGTTTGCAATATTAGAGCTATACCCGTCGGGAACTTTCAAATTTCTTAGTCGCCAATAAAATGTCTCTATCTCAGAACTTGTTAACGTATGTTGGCCTGGTGGAAGGGCTAACTTACTATTCTCATCAAGCCTTGGGTGCAACTCTGGCCGAATTCCCATACTTTCCAAGTCTTTACGAGCACTATGGCCATCTTTTGATCTTCCTTTTATATCAAGCAAAGTGCAGTAAACTCTCACCACAATTTTTTCGATGTGCATTAAATCCAAACAGTGACGTACCAACAAATGCTAAAAATAAGATATTTTATTAGTTATCAGCTAGCTATTAACTATGTCATTATATTGAATTAACATTAAAGCACAAAATTTGTTATACCTCGTAATATGGCAACTCAAAAAAAATTGATTTTTTCTTCCAATTCAGGACCTTAACTTTCTTTATAATCTTCCTCCTCCTTTTCTTCTTTCTCTTACCTTTTGCCCTTCCTTGTCTCGGTTCTTCATCACTGCTCATTTCATCCCATTTTCCAAAATCATTTTCAATCCCAACAACTGCTAAAATTTCAGAACCAGACAATATATGAGCTTTCCCCCTCTTCTCATGGCTTCCATCAAACCAACTCTTCTTCTTTCGGTAAGGATGATTGGGTATAAGAAACCGTCGATGACCCATATACGCACACTTGTGACTGTGAGGTAGATAAATTGAACAAGTATTAGCACCACAAATAGGACATGCCATCTTACCCTTAGTCGTACACCCAGCTAGATTTCCATAAGCCGGAAAATCATTAATCGTCCACATGACAATAACCTTCAGATTGAAAATGCTCTTCGTAAATGCATCGTACACCTCAACCCCACTTATCCATAACTCTTTCAAATCTTCAATCAATGGCCTTAAATATACATCAATATCATTTCCTGGTTGCCTTGGACCAGGGATTAGCAAAGTTAACATCATATTTTCCCTTTTCATGCACAACCAAGGGGGGAGGTTGTAATTAACAAGCATCACGGGCCAACAACTATGTGTAGAACTAAGATTACTATAAGGATTAAATCCATCTGTGGCAAGTCCAAGTCTTAAATTCCTAGGATCGGATGAAAAACAAGGCCACCTACTATCAATAGACTTCCACTGTGGCGAGTCAACAAGATGTCGCATTTTGTTATCGTTACTATGATGACTGCCATGCCACAATAATTGTTCAGAATTATCTAATGATCTGAACATCCTTCTAAATATGGGAATAATAGGAAAGTATCTCAACACCTTGGCTGGTACCCCCTTTTTAATTTTACGCTCATCTCCTTTTCCTACCACTTTCCACCTGGATTTCCCACACCTTGGACAATTGTCTAGATCTGCCAAGTCTTTTCTAAATAAACAACAATCATTAGCACATGCATGTATTTTTTCATAACCCAAGTCAAAGCTCTTAAGTAATTTTTTTGCAGTATATGTGGAACTAGGAAGTACATTCTTCTGTGGCAACATGTGACCTAAAATTTTGAGAAGATCAGTAAATGCTTTGTCAGAAATGCCGTTAACGGCTTTATGTTTGAAAAGCACAACTGTCGCTGTCAACTTTGTATAGTCACTACAACCCATATATAAGGGAGTTTCTGCATCTTCTAATAATTTTGAAAACCCCTCATCTCCCATTGCTTCAGTATAATTTGGAATCGTTTCCTCGTTAACACGTGCATCTATGAACATCCTATATGTATCTGATATATCATCAAGATCAAATGTCCTTTTGGAGGAAGTGCTAGGACGTTCTTCCCCGTGAAAAATCCAAACATCGTATGTCTTATCCATACCATATATAACCAAGTGCGAGACTACATCATCACTAGACTGGTAATCCAAATTTCTGCATCGAGTACAAGGACATCTAATTTTAGAGGGATTTCCTAGACTTTTCAAACTTACTGCTACAAAATTTCTTACTCCTTCCCTGTAAGCAACAATTGGCCTACAAACAAAATTATACATATTACATAGCTGGCATAAGACAACATGCAACTATGAAACTACTATTTAAGCTTAGAGTGAAAATCTGGGCAGATTCACTCACGCTTTATCCATCGATATGAATTATGAGTACACCGAAAACACTACAAGAGTTAATAATATTAGCACAGTTTGAAGAATTAATTTAGTACATCTCATTGTACCTTAACTGCTAGCCCAAAGCTAACAAAAAATGTGAAAACCAGAGATAATAATATTTAAACTCCGTATGTTTGATGGTTCATACGGTGTCTGTTGTAATTATTATTTCTATGACCTTCAAATTCGATTTTTTGTTAAATCGACCTAAAGTAAATAGAAAACCAGGTCATCGACCAGATAAGGGAAAAAACATAAACATCAAACATACATGCGCATAAAAAACAAAATCAGATCACAAAAGAAAGCAAAATATCATTTTTAAAATGTGTTTTTAATTGTAAAAATAACCAAGAAAAATTGTGAAGTTTGGCAAGAAAGAAAATAAATTTTGAGTCACAACAATAGAGTGCGTGAAAAATAAAAGAAATCAAAGAAAAAAAAGCATGAACATCTGTAGACGAATAGAGAGAGGAAAAAAAGCTATCCTCTAGCTATTCTTCAAACCTCTAATAGCCAAAAAGCAACTTTTTCTACAATAGAGTCTTGAGTTCACATTCCAGTTTAAAAATACATAACATTCATTCACGAAGTGCCATAGGATGAAAAAGTAAGTATATCAGCATCAAGGTTGTACAAGGGATATGCTCAAAACGACAAACCAGTTGAAAACCCCTTAAATAAGGACTTCAGCTAAATTTTTTACAAAGCCATTTCAGAACTTAACCGAGTGAAACACCAGATTAAGCTAAACTACCAAATATAACTCATCAGCAAGGACAAACAGCTAAATTTTTTTGCGTTTGTAAACAATAGTAGGGGATTTTTGTCTAAAGTTAACTACAAGTCGTTTCGCACTGTTTCTTCACTCTTCTCTATATCAATATATGACATGTAATAAATAACTACAAACGAGCATAAACTTACAGGAACACGAAACTGGAAAACAGATACCGACGAAAAATTAACATCATTAGGTTTCGAAAATACCTATCGGTTTCACCACAAACCGTAAAGAGCTCTATTAATCCTTTCATAACCAAACACCATAATCAACTTATCTGACTTATTAATTCAGTTTCTGAATTATATATGTCACAAGATAATATAAAAGAGAGAGAGACACATACCGAGAGAGAGAGAGAGAACGAACGGGGAAGGAAGAGAGATGATACGGTGTTGTTGTTGTTGTGGAGAGTGTCAAGAGCAGTGCCGCCTCCGACCAGTATCGCCGCCGTCTGTGCTTTTGGGATTTGGGAACGAGCGGGGGAAGGAACGGGGAAGGAAGCCGTTCACGTTTTTTGTTTTTCTTTTTTTTCCTTTTTTCCCTTCTGCGTTCTGTGTTTGGTTATGAGCGGTATGTGTTTTTCTTTTTCTTTTTCTGATTTGGGAACGAGCGGGGAGGAACTTAACCATAATACGACGTTTATAAAAAAACGTTGTTAAATAATTTTTCACAACGTTTAACTATTAAACGTTGTATTATACTGCAACGTTTCTTCATTAAACGTTGTTTATTTCCGTCACCACAAAGTTGCTTTTATAAACGTTGTCAATATAGAAATACTACAACGTTTTTGAAATAAATGTTGTGGAAAACTTAAATGACAACGTTTTTTTAAAAACGTTGTTAATAAAAACGTTGTCAATGGCTATTTTTGGTGTAGTGACACTAAAGAATCAACAACAAGGTTTTGGCGCCGTTGCCGGGGAGTTGCAAATGAAGTACAAGAAGACTGTCGTTCAAGAAAGCAACCCCATACTCTAAGTTTTTGGACAAGAGTGTTGTCTTCTCCAACAAAGAGCTTCTTTGGATATGATCTCTTAAGCTTGCTCTTTCATGAAGCTATAGAATGCTTTTGATTGCTTGAATGCTTTGATCGCTTGTAAGTTTTGTTCGCACTGATGTTCGCTTCGTATCTTGCTCAATTCATATCTTCAGATATATATAGTATGATCCTTGAGCTTCCTTCATAGCCATTGCACTTCTGAAATAAATCCATCCGTTGGAGAGTGGACTTCTTTGTTTATCTTATCAATCCTTTGCAAGGCTGGATTCTTTTTTCAATTCCGACCATTTGAAAGACTTCCTTATGAGCGCCATTATTCTTTGATTTGAATAAGTATAAAGTATTCAGAACGTGGATCTTGATGAATATTTAATTCCTTGCTTTTCGAGAATCTTTCAAGTTTGTCTCCTATGTCCGCATGTGACTTTCGATGATTGTTGACTTTTCAACGCTTGCTGATCTGGACTGATTATCTTGGCTGAACTGAGAACCTATCTGATATAATTTGGTCAAAGCTGCCTGAAGTGCAATCAACCTTATCTGATGAAAAATTCTCTGATGTGGAGTCCTCTGAGGTTCTCTAGCCTAAACTTCTCTGTCTTGAAGTTCTCTGATTAGAAGTTCTATGACTTTGGACTTCTCGGAGATAAAATCCTCTGATTAGAAGTTCTGTGACTTTGGACTTTTCTACAATAAAGTCCTATGATCTGGAATGAACTTCTCTGATCTTCTCTTATCTAAACCTTTGAAATAAAGTTCTCTGTTCTATACTAAGTTGATTTTACAACTGATCAATAATACTAAGCTTACAAACTTAAGGCTTATAGAAGATACTCATTTGGTTCTTCTTTATATTTTTTCAAGTACTTTAAACATACATTTAAATAATGAATCAATACAGGGATGACATCATCAAAATCTAATAGGTATTCCTCACAAATTCCCCCTATTTTGATGATGGGAAAACTAAAGCATTCAAATGTAAATAAGTCTGCACAAATAAGGTGCATGACACAAATCAAACTCAATCTTCATTTGAGACAACTAGTGGTTGTCATTTAAATGACTATTATAAAATTTTATTGATATTACATTACAGTGCAGTCTTTGAATGATACAAAATACAAGTAAATTACAACGAATTTACAGGTAAATTTCAAACTAAATTTACAAGTAAATGAAATTGCAGGTTGTTGGGATAAACAATCTTGTATCGAAGTTTTGATAAAGTGCCAACATACAGCAAGCAGCTATCTCTAAGACAATCGAAGTTGTTGGAATAAACAATCCTGTATCGAAGTCTTCTCAAAGTGCCAACATACAGCGAAAGTATAAAGAGCCATCATATAGCAAGGAACTCATATGTCAACATGACGCTAAGTATGGAAGCTGTCCCGAAATAATCATACAACATCCTTCCATACAGTATCAGTCTAAGATAGCCTACAACACATAGCCTACATCATTATGTTGGATAGAACATACAGACTGTAAGTGTTGAGTCGTTCAACACTTATCCAAACAGGACTGAAGACTATTGAAATGGAATCTGCTTTATTCACTAAAAGTCAAGTCCCGTTTGAAAACAAGTATTTAAATACTGAAGGGATAAAATATTTAAATACTAGCCGACACAGATCTTCAATCAATGAGCAAAAACCGGATCGTGTTTTATTCAAAACACTCAACACGTCGAAACGGACTATGGGCTCAACAGATCTATTTCCAACGGATCTATTCAGAGGCTATATATATCCCAGAGTTTGAAGATCAGTTCATCCAAGATATACAAGCTTATAAGCAATACGCGAACGATCTATCGACTGAATATTCATTATCATCAGATCAAGCTTACAAGAGCAAAGTATATTTCTTCTGGTATCATTCATATCTGAAAAGAAGAAATTTACTCAGTCAATCAAGAACAACCATCATCAGCTCAAGATCTTCATAGTCAAGCTGTTGTTCTTACCTGGTTACTTTACCTTTTACCTTAGAGTAAAAACTTAGTTCTGTGTGAACTAAAGAAGTTATTCCAACCTGTGTGGGATGAATAATACGAAGCTTTGGAACTGTGTGTGAAGATACAAGTTAAGAGTTAGGTTTGACCAATCTGTGTGAATGATTGAAAGTGACGGTCTTTGTATCAATTTGTGTGGACGATACAAAAGATAGGTTTGATTATAGACACATAGTTGTGTATGTAGTGTTTATAATAAACATTTTCACTCCTGTGTGGAGGACCAGTGGACGTAGAGGGGTTTACCTCGAACTACTTTAAAACAACATGTTATTTACCCGCACTTACTATTTTCATAACTGTATACATAGTGGCCAATAAGTGGTATCGGAGCGGTTGATTCTAAAAAGAATAAGTCGTATTTTTAACCGAATCAGATCCTTAAAATCACTTTGTTTTTGGAAACTTCTTTATCTTTCAAAATCTTAGACATGGATACCTCACTAATTAACAAGGTACCAATGTTTTCTATTAACGAGTTTGATGACTGGAGAATCAGGATGGAAGCTCATCTTGCTGCCATGCATGAAGAGATGCTTTATGTCATCCAAGAAGGCCCCATAAAAATCATGAAGATGAATACGGCCGCAAGGATTGAAGGCCAATCTCATGCCGAGATGCTCGAGAAAGAGCACGAACAATGGACCACAGATGATCGAAAACGCACCAACCTCGACAATATTGCTAAGAACGCCCTATTTGTCACTCTTAACAAAGGCACGTTCTCGAAGGTAAAGAGCTGTAAGACAGCCAAAGAAATCTGGAAAAAACTTAAGATGATTCGCGAGGATACTGAGCTCTCAAAATAAAACAAAATATCAAAACTAACTCAGCAATTCGAATCTTTTGAAATGAAACCAAATGAAACTCTTGAGGAACTTGACCTCAGATTCACTGGTATTGTCGGTGAACTTGAAGCGTTGGGCAAGATTTGTACCCATAGGAGAAGAACCTAAAAATGTTTAGATCTCTCCCTGGCCGATAGGACATTAATACCACAGCTATGCGTGTGTCGTGCAATCTTAATGAAATATCTACTTTTGATCTCTTCTCTGACCTCAAAGCTTTTAAGTATAATATTGACAGAAGAGAGAAAGCTGAAGTATCTCCTACAAGTACTACAGCGCTAGCCGCTGTATCCAGCAGAAGGCATAGCATGCCCAGCTCGTCAAAGCCTACCCACAAAAATTCTGACAGCGACGACGACATCCTGTCATAAGATGAAATGGCGCTCCTCATGCATAAGTTCAAGAAGTTCATCAAGCAGTCGGGAAAGACTCCATACAGGCCCAAGCCTGTTCACAAGGTAAGTACCGAATCTTCCTCTGGTGATGTTAACCTGTGTTATAATTGCAGGAAAGCAGGACATTATGCAAATAAATGTCCTCATCCTAAGGTGCAAAGGTTGCAAGGAAGCCGAGCAACAGGAAAAAGACGAAAGAAGACGTGCTTGGAAAAACAAGCTCAAGGCCCTGATTGGCGAATCAGAAGCCTCCCCCGCACCAACAAAGTCTGAAGAATGTCTGTTGACAGTCACTGATAGTGACTCGTCAGATGATGAATTCGAAGAAAAAGCATATATGTGCTTCATGGCAAAAGACATACAAGAAGATGAAGATAGCGATGATGAGGTAAGCTCAACCTCAATTACTCCTGCAAATGCATCTCATACCTTTAAAAACATGATGAATGAATTCAAAATATTCAAAAGGCCCATGAGACATTGAAAAATGAAAACATACAACTCTAAATTTATAACCTAGAGCTGAGGGAAGAAAACGACTTGCTAAAAGTAAATTACGAAAATATGTCTGTTGATTGTGAAAACAGCAAAGTCGATCACGAAAAACTCATGGAGGGCAATCATCAACTTTCTCACGAACTAAATGAGGCTAAATCTCATAGTGAAAGCAAGACAAATGATTTTGTTCTACTCCAAGATAAAATAAAAACTATCGAAAAACGAGAAGGAGAACTTGAGACCATCTTGAAATCTTTTGAAAAATCATCTAAAAGGATGGAAGAAATTCTAAGCACCGGGCAACATGCTCATGATAAAAGTGGCTTAGGATATAGCTCATGTTCCAATAAAGGGAAAACCAGTACTATGTTCGTCAGGGGTGTGGAACCCATTCCTGTATCAGAAGAAATCCCAAGTCCTGTGAAGGCACATGTTGCACCGCGAACAGCAAAGACTGCCATTCCGCCACCACAGTCATATTCCAGACAGCGGAATTCTCAGCCATTCAGACCTGTAAGGCGTAACCAACAACATGCCCCACGAGCATATCAAAAGCGCCAGCAGCCGTTCAGAAAGAAGGCTGTATCCAAATATCAAAGGTCTGCACAGCAGTACTTCCAACAGCACAACGCGCCTAGATATTGGATACAGGAGCCTCGTTATCCATCGCGAAATTAGGTATCCGCATAGTATCAACAACAACTTTGGGAATGTAACACCCCCAGAATACGACTGGGAATGTCACATGCCGTAGACCCTTCTCACAAGGATCTACCAGGCTAAACTCCAATAGACTACTCAAAGATTGACCGACCGGGGTCAATCTAATTACAAAGCAGACCGACAAGGTCATTAAACAATTCAGAACTAATGACATTCACATCTCAATGACAATAATAAACTTGAATATAGATATAAATGACAACTTAATTTAATAAATGAAAGCTACACCCATGCAAGGGTGAATACCCGACCAGAATGAAAACAAAAGAAAAAGACTCTGACTCTTGTGTGATTAGCATCGTCGTCTTTCATCTCATTCCAAGCCAATCTCGTGATCGCTCCCGAGCTGCCAAAACCTGAGCGCATAACAGGCACCCACCCCCCAAAAACTCGGGGGTTAGCAAACTGGAATTTTGCTAGTGCAAGTACATAATATACAAGATATACGAACAATAACAACACAAAACTCAACAGCCGCGAAGCCTTAATACAAACCACGCATTCCCATAGTCAAGACAGAATAGCACTCGCATACACAAGGTGAAAGAAAATCACGTAGTCATATTCTCCTTACGGACATAACACCAAAGAAACTTTTAACGAGCCCAAGGAGTCAAAAGATCTAGTTTGAAAATCCCCTCTTATAAAGGAAAAACATTTTGATAAGCTAATTTGCAAACGTTATTATTGACTCGGGCCGCCCTGGGGTTTTGAAAATCGAATGGGAATACTTTTAGAAAATAACTTCAAAAGCTCTCGGGTCATCGACCCAGCATGTAGAAAACAATTTGCAAGAAAACCATTACAACGTTATTCGGGGTCCTCGACCCAATTTATAAAACACTATCACAAGCGAAACATTATAACATCTGACGGGGTTCTCGGCCCAATCCAAATAATATCATCACGAGACCAAATCTCAACATCTCACGGGGTTCTTGGCCCAATACACAGAATAATTATCACAGTACAATCAAAGGCACAACCTCTCATTTGACAAATCCTGCTCAAGACCCCCGATTAATTAACCCTTGGAGATCTCATCAAATATCCTTGGTTAATTAACCCTGATACCAACATTGAAAACAAGTTGAAACAAACTTTTAGAAACACGAACCGCGGTCTATATCAAGACCAACATTTTAAAGCGAGTTTGAAGAACTTTGAATTATGAAAATCGTTCGGTAATGGGGTCTTAGCTATCACTCAAATATCCGTAACCAATAAGCCTGCCAGGCGCCTCCCTTGCACACCTGTGCACCGGCGTTCACTCCACTATGTTGGCCGCCCCTTGAACATGTCACCGCGCCAGCGATCACTCCCACAAGAGCCGCCCCTTGCACACGCATTAGGTAACACCGGTGTTCACCAAACATATGGAGCCGCACATTGCAGCGTACACCAGGCCGGAGTACACACCTCACCCTCAGAGGTTCCCGGATACGACGTCTCTCACAACAAGTATTCACATTGTTACAAACATCAAGTACACAATCAATCGTTGCAACAATTATCAAATCAATACACCAATTCACATAATTTATCCGCCAGTCCCCAACCACACAAATAGACAACAATACGCACGTTATCAATCAAGACTCAACACAATAAGTCTTCGGTAAATCCAACCGACATTACACATATATCCTTATATCGTAACTCAACTGAATACACAAATCTTACTATATTATCTCTATAAATATGATTCATACTTTAATCCAAGTTGAGTACGTCAACTAGCATCGATATTAATCACACGACATATGTATGTGTATATCTATATACATACATACTTACACACACACACACACACACATATATATATATATATACATATACGTATACCTTTATACATACATATATTTAATATATAAATATATATAACTCACACACTTCGGCAACGAGGATTTCACATAGTTATAATTCATATATAAAGGTACTTGCCTCAAATCCAAAGCACGCGAAGCAACGGGAAAGCTAGACCGGAAACCCTCAAATATTCCAACTAGGTCGAAATCACAAGAACAATATAATTACTACGAAGTCGATCACAAGAGGGATGGAAAATATACGAAATTCCCAACAAGAATTCGTAGAAATAAAAGATCGAACACTTGGGGTTCAATACTTCCCCAAGAACAACAAGAACATAATCCGGACCCGAATACGGTAAGAAATATGAATCAAATCATAGGAAGAGAATCAATATAACCGATTGATGATATACAACAACAAGAATCAAGAAGAACAACCCGAAACTCGAAGATTCACAAAATATAAAGGAAGGGTTTACATGATGATTACCTCGAATCGAAGACGAAGGACACGGATTGATGATATTAATCAACACCAAGAACTAAAGGAAGATGTAAACTTGGAGTTACAGGACTCCAAAATCGCCCCTAGATTGCCCAAAAATCGCCTCAGCCGCGGAGGAGTGAAGAAAGGGTGAAAAATGACGAACACGGTCAACCCTCGGTATATAAATACCTGCGCATGAGTTACGTACGTTAACCAAGAATAATAACGTACGTTGCCTGTATTACGTACGTAATGCATCAAAGATTACATACGTAATCGATAACCAGACCCTCCTGTCCAAAATAGCGAAGACCCTTACGTACGTTATGGCGAGGGCTTAACGTACGTAAGGGAGCACAGTTAACGTGCGCTATGATCAACACATAGCGTGCGCTATCGACGGCCAGAACCAAATATCTGAACTGGTAAGACCCTTACGTACGTAAAGGGAAGGTCTTAACGTACGTAAGTCGCATGATGATAATGTACATTATGCTTATAGCATAGCGTACGTAAGTTACTTAGCAGTTCAGGCGCTAAGTTCACAGCGTCTGCATTAGCGACGAAACCGCGAAACGACAATTACAACACAAGACGAGGACATGCCTGCGAAGAGTGCAGAACGACGGATTCAAGCGTTAAAAGAAAGTACGATTCCGACAACTCAAAGGTTCGGAATACGATAACAGAAGTAATCACCCCCAAACTTTGGGAAATTATGAAACGGCCCAAAACATCCGTAAATCATGATATGACATCAAGCAACCAAACCGAAGCTCACAACACGCATAATAAAGCTCAACGGACTTATAGGAAACACGAAACCATAGTTTTGAACCATCATCACACGAAATGAACCAAATAGCGGGAAAAGTCGCTCAAAACACGGACACGGGTAAAACAGCCCCGGAACAACTCGGATGACCAAACACGCAGAACGAAACATTATCAAAATGTCAAAATGCTCGCAAGTGAGCTTCTGGAAACCAGAAAGGTGCCGAAAACGAAAAAGTACCGAAAGAGAAAATCACGGGTATTACATTCTACCCTCCTTAAAAGATGTTTCGTCCCGAAACTTAAAATAGAGAGCGATGGAACAATAGTTCCAAACAAAATTTGCAAGAATCAAATTCGGATGTGAAAAGGCCACAATAATCCACGAGATTTAGCAACACAGCTCCGAAATTCGTTCGGAGGACGGTAGGCTAAGTAAAACAAGGTAGTTTAAACTCGTCGAGGGGATCACAATTGAATTACCAACAATGAAAGGTCACACAATACTGAAAATATCAAGAAAAGTACGGGTAATACATTCCCACATACTAAAAAGATATTACGACCCCAAAACTTAGAACAACAAGAATTGGAAACGTAAAGCAATGAAACGAAATACGATAGAAGTCACGATTGTTTGAAACAACAACGATTAAGACATAGTACAAAATCTTCATTCTCCCATGCTAGGATCTTCAGAAGGAAACATAGGGTTTCGGGACACTTTCCGGTCACTAGCTCTGCTCTTTCTTAGGGCGGCATTCTTTGCCAATTCGGAAACTGTCTCACAGTGTTTCTCCCGATGACCTTCACACCCGCACTGGTAACAAGTCAAGAGTGGAGAGGGACAATTTGCACGAACATGTCCCTGACAGTTGCAGTTGAAACATCTTCTCTTCTTACCGAGAATCAGCGATGCTGGTTTGGGATTTCCACCGCTCACTCCCGAACGCGAAGACGACGCATTCGAACGACGTGAGGGCTTAGGAGCCTTAGTCTCTTCACCGCCCAGAAATTTTCCGGATATCCTCGGTATCTTTGCTTCGCTTGTGGGCTCGATCACTGAGGAGATTTCATAGGATATCGTTTGATCTTGATACTCCTTCACTGTAGCATGGATAGTTGTCGTACGAACCACCTTGTCGCTTCCACTTCCCTCATCACACTTACGTCTGCCAAGGCTCGACATACTAATACAGATAGTACCGTTCAACATTATCAAATAATCAGTCATACAGTATACCACAATTATCAACACAAGGTTTAGTTAACATCTATAGAATAACGTAAAGCGTAAAGTTTTCTGAAGTCAATCCCTAGTTCACATTAAACATATTAGCACAATATAATCAAATATGTATATAAAGGGACTTACGATCGGGAGACTTACCATCATGGATCGCTTGAAGATGATGTCGGAACCACGATAATAATCACAACTCTGATGCGCGCGACTTACACCGGACATGGACTTGACCCAACGGCTTAGTTTTTTTGCAAACCTAAGCTCCGATACCATATCTGTAACACCCCCAGAATACGACCGGAAATGTCACATGCCGTAGACCCTTCTCACAAGGAATTACCAGGCTAAACTCCAATAGACTACTCAAAGATTGACCGACCGAGGTCAATCTAATTACAAAGCAGACCGACAAGGTCATTAAACAATTCAGAACTAATGACATTCGCATCTCAATGACAATATTAAACTTGAATACAGAAAGAAATGACTACTCAATTTAATAAATGAAAGCTACACTCATGCAAGGGTGAATACCCGACCAGAATGAAAACAAAAGAAAAGGACTCTGACTCTTATGTGATTAGCATCGTCGTCTTTCATCTCCTTCCAAGCCAATCCCATGATCTCTCCCGAGCTGTCAAAACCTAAGCGCATAACAGGCACCCACCCCCCAAAAACTCGGGGGTTAGCAAACTGTAATTTTGCTAGTGCAAGTACATAATATACAAGATATACGAACAATACCAACACAAAACTCAACAGCCGCGAAGCCTTAACACAAACCACGCATTCCCATAGTCAACACAGAATAACACTCGCATTCACAAGGTGAAAGAAAATCACGTAGTCATATTCTCTTTACGGAACATAACACCAAAGAAACTTTTAACGAGCTCAAAGAGTCAAAAGATCTAGTTTGAAAATCCCCTCTTATAAAGGAAAAACATTTTGATAAGATAATTTGCAAACGTTATTATTGACTCGGGCCGCCCTGGGGTTTTGAAAATCGAATGGGAATACTTTTAGAAAATAACTTCAAAAGATCTCGGGTCATCGACCCAGCATGTAGAAAACAATTTGTAAGAAAACCATTACAACGTTATTCGGGGTCCTCGACCCAATTTATAAAACACTATCACAAGCGGAACATTACAACATCTCACGGGGTTCTCGGCCTAATCCAAATAATATCATCACGAGACCAAATCTCAACATGTCACGGGGTTCTCGACCCAATACACAGAATAATTATCACAGTACAATCAAAGGCACAACCTCTCATTTGACCAATCCTGCTCAAGACCCCCGATTAATTAACCCTCGAAGATCTCGTCAAATATCCATGGTTAATTAACCCTGATACTAACATTGAAAACAAGTTGAAACAAACTTTCAGAAACACGAACTGCGGTCTATATCAAGACCAACATTTTAAAGCGAGTTTGAAGAACTTTGAATTATGAAAATCGTTCGATAATGGGATCTTAGCTATCACTTAAATATCCGTAACCAATAAGCCTGCCAGGTGCCTCCCTTGCACACCTGTGCACCGGCGTTCACTCCACTATGTTGGCCGCCCCTTGAACATGTCATCGCACCGGCGATCACTCCCACAAGAGCCGCCCCTTGCACGCGCATTAGGTAACACCGGTGTTCACCAAACATATGGAGCCGCACATTGCAGCGTACATTAGGCCGGAGTACACACCCCGCCCTCAGAGGTTCCCGGATACGACGTCTCTCACAACAAGTATTCACATTGTTACAAACATTAAGTACACAATCAATCGTTGCAACAATTATCAAATTAATACACCAATTCATATAATTTATCCGTCAGTCCCCAACCACACAAATAGACAACAATACGCACGCTATCAATCAAGACTCAACACAATAAGTCTTCGGCAAATCCAACCGACATTACACATATATCCTTATATCGTAACTCAACTGAATATACAAATCTTACTATATTATCTCTATAAGTATGATTCATACTTCAATCCAAGTTGAGTACGTCAACTAGCATCGATATTAATCACACGACATATGTATGTGTATATCTATATACATACATACTTTTATATATATATATATATATAGATATATATACACACGTATACCTTTATACATACATATATTTAACATATAAATATATATAACTCACACACTTCGGCAACAATGATTTCATATAATTCGTATATAAAGATACTTGCCTCAAATCCAAAGCACGCGAAGCAACGGGAAAGCTCGACCGGAAACCCTCAAATCTTCCAACTAGGTCGAAATCACAAGAACAATATAATTACTACGAAGTCGATCACAAGAGGGATGGAAAATATACGAAATTACCAACAAGAATTCGTAGAAATAAAAGATCGAACACTTGGGGTTCAATACTTCCCCAAGAACAACAAGAACATAATCCGGACCCAAATACGGTAAGAAATACGAATCAAATCATAGGAAGAGAATCAATATAACCGATTGATGATATACAACAACAAGAATCAAGAAGAACAACCCAAAACTCGAAGATTCACGAAATATAAAGGAAGGGTTTACAAGATGATTACCTCGAATCGAAGACGAAGGACACAGATTGATGATGTTAATCAACACCCATAACTAAAGGAAGATATAAATTTGGAGTTACATGACTCCAAAATCGCCCCTAGATCTCCCACAAATCGCCTCAGCCGCGGAGGAGTGAAGAAAGGGTGAAAAATGACGAACACGGTCAACCCTCGGTATATAAATACCTGCGCATGAGGTACGTACGTTAACCAAGAAGAATAACGTATGTTACCTGTATTAAGTACGTAATGCATCAAAGATTACGTACGTAATCGATAACCAGACCCTCCTGTCCAAAATAGCAAAGACCCTTACGTACGTTATGGCGAGGGCTTAACGTACCTAAGGGAGCACAGTTAACGTGCGCTATGATCAACACATAGCGTGCGCTATCGACGGCCAGAACCAAATATCTGAACTGGTAAGACCCTTACGTACGTAAAGGGAAGGTCTTAACGTACGTAAGTCGCATGATGATAACGTACGTTATGCTTATAGCATAGCGTACGTAAGTCACTTAGCAGTTCCAGAACTGCTACGTTTAGCTCGTCGCGTACAAGCGCGACGAAACCGCGAAACGACAATTACAACACAAGACGAGGACATGCCTGCGAATAGTGCAGATCGACGGATTCAAGCGTTAAAAGAAAGTACGATTCCAACAACTCAAAGGTTCGGAATACGATAACAGAAGTAATCACCCCCAAACTTTGGGAAATTACGAAACGGCCCAAAACGTCCGTAAATCATGATATGACATCAAGTAATCAAACCGAAGCTCACAACACGCATAATAAAGCTCAACGGACTTATAGGAAACACGAAACCATATTTTCGAACCATCATCACACGAAATGAACCAAATAGCGGGAAAAGTCGCTCAAAACACGGATTCGGGTAAAACAGCCCCGGAACAACTCGGATGACCAAACACGCATAACGAAACATTATCAAAATGTCAAAACGCTCGCAAGTCAGCTTATGGAAACCATAAAGGTGCCGAAAACGAAAAAGTACCGAAAGAGAAAATCACGGGTATTACAGGGAACCCAACTGGAGACCCAGAAGACAAGCTGTAAGGCCAAAGAAAATGGCTCCAACTCCAAGACGGCATTCGTACTGGATTAATAATAATAACCATGAATTTTTCATGCATAATGATTATCATGGTTACAGCGACTACGTACCTGCCCCACGTAGATACCGCAAGAATGTACCTAAAGTAACCTACAGTAAACCCTTTGCTGTCAGGAAAATATGGGTACCCAAAGTCACTAACACCCATGGATCCAACATTCAAAGGGGGGCCTAAATCTACTTAATTTCTTTGCCTACAGGACATGTTAGAGAAGGACATCTCGGCACATGACAAGAGACAAAAGCAAGCTGTCAGATTTTGTAGAAGGTCGCGGTCCAAAAGTGCGCTTTGGTGATAAATCAAAAGGAAGAACAAGAGGGAAGGGAACCCTGCTTGTAGGAAAATTCAAAGTCACCGATGTAGCTTACGTTGAAGGCTTACAGTATAATCTACTTATTATTAGCCAGTCCTGTGACAAATAGTTCTCGGTGAAATTCTATATAGATCACTGTAGAGTCAAGAACATCCTAACCAAAGAAGTTGTGCTCACAGGAAGCAGATCAAGTAATATGTATATTGCTGACTGGATACCTACGAGCTCCATAATTCCTTGTTTTGTTGCCAAAGGCACTGCAGATCTAAGCTGGTTATGGCACAAGAGGTTATCTCATGTCATCTTCAAGACGATCAACAAGCTCGCTAGATAGGAAATGGTTAGAGGTTTGCCCAATGTGTCATTCCAAAAAGACAGCGTCTGTGGACCCTGTCAGAAAGGCAAGTAAATCAAAACCACCCTGAAAAGCAAATCCTACCTTTCCACTCACAGAGTTTTAGAAATGCTACACATGGATCTCTACGGTCCTGTAGACCCGGTAAGTTTGGGAGGTAAGAAATACTATCTCATTATTGTTGATGATTATTCCAGGTATGCTTGGACAATCTTCCTAAGAAAGAAGAAGGAAACAACATCAAAGCTGCCCGAGCACCTGAAAAAGCTTCAAAATGAGAAAGGGTTGAGTATCGTGTCCATTCGTTCCGACAGAGGTACTGAATTTACTAATCTCTTTATAGAGCAGTACTGTTCGAAAAATGGGATACAACACGAATACTCAGCTTCCCGCACACCTCAACAAAACGGTGTTTCCGAGCGAAAGAACATGACGCTCAAAGAAGCAACAAGGACCATGATTGCCGCAAGCACTACACCAAAATGGCCGATTTGTCACTGCCAAAAGCAGTGACAAATGGCTTTTGTCACTGCTATTGAAGGTGACATTTTCTGGGGTGACAAATCCCTTAGTCACTGCTACTGGAGGTGACAAAATTCCATTGTCACCGCTAAAGTTACACCTTAAAAAGGGTACATAAAAAACACTAGTCACTTTATTTGTCACCTCATATTGTCACCTCTATGAACAATGACAATATCTAACTTTGTTACCGCTGTTGGAGGTGACAAATGTTCTGTGACTTCTATGTTTGTCACCTCCTTTTGCAGTGATAAATCGGACATAATTTAACTACAATAATAAATTTTTTCTAAATATTTTTTCTTTAATTTTTTTGATACCTGTACAATTATTAACTAATCAACTATAAATAACACAAATTCCAATATCACCACACCCACATCATTTTAATATCACAGAATGCACTAATTAAATTCACCATTTGTTCAAATTCATAAACAACACGCAAGTGTTCAAATTCACAAGTTACACACATAGTGTTCAATTTCATAAAAAATACTTAACAAAAGTAAGACTTAACGCTCAAATCATTTTAGCAACCATATAGGCCATACCACCCAACTATCCTCGGTTTCCGTGATATTTGTGGCACACGATTGTCGATCGAGACAGTGCGTATCGGTCTTTTTAGCCCTGCTCTCTTTGACTTTCTTTCTTTGCTCCATTTTCTCCTTCGTTGCTTCGCGTTTGATGAATTCATTCCATTCGCTAAGAGGGAGTTGTTCTTTTTCTGGAACTTGGTCCTTCAACGCCTTAATTCCATTGATGTCTAAACCTTTAAGATATTTTGCACCTATATTCCTCCTCCATGTCTTTAACTGTAAGCCCATCTCTTTTAAGACCTCCTCTTTTCGCTCCACCGGTATAATGAATTATTTAAAGAGGGTTTTCCACATGTCATCTTTTTTTGGTTTTTCAACATCTGTCCATTTTCCATAGGCAAGACCGATATGGGATTTCAACAAAGCCAAGCACTGGTTCAACAAATGAGTTTTACCTTCTATGATCAGACGATGCAAATTGATTTACTTTTGTCCGCTGATCAACGATGGATTCTCCGGTGTGGGGAGTATCATACGACACTATATTATTTTGGGCATGATGTTGACTTGAAGATGTCATTTTCTGCATTTATTCTATATTCAAAGAGTATCCAAATAGTAAAACAAACTCATCAAATAGCAACAGACCAGCACTAGAAACAGAACAAAACAGCAAAAAAAAAACAGAAACGGAAACAACCAATTTTTGCAAGAAAACGGAAATACCAAGACTTTGAATATTCTGGCAGATTGGTGTCATTGTGGGAGATTGATCATAACTCTTTGTAGAAAATTCCAATTTTTGCACCGTAAAGTGTTTTAGAAACTAGACACACATACCTTTCCATAAATATATGATATAGAATCTAGTTCATAACTAATTGATACAGTTTAAACCGTAAAGTTATTGTTATGTCCACACCTCTATTCTGGACAGCATGTGTGTATTGAATTGTTTGACTCATATCTCATTTTCTAGCCGTTGGATCATGCTCAAATTTTTATTTATTGTTTATGGACAAGTTAGTTATACTATGTTAAAATTTGGTGATGATCCGAGTAGGAGAAGATCCTCAAATATGCAGGGGATCCGACTTTGTTTAATTTGAGTGACTATAATCTATTGCAAATTAACAAGTTTATTGAGACATCTTAGTGCTTGATATAATATAATGTACACATATATATGCTTTATATAATGTAATATATATATATATATATATATTACCTTTAATCAACGATGTTATACTGTATGTTGAATAGTCAAACTACCCAGAAGCAAAAAATAACAACAGAAGCAAAAGAAACCCCATCGATTCTACACAAAAAAGGTCACAAACGATCACTATGACTTTAACTTTTTCTTTCATAAAAAGTATGACTTTCGGACTTTGACTCTTAAATTAACATTCTCTATCTTTGATCTCAACCACTAAAGAACCGTGGCGCTTTTGTACTGTATTAAAATTTTTAAATCCATTTGCTTACAATTTGATTCTTTTTTTAGTAGGGAAAAAAGTATATATATTTGGTGCTTTTGAATTACATAGACTTTCACTTTTGCTTTTTTATATGCATGTTTCTCTATTTAGAGACAATGTATAAAAAGTTTTGATTCCTACAATTTTTTTTCAAATACAATGATCCTCCAAGCAAAACTATTTTCCAAGAGAAAATATTATGCAACATGTCAATATGCACGGACCAGCCGCCGTGAGAGCATCTAACTATTATGCAACATGTCAATATGCACGGACCAGCCGCCGTGAGAGCATCTAACTATTATACAACATGCCAATATGCACGGACCAGCCGCCGTGAAAGCATCTAACTATTATGCAACATGACAATATGCACGGATCAACCGCTGTGAAAGCATCTAACTATTATGCAGCATGCCAATATGCACGGACCAGCCGCCGTGAGAGCATCTAACTATTATACAACATGCCAATATGCACGGACCACCCGTCGTGAGAGTATCTAACTATTATGCAACATGACAATATGCACGGACCAGCCGCCGTGAGAGCATCTAACTACCATACAAATAAAAAAATAGCTTGTTTCCTCGCAAGAAACTTGAAGAATGTTCCCAACTAGTCCAAGAAATCAGTAGCAAGTTCTATTAAGCTATACGAAACAACACAATATTAATTAATTGGTAAGTTCACAAAAAATAGAAATATGAAGATCAATATTAAACAAAAAGTGCAAGAAAAACAACATAAAAATTTAGATACATGCAATATCTATATACATGCTAGTATATTCCCTGAATGTAGTTAGAAATAGAGATACTAAGAACACTAGTTGCAATACTAATATTCACTTCCAAAGAATTTATTAATTACAAGAGAAGTATGTATCATATATTATAGTTGAGGCGCAAATTCTAATAATTTATAAGTATAAATCTGGAAACCTCTGTCCATAAGTGCAGTTAACTGATCTAATTTTGAAGTTCGGTCAATCAATAAACAAGGATACCCCTGTCATGCCATCCATTTTTAAGAAATATTAGCCCACTCTTACCTGCTTATAAATTAACAAGAAGAAAAAAAACTGATTTTGAAACTTAAATGCAGCTCCAGGAAAGAAATTCACCCGATCATACCATCACAAGCGACTACATTATCCTGTCCCATAAATCAAACACATAAAAAAATGGGCAACAATAGCACGTAGATCTAAATTACGGCAGCAGAATCAAACACCTAAAAAGAACTCAAATCAAGATCTATCACGGCCACTTCCGATTTATCAAAACAAATAAAAATCACAAAAGAAAACAATCGACATTGAAAGCGATAGCGTCATATTAAAATTCAGCGAAGAGCTCAGCATATTGGAACGCAAAAATTTCAGGAAGCAGATCGAAGTCGAATGGAGAGAAAGATACCAGTTGGATTGACGAACAGTGCGATGACTTCTCGGAAGAGATGACTTTCTCCGATTCGATGGCCGGACGGAGATAGAAAGTGGCTTTCTTCCGCCTTTCTTATAGCCAATGGCCTTGAGAGAGTCGCGAGAAGGAGAGTGGGGGAGTAAGAGAGCGCGGTAGGTTGGGAGAGGAAGAGGGTGAAGTCGCGAAGAGAGAACTTGATACTTTGCTTTTGATTTTTAATATCTGGGCATAACCGATGCCTTTGACAATTTTTTTTTAAACTTGTCACGGTTCCAAGCCGTGATAAAAATTTCTTTAAACTTGTCACGGTTAAAAACCGTGATAAACATTTTAATTGTCACTTTTTATCATTTGTCACCGTCTGTAGCCGTGACAATATTTGTCACGGTCATTAGCGGTGACAAATAGCGCGGATAAAAAGGTGACAAATCGGCCATTTTGGTGTAGTGAAGCAAGTTGCCACAGTATTTTTGGGGTGAAGCCACCAATACAGCGTGCTACACACAAAACCGCTGTATCATCAACAAACACCACAACAAAACAGCTTATGAGGTATGGAACAACAAAACTCCATTAGTTTCGTACTTTCACATATTTAGATGCAAGTGTTACGTTTTGAACAATGGGAAGGATCAACTTAGAACCTTCGATGAGAATCAGATGAAGGAATATTTGTAGGATATTCCTCTGTCAGCAAAGCTTACAGGATCTTTAATAAAAGGAAGCTGACAATTGAGGAATCAATACATGTAGTGTTCGACGAACCTCACCATGATCCTACAAGAGTAAAGATATTACTCAGAATATCCAACAACTCACCATTGATAACCCTCCAACTCCTATAGAGCTTGTCGTTGACTTAGAAATCAACCCCGCAGCTGTAAGGATAGAAGTAGATGAAGCCGATGCTGTACCTGAAGCTGAAACTATAGCAACTCAAGATACAGTACGGGATGCCGAATTAGAACCCGACAGAAGATGGTTGAGAGATCACCCACAGAAGTTGATCATAGGAAATATTGATGCTAGTGTATCTACCCGTAGGAGAATACAGAGTACACAAGGAAATGTACTATGTGCATAAGAAGAACCCGAGTCTGAGATATCTCCATTTCCTCTATGGAAGTCTCTAGCTGAACTTAGAAGACTTAACATGTGCACTATCGATGTATTCTTAGCTCAATCTGAACCTGTTTCCACCAAAAAATATCTAGACAATTCTCATTGGATTACATCTATGGAAGAAGAGCTTAATGGTTTCAAAAGAAACAATGTATGGTATCTAGTACCCAGACCTACGCATCAATCTGTAACTGGAACTAAATGGGTAGTTAGAAACAAGAAGGATGGAAATGGTCTTATTATCAGAAACAAATTCTGTCTAGTCGCACAAGGCTACAGATAGGAAGAAGGCATAGACTACGATGAAACCTTTGCCCCTGTTGCCATACTAGAAGCCATTAGGATATTTCTAGCCTTTGCCGCCTATAAGAGCTTCATTGTGTATCAAATAGACGTCAAGAGTGCATTCCTGAATGGAGACCTTGCCGAAGAAGTCTATGTTGAACAACACCAGGGTTTGTCAACACAGAAGGTGGAGACCTTGTATACATGCTAAGGAAAGCGTTGTATGGACTTAAGCAAGCCCCTAGGGCGTGGTATGAGACCTTGTCCCTGTATCTAACCAATAATGGATTTGAGAAAGTTGTTGTGGACAAGACCGTATTTAAAATACAGGAAGGTGATGACCTCCTGATGGTTCAGATATATGTAGATGATATTATATTTGGTTCAACTAACCTTTCTTTATGTCAAAGGTTCTCTCATCTCATGCAAAGTAAATTTCAAATGAGTATGATGGGAGAACTTAGTTATTTCCTAGGATTGCAGGTAAAATAGTTGCCTACAGGGATATTCATCAACCAGGAAAAATACAGCAAGGAGCTTATTGTGCGGCGATTTATTCGCCATAATAGGCGATCGGCGACCTCCCAGAAAAGTCAACCATAGAAGACAAACTCCGGACGAACGCCTAGAGTTCGGCATAATGCAGCGATCGTCTTTTGGTAACCAGCGATCGTCTTTTGGTAACCAGCGATCGCCTTTTGGTAACCAGCGATCGGCTTTTGATAACCAATGATCGTCTTTTTGGTAATCAAGATCGTCTTTGAAGAACGGACCAGAGGCGATCGTCTCATGCCACGTGGGGATCCAGCATCCGTCAAAGTCGTCGAAGACCGAATCTTGGACGATGGCCCACCCGCGGATCTTTAAAGGATACCGACAAATAGGATCATTGACCCCAACCTGTCACCTACCACACCTACCGACAAGGCCGCCGAAAGGTACGAAGTGGGCCCTCCTCAGACAGCGATTCGCAACGCGTGCTGGCTTCCCATTGGTTCACCCAGCTGGCCTCTAACTGCAACCTCGGACCTCAAGGGAACAGGCCCACGTGACGGGACGATCGACCGTTTATTTTAATATAGAAAACGGCGATCGCCCGTGATCGCCTGAGGGATCCCAACTACCTTGTCCCCTATAAATAGAGGACTCACTGTTGCGGCCAGGAGAGAGGCGAATTCTACTACGAATTAAGTGCAAAATACACACCAAAGAGAGAATCAAAGGCTCTTTTGGCAAACACCTCTACATTCATAGTGATATTCATACACATTCATCATATATCCTAAGCAAGAACTCACAGATTCATCCATCTGGTTCTTCCGGCAATCTACGCGCTCTAAAGCCTAGATAACTAGAAGCTTTTACACTCCTTGTATTAGATTCTAACATTAATATTTGTACTGACAAGATATTTATTAATAACATCTCGCGAGAGCATTCAAGCCCGGGATTAACAACCCCGGCAAATCTTGTGTTATCTATTTTCCCACGGAAGTGTTCTCGCATTTGTTTGTTACTCGATCATTCCAGCAATACTATCTCCGGATAATATTTTGGGTAACAAAAATTGGCGCTAGAAGAAGGGGAATCTAAACCTTCATTTTTATTCCTACCGTCTCGAAGAACACTCACTGTTCTCCGGACATATACTTGAAGAAACACTCACTGTTCTTCAATAGAAAAACCTTCAGAAAATGACATCAGCAACAACCTCCAAGAGGGCCACCCTGAGATCTGCCGGAAATCTTATTCCGGCGAGGACCGAATCCCAGCCCACGGCGGAAGGCGACCGTGGCGACGCTAGGCTCTCACTCCCGCCCCCGAGGGACGGTTCTAGCCTCTCACTCGATCAGTTCCAGACATCGAGCAGTTGAGGAGGCTATAGCCATCCTCGTGGCAGCGGAGGGCCCACGATACGCCCACCATCACCGTCGGCTAACCGGCAAGCAAACTAAGCTCAAGGGGATCTATGTTGAGAAATCGACAGAAAGCCCCGAGCCGCAGGGAAGGCTCTCGTAAGGCGGGACGATTCCATCTTCACCGCCTAGGAGCGATCCTCATGGCGACACTGGCACTCGGGCCCAGTAGAGACATCGGTATCCGAATCCTTTACCAGAGTTCGGCGGATCCGACTCCCAAGAGACAGACTCCAACGAGCCCCTGCCGCCCAAGAAGGGAACCCTCAGCGGGAGATCGTCGTTCACCACGGGGCCGAGGATCGCACACGATCGCCTTGGTTCGCGCTCGAGAGTCAATCGGCGAAAGGCCGGACGGCGATAGCCGCCATACAACGCCAAACGATGAGATGAGGGCGCTCATGGAAAATGGGGCAAGCGCCCAGAGATCGATCATTGGATCAAGCGAACCACTCACGACTCGCATCGAGCTCGCCCGACCCAACCAACGATCAATCCCCCACAAACACCTTTATACGAGGGGAAATCGGATCCGGAAACCCACTTAAGCAAATTCCGGATCTACATGACCGGATGCGGGGCTTCAGATGCGACAAAATGTCGTATGTTCCCGTTAACTCTGGGCGATCTCGCCCACAGATGGTACACCTCACTAACATCTCGCTCAATCAATTGCGTTGAGAAGCTAGCGAACGACTTCACGTCATACTTCGCCGCCAAAGTCGCTCGCCCGGAAGGTCCTCACCGCATGATGAAAATCAGGCAGGGGAAGGATGAATCGGATGAGGATTACATCGACCGGGTAGACGAGATTGTCCTCACCGGTGAGCCCGTCAGCGACGAGATCGCTCTCAACTCAGTTATGAGCGGATTCCACGGACGCTCGCCCATGTTCAGGCACCTCACAAAAGATATCCCCCCGACCTACTCGATCTTCCGCAACAAAGCCGCCGGTTTCCTAGCCAGACAGAGGATGCTCTCACTCCGCTTAGAAGAGGGACCATCCGAAGAAGGAAAAGCACCCTCCCATGTCCAGAAGAAGGCGGTCGCCAAGCCCAGAAAGGCGATCGCCAAGCCGCCTGGCGAGTTCAAAGCCTTCGAGGATGTAGAAGTCCACCTTCTTCACAACCTCAACTTATCTCCGGCCCACATCTTCAACGCGATCAAGGGTCGCGAGTGGCTTTCCAAGCCAAAGCCAATAAGGGACCACGGTCACCTAGACCGTAGCAAATTCTGTGCCTATCATAAGAGTCCCGGCCACAACACTAGCCAATGCCGCGACCTCCTCAGACAGCATCAAGCGTTTGTTGAGGAAGGCAAACTGGACAACTTGGTCACCAAGCCGGAACCAAGGACGGAAAGGACCGGAGGGCGCGAACGCCGGCAACACGAGAGAACTCCTCCCAATCCGGTCGCCAGAATCGAGCATGAGCCGGAATACTCTGATGATTCGGTCCCACCGATCAACTCTGGCGGCCGGTCAACATGCTTCAGCAGAGGTGGAAACCTCGGGGTCTTTCCCCGGTTTCCACCATGTCGAACAGAAACGAAAGGCCGAGCCGAGGGCATTCGCCGGGGTCCACGTCGTTGTACCTCCGGAACCGACCATCTCTAGAGACGCACTCATCACCTTTTCCAACAAGGACAGGAAGGAGTGCAATGTCCCAAAGAGGATGCACTAGTGATCTCGCTTGCATCCTTGGGAAGACGGTCGATCGCGTGTTGGTCGACAATGGGAGTTTTTGCAACATCATATTCAAATCCGCCCTAGACCAACTCGGCAACCTAATCAAATTCATCAAGCCTTTCGACACCGTGCTTCAAGGGTTCGGCGACAACACAGTCCAAGCCTACGGGAGGATCAAGCTCTCTGTTGAGCTAGTATGCTTTTATGATCCCAAGGTTAGGATAACTAGGAACCTAAGCTTTGTAATCATAGATAGGCCCAGCATCTATAATGGGTTCCTAGGTCGCCCCTTTTTAGAAACCTTTGAGGCGGTCGCCTCATCTTTCTTTTACTGTATCAAATTCCCCACCGCCGATGGGACGGTCGGTACTGTAAAAGGAGATCAGCTAATGGCAAAGAGATGTTTGAGTTACTCCTATGTTGTTACTTCTTTCAATACTTCCCATACTATATGTAACATTGATGCGACCGACGATCAACCCATGGAGATCGACGAGCCTGACACTTCGTACCAACCCGACTCAGGGGACGCCGTCTCTCATCGAGTGACGGACGGCATCGAGCCAAGGATCGGTTTCGAGCCAAGCCTCGACATCGATCCTAGGACCGAGTCCGGAGATCGTACCAAACGAGAGGCGACCGTTCCTGTCGAAGAGTTGGAAAGTATTACGATGGATCCGGATCATCCAGAACGGGAAGTACAGATCGGCGCGAGCATCGACCACGAATTAAAGGGGGATCTGATCAACTTGCTACGTAGGAACATCGGAGTCTTTGCCTGGTCGCATCAAGATATGGTTGGCATAAGTCCCGAACACGCTTGCCATTATCTGAAGATCGACCGGGCGATGAAGCCTGTTCACCAGAAGCGTAGGAAGTTCGGTCCCGAGAAATACCCGGCGCTCGACATAGAAGTCCAGAAGTTACTCAACAACAAATTGATCGGAGTATCCACAGACGAACCACAGTGGGTTGCCAACGCGGTGCTCGTCAAAAAGCCAACTGGCTCCTGGAGATTATGCATTGACTTCACCGACCTCAACGCGGCATGTCCAAAGGATCACTTCCCGATGCCTCATATCGATCACCTGGTCGATAGCACGACAGGTTGTGAAATGATGTCGTTTATGGACGCCTTCGCCGGATATCATCAGATCCCAATGGCGGAGGAAGACATAAAACACACATCTTTCCACACAGAAAAAGACATATACTTTTGGGTCAGAATGCCGTTCGGCTTGAAAAACGCAGGGGCGACCTACCAGCGATTAGTCAACAGGATGTTCGCCGATCAGATCGGCAAGACCATGGAGGTCTACATTGACGATATCGTAGTCAAAAGCCTCAAGAAGGAAGATCATCTCAACGATCTCGCCGAGACGTTCGCCATCCTTGAGAAGTTTAACATGAAGCTGAACCCCAAGAAATGCAACTTCGGGGTGGGCTCCGGGAAGTTCCTGGGGCACATAGTGAGCCAAAGGGGGATCGAGGCGAACCCCACCAAGATACAAGCGATCCTTGACATGCAGGAACCGTGAAACATCAAGCAGGTGCAACGCCTCACAGGTTGTCTAGCCGCCCTCAACCGTTTCATATCACGGCTCGGCGATAAAAGCAAGCCTTTCTTCACGACCATCAAGAACAAGAAGTTCGCATGGACGAAAGAAAGCCAGATAGCATTCACCAAGATAAAGGAATATCTATCTAACCCCCAGATCCTGGCAAAGCCGATCCCCGGTGAAAAATTATTCCTTTACTTGGCGGCCTCGGAGGTCGCGCTGAGTGCCGTTCTGGTGCGAGCAGAGGGGCAAGCCCACTTGCCGATCTAATACGTTAGCCAGGCGCTCCACGACGCTGAGACACGTTACACACCATTGGAGAAGATCGCCTACGCCCTTGTCATGAGTGTACGAAAGCTGAGAGCTTACTTCTTCGATCACCAAGTGGAGGTCCTAACCACTCTACCTCTAAGACAAGTCCTGCACCGACCGGACACCAACGGGCAACTCCTCAAGTGGTCGCTGGAGATCGCCCAATACTGTATCACTTACGCTCCTCGCACGGCGATCAAAGGCCAAGCTCGCGGACTTCGTGGTGGAATTAACGTTCCCTCACGGTCAGACTCAGTCGGCCGACCCGCCTGGAAATTATACGTGGATGGCTCGGCGACCAATGCGAGAGCAAAGGCGGATTGTCCTCATTAGCCCCGACGGTCAGAGTTTCACAAATGCTGTGCGTTTCGGTTTTCGTGCGACCAACAATGAAGCTGAATACGAAGCTCTGGTAGGCGGGCTTGATCTAGCCCTCGCCCTGGATGTTCGACGCCTCCATATCTTCATGGACTCCCTTTTGGTCGTAAACCAAGTCAAGGGAGAATATGAGGCACGCGCGAATGATGGTCAAATACCAAGAGCCGGTCGCTGAAATGTGCACAAAATTTGAAGAAGTACTAATCGAACAAGTCCCGAGAGAGCACAACTCCCAGGCCGATGCTCTTTCCAAGCTAGCATCATCGGATGGGGCAGCCGACTTCTCCAACATCCAAATCACAAAGTCAGCAAGGCCGACGATCGACAGGAATTTGGTTACCACGATCGCCATCGCCGAAGAGAATTGGATGACTCCGTTCATAAAATACTTAAAGGACGGAACGGTCCCTGACGACCGTGTTAAAGCTCGCCAACTCCAGCTTCGTGCGACCAGGTATACCCTATTGGACGATCGGCTTTACAAGCGAGCCTTCAGCCTTCTCCTCCTCAAGTGTATTACACCGGAGGAAGGTCAGCTCCTTTTAGCTGAGATCCATGATGGGATTTGTGGAAACCACGCGGGCGGGCGAGCCCTCATCCATAAGACAACCAGACAAGGGTTTTTCTGGCCATCACTTCGGAAAGATGCGATCGCCTATGCCAGATCGTGTCATAGGTGTCAAATAATGGGCCCCAACATTAAACTATCACCCGAACAGCTCACCTCCATGTATAGCCCTTGGCCATTTGCGCAATGGGGCATCGACCTAATAGGTCCCTTGCCGACGGCTCCAGGAGGCTGTAAATTCGCCATCGTTGGGGTCGACTATTTCACCAAATGGGCTGAGGCCGAACCGCTCAACAAGATCGGCCAAGAGCAGGTGATCAAGTTTATATGGAAAAACGTCATATGCCGATTCGGTTTGCCCCAGGCCATCATCTCCGACAACGGGAAACAGTTCGACGGCTTAGAAGTCATGCAATTCTGTGAAAAGTGGGGAATCAAAAGGTTATTCTCAGCGCCCTATCACCCTCAGACGAACGGGCAGGTAGAGGCAGTAAATAAGATCCTCAAACAAACGATCAAAGCACGACTCGAGTCCAGGCAAGGACGGTGGGCGAGCGAGCTCCCAGACGTTTTGTGGTCCTACCGGACGACGACCCGCAATTCAACCGGCGAAACCCCATTCGCCCTTACCTTCGGAACAGAAGCGGTGATTCCTTCGGAGATCGCCGTCCTCAGCCATCGAACCGAACAGGAGATGACGGCCGACAACGATGTAGCCCGACGAATCGACCTAGACATGCTCGAAGAAAGACGGATGACCTGAGAAATGAAGAACGCAATCCACAAAAGGAGAGCCGAGAAGTTCTTCAATTCAAAGGTCAGAGAAAGAAGATTTCAAGTGGGCGATCTCGTCCTTAAGAAGATCCAAGCCCACACGGGCGTTTTTGGTCCGAACTGGGAGGGACCTTTCAGAGTGTCCAGATGGCTAACCAAAGGAGCCTACGAACTGGAACATCCTGACGGTACTCCGGACCAATATCCCTGGAACGCCGTGCATCTGAAAAAATACTATCAGTAATAAATTTGTACTCGATTTCAATGATGTACAAGGAATATAATGAGATTTTTGTTATCCCATCTATTATGGCGATCGCCCCACCAGGCATCGCATATCACCGACGATCGCTGATCACGACGATCCTAGGTAAAATTAATGCAGCCATGGTCCTGGAGGTCGATGGAACCGACAGCTTCGCCCATGCAAGGTTCCTTTGGGCTGAGATCGTCCACCCTTCGTTTAAATACGAGGTCGACGTAGCCGAAGGACCCTCCAAAATAATCAGTAGGCGCGATCGCACGTTCTCAAGGTACATCATCTAACATGGTGAACCCGAACAATGCGACGTGCCGTTACCCCCGTCTCAACGTACACCGTCGAGGATCGCCATCTTCATGGCGGGCCGAGGTGGAAGCAGAGCTGACAAGCCGCGGACGTGGTGTCGAATAAGCTGACAAACACTCTGCGCAAGGACTCCTCCAGACCGAGATCGCCCGCCTTTCGTTTTAACACAAGGCAGGCGTAGCCTAACGGAGGACCCTCACGAAAAGTAAGTCGCAGGATACACGATATCCCTCGCACACGAAGACACGATTGGGGAGATCGGTCCATCGAACACCCCAACCACACATGACTCTTCAGAATCGGCGAAATGAAGATAGCTCGCCAAACAGACTAGTCTTTGTTTCCTTACTTACAATAAGTGAACAAAAACAAGGGGGCAGGGATAGGTCGAGCTACTCTCAAATACGATCGAACAAAGAGGAACCATACTCGATCGGCTTCGCTCAAAAACATGCAGGGCGATCAAGGTCGTCCGACAAAAATTACAAGTAAGAATTCCAATTCAAAACATGCCAACACTCTCAACACTCAGACGATCGGCCAAATGAACAAAAAGTCGAAAGCAAACATACACGTACTCGTAAAAATTGCGCGCAAACAGTCAAAGGCGATCGCATGTAATACATTACACAGAATGAAAAAAGGAATATTTTATTCATAACACAAGCCTCATACATTTCAAGGCCCGAAGGCATTACAACAAAAAGTACAAGTTACGGAGGAAAAACAAAAATGCCTCTCAAGGCCCCGCCTGCTGGTCTTCGCCCTCGGGTTGCGGATCGGCTTGGGCACCCCCATTGGCCTCGGGATGAATGAGTTTGCCGGTATACCAACTCAAGTCGATCCCGAGGTCGAAAAAGTCAAGGATCGGCTGAGAGAATTCTGGATGCAGAGGATGCTTGAGGACATAGGATCTGAAGTTTTCCATCAGGGGACCGATCTCGACCCCTGCCTTTTTAGCGGCTCGAACAGCGTCAGCATAGGCTAAGTAGTAAGCGAACTCGCCGACGTGCCCGACGTTAAGGTAGGGATCGACCTCGATCGCCTTCAGCTGCCCCTTCAGATCCGCCGCCGTCTTCTCGACCTCCACCAGTTCGGCTGCCTTGGCAACATTCTCGCCCCTGGCCTTCTCCAGCTCTCTCTTCGCCGCCTCCAGCTCGCCACTGAGCCGATCCACCGCAGCCTTCAGCCCGGTCGCCTCCTCCTGCGAAGCCTCGAGCTTCTGGCGAGTTTCCTTCTCCTTATTACATGACCGATCGGCAGCCTCCTTGGAGCGGCTCAGCTCCTGCTTCAATCGGTCCACATCACCTTGCTTGATTTGGCGGTCTCCTCATACTCTTTCTCCATAGACCGGATCCGGTTGGCATCCTCGATATTTCTATTCCGGGCGGTCTCGAGTTCGCGATGGAGATGAGCAGTGGAGGGTCGCCCCTCAAAATCCCGAGCAGCTTGGACGGCCATCGTCGCCGTCTCAAGAGCGTGGCAACGGCCGCCGCATGGCGTCTCGGATCGCCGACGAGCGATCGCATCAAGGTCGGTCGTCCAAGCCTTGGGCAGAGAAGTGATTGCCTGGCGAACGTAAGCAGGGACTTCGAGGGAACCTTGCGGAGCCTTGCTCGACAGAAAGTCCAGCACCATGGGGGCGACGTCCGGGTCGGCGAGACGAACCCTGCAGCGCAAACCAAGGAAACCAAGGAGTTAGCCCATACCATGCTCAGAATGCCTAACTCAGAAAATTTTTGACCCACTCTTACCTATTTACCAGCTCGGGATCGCGTCCGAAAAAAGGCTTGCCCCGGGATGTTTCCGCATCGGCGATCGCCATCTTCTTCGCCGAGCTGCCAGATGACCGGGGGCCGGAGACCGTGGGCTTGGGGACAGATCGCTCCATCATCGGGATGGCGGAGATAGGAGCCGCAGCGACCGGAGGCTCAAGAATCGATACATCCGCCTCAGAGATCGTCGGGGACTCCGACCTCCACCTCTTGCGGCGTTTGAGCTGTTCCTCTCCCTCGACCACCGGCTTGGCGACTGGCGCCTCAGCGGGTCTCGTCACCGGGGCAGGGTGAGACGTCGTCGCAGGAACGCGACCAGTCTGCTTGCCCAACTTAAGGCGACCAAGAACTCCCAGGTCCGACATAGCTATCTCTGGCGGAGGTTCGGCAATTCGGGGAAAATAAGCCTCTGTCAAAGAAAAGATACAAACAAGTTAGACAAAACAAAACGACCTCTTGGAGACGATCGTCAAAGAAAGGAAGCACCAATTAAACTCATACCTTGGACTTTCAAGTGACGGGGGTAGCAAAACAAACGAGCCCCCAACCGATGAGCTTCGGTACCAAGCGATCGAACGTCAATAAAGGAGTTCGGCAAAGCACGGATCCGCTCCCAAACGATCAAGAAATCGAATGGAAGATCGTCGATCGCTGGAACGAGAGGTCCTGCAAAATGAAAACAAAATTAGATCAGTCCAAGATAAGCTCAATCAAGGGGAGAGTTTAAATCCTTACTCGGATTCCTCTCCCGGAAAATGGTGGGAATCTCCAACTCCTCATTCGGCATGTCACTCGACGCCGATCGCCATGCCCCGCCGACCCAACACCATTTAGCCAGGTCGCCCTTGGTCTTATTCGGCACGCCGAGGACCACTCTCCCGAGTCGGCCCTGGATATGATGACCGCCGATCGACCCTTTCTGCGCAACCAATTTAAACAAATAATTCATCTCAGTAGCGATAATGTGACGGAATAACCGGTGACCGCCAAACAAGATCAACGTGCAGATGATCTGCAGCCAAGCGTTCGGCGTCAGTTGAAGAGGCGCCAAATTCCAGGCGATCAGCAAATAGGAGACGGCGAATGGCAACGGGAATCGCAGACCCGCCTCCATAATCATCTCGTTGACGGCGACCATATCCTGGGGCGGTTGGTCGGCGCGCTCATTCTCCAAAGGCACGTGAAGGGAAACGTCAGAGGGGATGTGATATTTGGCCCTCCAGCGGCTCAGGTCTTTCTTGGTCGCCGTACTCCGGATCTGTCCGAGAGTCCACGGAGACGGGACGGCAGCCTGAAAGACCGTCCGATTCACATGTTCGTAAGGGTGAGCGGCGGTGTAGGCCTCGAAATCGAATTCCGGATAGGGTCCAGCGATCGTTTCCATCATCTGAGCAAAAGCCACATAGGCGGGGCCGAATCTGCTTTCTCTTTCCCATGCCTCCCGCACCAAATCGTCCTCATCCACCGGCGAGCCCCCCTGCTCCACCGTCGCCGCCGTCCTCGCCACCTCGGCCTCGTTGAAAAGTTTTTCGAGTTCTTCGGGTGCAATCCCCGCTCGAATAGCTTCAGCGGCCGTCTCCATATCCATTCTAACGGGAGCCTCCTCCCGTTCAGGCGACGCGGCGGTAGCGGAAGTGCTTCCGGTCTCGAAGGTTTTCGATCCTCCCGACATAATAGAAAGTAAAGAGAGGGAGAAGGTTAATTTTTTCTTACCTAGACAAGAGAAGGAGGTCGGCGCAAAAGCTCCGGAAATTTCTGCAGAAATTCGGCTATGGATATTAAGGGCGCGTAAAAAGTGAAGGAGAAGAAACCCTCCCCTTTTTATAGAGGGGGACGAGGGCCTAAGTGCAAATAGGAGAAACCTCGGGGGCTGAATCACAACCGTCACGTGGGGACGCATTAAATGCGGCCCTCGAATCCCGCGTACGCGTCTTTTCGAGGGCATGCCAGCCGACAGGTCTGACAAACCGTCGGATTCCCCCAACAGCGGCACGACGCGTGTCCCAGCCACTTTTGGAAGGCCCGCCTTCTTTTCCCGCTGCTCCCGACGCGAAAGAAGGTCGTCCATATTTGAATTCAGGTCGGCTGGTCGTTTAAAACATCGGCGATCGCCAACAGTGCCACCTCACCCCGTGTTTTCAACATCGAGGCGAGCTGGGGGGCAATTGTTGTGCGGCGATTTATTCGCCATAATAGGCGATCGGCGACCTCCCAGAAAAGTCAACCATAGAAGACAAACTCCGGACGAACGCCTAGAGTTCGGCATAATGCAGCGATCGTCTTTTGGTAACCAGCGATCGTCTTTTGGTAACCAGCGATCGCCTTTTGGTAACCAGCGATCGGCTTTTGATAACCAGCGATCGTCTTTTGGTAACTGGCGATCGTCTATGAAGAACGGACAACAGGCGATCGAAACATGCCACGTGGGGAACCAGCATCCGTCAAAGTCGTCGAAGACCGAATCTTGGACGATGGCCCACCCGCGGATCTTCAAAGGATACCGACAAATAGGATCATTGACCCCAACCTGTCACCTACCACACCTACCGACAAGGCCGCCGAAAGGTACGAAGTGGGCCCTCCTCAGACAGCGATTCGCAACGCGTGCTGGCTTCCCATTGGTTCACCCAGCTGGCCTCTAACTGCAACCTCGGACCTCAAGGGAACAGGCCCACGTGACGGGACGATCGACCGTTTATTTTAATATTGAAAACGGCGATCGCCCGCGATCGCCTGAGGGATCCCAACTACCTTGTCCCCTATAAATAGAGGACTCACTGTTGCGGCCAAGAGAGAGGCGAATTCTACTACGAATTAAGTGCAAAATACACACCAAAGAGAGAATCAAAGGCTCTTTTGGCAAACACCTCTACATTCATAGTGATATTCATACACATTCATCATATATCCTAAGCAAGAACTCACAGATTCATCCATCTGGTTCTTCCGGCAATCTACGCGCTCTAAAGCCTAGATAACTAGAAGCTTTTACACTCCTTGTATTAGATTCTAACATTAATATTTGTACTCGACAGTATATTTATTAATAACATCTCGCGAGAGCATTCAAGCCCGGGATTAACAACCCCGGCAAATCTTGTGTTATCTATTTTCCCACGGAAGTGTTCTCGCATTTGTTTGTTACTCGATCACTCCAGCAATACTATCTCCGGATAATATTTTGGGTAACAACAGAGCTTCTCAACAAGTTTGTAATGAATAGCTCCAAATCATCTTCAACCCCCATGAGCACTTCCGTGCAAATTAGTGCTGATGAAGCTGGGAAGCCGGTTGATCAATCATTCTACAGGAAGCTAATTGGCTCACTCCCGTACCTAACAACTAGTAGGCCCGATATCCAGTTTGCTGTAGGAATGTGTGCGCGATATCAAGTAGCACCTAAAGAATCACACTTCATAACAACCAAATGAATCCTGAAATACGTCAAAGGAACAGTCAATGTAGGACTGTGGTATCCTAAAGAAGGCGGATTCGATTTAGTTGGATACAGCGACTCGGATCTCAGAGGCTGCAAGCTAGATAGGAAGAGTACAATCGGTACTTGTCACTTTCTTGGACGTAGACTTGTATCTTGGTTCAGTAAGAAGCAATTGACAAACTCGCTTTCCACAGCTGAATCAGAATACTATGCTGCTGGTAGTTGCTGTATGCAGATTCTTTGGATGCAACAACAGCTGTCAGATTATGGAATCACTGTCAAGGAAACACCCATTATGTGCGAAAGTACGAGTGCAATTGCAATAACGCACAACCCTGTATTGCACTCGCGCACTAAGCATATGCATATGAAGCATCACTTCATTAGGAATCATGTTGAGAACAAGGATATTCGGTTCGAGAAAGTTCATACAAATATCCAATTAGCTGACATCTTTACCAGGCCTCTCGGCACAACAAGATTCTATATGCTTCGACAAGAATTGGGATTGCTACAGCCTGACTCCCTGTAAGTTTTTTTTAATGCTTTTACTCAACAATTAAGGGGGAATGCTGTAAGACCCACGAATACAGTATCCACCGTTAATTATATGTACACTCAGATAATCCGAACAGCATTGTAGGAACAAAAATACATATACTTATCCTACAGCTGACGTGTGCAATAATTAAGGGGGAATACAGTATGACGCGTGAATACAGCAGTAATCCGAAAGTCGTTGTATGGAATTGAATCCCGTATGTACCTTTTAAAGGGGAACGCTGTATGTACACGGATACAACACATACTATGGAATTCAATTAATATTATATTCTAATATTATATTTATTTCAAAACAGATTTAAGTCCATGTGTCCTCTTTTAAATCAAACGTCTTTTGTATTAAATGCTTTGCACGACATCTGGATTATTTTATCTCAAACGCCTTGATTTTTCAAATTATTTCATAATTTCTCACTGCCGTTTTGGGCAATAAGGGAAGTCGATACGTCAGATATGGGACCCGCTCTCATTTCAAAATCAGATGGATAAGATGTACCCGTTACACTCAGTCCATCCTGTTTATTCATTTTAGACGACAGTTCCCATCCCTTAGATCTGACCGTTCACTGTCTGGAAACCCTAAATCTTCACACCGCCCACTATAAAAAGGAGTGTTTTTGCCCCTTTTGACTTTTTACGCTTTCTGCAAATTAAACGAGTCTTTGAGCAAATAGCCTACATTTCTCACTACAATCTTACTATGATTTTCTTTGAATCTCACTTACTTTTCTTCAAGAAACTACTATGGCATCATCACAAACTTCCTCCCCATCTCTCAAGAAGACCGCCACCATGATTGACGGAAGGATCTTTTCCAGGTCAGTGGTTGTTGAGTGTGTTCACGCCGAAGGAGATGATGTTGAAACCATGGAGATTATTGTTTCAAGGATTCGTCAACAAGGCCTTTATCGCCTTGGAAGCGACACCACTGAGTGCTATGATGCGCAAGTGGTTGAAGAATTTTACCTCAACGCCTCTGTTCATTTCTTCTCTCTTGCACAGGGAGGAAACGTCGCTGACATTTCTGTCACCATCCGCGGAGTGGAGATCTGCGTGGACCAATAGTTACTGCAAAACCTGTATAGGCTACCTGTTGATGGCCTATCTATGGAGGAGCTTGAGACTTTTGGGTCTGAAGAAGTTCTCACCAAATATTGGGGTTTATTCACTGGTTCAGCATTGGACGAGAATGTTCATGCTTCATGCCACAAGAAATGCTTTTGCCTTCCATTTGTTTACTTACACGATTTCTGTTGTCATGTGATTGAAAACAGAACAGGTGCTTTCGAGATATGCACCAACCTGAGATTTCGAATGATGGTTGCCATCATGTCCTGCGAGAAGGTCAACTGGTGCCAGATTGTCCTCAAAAGGTTGCAGGAAGAAGTCTCTAAACCTGCCTCTCAGAAAAAGTCTTTTAGTCTGTTTCTTAATAATATTCTGACAAAGTGCGGTGTTCCGCAAGCAAAGGAAGCATAGAAAATTAATTCACGAAAATATGTTGGAGGATCCAGGCCCTCCGTCTTCAACAAGAAACATCTGATTGTGAACAGGCCATTTGTCCGAACTTTACCCCTTTCTGCTGATCCAAGGGACAGGATTCTGAAGTCCGAGAGCGACGAGACGTCAAAGAAAAGGAAGAGATCTCACAGCAAAACTCCCGTTGCTGGTGAGAAGCCGAAAAGGAAGCTAACGAGGCTTACAAAAGTTAAGACTACATAGATTATAGCAATCTCAGTAGATGCTCCTTCGACGGCCCAACCCACTGAAACAATCCCTCAGGGCGCAACCCCTGCGGACGAAATAACTGCTACTATCGAGACAGTAGATCCCGATCCATTGGCGGCGACAAGGTACACACAGTTATTTGCCATCTTGAAAGACTCTGGCGAGTCAGCTGCCTCTTTGGAGCCAATAGCCACAACTCCTGAACGGGAACCCACACCCGTAAGGGATCCATATACCCTCAGGGTACCAACCCCTGTACGGGATCGCTCTCCAATACAGGAACCCACACCTGTAGTGGATCCCTTTCCTACAACGGACCCATGCGTTGTACGCATCCCCTCTTCGGACTCCATCATTAACAAAACTTTGTTATCTGTGCACATTGAATAGGCATACGACCGTTTTGTTCAATAGAAAGCATACAGGCTTGCTCCGTACGAAACTTTGTACAATTGGAGTGATTGGAGTGAAGAAACTTTGTACATAGACTCTCAAAATGTTGAAGTCCTGATCCAATGGGACAACCTTTGCTGCAAGGAGCTGATTTCGAGCCATCTAATGGACAAAGCTGATGCTCGAAAGAAAGGGAAATCTCTGTCCGTATAAACACTTCCTATCATTCCAAAAACTGACCACGACTCAGACGAGGATGACGACACCTTCCAGGCTGGTCTAAGGATGAGCCGTGAAGAAGCGATAGAACATGAATTCTCAAGAACACAACATCAACAAGGAGAAGGGACATCAAGTCACCATCAGTCCCCTTCCAAACAGCAACAAACTGTTCAAGACGGCAAGGAATCAGTCCCTCTTGTCGTGGAGGAACAAACAGTTTCACAACAGGCAACCGAGCCTGTCACCGATGACCAAGCCCGCGCCATCCCGCAAGAGGAATCAGTCCCTCTACGGGAGCAGGCGGAAGCTGAGAGACAACAAGAGGAATCAGTCCCTCCTGTACCCATGTCTACAGAAACCATTTCAGAACAGGAAGAAATAGTTACCCCTATCGCTGATCAGTCCGAACAGTCGCAAGCTGAGACAGCTCCTGCTGCCCCTGCACCTTCACCCATTGAAGTGGAATCCGACGGCGGTTTCTTACCTAAGGATGAACCACAACAGCCACGATCTCATGTGGTCGTCAGACATCTAAATGGAGCTGAAGACGTTGCAAAACCCGATTCACCCAGAACAGTAGAGAGGAACGGGCAACTGTATGCTCTAGGCCGCTAAACTATTTTCCTGCAGGATGGTGTATATGCCATTCATAGTGTTGAGAAAGAAATTAACTAGTTGCATGAGACAGGCATCGACGAAATGACTGGTGTCAAGCGCGAAGTATCTAAAGTGGAAGAAGCCTTCCGCATTCTGCCCACCGTCATGAGGAAATCTCTCAATAAACTTCAACAGCGCCAGGAGCAAATTCTCTTGGAAGAACAGGCCAAGCTGCGCCTCTCAGAAGCCAAGACTATGTCTGCTCTTCAGGAAATAGGATCCCACCTTCGAGGCAATGACAAAAAGATTGATGATATGTCCCTAGTGCTCAAATCACTAAAATGTAAAGTTTTGAGACCAAACAGGATAATGCAATGAAAATCCTGGAATGCCTAGATGAGAAGGTCTCTTACCTTGATGAGGCCAAAAAGGGGGGAAGAGGCTAGAGAAGCTACAAAGATATTGAGACTGGAACATGAAAAGGAGTGTGAATCTGCAATAGAGGACATCATTACTGCTGCAATTACCCGATTGTCATCTCCTGCTCATACTGTTAGGATACAGGGTGCTCGTCCTGAATTCCACGATCCAAAATTGCCTTGGAAAAACCTTATGCAGAAGCCATCGGTGATAAATCTCCCGGCCAACAGACAACCAACAGCCGATGAGATAAAAGATCGGAGGAAAAATGAACTGTTAAGATACTTTGTACTTCTTATCAGGGAATCCCCCTTATTTAATAGTTGTAAAACACTGCAGGAAGCTGTCGAGGAATTCAAGAAGTGACTGGACGAAGGAAATCTCCCCCTACAGCTCTAGTTAAAATCCAAACACAGGAAATGAGATCTAGTTACCCACCCGGAAGACTGGATCCTTGTTTTCAATAAATCAGCTGAAGGAAGTGTTAGGCGTATTTTTATACGCTTATTTATCATTATTTTGTAGTATTTTGGAGAGTGAAATCGTCTAAATGAGCTTTTAATGCCTTAATTTTGTATGATTGACAGGAAATTGAAGTCCGGAAGCTAAAACGAGGCAAAACGGGCGAAAACGGCAAATCTGGACTCTGAGCCGCGGCACAAGGACTATGAACCGCGGCACAGGAAGACACCACCAAGGCGAGTAAATCAGTACTCGTGCGCGGCACAGCCCAGGTGAGCCGCGGCACAGAAGAATTAATTAACGCCCAGGCATTCAGCTGAAGGCGATGTGCCGCGGCACAGGTTTAGTGCGCCGCGGCACACTTGGCGGTTTTTGTATGTCCGCGCGGATTTTGAGCTGTTTCGAAGCCAGTTTTCGACCGACTAATACGGACGCGATTTGGAGGATATGTTGAGCTATAAATAGGGTTTAAGACCCTAATTAAATCATCTTTGGATCTTTAATCTTGGAGGGCTTAAGCTTGGAGACGGCAGAAGAAGAGGGAAGCAGAAGACTTCAAGGGCAGAAGGCGGAAGCTGAAGAACGGAGGAATCCGAGCTTCATCTGCGTTTGAATTTTATGCTTTCGTTTATTTATTCTGTATTTTCAGTTTTTAGTATGTCAGGCTAAAGCCCTAATCTAGGGTTTTGATGAAACCTTTGTTTTGATGAATTGATTTAGATTATCCAATTTATTACCTTTTTATTGAGTTTTCCCAATTGTGTTTAATGCTTGCAATTATCTGGCCAATAGTTGTATTGATTTAATCATTCACTTCGAATCGGGAGAGGAGATTTGGTGAGGAACTATTGGTGAGGACCGTTTATTCTGTGAGATAGGAATATACTCATAGGAACTACGTGGCCTTTAGGAGATTTCATGCTTTTTGCCTATCGACGAATTAATTCACCTAGGGATAGAGTGCGTTATTCGCCTTTAGATAAATCTATTGACCTTGGGAGAGGCGGTAGAATATATTAGCAATCTCCGCCTTCAATAAATTGGGAAAATTATTTATTACGGATAATCGAGAGTAAATTCGGATAAACTAAGGTGGATTCAAAACCCTAGACTTAGTCATCATTTGATTTCTTTTATTCAAGCTATTGTTTTCTACTAGTCTTTTAGTAATTCCTTTAGTTATTAATTGCAAAAAACCCAATTTCGATTGTTCAAATAAAATTGGAATACGAAAAAATCGGTAGTTAGAGATTCAATCCTCGTGGGAACGATACTCTACTTATCACTTTATTACTTGTAAACGATGACGTGCACTTGCGTGTAAAGAAATATCGCAACAAGTTTTTGGCGCCGTTGCCGGGGATTGAAATTTTCTAATATCGATTTAAGTATTTCCAGTCTTAATTTGAACGTTTTATTTTTATTTTTGTGCATTTAATTTCGTTTATTTGTTTTTCCTTTCAGTGACCTTTCGTGTAGTGCATGAGAAAACTCGGTAACGAAGGCCTATTACCTTTGGATACCGAGCTCGAGCGCACTCTAAGAAGGAACAAAAAGGAGAAAAGAGAGTTGCAGACGACGGTCAACATGGCCGAGAATATCGAAGTCCAAGGAGGAGATAACCAAGTGCGGCAAGTTCAACCGGAACTAGCTCTTCGAGATTATGCCATGCCGCAGGTCAACGCTAATTTTTCGGGAATTCGGCATCCCACTATCCAAGCTAATAATTTTGAGATCAAGCCTGCTATTATTCAGATGGTGCAGGCGAGCCAATTCTGTGGACTGCCGAATGACGACCAGAATACCCATATTGCTTCTTTCCTTGAGATATGCGACACGTTCAAAACTAATGGTGTCACCGACGATGCCATCCGATTGAGGCCTTTCCCTTTCTCTTTGAGGGATAAAGCAAAATTCTGGTTAAATTCCTTACCGCCGGGGTCGATTACAACATGGGAGAGGTTAGCGCAAGCCTTCCTTGCCAAATTCTTCCCACCTGCTAAGACGGCGAGGTTGAGAAACGAAATAACCACTTTTGTTCAGTACGATATGGAATCGCTCCACGAGGCGTGGGAGCGATATAAAGATTTGCTACGAAGATGCCCTCATCACGGCATTCCTGATTGGCTTCAGCTTCATACGTTCTATAATGGTTTGAGTGCTTCTACACGCACCCTCGTGGATGCGGCCTCTGGTGGGACCTTCATGGGAAAATCTATGGCGGAGGCACACGTGCTTTTGGAAGATATGGCCGAAAACGCATACCAATGGCCATCGGAAAGATTGACACCGAAGAGAGTCATGGAAGTTTCAAGCAATGATCCGATTTCCACCTTGTCAGCTCAAGTCGCCGCTTTGACCCAACAGCTCCAGGCATTTTCGCACGCACCTTCCCCCATTACCATTGAGACATGCAATTGGTGTAACGGATCACACCCGAGCGCGGAGTGTCAAGTTGGAAACCCGTTCGAGCAAAATCAGATGGAGCAGGCTCAATTTGTGGGAAGTGGGAATCGGCCGAATAACCCGTACTCCAATACTTATAATCCGGGGTGGCGCAATCATCCTAACTTTTCATGGAGAAACGGACAGAACTCACACCAGCCCCCGTTCGCCCAGAATCAACAGCAGCCCCCTCCCGCTCCCAAAGTGTCTCTCGAGGAAGCACTTGCAAAATTGGCGGCAAATACGAGTCAATTTATGACCCGTACGGAAGCTACATTACAAAATCATTCTGCTTCCATTCGGAACTTGGAGGTCCAGCTGGGCCAAATTGCTAATGTGTTGACAGCTCGTCCGGAGGGAGCATTGCCGAGTACAACAGAGACAAATCCTAGAGAGAGTCTAAACGCAATCAGCTTAAGAAGTGGGAAAGAGGTGCTGGATCAGCCCGAGCGGGGTAAAGAGAAGGATTTAAAGCCATAGGAGTCGAAGGATTTGAAGCCAGATAACTCGAAGACATGTGTGTCCCCCGTTCCGTTTCCGCAGAGATTACAGCAAAGAAGGGCGGACAAACAATTTTCTAAGTTCCTTGATGTGTTTAAAAAGCTTCACATAAACATTCCGTTCGCCAACGCATTGGAACAGATGCCGAGTTACGTCAAGTTCATGAAAGAGATATTATCGAAGAAAAGAAAGCTTGAGGAGTTTGAAACGGTCGCCTTGACAGAGGAGTGCAGTGCAATTCTTCAAAAGAAGCTCCCACCTAAATTGAAAGATCCGGGAAGCTTCAACATACCGTGCACCATGGGGAATCTTTCGTTTAATAAGGCACTATGCGATCTTGGTGCGAGTATCAACCTCATGCCTCTATCGATTTTCAAAAAGCTGGATATTGGGGAAGCCAAGCCAACAACAGTCTCCTTACAATTGGCGGATCGATCGATAAAGTATCCGAGGGGAGTGATCGATGATGTATTAGTTAAGGTTGACAAGTTCATCTTTCCGGCCGATTTCATCGTACCCGACATGGAGGAAGATGAAAATATTCCAATCATCTTGGGACGACCATTTTTAGCGACTGGCCGAACCCTTATAGACGTGGAAAAAGGGGAGTTAACTCTGAGGGTCCAAGACGAGCAAGTTACTTTTCAAGTATTCAAATCGTTTCCATGTCCCGGAAGTATTGATAAAAGGTCACTAAGTGAAAGTGTAAATGCCGTTGAAAGAGGAAAGCACCGAAAACATCGTCGGTGGGAAAATTCAGATTTTGTGTTAAATGGTCCAAGTTTTAAGAAGGATGTAGACCGAGTGGCGTTCCTCGAGCATGAGGAAAAATATGCTGCAGTCTTGAGTGCATTTGTGAAGGAGGAGAGTGAGCCGAAAGCCAAGCGGACCATTAGTCATGGAAAAACCGGGTGTTTGGGAAAGTTGTTCACGTCGAAACCTTTTCGCAAACAACATTTGATGACCGAACCGAAAGTCGAATCGCTAACGACCAATGGTCATAATTTTAACAAAAATATGAACGGTTCGATGAACGGGGCGGAAACTAAATGGAGTTTGCGAAAAGCGAACTAACGTTTTCCAATAGGTCCGGCTGAAGACTATAAACTTAGCGCTTCTCGGGAGGCAACCCGAGTTCGTAGCTGTAGATTTTTGCATTTCTTTACTTTTCTTGCATTCGTGATTCTTTTTTTTTTCTTTCATTTTGTGCTTCAATTTGCTTCTGCCTCTCGCTTTTAACGTTTTCTTCTCAAAATTCTGTGCAGGAATCAGCAAAGGGGAGGAATTCAATGATGGGCCGCGGCACAGTCCAGGTGAGCCGCGGCACACACCAGCTGATGAAAAATGGCCGATCAAACTGTACCCTGTGCCGCGGCATGATCTTACTGAGCCGCGGCACACCAGGTCGCTGAGCCGCGGCACACGAAAACTGAGCCGCGGCACACTAAATGGCCAAGAAACACCCAGGGAGCCTGTACTTTGTGCCGCGACACACTAAACCTGAGCCGCGGCACACTAACACACTGAGCCGCGGCACACGAAAACTAAACAAAAACGTCCCAGTCCTATTGTACTTTGGGCCGCGGCTCACTTTTATTGTGCCGCGGCCCCCGTCGCAAAATAAGAGCAGCCAGGTAGGGCTCATTCAATCGATCGGCCTGCATAAGATACTTCTTCCCTCCCTTCCTTCCTTCCTTCACACAATGAGGTCAGTTGATACCATTCTATTGTCTCCTTCTCAAATTCTCCAGGTAATTGTTGATTTCTAAATCATAAGTGATTCTTGATGTGAAAAGATTTGAAGTTTTATATTGCTAGTTGTTCTTCACTTTTGTTTCTAAAATGGAGTTGGAATATGGGGAATTTGATATTGTGATGGAATTGATGTTTATGAACGAATTGTTGATGATAGTTGTCGTGATTCAGGGTTATAATATGTGTTATTATTTTTGGGATTTGGAATTAACCATCAAAATTCTTGTTCTTCATTTTAACTTGTTCACACAAGGTGTTTGATAAATTGCAGCAATGAAAAATTGGTAAGCTAGGCATTTTCAAAATTATGTGCAATGAATCGTGTTGTCGAATTACATTATCCCCAACCCCTACATCATGTTCAACTTGAGAGCTCGTACTTAACTTCCTTTTTGATGATGCAAGCTCATTTATTCACACTCCGCATGATGTAGTCAAGAAGCGTGCAAGCTCACCGGACGATGCCGGCACCAGCTCCTGAGCAGACTGGAGGGGAGTACTTGACCTTTTACTTTTATTGCATATCATTTTTTGTCCATTGAGGTCAATGTACGTCCTAAGTTGTGGGGGGGGGGGGGGATTTACTTTCAGTTTCTACATTCATTGCTGTACCTTATTTTATTGCTGTACTTTATTTCGTTGCACTTTTCATTACTTTGCGTAAATTTTTTTTTTTAGATAGCCTTGCTTGTCTTAGTCTTTCTTTATTCGTGAATTTTTCGTGCTTCTATTTGTGTGATACTGATATTACGACACTGTTTTTTCTCTCTGAAGAAACGGTCGAGTTTTAGTCGAGTTGTAGTCAGTTATTTCTGTTCTGCTTAGTATTCATTTAGGTCCAAAATTTTTCGTGATTGTAGAAGTCTTGGCAGATAAGAGACGATACATACTTGTTTTTAAATCACCGTCAATACGTTTGGTTACATTTTCCGGATAGTGAGTCGTACTGTTTCTTTAGTCGTTTTGGCACTTAGATTGAGTTTAGAGTCGGTCAGTTTTCCCCAAAAGTCGAGATAATGTGTTCTATGAAGGGAAGTCTAGTAACCGGGGGCATTCGCGTGACCCGTTGTTTACTCTCGCGTAAAACGACGACCCTGATTAGACTAGTGATTTAGATATTTCACATCTGCCAATGATAGGGAGCCTAGTAACCGGGGGTATTCGCGTGACCCGCTGTTTACCCTCGCGTAAAACGACAACCTTGATGCGGACATGCGGAATTTATATATTCGAGTTGTTTCTCCGCTGTAGACGGGAACTTAGTAACTAGAAGCATCCATGTGCCCCATGAGTGTATTTTACGTCAAACGGTTTTCCAATACATGAGAATGGAGTTTCCACCCTAGGATTATCCCGATGAAACATCCCGAGATCCTAACCTAGTGGTCAACTCGAATCAAATTCTTGAGCATATATATATGGGAATACTGTCCGAGGTTTATTTGTTATGAAACTCGTGAAAATTGTGCCACTAGACTGTGTAACGGGACGAACTAGCTTGTTTATTTTAGCCTTTCATATTGACGGTCGATTTGACTCACGTTTTGTTAATCTTTGAGCTGGATTTTCTTCATGAACGAGTGATTAGGACTGAACTTGATTACTTTGCGGATTCATTATTCTGAGTGCAGCTCGCTTTTACGACACTCGGATTATTTAGAGAGAATTACAGGATAGTATTGATTAGGTTGAACACTATGAGTTGCACGATGATTCACGACATTCTTTTATTGAATTTAATTCTTTTTGCTTGAGGACAAGCAAAGGCTTAAGTTTGGGGGTATTTGTTAGGCGTATTTTTATACGCTTATTTATCATTATTTTGTAGTATTTTGGAGAGTGAAATCGTCTAAATGAGCTTTTAATGCCTTAATTTTGTATGATTGACAGGAAATTGAAGTCCAGAAGCTAAAACGAGGCAAAACGGGCGAAAACGGCAAATCTGGACTCTGAGCCGCGGCACAAGGACTATGAACCGCGGCACAGGAAGACACCAGCCGAAGGCAGAGTAAACTGTACTCTGTGCCGCGGCACAGCCCAGGTGAGCCGCGGCACAGAAGAATTAATTAACGCCCAGGCATTCAGCTGAAGGCGATGTGCCGCGGCACAGATTTAGTGCGCCGCGGCACACTTGGCGGTTTTTGTATGTCCGCGCGGATTTTGAGCTGTTTGGCTTGATTTCGACCGACTAATACGGACGCGATTTGGAGGATATGTTGAGCTATAAATAGGGTTTAAGACCCTAATTAAATCATCTTTGGATCTTTAATCTTGGAGGGCTTAAGCTTGGAGACGGCAGAAGAAGAGGGAAGCAGAAGACTTCAAGGGCAGAAGGCGGAAGCTGAAGAACGGAGGAATCCGAGCTTCATCTGCGTTTGAATTTTATGCTTTCGTTTATTTATTCTGTATTTTCAGTTTTTAGTATGTCAGGCTAAAGCCCTAATCTAGGGTTTTGATGAAACCTTTGTTTTGATGAATTGATTTAGATTATCCAATTTATTACCTTTTTATTGAGTTTTCCCAATTGTGTTTAATGCTTGCAATTATCTGGCCAATAGTTGTATTGATTTAATCATTCACTTCGAATCGGGAGAGGAGATTTGGTGAGGAACTATTGGTGAGGACCGTTTTATTCTGTGAGATAGGAATATACTCATAGGAACTACGTGGCCTTTAGGAGATTTCATGCTTTTTGCCTATCGACGAATTAATTCACCTAGGGATAGAGTGCGTTATTCGCCTTTAGATAAATCTATTGACCTCGGGAGAGGCGGTAGAATATATTAGCAATCTCCGCCTTCAATAAATTGGGAAAATTATTTATTACGGATAATCGAGAGTAAATTCGGATAAACTAAGGTGGATTCAAAACCCTAGACTTAGTCATCATTTGATTTCTTTTATTCAAGCTATTGTTTTCTACTAGTCTTTTAGTAATTCCTTTAGTTATTAATTGCAAAAAACCCAATTTCGATTGTTCAAATAAAATTGGAATACGAAAAAATCGGTAGTTAGAGATTCAATCCTCGTGGGAACGATACTCTACTTATCACTTTATTACTTGTAAACGATGACGTGCACTTGCGTGTAAAGAAATATCGCAACAGGAAGAGCTATCCACTTAAATCAAAATAGAGATGCCTTGCAAAACTGGTGGAAAGGAACCAAGAATGATCCAATCGGGTCTTGGAGACATGCTGACTATAGGAGTTAGCTTGTAGGATCTTTCCTGTATTTTATTTTTGAAACAACAAAAATTTTGTGTCTTCATTTTTGCCCAAACTTGTAATCTTCGCTCTTCATCAATAAAATATTTATTTTTGTCTTGAAAGATTACAACTTATAATCTACTGTGTTCCTATATTATTACGAAATCAATTCATTTGCTGAAATCAAACAAGTATGAAAACTTGTTAAGTATATAAGCTGTAAGAACTTGTTTGCGAACAATTCATAGGTTAAGTTGTATTCAACTAGACTACACTATAAGATTGTTCCTGCGCGCCAATCATAAGTTTAAGTTGTAAAACACTTTGCTGTTAGATACTGCCTTGTTTGAACTTGCTTGTGAGAAGTTCAGAGTTCTCTCATTTACTAAAGGCCAGAACATTCGACAGAAGACAGCCTCTCAACCAAAGATGTTTGAAGAGGTTTTGGCATCAAGGTGTTGGCATCATCAAGAATATTTAAGAAGATTTGGCAATTATCAAAAAGGGGGAAATGGTTGGGATAAACAATCCAGCATCGAAGTTTTGATAAAGTGCCAACATACAGCAAGCAGCTGTCTCGAAGACGATCGAAGTTGTTGGAATAAACAATCCTGTATCGAAGTCTTCTCAAAGTGCCAACATACAATGAAAGTATAAAGAGCCATCATACAGAAAGGAAATCATCTGTCAAAAGGATGCTAAGTATAAAAGTTGTCCCGAAGTAATCATACAGCATCCTTCCATACAGTATCAGTTTAAGATAGCCTACAACACATAGCCTACAACATTATGTTAGATACAGCATACAGACTTTAAGTGTTGAGTCCTTCAACACTTATCCAAACAGGACTGAAGACTGTTGAAAAGGAATCTACTTTATTCACTAAAAGTAAAGTCCCGTTTGAAAACAAGTATTTAAATACTGAAGGGATAAAGTATTTAAATACTAGTCGACACAAATCTTCAATCAAGGAGCAAAAACCGGATCGTGTTTTATTCAAAACACTCAACACGTTGAAACGGACTATGGGCTCAATGGATCTATTTCCAATGAATATATTCAGAGCTATATATATCCCAGAGTTTGAAGAACAGTTCATCCAAGATATACAAGCTTACAAGCAATACGCGAACGATCTATCGAATGAATATTCATTATCATCAGATCAAGCTTACAAGAGCAAAGTATATTTCTTCTAGTATCATTCATATCTAAAAAGAAGAAATATACTCAGTCAATCAAGAATAGCCATCATCAGCTCAAGATCTTCATAGTCAAGCTGCTATTCTTACTTGGGTTACTTTACCTTTTACCTTTGAGTAAAATGCTAGTTCTGTGTGAAGTAAAGAAGTTATTCCGACCTGTGTGGGACGAATAAGACGAAGCTTTAGAACTGTGTGTGAAGATGCAAGTTACGAGTTAGCTTTGACCAATCTGTGTGAACGATTGAAAACGACGGTCTTTGTATCAATCTGTGTGAACGATACAAAGGATAGTTTTGATTATAGACACGTAGTTGTGTAGGTAGTGTTTATAATAAACATTTTCACTCCTGTGTGGAGGACCAGTGGACGTATAGGGGTTTACCTCGAACCACTTTAAAACAGCGTGTTATTTACCTTCTGCACTTACTGTTTTCATAACTGTGATTATTTTACAAGTATACATTGCCTGTACGCACCAAGCAAACAGGAGAAAACTAAGTTGTTGTATTAACAGCAACTTACTGTTCAAGACTTCCGCTACGCATTCCTATTTAAAAATCGTACAGCTTGTTGCTTAAACCCTTTCCAAGCTGTATTATGTATACTTAGTGGCCAACACAAGTCTAATCTATCAATCTCCCTCCCTCTCTTCCTCTAGAAACCTTCAGCTTTGATGGAGGGATAGACTTTAAAGGTTTTGCACCATTAGCTTTTTGGAAACTGGAGTAGTCCATATTTCCTTCTGACTACAAAAGATGCAAACTGTTGTTCCTCGTGAGATGTGAAGTTATTCTCAACACATAATTTCTTAATCTTCTTCTGAAGAGCCAGCTCATCCAGATCATTATTCATCAAGGTGGGGGCTTCTTCAGGTGTGAAGTTGGGGATCATTGGATAGGCATTGAGCTTTTTGGCATATTTCTTTAGAGCAGCCCAGAGTTTTGGCCAGGCTGAGGACATAAAATTTATGAACGACTGCTGTGGGGAGCAATCTTTATCCTGGAGCAATTCCTAGAGATAGTATTTTTCTATGAATTGCTTCTTTGCTCCTCCCCACATATGTCCCATCTCAGCAGGCAAAAATTCCTCAACGAACCATAGCTCTTTTCCCTTGCATTGAAATCTTTGCTCAGGTTCCTGCCTTGTCCTTCTCTTCTTGGCTGCAGGTTGATCTTCAGATGGTGCAGCCACCTCCTTTCGCTTCAGGTGAGAAGTTCCAGCTTGGATGAGTGGTAAGGTTTGTTCTCTACCCTTGCCTTTGCCTTCTCCCTTATCTTCCCTGTCTTCCCTCTCTTCTCCCTGCCTAAACTCAGGTGCTTTGATGTGCTCTTTTCCTTTTTCTTCCCCCTTTTTGCCAGCATCAACAATAGCTGCTACCTACTCCTCCACCCTTGTCATAAAATCAGACATGCCAAGAGGCATTCTGGAATTCATAGGTGTTGGAGAAGGGTCATTCTTATTGAGCAGAGCGTCCATCTTCAGGTTGAGGGACTGGAGATCTGGCTTCACTTCAGTTGCTAATAACTTGGCAACTGTCTCCTCAACAATCCGTATGATCAGTTCGGTCAGCTCAGGTGAGATTGGCATTGCAGGTGCATCTGAGGGGCATTCTCACCTGAGTCCTCTTGGTCAGCTAACCTCCTTGAAGTTGATTTTTCTGAAGGTAGGTTTTGGTCAGCTGGCTTCTGATCAGATGGGGTTTTGTCAGGTGTGCCTGATTTGTCCTCTCCAGGCTGATGCGAGCTAGATGCCTGATCAGGTGCACCATTAGCTCCATCATCTCTCTTATCATCTCCTTCCTTTTCTTCTCCCTCTTTTTTTCTTCTTCTTTGTCTTTTTCTTTTTCTTCTTCTTCATCTTCTTCTTCTTCTTCTTCTTCTTCTTCTTCTTCTTCTTATTATTATTATTATTATTATTATTATTATTATTCATTTTTTTTCAACCTCTTTTTCTTGTTCAACATTTTCAACTCCTTCTTGTTCAACTGCAGCTTCTTTCTCAATATTTTCAACTTCTTCAACTGCAGGTTCTTTTTATGCCTCTCCAGCCACATATTCAACTTCAACATTTTCAACTTCCTCCTTTCTCCCACCAGCCTTCTCTTCAAACATTCCACTCTCCAGACCCTCCTTCATTAGTTAGAGTATCAATTGGTCCACGTTCTGTTTGAAGTGAGCATGAACCAATCCTCCTCAAGTAGAACCTGCACATTAGTTTCGTGACAAAATAGCATGATGAGTTGTTCTACAGCTATAGGATGCTCCCAGGAGGTCTTATCAACAAGGGATTTACGTTGGGAAAAGGTCTTATCAACAAGGGATTTACGTTGGGAAAAGGTGTACATCCTAAACTCTCTCTTTATGAATCCTTGTAGCTTCACTTCTCCTGATAGGATATCAATCACCATGCATTTCCAAATGGTAAAGACTACTAGGTTCTTCTCATCACAGAACTGACTTATGCTCAAAAGGTTGTATTTGAGTCCTTTGACATAATGAACTTTGGATATGGTTATATTTCCTCTGTAGAGTTCTCCAAATCCTTTTGTCTGTCCTCTAGAGGTATCTCCAAAGGTTACATCTGGGCCTATTTCTTTGATATAATTTGATAGCACCTTCTTATTCCAGTCATGTGTCTTGAGCATCCAGAATCTACAAACCATTCTTCCACTACACCATATATGACCTATGCAAGCCCACAAAAGTGTATTCTTAGACCCGAAAAATGTTACAGTAGATGTTTATGTAACGTTTTGGCCAAAATTCGGCGTTGCATTTACTGGCGTTGCCTATGCTCTCTATTGCAACATTATGTGTACTTATTGCAACACATTTTGTAATATTACAATAGCACCTTTTTGTAACACTTTGATTTATTTTAGTAATATTTTTAAGGTGTTACAATAGACTAATGCAACACTTTTTTAACAACATTTATATCCCTATTGTAATACTTTTAAATTTTATTTGCAACACTAATCTGCAACACTTTTTATTAGGCTGGATTGCAATATCCTGTTTGAAATTTCAATATACCATTCACAAAAGCATATCAAACCAGAAATCACATTTCAAATTTGCCAAGTGGCAAATCCAACAAAACATGTCAATAAAGCCGAAACAAAACCGATGTGTGCCACGACATCATCTTACACCTAGTACTTAAGCCTAAAGTCAAAACACATAATCGACCTACACCATAATTCTACATAAAACTGTCTTTCAAGTCAAAATATCCAACCAATCAATTACGCATATACAAAATAAAAGTAATGATCATCAATCATCATGAAGTTCATTTTCCTCAGCCTTGCGATCGTCGTCCTCGCACTCATCATCATGAACCGCCTTTTTCATGATGCTATTTTCATATTACCAGAAACAAATATCTGCATGAGCTTGACTGTAAGAGACGGAGCAGATGAACCCAATACAATACTGACCTTAACCTGAAAAAAAAAGTGTCATGTGCTAGAATACAGGCCTGCACAGGCGGAGCGTTGCAGAGAACAACTTAGGTAGAAGACTCTAACCAAACAATTATATGTGATTGATCACCATAGATTGATCAATCTCAGCAGATGCTAAAGAAATAACTCCAGCCAGGGATTCAAGCGCTATCCCTGAAAAAAAATCACATGATAAAGAACAATAAAAAGATGACAAATCACGTTTAATAAAAAAAATTTGCAAATCGAGAGACAACGGAAGAAACCAACAGAAGATGAAACAATATTTAGTGAGCATGTATAACTCAAATATAGACATGGAATATTACCAGCAGCATCATTACTAGACTCTAAGTTGTTAGAACTAAGACACCACCTCCCATCACTCTTACTGAGAGACTGGCAGGAACAGGCAACACATTAGGCATTTGGAAATATTAATAGAGTAGCAGTAGTAGCAGCTTTTGCAGATAGCATAAATTACTGATCGACAATATGCAACATATCAAGAGTTTCACCTTTATAGAGCGAAAAATTTTATTAACATCATTAAGTTGAACATCCACTTCAGAAGCCTGATCCTGATCTCCAAACAAAATAATATGAGAAGCCAAATTCAACACAGCAGAAAATTTGCTTAAGCCAAAAACAAAATAAATCAAGAGGACAAGTAACAGGAAAAAATAGTAAAACTAAAAACTAAAATAAAATTAAAATTGGGATAGCAACTAAATGCTTCACCTTATAGCTAAAAAAGTATATCATATCTAGCTTCATCCAACAACACCTTAAAACTTAACATGCTTACATTTTGAATTTAAAATTGTAGGAAGGGAGAAGGTGTCGGTTCTTACATTTTGGTGGTCTTGGATCGTCAATTTGATGCTCCGATGTGAAGTCTTCGGAGCTTGGACCTTGAAGTTTAATGAAGTCTTCGGTTTAGGGTTTAGGGACGCGTCCGAGGTGCGGAAGAGGGAGGTGCGGAAGAGGGAGGTGCGGCTTACGGGAGAAGACAGAAGTGTAGTTTGATAGAAGAGAATCGATCGCAGGGAGAGAGAGAAGAGATGAAACGACGGGACTCTGAAAAGCCCTAGGTAAAATAGATTATTTTTTATTAGAGTCCAAAAATAATAACATAAAAAAGGCTGAAAAGCCCAGTCTACCAGACGCGCCTCTTGTGAGTCGACTCGCTCGAGTCTACTCATCCGCCTCAGTCAACACACTCGATATTATTATGAAATATGGTCGACTCGCACGACCTGACTCGCCGGGCATCCGCCTTGATTTGACTCGCGAGTCGACTCGTACGAGTTGACCGTTTTTTAAAATATTGGAATCAAGAACCAAGAACCGTTCGGTCCGGTCTCTAATTTTGTTTTGGTCCCAAAATATTTGCTGCTAGTTTTTGCCTGCCCACTCAAAGAAATAAACTCCCGCCTGTAATTTGGCTCAAGTTGACCAAAATTGTTACATGTATTGTAACACTTTTGTAATATATTGCAATAGTTCTAAAATTTTCAAAATGATTCTTAGGCTTGCAACACTTTCCTATTTTATACAACACTTTTCGAAAATATTGCAATAGATAAGAAATTTTTTATCTATAGCAACACTTTATGCAACACAAACATGTAATTGGCTTGCAATAGGTCATATATGGTGTAGTGTTCTCCTCCCATTGTTGAGTTTGAGGAGATGTGGTAGCAGTCCTTTCACCTTTTCTGCAATCAAACAAGCAGAGATTTAGGTACCCAAATCTGTGTGGCTCCTTGGGGGTTAGTAAGTTTCCTGGAGAATTGATTCCTCCTTGGATTATGGAAGTTATGTTGATTGCCCCTAAAAGCTGTGTGTTGTCTAGGCCTATATCCTGGTTAGGATTGTATACTGGATATGCCTCATAAAATCTGTGGTGTGGGCTATTTCTAAATATTGGCTGAGACCATTTATTAAATCGTTGGGGTCTCCACACCTGTTCATTTTGAAAACTTGGATAACCTTGAGGTTTCCATTTGCCTCTCCCATTTTGAAATCTGTTTTTAGGGAGTCTTTGATAATAGTTGACATAATATCTTGGCTGCTGTTTTTGCCTTAGCCATTGCCTAGTCTCTTGTCTAGGTGTCTGCCTTGTGAACCTTGGCTATTGCCTAAACCTTTGACTTGGTTGCTGCTATTTTGAAATACGAGTTTATAAGTAGGCTCAGCAGTTGGGACAAGTGTTTCTCAGTTTTTGAACTAGAGGGAGTGTTGTGGTTATATTCGAGGCCTGATCTGGAATAAAATGGCCTTCTGTCCATACACAGTTCATCCATGGTTATAGATGCCTTTAGATATGTTATCTCTTTAGCCTGTGTACTATTTAACTGTTTTACCTTGGCTAGCTCAGCTTTGACATGAACGAGTGCAGCTGACTTTTCACTTTTTAAAACAGTCAGCTTATGTATTTCAGCTGCAGTATTTTCAGCTGAGTTTTTCAAAGAATTTTCAGATCGTTTTTCAAGCTCAGCTGTAGTGTTTTTAAATTTTTCTGAATCTTGACTGAGCTTCTAAAAATCATTTTTCAGCTAAACTTTCTCATATTTCAGCTGTTCATTCTCAGTTGTGACAGTCTGGTGAGCTGATTTGAAGGTTTTAAAATATTTTAGCAGTTGATTAACAGATTTATGAAGATCCATGTCTTCAAATAGGTCAGAGCTGAAACCTTCAGTATTTTGAGGTTTAGAAGTTACCTCTTCATCAGCTAGGTTGGCCACCAGACAGCTGTATTCATCATCATCATCATAGAAGAATCCACCGCTTGATTTTACTCTCTTTTTGATCTAATCTTCAATGATGAGGGCTTTCCTCTTGTCCTCCTTTCTACTCACAATCTTCTTGTCTTCATCCTTCTTAATATCAGGGGAGTCAAATTAGATATGTCCTGTCTTATGACAGTTGTAGCATTCAACCTTCCAGTTTCCAGCCTTTTGATTCCTATTTGGATTGTCTTTGTAGTTCTTCTTGTACTTGGAGTAGTTTTTCCAGAAGTTGCTAAATCTTTGCATTATGAATGTCATCTCTTCTTCAAAATATATAGAATTCGGAGGTTTAACTTCAGATAGGGTCTTGGCAAGGGACTCTGCTGCAAATGCTATTCCCTTCTCTACTGTCTCAGTTGATGATGAACATGGAAGCTCGAACTCATAAGCCTTCAAATTAGAGAACAGCTCGTGGATCTTTATCTTATTGAGATCCCTTGATTCTCTCATAGCCACATCCTTCATGCTCCATTCGGGGTTGAGAGATCTTAGAACTTTAAGGGCCATCTCCCTATTTCCATATGTCTTTCCAAGGGAGTTAATTTCATTTATGATCTCAGTGAATATTCTGTCCACTTGATCAATTGATTCACAACTCTTCATTTTGAAGTTGTCAAACTTTTGAGTAGCAATTGACAACTTATTTTCTTTTATCAGCTCGGCTCCCTCACACATTACAGCTAATGTGTCCCAAATTTCTTTGGCATTTTTACAATTCTTGATCTTGACCATGGTTGATTTGTCAAGAGTTTGGTACAGCACATCTCTGGCCCGGTTGTCAAGATTGGCCAACTTCCTTTCTTCAGGGGTCAGATCCGTCCTCTTCTTGGGAATCTTCTATGGCTTCCCAACTACAATTTCCTCAGGGGAGTTGTCCTTCTCAAAGATGAAAAGACCATCTTCAATGATGCACCACATGCCGTCATGGATAGATGATAAGTGAGCCTGCATTCTTATCTTCCAAAGGTCATATTCATCAACAGAAAATACAGGTAACCTAGAGTGCATGTGTTGCATGTGTTCCATTCTAAAAGAGAGATTAAAATATATATATCCTCTGATATATGGATCTGGTTCTACTTAAACCAACGTCTATGATACCACTTGTAGGTCACGAGTCGTCAGGAATAAGTCTAGAGGGGGGGTGAATAGACTTATTGAAACTCTTTTTCTAAATTCAGGTGAGTTTCTCAGCTGTGATAAGTACAGATGACTTAAAGTCGTCTACAGACAAGATATGCGGAAGACAGCTAATGACGATAGCAGGTAACTTAATGTTCTCTGCAGATAACTAACTAATGGAACAATAAATATGTATGCAAAAGGTAAGTGTGGTGTTCAATGAAATAAGACACGCAGGCACTTATAGTGGTTTCAGAGGTGGAGTAATCCTCGACTAATCCACTTCTATCCAAACCAGTTGGAGATAAGTTTACTATAACTGTTAACCAGTGATAAAGGTTACAATGAATTTTACCTAGTTACAACAGATTCCAACTAGTGGAAACCCGTGGCCATTGCAACTCCCTTGACTGCCTAGAACCTCCTGATTGAAAACCCTTGGATTCCTCAACAATGCTCGAGTTGTTTATCACCTTCCAATCAAGAACCCGTGAATGCGATTACAGTCTCTTCACTTTTAAGAACCTCATTCAAGAAAGCAACCACGTACTCAAGTTTTTAGACAAGAGTGTTGTCTTCTCCAACAAAGAGCTTCTTTGGATATGATCTCTTAAGCTTGCTCTTTCACTAAGCTATAGAATGCTTTTGATTGCTTGAATGCTTTGATCGCTTGTAAGTTTTGCTCGCACTGATGTTCGCTTTGTATCTTGCTCAATTCATATCTTCATATATATATATATATATATAGTACGATCCTTGAGCTTCCTTCATAGCCGTTGCACTTCTGAAACAAATCCGTTCATTAAAGAGTGGACTTCTTTGTTTATCTAATCAATCCGTTGTAAGGCTGGATTCCCTTTTCAATTCCGACTGTTTGAAAGACTTTCTTGTGAGCGTTGTTATTCTTTGATTAGAATAAGTATAAAATCATCAGAATAGGATCATGATGAATATTTAATTCCTTGCTTTTTGGGAATTTTTCAAGTTTGTCTCCTACGTCCGCATGTGACTTTCCGTGATTGTTGACTTTTCAACACTTGCTGACGTGGACTGAGTATCTTGGCTGAACTGAGAATCTGTCTGAAATAACTTGGTCAAAGCTGCCTGAAGTGCAGTCAACCTTATCTGATGAAAAGTTCTCTGATGTGAAGTCCTCTGAGGTTCTCTGGCCTGAACTTCTCTGTCTTGAAGTTCTCTGATTAGAAGCTCTGACTTTGGACTTCTCTGAGATAAAGTCATCTGATTAGAAGTTCTGTGACTTTGGACTTCTCTAAGATAAAGTCCTCTGATCTGGAATGAACTTCTCTGATATTCTCTTATCTGAACCTTTGAAATAAAGTTCTCTGTACTAAGTCGATTTTACAACTGATCAATAATACTAAGCTTAAAAACTTGAGGCCTATAGAAGATACTCATTTGGTTCTTCTTTACATTTTTCCAAGTACTTTAAACATACATTTGAATAATGAATCAATACAGGGATGATATCATTAAAATCTAATAGGTATTCCTAACAGGTGATAGCTAATTTATTACAATAATAAAATTTGCACCCAACACAAATTTACTAAAAAAAAAAATTGGCTCAAAACGGCCATTACAACCCATCGAATAAAGTTTCAATAAACTAAGTCCATGAACTACACCACCATTCAAATAATAATGCAACCATTACATTAAAATAAATGGCAAAAATAATTAATCAAAATATTGATCCAATCAATATAAAATTAATACATCTATAAAAATTAATCCAATTAATTCACACAACCGTTAATATTAATTTGTTCAGGATAAAAATAAATATTTCACTAAATTAATTCCCTTAAACAATAATATTACCATAATTATATTTTAGTCAAATTAAATCGAATTTAATTTGCGGGAAATTTATTTATCGCACGAAATATAAAAATGGAGTCGGAAAACACAAGACCCGTGCCAAGCCCGCGGCCCGGCAGGGGATGCCCAGCCCTGGCCGAGCAGCCCAAATTGGCTCAGCCACTACGTACTCCTCTCGACAGGCAGCTTGCTGCCGGGCAGTCCCGGCAGCCTCCCGGAAGCCCCGAGCTGCCGGGTCCGGCTAATTTTTGGCTTGTCTTTTTATCCCGAATTTAAAAATAATATTTTTCTAGTATTTATATTACACATTTAAATCAGTTTTTCAAAAGAAAAATTGATTTATAATGTAACATAAAATCATGAAAAATAATTTTTAGATGAACAATTAAACATCAACTATAAAACAATGGGATTGAAAAACCAAGCATTCCAAATGAAATTATCGAATATACGATCGCATAGACCTCGCTTCGATACCACTATTGGGATTCAGTGATGTAATCGAGTTACATAGTGGAAAAAACCTGGTCTAACCGGATAAACCAAATCCCTAAAACATATCAATCAAGCATCGCATAAATGAATATAAATCAACGAAGATAAAATTAAGAAGTTATACCCTAGTAGACCTTTGATAATATCTTTTTGAAGGAAAAATTTTCGAGCCAAACTTTGATCGTTTCCGGTCACCAACACGTGTAATCTCCGGATAATTGTTGAGTATTTTCATCTATATTTGAACCTTGTAATATTCGACTTTGTGGTATCTATAATCGAAGTATGATTTTTCCCGTATTCGTATTCCAAACAGTCATGATCATATTAGGAAGAATTTGCAAATTCATGCATACAGCTACGTCATAACGTATGCTAACAGACGAGCTTAACATACATTATGAGTTGAGGACACTACACCAAAAACAGGATTTCATGACAATGAAACTCCCTGAATTTATGATCATTGATAAATACAATATTATAATCACAATAATATGCAATGACCAAACAAGAATAAATCAATATTTGTATCATTAATGATCACACAAACGCCGTGACTGTCTTGAACAATCATAAACTTTCAAGTGAAAGAATAATAGCCCACCTCTTCTTTTTCTTCTTTTCTTTATTCTCTCAAATCGGTTCTCTCTCTCACTATTTCTATTCTCACTGTACCCCTTTCTCTCCCCTCTAACCTCTCCTCTCCTCTCTCTCTCTCATTCCCTGAAATAAACACACACACACACGGATGCAAATTGGTGGTGAATGGTCTTTGACCGATTCTCAAGTACAAAGAGTGTAACACCCCTCTGTAAAATAGTCGAATTGAAATCCTCTTACTAAAACCCTAATCATTCGGTCCAAGATTTGAGATTTTCAATGGCGGATCAAGAAGAAGAGGACTTGAATATGGGCTCACGACAGAGCACGCCGCAACACGAATCGCCGGCGCTGAAGAGGAGCAAGCCGTGGGAGAATTCCGGTGTCGGAGGGGTCTCCGGTGGTTAGAGATCGGCGCATCCAGCGGGAATTAATGGCTGCGGCGGCTGAGAGACGGATGATAGTAGAAAAAACTGCTGCTGCGTTGGCGATGAAGAGTGTAGATAGTGCAAAGGGCATGGAAATTGCAGAGAAGCGGATGGACTGGATCGAAACTGCGGAGGTGACGGCAGGGAAGAATGTGGAGAGCGTGAGGGATGTGATTATGAGCGGTTTAGAAGGTGATAGTAAAGGTAAATATGTTCTGGAGAACATTGAGGGCGGAAGTGGAATTTCCGGCATTTCCTTATCGATCCTGGAGGCTGATGATCTCTTCCTGATGATTTTTGGGAACTGGGTTAGTAAAGATGTGCTTGCGCAGTGGACCAATCAGGGTATTAGGTAAATTGTTAAAATAGTAATGTTATGATCATTTGGTAATTATTATTATTATTATTATTGATATAGTAGGTTACTATTTATAAGTAAATGAATTATGTTTGTAAAACTTTGAACATGGCATGATGGGCAGATGTAGAAATAAGTGAACTAAATTTTCTGTTAGTTTTTATTGATATGTCTTGAAATGCGGATGTGAAACATTATTTTACCGTTATTTGGCTATGATTGAGGGTTTAGTCTAAGGCTCTAAGTTGCCTGGTTTAGTAGGACTCACTAATTGAAATGTTGTGGCTTGTTATTTTGTATGGTAAGTCGCGGATTGTGATGTTTCACCGCTACTCGTAAATTCATGTAATGAATTGTGGAGGTAAAAGCACTTGGCTTTCCTTGACAAAATCCATGAGTTTCTGAAAGAAAAAGTAATTATAGGACATGTGATCTTCTTAGATTCTTGATTCTTCCCACTGTGCTGCGAGTTGCAGATTTTGATTGAGGCATGCTTAATTTTTGATAAAAAATATTCATGAAAATTTCAACAAATGCAGAGTGTATGCGGTTAATTGTCCAATACCATCTTGAACCCTCTACCCAACCCTCTTAAATGACCTGAACTTCATTCATGTCAATTGATTGATTTCAAGGATTTAGAAAACCGACATAGATTTAATGATATTTTGTGTGCGTGTATCATCCTGCCTCAGTACTGTGTTCATAATTATTAGTAATAACGAGGTTGATATTGATTGTTCCTTGGAAATCGTCTTCCTCTTGCAGATTTACTGATGATCCAGAGACATCCATGGGGCTAGTACAGCATGAGGGCGGGCCCTGTGGCGTGTTAGCAGCAATACAAGTAATAAATTAATTGATCTTTTTTCTTTTACCTCCCAAGCAAAATATAAAGCCGCTAGAAAATAAAGCATAAAAATTATGTTAATGTACTTCATCTTTTGGTCTACTGTCATATGTTAGCATACCTGGTTTTTTATTAGTGAATTAACCCAAACCAGAGTCTCTTAGCTATTCACAAAGAACCTTTCTATCATGGCATAGTTATGACTTATGCATGTTCATACAGAACTCTGTTGTGGGATTGGGGGTGGAGATTTTTTTTAATTTGGGTATGCTTGTTTCTGACTTGTTACTTTCTATATGTAGCTTTTCTTTACGCGAGAACATGGATGCATATCTGTATTTCATTTTTATTACCCTAACAGCCTAATCTCTTGGTTATGCAGGCCTTCGTACTCAAGTATCTTCTATTTTCTCTAGAAGCATCTGACTGTGTTACAAAAAACATGCCGTCAAGTTTATCTATCAAAGGAGTGGATGGATCTGTTGCTTCAGATATCTTTTTTCGTCTTTTAGAAGAAAAAAAATTAAGGTAATTAACTTTCCATGGCGTACATGTTGATTTTACATTATCAATCCTGTAGTAGGACATGAGTATAATTATTTCAACTTAACGTCATCTCATGATATTTTCCATGAAAGTGGGAGAACTTATGATGATGACGTTTTTGGAATTTAATCTCATTTCTCCTACGAAGGTTGTAACACGAAGGGAATCCGTTTGACCATTAGTTGACAATATAATTTTTATACCATCGACCACAACATAGTTTTAGTAAGTTGCAGACGATGGTGACCATTGTGGTTGATGAGCTATGAATCATGGAAACTCTCTTGGAGGCGTATCTCATTCGGCACGAGCCAGACACTCTGGTCACTATCCCAACACGCTTGTCGGGGAGAGTCTTATTTTTTTAATGCTGGACACGCCCCCGACACGCGGGCCTCAAGTCCGAACATGCGAAAGACACGCTCATCTTTTCTTTTTTTTTTCTTCGTAGATCTCCTTAATCCATTGTCATTTTCTTCACCTATTTTTGCTGATCTCCGCAAATGGGCACGTTGGGCTGGGCTTCTTTCTTACAATTTTTTTCTTTGCCATTGTTTTAATAGCGCCAAGTAGTGTGATTCATAGCGCAGCTCAGGTCGGCTGGTTTGGGCCGATTTAGTGTAGGGGATGAGTTTTTCTTTATGATTTTGGTTTGTTCGAAAATTCATAGGTGGTCGCTATATCAACGTGGATTTCGATTGCTCGTGGTTAAAGCTTGAGTGAATCTTGTAGATTTAAACTTCATTCGCTGAGTTTTATGTAGGATAATCAGTGAAATTCATCTGGGAAGAGATGTCTTATTTGGAGAGATGGTGGAGGGATGCTTCAGACGTGAAAAGAGCACTACTGACGCTCTTGGTGATAGTTGTAGTCAACTTAGCTGTTGGAATTCTGCCTCATGTTGACAACTTTGCCCATATTGGAGGATTTGGGACCTGGTTTCTGCTGGGATTTGTTTTGCTGCCACGTCCTCAATTTGGGTGGACAGAGCACCACAATCTCCCTGTTGGTGTTCGTGCAAGCTCCAAATATAAGGCTTACCAGTATGTACTTGGGCTGATTTCTCTGGTACCGCTGTTTGCTGGGTGAGTGGTTTTTACTTTTTTCATTTTTTCCGCCCTGAATAAAATCATTTCAAACTGCAAATGTGTTGAAGGTGGATTGGTTTTACTTGAGTTACATATAGGTTTGCTGTTGGACTGGTGATGCTGTTCGGGGAGTAAATGGATACGAGCATTGCCATTGGTGCCGGTATGCAAGTTGTGTTCCAAGCTCTAAGTGGAAGTGTGTGATGAAGGTTAAAATGACTTGAGCATGGACATATCACATAGTATGATGATGATATGTGGTCTCACTCCCAGGATGTTAATTAGGTTTCCATTAAATGCAAAATTCTAGTTTGATGTTGGTTTTGCTGTGAATTATTGTTTGTTAGTTTAGTCGATTTATTCTGGACATCTCCGCCCGCAAGCAATGCTTTTGAACTCGTCCTTGTTTTTTTTTCATCAAGTTTAACTCCTCCTGCTATATTTGAGTTCATGTAATTAAGTTTAACCTATTTGTGTTTAGGGGTCTGCAAAACTTTGATTTATAATGTCAAGACACTATAATGATTAAGCTGCATCATTGCCTACACAAATCACGTGCATTTTGAGATTTAATTCAGAGATAAAATTATTTTAGAGGATTGTTTCAGTCATATTGGATGAAAAATGTTTTTTGTTACCTTTTACAGTTTATTTGTTTTTGTTGAAAGTGGCTTGATATTTTGATAATGTTGAGCGGTTTAATCATAATGATTGTTTGTTCCATATTTCTATAGGCTAATTCACATTATTTTGCTATCATTGAATAGGTATATATGTAATTCCTTTGTCCTTTTTTCTTTTGAATATTTATTAACTTAATTCTAGCATTGTGCCACTGCATCTAGTTTGTCATTAAACACATCTTGAACGGGTTTTCCTTTGGCTATATCTGATGGGAGCATTAGTTATTTTTCATTGATTCAGTAAAGTAGAATCTCAAACATGAGGTGCAAATATTTGAATTATTATATTTACTTGCATATTATTTGAAATGATGTCTTAGTGCTTCAATTCAGCTCCTGAAGTCTGTTAAGTGTAAAATATTTACGTTCTTATTAATATTGGAAAGGACAGACTTCTTGTATATCATGAGACAGTGAACAGAGTAACTTTTATATTCATCTGTGATGTTGTTTTGGTATTGGTTTGATTTTTCTTTCTCTTTTCTAGTCCACCATTTTGATAGGTTTAATCCTCCTCCTCCTCCTCTCTATATGGCAACGCAACCGTAATCTTCTGCAATAATCTAATTTCTCCTACATACCATCTGAGGTAAGGTGTTGGTGTACTCCATTCTTTCGATAAATTTAAAGATGGTTAATGTGACAATGCCTTGGTTCGTGGAGAAATGTAGAGTATTACTAGTATTATATTCTTGTCATGTTCTTGGTCCGAGTTCAGCTATTATTTGTAATACGATACTGCATTTCCGGTACTTAACGAAATTGTGGCTTCTCTCCAATCCTTGAATATTGTAGTGGAACAGGTATATTAAGATTATTTGGTCGACATATTCAAGTGAACTAAATATTTATTGTTGCTCTTTGTATTCCCAAAGTATATCTTAATGTAGTACTGCACATCAAGGAATTTTTATCTTTATTTATTTTAGTTAATGACTGATATATATTTTATTTGTTGTTCAGGCAAAAGATGCTCCCGAAACCGTTGTTTTAGCAGGCGTTGCTCCACCTGTGTTCCATGGATGAAGCTTATGGTTTTTTTTATGATTCTATTAGTTTAACTTGTTAGTTGTTGATATTTTTCAATATATAATTAATAATCCGTACTTATTCTATTCCCAATGGGTTGGTTCAGAGTTTTTTTTTACGTGTTAATTTTGAACATTACATTGTGATTTTTATGTCTTGTAAAAATTAGTTGGAATTTTGTGTGAATACTTTGAGAAATATGCTTGGATTGTATTATGAATTCATTGTGAAAAATAATTAGCTTACAGTCACAAGACAGTCAAGAAAAATGATATTTGTGACTGTCCATAGAAGTCAGGAAAGTTGAAATTTATGACTGCTAATGACTGTCACAAAAGATGAAATTCGTGACTGCTAATGACTGTCACAAAATATGAAATTCGTGACTGCTAATGACAGTCATAAATGATATTTGTGACTGCCATGAAAAGTGGTATTGTAAAGTCATATAAATGAGGTTTTGTCACTGTTTTGTGACTGTTTTTGACAGTCACAAAATAAATTGTGACTGGTGATTCTGTGACAGTCATTTGTGACTTTTTCTGCTATTTGTGACAGTTTTTGGCAGTCACAAAATCGTGATTCTGGTGTAGTGGGATAGCGTACGCTATGGACGAAGCATAGCGTACGTAACAGGCAGTCAGGCAGATAAGGTTGGTCGGCACATGGGCCATCTTGGGACGGGGACAAGGATAAGATTCCCCCGCGTGGTCCGGACAGCTTTTTCAAAAAGCAAGTCAACGAGGTTTAACGTACGCTAAAGGACTAAGATAGCGTATGCTAGACAGAGCTTATTACATACATAATATGTAACGGTTAACGTATGTTAAGGAGGTCAGAATTGAGATAGTAGCTACTATCGGACGTTAACTCACGCTAAAGATTCCAGATAGCGTACGTAATGTTGTGAGGTTAACGTATGTAAAGGTCTGAATTTTATAAATATGGCAGCACTTTATTTCCTTCTTTTACTCATTTTATCCGAACCTTACCTCTCCCCAGACCTTCCAACCTTACAAAACTATTATATTAGCCTCTCTACTTGGTTGTTGAAGAAGTAAGACATCTTGGATTTGTGCTCAAACTTCCGGTGTTGTATTCTACCGATTGCCTTGATGTTTTCTTCCTATTAAGGTAGTTGATGCTATCTCCAATATTGAATTCATGTTCTTAAGAATGTTATGAACATGCTACTGATATTATTAGGTTCCATGGATGACTTATTTGACCGAACACCATGTTTAAGGAAGTTGGAATGATTATGCTTAGGTATACTATTATTAAGAGCATTATAGTACGAGCCTCGTTATGTTGAACAAGTAGGGGGAATTTTTCTGAGATTGAAAACTTACTTTGGATTATATTTTCAAAATGATCAAAGACTTGTTATTATTATCACCTTTGTTAGAAGAACTTAGGAGGATGAGCATTGAGGTTTTTTGTCATATCTTGTAAGGGTGGGTTGATTAGCTAATTTTCATGATGAAAGTTTGAATGAAGTGATGATATTGGTAACAATTGTATCAACCATAGATTAGACGAAATGCATATAAGAATTTATAATCGAGATCGGAGTATGGCATTGTGATGACATGTTTATCCTTGAATTCAAAGACGTCAAACATCTTATCCCTATTAGGATCATTCTATTCGCATGAGATATGTGTTCGTCGGATGTGTAAATTGTGAAGTCGGCCGCATGTAGAATGACTCACTAGATCTTAGTTAAGTAAGTTAGATGCCCTCGTGTTAGTTAGGTACACGCAAGTTGAACTCTTGTTATTGTTTAAGGTTCGAGGCTTGCAAGTGATTGATCGAAGGGGCGACCTTCAAGTGTATTGACATCCGTCAGAGTTTTATCCTTGTCATCAATTTAAGGCAAGTACCTTAATTATATCTATTCGTATTGACGTCGGTTATGTTGTTGTTGTATTATGCATATATGTTCTGATTGTTGTCCACCATGCGTTTGTCCGACGGGATCATCATGGGAATCTATAGTTGTGTGCACTGGATCGTTGGACAGGTATTTCCACCATGCGTTGGTCCGACGGGATCATCATGGGAATCTATAGCTGTGTGAACTGGATCGTTAGAATATCATGAGTATGTTGAGATTGATATGATATGTTGTACATTGTTACTGTTTCTCGTTGGAGAGACTTGTCATGATTATTGTTGATATTATTGACGTTATCATTCAGAGGTTGCTGAATAAATCATTGTTGTATAATTATCGTACTTGTACTAGCATCGTTGTGCTAACCCCTTCAGGGGTGAACATTTGTTTTATGTTCAGGATACAGGAGAGACATAAAACAACCACTAGAGCCGCATGACGACGAGGGTGCAGAGTGATGTTATGACTGGATTAATTTGTCGTATGTTTGTGTTGTTTTAATAAAGTACTCGATTACGTTGTCGTTTGTGATGTCGGATTTGGTCATGTATTAATGTTAACCGCTTGATGTTTGTCTTTTAGTACTGTTTTCAGACTCGTGTTGTATTTTATTTCCGTTGCCGTTGTTTGTTGGTATATTATTATTGTCATTCCATTTCCTAAGCCTTGTAAATTCTTACGTAAAGGATTTACGGTGCTGTAATATTCCTGAATATATGGGGGGTATTACAGAATATGGTATCAGAGCTAAGATTATGGATATCTTGGCTGTTGGGTTAAAATAGGGGTCGTATATGTCTTTTGAGGTAACTGGCCGCGTATAACATCACTGTACTGCCTACGTCTTCGGGCGAACGGTGGTTGTAAGTTTTCTAAACTCTATCTTGTCCTTTACATGTTGTAACTTTTATACTTGAATGTTAGGACGATATTATTCCCTGTATATTGAGTGTTTATGCTTACAGTATGTTGAGGGGAGGTGGTTGCGGTCGTAGACGTAGGAATGCTGAGAGAGAAGCTTCACCTTCTATTCCTGATTCGTTGTCAAATCAGGCTAACTCCAATTCTGGCGAACATCAGGAGTCCGTTAATAATGAACGAGCACAGACAGTAGAGACAAATGCCAATACTGCCGTTCCCAATATCCTTCATTGGGTGGTCAACCAGATGACTCAATTTGCTCAAGTTGTGGATAGGATGCAAGTGGCGGTAGGATTGCAGCCAGGGGAAAGACAACAAGGCATCCCAGAATTGGGAAATCGAGGAGACAGATGGCTACAGGAGGTGGCAAAGATGCACCCGCCAAGATTCGATGGTTTTTATGAGACACCGACATGGGATCATTGGTTGAGATAACTGGAGAAAGTATTCCTAGGGATTAACTACCCAGACAACCGAAGAGCCCCCATTGCCCAGTACTTTCTGACAAAAGAAGCGTCCAAATGGTGGGAAGTCGTCCGACCTATTGACCGTGATGCCGGTTGGAAAGAGTTCAAACTTATGACGGAAGCTTAGTATTGCCCTCGTCCGGTGAGAGAAGCTAAGGTTCGAGAATTTTTCTCCGCACAGCCTTCGGATGTGCCGATGGCTTAGACGATTAAGACATTTAAACAACAACTGGCGTTTGTTCTACATCTGGTTAGAACCGACGTAGAAATGATGATTCACTTTGATATGAGGATAAAGTCGGAAATACAGAGGTACATGCCAGGTTTTGAATGCACCACTCTCCGCCAGTACCAAGATAAATCACTGGCGTATGAAATGAAAGAAGTAGCTAAGGAAAAGTTCTTGGAGTCTAAGAAGCAGAAAGTCTCTGGCAGTTTCACAGAGCACAAGAGTAGTGGGCCCGCAAGGCCCAATCATCCTTTCATTCATTTAAGAGGCCCCCGCACCCATCCAAAGGCGGAAATAACTTTAGATCAATATCAACACCGACAGATGTTGTCAAGAGCTGTTTTAATTGTGGTCGCCCAGGACACCTTTGGCGTGATTGTTTACGTTCTACAGTGACATGTTATGATTGCGGATAGGAAGGGCATTGTGAAATATTCTGCAGGGATGCCACTAAGATAATTGGAGCTCGTACTTCACAGTCGGCTCAGAAGGAAGCAAGTGTTCCGCATATGCAGCAGAGTGTCCAGCTACCATAGAGTTTTCATCGAGGATGAGGCAGAGGACAGTTTGACCGAAGGGAGCATCAAGTACTGGATACGTTCCCCCACGCCTTTATGAGATGAGGAGGGCAGACGATGAGGATACCACTGTTGCATCAGGTACCGTTCAGATCCTTTCATAACTAGTTAGTGTTTTGTTCGATATAGGGGCTACACATTCGTTTATATCATTGTCTTGTGTTAATCGTTTAAACATTTCTTATTTTCATAAATGTGAGTCTTATGTTGTGGGTTTACCGAGTGTGGAGAGAATTATGGGGAACTTAGAAATTAGAGATTTTCCTGTATCAATTGGAGGCAAAGAGTGGCCCTCAAATCTGATTATGATAGAGGTGCAAGGAGACAATCTGATTCTCGGAGACGATTGGCTTAACCGATATGGAGCTATTGTGAACTACTGGAAGAGGAATATCTCGATGACAGCCGAAGATGGTTCCAAATTATTATTCGAAGGATGGAGGCTAGGAATCTCAGAAAAATGATCAAAGCTATGAAAGCCATCAGACTGATAAAACAGGGCTGTACTGGATACTGGTGTCACGCAATGAAGAAGGAAGATGAAAAAATAGAGCTTTTATCCATTCTTATTGTGAGTGAATCTCCGGACGTGTTCCCTGATGAATTACCTGGACTACCTCCACGATGAGATGTAGAGTTTACCATCGAGCTAGAACCAGGAGCTACACCGATTTCTAAGGCGCCATATCGTATGGCACCTACCGAAATGTATGAATTGAAGAAACAACTGGAAGAGTTACTGGACAAAGGCTATATTCAACCAAGTGTTTCGCCCTGGGGTGCACCAGTACTTTTTGTCCGAAAGAAAGATGGATCACTTCGATTGTGTATTGACTATCGGGAGCTGAACAAGTTGACAATCAAGAACAAGTACCCGCTGCCATGAATTGATGATTTGTTTGACCAGTTGCAAGGAGCGATAGTATTTTCCAAGATTGATTTGAGATCGGGATATCATCAGTTGAGGATTAAGGAATCCGATGTTCCGAAGTCAGCATTCAGAACTCGCTACGGACATTATGAGTTTGTGGTGATGCCGTTTGGTCTCACTAATGCGCCTGCTGTGTTTATGCAATTAATGAATCGAGTGTTCATAGAGTATTTGGACAAATTCATAGTTGTATTTATTGACGATATTATGGTTTATTCCAAGAGCCCGGAAGAGCATGCACATCACTTATAGATCGTTTTGGACCTCTTGAGAAGCGAGCAATTATATGCCAAACTTTCTAAGTGTGAATTATGGCTAAAGGAAGTGATGTTCCTCGGTCATGTGGTATCAGCGGAAGGAGTCCGAGTAGATCCCCAGAAAGTCGAGGTAATTCTGTATTGGAAGTCTCCTAAGAACGTGAAGGAAGTCAGAAGTTTTCTAGGACTTGCTGGGTATTATCGTCGATTGGTGGAAGGGTTTTCCAAAATTACCCGCCCACTTACTCGATTGCTGCAGAAAACCCAAAAGTTTGAATGGAATGATGTGTGTCAGGCCAGCTTTGCTGAATTGAAGAAGATATTGCGACGACACCAATTTTAGCACTACCACAAGGAACTGAAGGATTCATAGTTTACAGTGACACTTCAAACCAAGGTCTCAGTTGCGTATTGATGCAGAATGAGAAGGTGATCACCTATGCTTCACGGCAGTTGAAACCATATGAAGTAAATTATCCAACTCACGATTTGGAACTAGCAGCTGTGGTTTTTGCCTTGAAGATATGGAGACATTAATTGTACAGGACTCACTGTCAGATCTTCACAGATCATAAGAGTCTCAAATACATCTTCAGTCAGAAAGAGTTAAACATGTGACAGAGGAGATGGATAAAATTTATTAAGGACTATGATTTGGAGATTCTTTCTCATCTAGGCAAAGCGAACATAGTAGCCGATGCACTAAGCCACAAACCTGTTTATATTCGAATGCTGGAGGCTCTCACCTCCCAGTCCAGCATTCAACGAGATTTGATTCGTGAGGGAATTGAAGTATGATTGCAAGGAGTCCAAGGGCAACTGTGTGTGATGGAATTAACTTCCTCGTTAACTGGAGAAATCAAATCTAAGAAATTAGATGACTCTCTGATGATTCGGTTACGTGATGAAGTGAGCAAGGGTAAGGTCCTAGGATTTGTGATTCATGATGATGGAGTTTTGAGATTCCAGAGTCGACTTTGTGTCCCCGATCTTGATATTTTGAAATAGACAATCATGAAGGAAGCTCACAGTATGCCCTATTCTATTCACCCGGGCACTAGTAAGATGCATAAGGATCTGAAGAAGAATTTTTGGTGGGGCAACATGAAGAGAGATGTGGCGGAATATGTCTCGAAGTGTTTAACTTGTCACCAGGTTAAGATTGAACATCAACGACCCGCCGGAATGTTGAAGCCACTTCTGATTTCTGAATGGAAGTGGAAAGATATATCAATGGACTTTATCACTAATATGTCGAAGACCAGAACAGGGATGAACATGATTTGGGTGATAGTTGATCGCCTAACCAAGTCGGCTCATTTTTTGAGCATTAAGGATACTTGGGGACCAGAGAGGTTGGCACGATTGTTTATTGTGGAGATATTCCGATTGCATGGTACGCCGAAGACCATTATTTTCAACCGAGATAGTCGCTTCGTGTCACACTTTTGGAAAGCGGTTCATAGAGCCTTGGGAACCGAGCTAAACTTTAGCACAACTTATCATCCGCAGACAGATGGACAGTCCAAGAGGACTATTCAAATAGTGGAAGACATGCTGAGAGCTTGTGCCCTAGATTGGTCGACTGAGTGGGAAGTTCATCTACCGTTGATTGAATTCACTTAAAACAATAGTTGGAATGCTTCCATTAAGATGGCACCTTTTGAAGAGTGATACGGGAGAATATGCAGATCACCCCTATGTTCGGATGATTCATCAGACTTGATCGATACGGACCCGGAGTTGATAGTACAGACTCAAGAGAAGTAGCTTTGATTCGTGAAAGGATGTTGACTGCCCAGAGTCGGCAGAAATCTTATGCAGATGTGCGCCATCGCCCGTTAGAGTTTGGTATTGGGGACCATGTGCTTTTAAAGGTTTCTCCTACTCGGGGAACTTTCATTTTGGGAGGAGAGGAAAGCCGAGTCCGAGATATATCAGACCATTCGAGATTCTTGAGAGAGTTGGGGAGTTGGCGTACAGGTTGGCCTTGCCGCCATCGTTGAGTCATGTTCATAATGTGTTTCACATGTCTCAGTTATAGAAGTACATCACGGACCCCAGTCATGTAATTGATTTCAACGAGATCGAAGTCGCTAAGGATGGCACGTCGGAAGAGAAACCAATCAAGATACTCGAGAGTCGAGTCAAACAATTGAGGAATAAACCAATCACATTGGTTAAAGTTCAATGGTCGCGACATGGAGTTGAAGAAGCCACTTGGGAGACAGAGAACAGTATGAAGTCTAGATACCCAGAATTATTTTCGTCTTAAGTTCGGGACGAAACTCCTTTTTAGAAGGAGAGTATGTAATATTTGGATAATTGTTGAGTATTTTAATCTGTATGTGAACCTTGTAATATTCGACTTTGTGGTATCTATAATCGAAGTATGATTTTTCCCATATTCGTATTCCAAGTAATCATGATCATATTAAGAAGAATTTGCAAATTCATGCATACAGCCACGTCATACCGTATGCTAATAGACGAGCTTAACATACGTTATGAGTTGAGGATAGTGTACGCTATGGATGAAGCATATCGTACGTAACAAGCAATCAGGCAGATAAGGTTGGTCGGCACATGGTCCATCTTGGGACGGGGACAAGGATAAGATTCCCCCGTCTGGTCCGAACAGCTTTTTGAAAAAGCAAGTCAACGAGGTTTAACGTACGCTAAAGGACTAAGATAGCATATACTAGACAAAGCTTATTACGTACGTAATATGTAATGGTTAACGTAAGTTAAGAAGGTCAGAAATGAGACAGTAGCTACTGTCAGACGTTAACGCACGCTAAAGATTTCAGATAGCGTACGTTAAGGCGATAACATACGTAATGCTGTGAGGTTAACGTACGTAAAGGTCTGAGTTTTATAAATATGGCAGCACCCCATTTCATTCTTTTACTCATTTTATCCGAACCTTACCTCTCCCCAGACCATCCAACCTTACAAAACTAGTATATTAGCCTCTCTACTTGGTTTTTGAAGAAGTAAGACATCTTGGATTGGTGCTCAAACTTCCGGTGTGGGATTCTACCAATTGCCTTGACGTTTTCTTCATATTAAGGTATGTTGATGTTATCTCCAACCTTGAATTCGTGTTCTTAAGAATGATATGAACATGCTACTGAGATTATTAGGTTCCATAGATGACTTATTTGACCGAACACCATGTTTAAGGAAGTTGGAATGATTATGCTTAGGTTTACCATTGTTAAGAGCATTATAGTTCGAGCCTCGTTATGTTGAACTAGTAGGGGGAAGTTTTCTGAGATTGTAAACCTACTTTGGATGATGTTTTCGAAATGATCTAAGACTTGTTATTATTATCACCTTCGTTAGATGAACTTAGGAGGATGAACATTGAGGGTTTTTGTCATATCTTGTAAGGGTGGGTTGATTAGCTAATCTTTACGATGAAAGTTTGAATGAAGTGATGATATTGGTAACAATTGTATCAACTATAGATTAGCCGAACTGCATATAAGAATTTATAATCGAGATTGGAGTATGGCATTGTGATGACATGTTTATCCTTGAATTCAAAGACATCAAACATCTTATCCCTATTAAGATCATTCTATTCGCATGAGATATGTGTTCGTCGGATGTGTAAACTGTGAAGTCGGCCGCATGTAGAATGACTCACTAGATCTTAGTTAAGTAAGTTAGATGCCCTCGTGTTAGTTAGGTTTATGAAAGTTGAACTCTTGTTATTGTTTAAGGTTCGAGGATTGCAAGTGATTTATCGAAGCGGCGACCTTCGAGTGTATTGACATCTGTTGGAGTTTTATCCTTGTCATCAATTTAAGGCAAGTACCTTAATTATATCTATTCGTATTGATGTCGGTTATGTTGTTGTTGTATTATGCATATGTTTTGTTATTTTTGTCCACCATGCGTTGGTCCGACGGGATCATCATGGGAATCTATAGCTGTGTGCGCTGGATCGTTGGACAGGTATTTCCACCATGTATTGGTACGACGGGATCATCATGGGAATCTATAGCTGTGTGCGCTGGATCGTTGGAATACCATGAGTATATTGAGATTGATGTGATATGTTGTACATTGTTACTATTTCTCATTGGAGAGACTTGTCGTTATTATTGTTGATATTATTGATGTTATCATTCAGAGGTTGTTGAATAAATCATTGTTGTATAATTATCGTACTTGTACTAGCATCGTTGTGCCAACCCGTTCGGGGGTGAACATTTATTTTATGTTCAGGATTCAGGAGAGCGGGAAAACAACCACTAGAGCTGCATGACGACGAGGGTGCAGAGATATGTTACGGCCGGATTAATTTGTCGTATGTTTGTGTTGTTTTAATAAAGTACTCAAGTACGTTGTCGTTTGTGATGTTGGATTTGGTCATGTATTAATGTTCACCGCTTGACGTTTGTCTTTCAGTACTGTTTTCAGACTCGTGTTGTATTTTATTTCCGCTGCCGTTGTTTGTTGGTATATTGTTATTGTCATTTCATTTCATTTCCCCAGTCTTGTAAATTCTTACGTAAAGGATTTATGGCGCTCTAATATTCCTGAATATATCGGGGGTGTTACAACACAAGCACGAATCCAATTCGTTTAAACTTGATAAATGATCAAACACCGATAATATCGAGTGTCTCTACATTATCACGGGTCGAATATTGATTTGAAAAATTATATATCAATTCGTTCTCGAAGAACACGGTTAGGAATTGATATAATATTTTTCTTCTCTTATCTTCTTTCTTTTTATTTCTCTCTAAGATGAAATAATATCAAGAAAATTTTTCCTCTCCTTCTTCAATGTACCTCACGGCTGAATGTGTGTTTTGTGTGTGTGTGTGTTTTCATGTTTTATAACATGGTGAGATATTATTTCAAGATCTTGATAATCTTGATATCTTATCTCCACGTGTGTAAATCATGTCAAACACACCCCACACAACAAGACAAAGAATGAAGCATCATAAAAAGAGGAAGGTGAGGGTGGCCTTATCATGATGAGACAAAACGAGCCGAGCCACTCGGTTCGTGTACCGGACGTTCGTGAGTCTAGTCCATTAACTACACTTTGTTTTATCTCAAATGTATTTATACTTAATAAGTTAATCTAATTAATTTATTTTATCAAATATAAAATTATAATAATATATTTCTAAGAAATAATTATTTATGAATTAAATTAATCACCGAGTAATTAATTTCAATTCACAAGACCGCTATGAGTTATCAAATAAATCAAATTGGATATTTAATATTTAATATTAATGAAGAGATAAAAAAATACATATTTTATCCATCAAATATCCTTATGCGAGACTCCATAGGTCCGTCTTAGTTGGCAACGGGATGAATCAAGGAGTGTGGGTAAGATTTAGCCAGTCTAGTACTCCGTACCGTAACACAACTAAGAACGAATGACCGGATCATTCCAAAACTATTATGTCGCGAATACTGTATGCATATAAATCCTTCAATCATATGTCCGGTAAAGTATTAGGGTCACGGTAAAGTCGAACCCTATTGTAACTTGACTCTATGCATTTGTTAATGCAAACTGAGATCACCAAGATCTTGTGTATCAAATACAACTAGCTCTAACTGCTTTGGCCAAAGACTTATGATCTCATTTGCCATTAATCACATAAGACATTTACTTGCTCACTTACAAGAGAAAGAATCATATATTGGTATTAAGTAGAGACTGCTACTTGCCCACTAAGTTACATTTCGAGGTTGACCCCACCAACCGGTGATTGGATCGAACTTACTCTAATGATTAACTATGTCACAAGCACATCTCCTACTGAAACCTCAAGACAAAGGTCCACGTATACCTATCACAACCTTTCGATTCAGTCATTGATAATCCCTGAGTAATATCTATGTGACCGAATCGAGGTAAGTCGTGTTCGAGTATAATAATCCCATTAGCATACCTATAACGTGTGCTCCCACTAATCCTTAGTGAAGACAGGCACTCTACATGTCACAATACACGTTATACAAGCATTGTCTAAACTTACTGCCCAGTTAAGTTTTTATCGACTTGTGAACCAATTAAGCATTCGAACCCTAAACACTTACAATACGTATCTCCTTATCTCCATAAGAAATAGAATGTTTGCTCCAAATGCAAAGACTATTATTTAATATACCAAATCACAATACATGTGATATAAAATCTTCCACTTGCACTCAATGCTATAAACTATGGTATCTAATACCCATACTTTGTTGGAACATTTTATTCCATACATTCATAATTGAGGTTTTGATGATAATTTGATAAACAAAGCAAAATAACAATGAAGCAAAGATAAACATCAATGAGTCAAGAAGGAGTCAAAGACGCATGATCTCGATAGAAGAATATTATATATGGCAAAAACATATATAACGTACGCTATGATCAACAGCTAACGTACGTAATAGAAGACCCAACTGAAGGCAGATGAGTGTGGTTATGTTAACATACGTAATACATGATAGATAACCTATACTGTGGAAAGAGACTAACATATGTAAGACAATGTGCTTAACGGACGTGATGACAATTGAATTATGAATTCAAATAAATTAATCCATTGGATTGATTCTAGAAAGTCAAAAACACCTGCAACAGATATATGAAGATAACGTACATAATGGATATGAAATAATGTACGCTACATGGAATATATTACATACCACTACACCAAAACAGGATTTTATGACACTGAAACTTCATTTGGATTTGTATTTGTCGATAGCAGTCACAACTTTATATTTGCCCGATATGATCACAAAGACCAAACAGTGATAAATCCAAATATTTGTGACTGTTAATGATTGTCACAAGTGTTCTGACTATCTTGAGCAGTCACAAATTCACATATTTGTGACTATCTTGAGCAGTCATAAACTTTTCAGTTTTATGTATAAATACATTTTGGCAAACCCTTAGCACATTCACCATCCCCTCCATGTCTTCTCTTTCTCTCTACCCGATGCTCATGCCCTCCATCTCCATCTTCTTTCTTATCCTCGGCTCCTCTTCTCATAACTTAAAACATACGCATATATATACTAGTACAGCATAGCGACAGCCCGAACGAAGCATGGCCAGAAGGAGGAAGGTTATTCTGGTTGCGGTCAACAGTGGCGACGCTGCCATTTGTCGGAGATTTCAGCACATTTTGAAGAAATCAGTTTTCTCAGCTAATTAATTATCCTCATCGCTCTGTTTAAATCCATATTGCTATGCATTTGTTGTTTTTTTTCTCCTTATGGATTCAATGGATGTGTCAGATGTGATGTGTTATTGTTTTTGGAATTCGGATCGAACAGCGAAGGAGGGGAAAGTCGTATTTTACAGTTAGAAATAGAGTTGCAAGAAGATAGTGTGAAGAAGAAAATTATGGTAGGAGTTTGTGTAATGGAAAAGAAGGTGAAGTGCCGCTCCTTTTTTTTTTTAAATATTTTGTCTTCAGTTTTGTTACTTCACGCAACCGTGCATCACGAGTTGAAACACCATTGATGTTGCTGATTTTCATTTACTTGTATATTTGTTGTTGTTGGTTTAGGCGTTTTCAGGACCGATGTTACAGATTTTACAGAGAGTACAAGCGTTTGGAGAATTTGAGGTGATTAGCTGATACTCGATTTTTGCTGAATTTCGTCAGTGAAAGTCATTATAACGATTTAAGTAAAGCCTAAAGGAAATCATTGCATTGTTGCCAAGTTTACAGCTAGCCTTTTAATTTAGCTACAATTTTACTATTACTAACATCATCCCCGATCATGTGATTTCAAGGGCCTGCGGCACGGTCCGGAAAATGAGCCCCACAGTATTAAGAAATACCATAGCTATTATCACGATGAATCACGAAACAAAACATATACAGTGCAAAACTCAAAAAAGATGTTGGAACTTGGCATTTAGAAGGACCCTTTTGTTTTTAACAAAAATACTGTATTATCACGGTTCAATCTAAATTTTAGTTTCTAGACGAGGTCCAAATATTGGACCCCGGTTTTGTTTCCCTATTTTTATATATATTTTTGTTACATTAATGTTGAAGAGGACACACTTCAATGTACATTTTAGTTTTTCTTTATGGGCACTTAATGTTGTGAGTCTTCAATCTTTTTTGAGCCCTTAATTATGTAACACCCCAAGCTAGGCGGATATTACAGTGCCGTGGAACCCCAACTGGGACCCACCAGGCGAATGAAAATTAATGAGTTCAATAATATAATTGTAGTACCGAACCACATTATATTACCAAATACTTCGATGAGGAGCTTAAGTACAATACAGGACAATACGGAATACTAGTATATTTTAAATGAAGATAAAATACACCACCCTGAATAAATAAACATCCCAAATGGAATTTGCAGCGGAAATTCAAATGAAGAGAAACAAGAATGACTCAAAGGACTGGGGGCCCCTACTAGTATCACTGAGACTCCTCACCGTCAACGTTCTCTTCCCGTGCTTTTGCCTTGCCATGACCTGAAAACAATATCCCCCAATGGGGTCAGTTACACAGAACAACAATCCTCAAGGGTTGAATATACACAATCATGATATATCTCAATTATGAATTATCCTTTGTTATGAATTTAAGCTGAAGAGGGGCATCGTAGTACGCCCATAATGGTATGTGCATGTGCACAAGACGAGTGACCGGACACACCCGTCCTTGTACCTAATTAGTCTCACGGAGGTACGTTACCGTGTGCACAGTCCATTGTGTCGGAGAACCCGAACACGTGACCATCATGTGCCCGACTAAAAATCCCACACATCACCATCCGGCCACGCAATACGAACCCAGAAGGTCATATGAACGAGAATGACCATGATGAATATCAATGAATAATAATCCGACAAAGTCAAGAATGACTCACCGAGATGGATTAATAGTGAAGTGAATGATAGCTCAATGAAATGATTGGAACCGTCGTTCCTCGTGAATGAAATGATTATTCGACAATTACAAGTCTCAATACGGTTAAGACATCATGAATGAGTTATGATGATGAATGAACAACAACAAAAGGAATGAATATTCTTTTAACCGAGTAAGAATTAACTTACACAACACCGGTGAACAATGTCCTTCCACGAACAAACGTCCTAAATGAGATGTCGGTCGCTCGAACAACCTTGAATAACACAATTACCAACAATCTGTTCAACATACGAATCAAACACGAATATAACAAACTCAAAACGTCGATACGACTAAACCAAGTTCATTGGGGCATTATATCGAACACGTTGTAACCAATCTTCGATTGTTTACAATCAATCCTCAATTATACCAATATCAAATCCCCAAAGAGTGATGCAAACCAACAAAACGTCTTCAATACAATCAATAATCCAATATGAATATCCAAATTCGTGATTACAACAACAATTAATCGAAAACCCCCAACTCCAACTCAATATTCAAAGTGTTCTTGAATAACCCTTCAATAATCCAATGAATAATCATACACATCCATAATCATGCGTACATCTCTTCATAAAACATGATTATAACGTCCAAAACATCATATCTCAACACAAAATCGAAATCCAAGATGTTTGAAGAATATTACCTTTGAAGATCCAAGCACTTTGATCCGATGAACAAGCGTTAGATCGACTATCCGAGCTTCACAATCGAATGAAGATGATGAAAACCGAACACCCAAGTGATTGATGATAAAAAATATCCCCTCAAGCTCTCTCTCGGATAGAAGTTGAAGAAATAAGAAAATGACCTCAAAAACCCGTCCAGGTCCTTATAAACTGCAGGAAGTTACGGCCGTAACTCGGCCTACTTACGGCCATAACATCCCAGGTAAATGGCCTTACGGCGTAACCAGCCATCTCGTACGGCCGTAACTCGGCTTCGTCCAGAAACTGCCGACAGCCATACGGACGTACCCGCACCTGTCTTACGGGCGTAACTCGCCCTCGTCCAAAACACCTGCCGACATCTATACGGCCGTACCCGCACACCTTACGGGTGTAACTCGACCGATACGGTCGTACCCGGCCAAACTTACGGGCGTATGACCCCTTCGTCGAAACTGACCAGGCACCTTGCCTGCAACGTACGGCCGTATCCGGCCAAGCCTTACGGTCGTACCTACCTCATCTTACGGCTGTATGCCGCAACCCTTACGGCCGTAAGTCCTTCTCGTCCGACAAATCCTAAAAATTACGAACACCCCTTACGGCTGTAGCCTGCCCACCTTACGACCGTATCTCGCCTTCGGCCAAAACAACCTTGATCCGACGAAAGCATGTTACGGCCATAATGTATGATTAGTTACGGCCATAATTCGTTGCTAGACATGAAGAAAAATCCGAAAACTCCGATTTCTCGCTACGATTGATGAATGATCTGACATACCATACGTGTGTGAAAGTAAACAAGTCCAACACATGCCAAATATGATACTTCCAGCACAAGACTACCAATCACGATAATAATGATAATACTCTCGCCTCGACACTCAAACGGAGGTGAATGATGATCGGTAACTGATACACGGTTACAATATGCCAACAATGAACACAAATGAATGAATCATGAATGATGAGTGATTATTAATGAGTGAAAATTACTGAGTGACAATTAATGACTGGTAATTACTGAATGATAATGAATGAATTACAACCGGGTATTACATACTCCCCCCCTTAAAAAAAAGTTTCGTCCTCGAAACTAAGGGTCACACAACTCGGGATAATTCTCCCGCATACTATCCTCGGTTTCCCAAGTAGCCTCTTCGACTCTGTGTATAGACCACTGAATCTTGACCAAAGTAATCGTCTTGTTCCCCAACTGTTTGATTCGTCGCTCTAAAACTCGTATAGGACGCTCCTCATACGAATGATCATCCGCGATCTCGATTTCGTCGAACTGAAGTATGTGACTCGGGTCGGCAACATACTTCCGCAACTGAGAGACGTGAAACACATTATGAATTCGGCTCAACACCGGAGGTAAGGCAAATCGTTAATCTAACTCGCCTACTCGATCCAAAATCTCAAACGGTCCAATGAATCTCGGACTCAACTTCCCCCATTTTCTGAAACGGAAAATACCTCGACTCGGGGATACCTTGACCAACACGTGGTCACTGTCTCGAACTCTAGTGGTCGACGACGATTATCTGCATATGATTTCTATCGACTTTGAGCTGTCAACAAACGACTCCTGATCAAAGCTACCTTCTCACGGGCGGCTATAAGCATATAAAGCTCGGTGCCGATTGATTCTGATAAGTCGTCCCAACACAAAGGAGATCGACAACGATGACCGTACAAGGCCTTGTAAGGTGCCATCTGAATCGAAGTGTGCCAGCTATTATTGTATGTGAACTCAATCAACGGTAGTTGGGCTTCCCAATCGTCTTTCCAATCGAGGACGCATGCCCTCAGCATGTCCTCCAATGTCTGAATAGTCCTCTCTGATTGTCCGTCGGACTGAGGATGAAAAGCGGTACTGAGGTTAAGCTGATTTCTCATAGCACGATGAACTGACTTCCAAAAATGAGACACGAACCGTCCATCATGATCGGAAATGATACTTTTCGGAGTACCGTGCAATCTCACTATCTCTTTGATGAACAACTGGGCAAGTCTCTCGGGACCCCACGTATCCTTAATCTCAAGGAAATAAGCTGACTTAGTTAAACGGTCCACAACTACCCAGATTGTATTCATGCCACGACGGCTCGTCGGCAAACTCGTGATGAAGTCCATAGAAATATCTTCCCACTTCCACTCTGGAATAGGGAGCGATTTCAGCATACCTGCCAGTCGCTGATGTTCTATCTTGACTTGCTGACAGGTTAAACATCTCGAAACAAATTTTGTGACTTCTCACTTCATATTACTCCACCAGTGCTAGACCCCGGATGAATGGAGTAAGGGGTAGCATGAGCTTCTCTCAAAATCAAGTCTTTCAACTCGTCATCAGCCGGTACGCATAATCGATTCTTAAATCGCAATAGTCCATCCTCGTGGACCAAAAATCCAGGGGCTTTTCCCTAAGCCACATCCTCACGAATGCGTAACAATGATGGGTCTGAACCCTGATTCACTCTGATTGCCTCCTCAAGTGGCGATGAAATCTCTAACATGCAAAGTTGCCCTTGCACTCACTGAAGCCAGACCTCAATCTCGGGTCTAAGGAATTCCTGCTGAAGCTCCTTCTGAACTATTAAACGAGCAAGCATTTGCTCCTGAACGGACTTACGACTCAATGCATCGACAACCACATTTGTCTTACCCGGGTGGTACAGGATCTCGATATCATAATATTTGATTAGTTCCAACCACCGCCTTTGTCGCATATTTAACTCCTTCTGAGTAAATATATACTTCAAACTCTTATGATCAGTGAATATCTAATAGGTAACGCCATAAAGGTAATGAAGCCAAATCTTCAACGCGAAAACCACGGCTGCTAACTCCAGGTCATGGGTCGGATAATTAACCTCGTAAGGTCTCAATTGCCATGAAGCATAGGCAATAACCTTCCCATTCTGCATTAATACACATCCGAGACCGTGTCCGGATGCGTCACTATAAACCACGAATCCTTCCGTCCCTTGTGGCAAGGAAAGTACAGGTGCTGAAATTAACCGGCTCTTGAGTTCCTCAAAACTCCACTGACACGCGTTGGACCACGTGTATTTCTTATTCTTTTGCAAAAGGTTCGTCATGGGTTGGGCGATTTTTGAAAATCCTTCAACAAATCGCCGATAATAACCAGCTAATCCGAGAAAGCTTCAGATTTCCTTAACATCTTCGGAGGCAGACAATCACGGATAGCCTCCGTCTTCTGAGGATCAACACGCACACCATCTGATGAAATTACATGCCCGAGAAACATCACTTCGGACATCCATAACTCACACTTGGAAAACTTTCCATAGAGTTGCTCCCATCTCAACACGTCGAGAACCTCATGAAGGTGAACCTCGTGCTCCTCTAGGTCACGAGAATAAATTAAAATGTCATCAATGAATACAACCACAAACCGATCCAAAAAGTCGATGAAACCCCGATTCATTAACTCCAGGAATACCGCAGGTGCATTAGTTAACCCAAACGGCATTACCACGAACTCATAATGACCATAGCGTGTTCGAAACGCCGTCCTCGCGATATCCGACTCTCGAATTCGCAACTGATGATATCCAGATCTTAAGTCGATCTTGGAAAATAATGAAGCTCCCTGAAGTTGATCTAAGAGATCATCAATATGGGGTAGAGGATACTTATTCTTGATCGTTACCCTGTTCAACTCCCGATAATCAATACACAAGCGAAACGAACCATCCTTCTTCTTGACAAACAACACTGGTGCTCCCCACGGGGACGCACTCGGTCGGATATAACCTTTCTCGAAGAACTCCTAAAGTTGATTCTTCAATTCCTGCATTTCGATCGGGGCCATCCAGTACGGTGCCTTCGATATCGGAGACATACCGGGCTCCAACTCAATTGTGAATTCCACATCTCTCTGTGGAGGCAAACCAGGTAACTCATTTGGAAAAACATCGGCGTACTCTCTCACTATCGGAACATCCGCCAACATTATTGGTGATTTCTCGGTTTTGGTCATAAAACACCAATAACGAACACACCCCTGACTGAGTAATTTCACTGCTTTCATCAAGTTAATGACCTTACCAGAACAGCCGGGATTACCTCCCTGAAAAACACATTCGACCCCATCGTCTGAAATGATAGTGGCCATACGCTTACAGACACTAATGATGGTATCGTGACAATCCATCCAATCAATACCCAAGATGACGTCGTCTCTCGGTAAATCTACCACGATTAGGTCTGCTAGACATACACGGCCATGAAGCTGAATTGGACAATTCTGAACCTCACGATTACCGATAATTCTTCTACCGTCAGGTAGACCAATGACATAAGGCTCACAACTAGTAGCACTACCCAGACGTAGTCTACTCAAACATGACTCGGAAATGAATGAATGCGATGCACTAGTATCAAAAAGGGTACACACAGGTTGAGATAGAATATCGAGTGTACCTGAGATTATCCGGGCCTCCGGATCGTCGGTCTTCTTCATCTCATAAATTCGGGGATTGCCGGCCCCCGAACCGGACACTCCCATCTTATAGCTCTTTGCTCCGCCCTTGTTCGCTCCTGTCATCTTGAGCAGCCTTGGTAGTGGCTGATTATGAGCAGATTGGCGCCGGGGCACTGAGATGGCGGAGTAGGTTTGGAGTCCCTTCAGCAAAAACGGGCCTTATGCCCAGCAATCCCACAGTTATGGCACGTGATAGTCTGCCTCAGACACTTGGTGCTGACATGACCAAGATCCCCATAGTTGAAATAGGTGATGGCTGAACTGGACGCTCGGGACTGCGATTCCACCCGCCTAGGCACCACAGGAGGTCGCTCAGAGAAAGTAGTGCCCGCATGAGGCTTCTTGAAGGTTGTCTGACCGCCTTCAGACTGATTACGATTCTTGGATTTCTTGAGAGTAGATGAAGGTTGCTGCTTAGTAATCTCCTTAACAGTAAGCCCATAGGTAAGAGCTTTCTCGATGAATTCGGCCAGAGTGGTGCAATTATGATTAAGTAACTGCATCCGCATACGGGGTTTCAGCTTCTTTCTGAAATACTTAATCTTATCCACCTCAGAGTGAATGATAGATGAGGCGAACAGAAGAAGTTCATGAAATTTCTCGGCAATGGCAAGAACATCCTCGTCTGCTGAGGGGTCGGGAGTGAGTAATTCTAACAGTTTGGCCTCTCTGAGTGGGGCCGGATAATACCTTTCCATCATGAGAGTCTTGAATTGATCCCAAGTACATGATCCGTCGGTGGGCTTTAACGACAACCACCAAGAATGAGCGCTCTTACCCAGATAGTAAGCCGCAACTGAAACTTTATGTCCTTCGGGACACTCTACCATAGCAAATAACTTCTCGAAATGCTTGAGCCAATGAACAATATCCGCCGGCTCAGATGAGCTCTCAAAAGTAGGTGGCCTTTGGTGAGAGATGTCATCGATAATACTGCTTACACCCCTCTCTTGCCCCTGAGGTGGCGGCAGAGGAGCCTGCTGATTCTGAGCTGTTGAGTTCTGCATCGTCTCCATGAGGCGTGCCATCTGAGTAATCTGGGCCATCATGCCCTGCATAAAAGCGAGTGGGTCAACCCGAACACCTTCTGACTAAGCTGTGTCCTGGGTACGACTCCCTGATAGTGAATGAGTACGTCCAGGTGAATGAGTGGCAGCGTCGCTGCTCGATGAGTTAGCATTATTCCTTGCGATCGCACGTGTATTCACACGAGCTCTCGGGTTTTGGCCCGCACCGCGGCCTCGTCCCCTGTGTCCTCTGCCTGCTCTCTCCATCCTGAAGTAGGAAAGTCACATGATAATTATATCTCTCGCATGAAAATCACGTTATGATCACGTCATGAAATGATGAAAATGAGCATACGCGCTCTAACACAGTGATTACGTGAATGATTAACTGAGGTGACATGATTCTCTGATGAAGTTCTTGAAATGATTATCTTGAACAAGTTAACAAGTTTAATGATATGATCCTCAAGATCAACAACTGAACTGTGAAATGAAATGAGTGATTAATGAGTTAACATGATCGTCCTGATCAAAATGAATGATGATGAGGATTGTTGACTGATGAATGATGAATGAATGATTCTTATTGCCAAAAATTATACCATGGCGTTAGAAATCTTATAGTTCTTGGTCCGAGGGGCTCAGCATTTGCACAGGTTACACGTGACGCGAAAGTCCAATGATACTAGTCCGATGACGATGATTTCAAATGAGATATGACTCGGAAGGTAGTGTTCAAAACCTGGCTCCGATACCAACTCTGTAACACCCCAAGCTAGGCGGATATTACAGTGCCGTGGAACCCCAACTGGGACCCACCAGGCGAATGAAAATTAATGAGTTAAATAATATAATTGTAGTACCGAACCACATTATATTACCAAATACTCCGATGAGGAGCTTAAGTACAATACACCAGGACAATACGGAATACTAGTATGTTTTATATGAAGATAAAATACACAACCCTGAATAAATAAACATCCCAAACGGAATTTGCAGCAGAAATTCAAATGAAGAGAAACAAGAATGACTGAAAGGACTAGGGCCCCCTACTAGTATCACTGGGACTCCTCGCCGTCAACGTTCTCTTCCCGTGCTTTTGCCTTGCCATGACCTGAAAACAATATCCCCCAACGGGGTCAGTTACACAGAACAACAATCCTCAAGGGTTGAATATACACAATCATGATACATCTCAATTATGAACTATCCTTTGTTATGAATTTAAGCTGAAGAGGGGCATCGTAGTAAGCCCGTAATGGTATGTGCATGTGCACAAGACGAGTGACCGGACACACCCGTCCTTGTACCTAATTAGTCTCACGGAGGTACGTTACCGTGTGCACAGTACATTATGTCGGTGAACCCGAACACGTGACCATCATGTGCCCGACTAAAAATCCCACACATCACCACCCGGCCACGCAATACGAACCCAGAAGGTCATATGAACGAGAATGACCATGATGAATATCAATGAATAATAATCCGACAAAGTCAAGAATGACTCACCGATATGAATTAATAGTGAAGTGAATGATAGCTCAATGAAATGATTGGAACCGTCGTTCCTCGTGAATGAAATGATTATTCGACAATTACAAGTCTCAATACGGTTAAGACATTATGAATGAGTTATGATTATGAATGAACAACAACAAAAGGAATGAATATCCTTTTAACCGAGTAAGAATTAACTTACACAACACCGGTGAACAATGTCCTTCCAGGAACAAACATCCTAAATGAGATGTCGGTCGCTCGAACAACCTTGAATAACACAATTACCAACAATCCGTTCAACATACGAATCAAACACGAATATAACGAACTCAAAACATCGATACGACTAAACCAAGTTCATTGGGGCATTATATCAAACACGTTGTAACCAATCTTCGATTGTTTACAATCAATCCTCAATTATACCAATATCAAATCCCCAAAAGTGATCCAAACCAACAAAACATCTTCAATACAATCAATAATACATTATGAATATCCAAATTCGTGATTACAACAACAATTAATCGAAAACCCCCAATTCCAACTCAATATTCAAAGTGTTCTTGAATAACCCTTCAATAATCCAATGAAAAATCATACACATCCATAATCATGCATACATCTCTTCATACAACATGATTATAACGTCCAAAACATCATATATCAACACAAAATTGAAATCCAAGATGTTTGAAGAATATTACTGTTGGGATAACAAATACCCTGTATCGAAATTGATGGGATAACAATATCCGGTATCGAAATAGCCAGGATAATCAATCCCTGTATCGAATAGTGATGATAAGAGGTTTTGACAATATGCCAATCCTCAATACAGTAAGGAAACTGTATCGAAAAGTTGAAGTGTCAACCTGTATCGAAGACCTGTCAGAGATCCAGCATATAGATGAACCTTTCAGTACAGCAAAGAAGTCTTATAAAGACTAAGTATGGATGCTGTCTCGAATCAAAAATACATTGATCTTCCATACAGCTCTCAACAGGACAAAGAAGGAATCTTTTGTTCCCACTAGAAGTCATGTCCCGTTGATATAGAAGTATTTAAATACTCAAAGATAAAGTATTTAAATACTGTAAGTCAACAGATCTTCAAATCCCGCAAAATCCGGATCGTGCTTTTCATCCCGTTGAAATGGAATCTTGCTCAACGGATTTATCTCAACGGGTATATTTTTCAGAAGACTATATATATCTCATCAAGGCGTTGAAGATCAGTTACCAAGTGACAAAGTTATTACTATATACATCAGAGCAAAACATATCTCCAGAAGCTTACTACAACTCAGATCTAAGAGATATACAGTGCTCAACAACTTGAATAACACTTCATCAGCTAGAAGCTCAGAAAGTCAAAGCTGTTGTTCATACCCAGTTCTATCCTTTGAACAAACCCAGATTAGCCCTGTGTGGACTGAGTAATCGTTGCTACTCCAGAACTATGTGTGAAGGACTTGCATCGAAGAAGACGAAGCTTCAGAACTGTGTGTGGAGAAGCCAGTCAATCATTAGCTCAAACCAATATGTGTGAACGGTTGAAGCTAAGATCTTTATATCAATCTATGTGAACGATATATTGATTGTGTGTTGTTATAATTACGTAGTTGTGTACGCAGTAATTATAATAAACTTTTTACTCTTGTGTGGAGGACTAGTGGACGTAGAGGGGTTTACCTCGAACCACTTTAAATATTGTGTTATTTACCTTCTGCCTTACTTGTTTTAATTACTGTGATTATTTAAGTATACACTGCACATCGAGTTGCTGTATCCATAGCATCTTACTATATTTAAGACTTCCGCTACGCACTCAGATTTAAAATCAGTACAGCTTGTTGTTTAAACTAATTACTGTGATTATTTAAGTATACACTGCACATCGAGTTGCTGTATCCATAGAAACTTACTATATTTAAGACTTCCGCTACGCACTCAGATTTAAAATCAGTACAGCTTGTTGTTTAAACTACTTCCCAAGCTGTATCCAGTATACTTAGTGGCCAACAAGTGGTATCAGAGCGGTTAATTCTAAAAAGAATCAGTCGTATTTTTAACCAAATCAGATCCAAAATCACTTAATCTTTAAAACAGTCTTTTTCATTTCCTTATTTTCACATGGATACATCTATGATCAACAAAGTGCCAATGTTCTCTATTAACGAATTTGATGATTGGAGAATTAGGATGGAGGCTCATCTTGCAGCAATGCACGAAGAGATGATTTTTGTTATACAGGATGGCCCCATCAAGATCATGAAGGTAAACACGGCCACAAGGATTGAAGGCCAAGCCCATGCTGAGATGCACGAGAAGTAACGCGAGCAATGGACCACAGATGAAAGAAAGCGAGCCAACCTCGACAATGTGGCTAAGAACGCGTTATTTGTCACTCTTGACAAAGGCACATTCTTGAAGGTAAAGAGATGTAAATCAGCCAAGGAAATCTGGGATAAACTCAAGATAATTTGTGAGGGAACTGAGCTCTCAAAAGAAAACAAAATTTCAAAACTGACTAAGCAATTTGAATCTTTTGAAATGAAACCAACTGAGACACTTGAGGAACTTGACCTCAGATTCACTGGTATTGTTGGTGAACTTGAAGCTTTGGGCAAAATTTATACCCAAAAGGAGAAGAATTTAAAAATTTTCAGATCTCTCCCTGCCCGATGGGACATTAAGACCACAGCTATGCGTGTATCTTGCAATCTTAGTGAAATATCTACTTTTGATCTCTTCTCTGATCTCAAAGCTTTTGAGTATGATATTGACAGAAGAGAGAAAGATGAAGAATCTCCTTCAAAGGTCACAACACTAGCCGCTGTATCGAATCATCGACACAGCATGCCCAGCTCGTCGAAGCCCAGTCACAAGAATACTGACAGTGACGACGACATCGTGTCTCAAGATGAAATGGCGCTTCTCATGCACAAATTCAAAAAGTTCATCAAGCAGTCTGGAAGGACTCCCTACAGGCCCAAACCTGTCCACAAGGTAAGTACCGAAACTTCATCCAGTGATGCTAACCTATGCTATAATTGCAGGAAACCAGGACATTATGCAAATAAATGTCCTCATCCCAAAGTTCAAAGGTTGCCGGAAGTCGAGCAACAAGAGAGAGATGAAAGAAGACATGCTTGAAAAAACAAGCTCAAGGCCCTGATTGGAGAATCAGAAGCCTCCCCCACACCATCCAAATGAGAAGAATGTCTTCAGGTGGTCACTGAAAGTGATTCATCTGACGATGAGTTCGATGATAAAGCATATATGTGCTTTATGGCCAAGGACATTCCGGAAGGTGAAGATAGCGATGATGAGGTAAGTTCAACCTCAGCTATTCCATTAAATGCATCTCATACTTTTGAAAACATGATGAATGAGTTTAAAAACATTCAAAAGGACCATGAGACATTAAAAAATGAGAATATCTGACTCAATGTCTAACCTAGAGCTGAAAGATGAAAATGACTTGCTGAAAATAAATTATGAAAATATGTCTCTTGATTGTGAAACCAGCAAAGTCGATTTTGAAAAACTTATGGAGAGCAATCATCAACTTGCTCATGAACTAAGTGATATTAAAACTCACAACGAGAGCAAGACAAATGATTTGGTTATACTTCAAGCCAAAGTCAAAACTCTCGAAAAACGAGAAATTAAACTTGAGACCATTCTGAAATCATTCGAGAAATCATCCAAAAGAGTGGAAGAAATTCTGAGCACTGGGCAACATGCTCATGATAAAAGTGGCTTAGGATACAGCTCATGTTCAAACAAAGGGAAAACTAGTACAGTGTTTGTCAAGAGTGTGGAACACATTCCTGTGTCGAAAGAAACTTCGAGTCCTGTGAAGGAACCTGTTGCACAGCGAACAGCAAAGGCTGCCATTCCGCCACCGCAATCCTATTCCAGACAGCGGAATCACCAGCCATTCAGACCTGAAAGGCGCACTCAACAGCATGCTCCCCGAGCATATCAACAGTGCCAACAGCCGTTCAGAAGGAAGGCTGTATCCAAATACCAAAGGCCCGCACGGCAGTACTATCAGTACAGCACGCCGAGGTATTGGATACAGGAGCCCCGTTATTCCTCGAGACAGTAGGTGTCTGCTCTGTATCAACAACGGCGTTGGGAATCCAACTGGAGACCCAGAAGGCAAGCTATTAGGCCAAAGAAAATGGCTCCACCTCCAAGACGGCACTCGTACTGGACTAATAATAATAACCCTGAATTTTACATGCATAATAATTATCATGGTTATAGCAACTACGGATATGCCCCACATAGATATCGCAACACTGTAACAAATGTGACCTACAGTAAACCAATTGCTGTAAGGAAAACTTGGGTACCTATAGGAACTAACACTCATGGACCCAAAAATCAAAGGGGGCCTAAATCTACTTAATCTCTCTACATACAGGACATCCTAGAGGAGGACACCTGGTACTTCGATAGTGGATGCTCTCGGCACATGACCGGAGATAGAATCAAGCTATCAGATTTCGTAGAAGGTCGCGGTCCAAAAGTTTGTTTCGGTGATAAATCTAAAGGAAGAACAAGAGGGAAATGAAACCTACGTGTCGGAAAATTCAAAGTCACCGATGTTGCATATGTTGAAGGCTTACAGTACAATCTACTTAGTATTAGCCAGTTCTGTGATAAACAGTTCTCGGTGAAATTCTATATAGATCGCTGTAGAGTCAAGAACATCCAGACCAAAGAAGTTGTGCTTACAGGAAGTAGATCAGGTAACATGTATATTGCTGACTGGAAGCCTATGAGCTCCTCAATTCCATGCTTTGTTGCCAAAGGCATTGCAGATCTTAGCTGGTTATGGCACAAGAGGATGTCTCACATCAACTTCAAGACGATCAACAAGCTCTCAAGATAGGGAATGGTAAGAGGATTTCCAAACGTGTTATTCAAAAAGGACAGCGTCTGCGGACCATGTCAGAAAGGCAAGAAAATCAAGTCAACCCTGAAGAGCAAATCCTACCTTTCAACCCAAAGAGTGTTGGAGATGCTACATATGGATTTATATGGTCTTGTAGACCTAGTAAGTTTGGGAGGTAAGAAATACTGTCTTGTTGTTGTTGATAATTACTCCAGGTATGCTTGGACAATTTTCCTAAGCAAGAAGAAGGAAATAACATCAAAGCTGCCCGAGCTCCTGAGAAAGCTGCAAAATGAAAAGGCATTGAGTATCGTGTCCATTCGTTCCGACAGAGGTACAGAATTTACTAACCGCTTTATAGAGCAATACTATTCGGAAAATGGGATACAACATGAATACTCAGCTGCCCGTACACCTCAACAAAATGGTGTTGCCGAGCGAAAGAATAGGACGCTGAAAGAAGCAACAAGGACAATGATCGCCGCAAGCAAGTTGCCACAGCGTTTCTGGGGTGAAGCAACCAATACAACATGCTACACTCAAAACCGCTGTATCGTTAACAAGCACCACAACAAAATAGCATATGAGGTATGGAACAACAAAACTCCGTTAGTTTCATATTTTTACATTTTTGGATGCAGGTGTTATGTGTCGAATAATGGGAAGGATCAACTTAGAACCTTTGATGAGAAATCAGATGAAGGAATATTTGTAGGATACTCCTCCGTCAGCAAAGCTTATAGGATCTCTAATAAAAGGAAGCTGACGATCGAGGAATCAGTTCATGTAGTGTTCGACGAACCTCACCATGACCTACAAGAGTAGATGATATTACTCAGGACATCCAACATCTCTCTATCTTAGATCCTCTAACTCCCATAGAACCTGTTGTTGACCTAGAAATCAACCCCGCAGCTGTAAGAATCGATGTAGATGAAGCCGACAATGTACAAGATGAAGTTGTATCTACAGAAACTCTCGATACAGTACGGAACCCTGAATTAGAACCCGACCTAAGATGGTTGAGAGATCACCCGCAAGAGCTGATCATTGGAAACATAGATGCTGGTGTTTCTACCCGTAGGAGAATACAGAGTACACAAGGAAATGTACTTTGTGAACAAGAAGAACTAGATACTGAGATATCACCATTTCCTGAATGGAAATCTCAATCCGAGCTTAGAAGACTCAATATGTGCACTATTGTTGTATTCTTAGCCCAGTCCGAACCTGTTTCGACCATAGACGCTCTTAATAATTCTCATTGGATAACATCTATGGAAGAAGAGCTTAACGGTTTCGAAAGAAACAATGTATGGTATCTTGTACCCAGACCTACGCATCAATCGGTTATAGGAACCAAATGGGTATTTCGAAACAAGAAGGATCGAAATGGACTTACTATAAGGAATAAATCCATACTAGTCGCACAAGGCTATAGACAGGAAGAAGGCATAGACTATGATGAAACCTTTGCTCCTGTAGCCAGACTAGAAGCCATTAGGATATTCTTAGCCTTTGCCGCCCATAAAAGCTTCATTGTATACCAAATGGATGTCAAAAGTGCATTCCTAAATGGAGACCTTGCCGAAGAAGTTTATGTTGAACAACCACCAGGGTTTGCCAACACAGACGGCATCGACCTAGTATACAGGCTGAGGAAAGCACTGTATGGACTTAAGCAAGCCCCAAGAGCATGGTATGAGACCCTGTCCCAGTATCTAACCAACAATGGATTTGAGAAATGTGCTGTGGACAAGACCTTGTTCAAAATACAGGAAGGTGATGACCTTCTAATGGTGCAAATTTATGTAGATGATATAATTTTTGGTTCAACTAACCTTGCTTTGTGTCAAAGGTTCTCTGATCTCATGCAAAGTAAATTTGAAATGAGTATGATGGGAGAACTTAGTTATTTCCTAGGTTTGCAGGTAAAGCAGTCGCCTACAGGTATTTTCATCAACCAGGAAAAATACAGCAAAGAGCTTCTCAACAAATTTGGAATGAACACTTCCAAATCATCGTCAACCCCCATGAGCACTTCCGTGCAAATTAGTGCTGATGAAGCCGGAAAGCCGGTTGACCAATCACTCTACAAGAAGCTTATTGGCTCTCTCCTGTACCTAACGGCTAGCAGACCCGATATCCATTTTGCTGTTGGAGTGTGTGCGAGATATCAAGTAGCACCTAAGGAATCACACTTCAATACAGCTAAATGAATCCTGGAGTATATTAAAGGAACAGTCGATGTAGGACTGTGGTATCCTAAAGAAGGCGGATTCGATTTAATTGGATACAGCGACTCGGATCTCAGAGGCTGCAAGCTAGATAGGAAGAGTACAAGTGGAACTTGTCACTTTCTTGGACCTAAACTTGTCTCTTGGTTCAGTAAGAAGCAATTGGCTAACTCACTTTCAACGGCTGAATCAGAATACTATGCTGCTGGTAGTTGCTGTATGTAGATCCTTTGGATGCAGCAACAATTGTCAGATTATGGAATTGAATCCAGAGAGACGCCAATCATGTGTGATAGCACGAGTGCAATTGCAATCACGCACAATCCTGTCCTATACTCGCGCACTAAGCATATCAACATGAAGCATCATTTCATAAGGAATCATGTCGAGAACAAAGATGTTCGGCTCGAAAAAGTTCATACAGATATTTAGTTAGCCGACATCTTCACCAAGCCTCTCGACACATCAAGATACAACATGCTTAGACAAGAATTGGGAATGCTACAGCCCGACTCCCTGTAAGTAATTTACTGTTTTTACTCAACAATTGAGGGGGAATGCTGTAAGACCCAAGAATACAGTATCCACCGTTAATTATCTGTACACTCAGAACCTTCAATACAGCACTGTAGGGAACAAAGACATATGAATCATCCTACAGCTGACGTGTGCAATAATTAAGGGGGAACACAGTATGACCCATGAATACATCATTAATCCAAAAGTTGCTGCATGGAATTAAAAACCTATATGTACATTTAAGGGGGAACGTTGTATCGTCGCGGATACAGCACATACTATAGGATTTCGCTTCAGTATATATATTATATTATATTATTTCATTTTAAAAATAATTTTTGTCCACGTGCCCTGTTTTCATGTCAAGTGTCATTTACATTAAATGCCTTACACGACATCTGGACAACTGAATCTCAAAAGCCGCGATGTTTTCAAATTGTTTAATGTTTTAAAATTGCCGTTTCAGGCATTTAGGGTAACAACAAATGTCAGAAGTGGGACCCGCTTATATTTTAATATTTCGTGGATAAATGTACCAGTTACACTCAGTTCATCGTGACCGTTCTTTTCAAAAACCGGCTCCCATCCCTTAAATCTGACCATTCCTACTCTGGAAAACCCTACTTCGCCACCCACTATAAAAGGACTGATACTTCCATTAGAGACTCTTTACGCTTTCTGCAAAATTTAAGAGCACTCAAGCAAATACATTCTATAAAGTTTTTCGGTGTTTTACTGCAAATTTCTCTTAATCTCTTTCATATTTTCTTGAGAATTACCAATGGCTGCTCAGGCATCTTCTCCTGCTCTCAAGAAATCCTCGAACATCATCGATGGACGGATCTTCTCAAGATCTGTCATCATCGAGCGTATTCTCTCTGAAACCAATGACGTCGAACCAATGGAGTTTATCATCACTAGACTCCGTCAGCAAGACCTCTACCACCTCGGGAGTCAAACCGCCGAGAAATACGATGTTCACTTGGTTGAGGGCTTTTACCTCAACGCCGCCGTTCGTTTTCTGTTGCTGGCCTAGGGAGGCCACGTTGCTGACATTACAGCTATCATTCAAGGAGTGGAGATCTGCATCGATCGAGATCTTATTCAGAACATTTACAGGCTGCCTGCTCATGGCCTGACCATGGAAGAACTTGAGACGTTTGGGTCTCAAGAGCTAATAACGAAGTACTATGGGCTGTTCACCGGCTCACCTATTGTTGACGTGGTTCACACCACCTGTCACAAGAAGAATTTTTGTTTGCCATACGTGTATTTGCATGATTTTTGTTACAGGATCATCGAGAATCGCACTGGTGCATTTGAAATGTGCACGAATCTGAGATTTAGGATGATGGTAGCGATTCTGACCTGTGAAAAGGTCAATTGGTGCCAGATTATCTTGAAGCGCTTGTAGGAGGAAGTATCAAAGCCTGCCACTCAAAAGAAGTCGTTTGGTTTAATCCTAAACCACATTTTGACGAAATGCGGACTTTCACAATCTGCAGATGCGAAGAAAAACAGCTCCCGGATCTACTTAGGAGGCGTCAAGCCTTCGGCTTTTAACCAGAGCACTCTGGTCTGCAACCTACCAAAAGTCCGAAATATGCCCATTTCTGAAGATCCAAGGGATGTGTCTTTGAAAATCCCAGAGTGTGGAATCTTCCAAGAAACGCAAGAGATCTCACAGCAAGACACCAACTGCTGCTGAGAAGCTGAAAAGGAAGCTAAGGAGGCTTTCTAAAGCTAAATCTACCAAAACCTCCGAGGAAGCTTCTACCGTGGCGCAACCCACTGAACAAATACCCCAGGGCCCAACCCCTGTGGAAGAGGTGCCCGCTAATGTATCGACAGTAGATCCCGAACCTTTGGCAGCTAAGACGGATGATCGGACATCTGCCAACTTAGAAGACTCTAGCGAGTCGGCTGCCCCTTTGGAGCCAACAGCTACCTCTCCTATGCGGGATTCCACACCCGTACAGGATCCACCTTCCTTCGGGGTACCATCCCCTGTAAGGAATCCCTCTTACCTATAGGATCCCACACCTGTAGAGGAACCCCTCGCTACAGCGGACTCAGACGTTGTACACAGTCCCTCCCCGGACACCATTATCAACAAAACCCTTCTCTCTGTGCAGATTGATCATGCTTATGAAAGATTCCTTCAATGGAAAAGCTACCGGCTAGCTCCATATGACACCTTATACAACTGGAGTGACTGGAGCCATGAAGAAAGATTTGTATTGGAAGTGACGGACTCGATAGAAGTTGATGCCCTGATCCAATGGAACAATCTATACTGCAAAGAATTGATTGAAAGCCATCTATTGCAAAAATCTGATGCCAGGAGAAAAGGAAAAGATAAGTCATAGGACTCTCCCCAAGATCCAAAAGAAGACGATGACTCAGACGACGACGACGATGCCTTACAAGCAAGTCTGAGAATGAGTCGTGAGGAGGCTCAAGACAGAGATGCCTCTCAAACCAAGAATGACGAAGGGCCATCAAGCTGTAGTGAGCCCCCTTTGCCACAACAAGAGAATATTCATGACGACGAGGAATCAGTCCCTCAAGTCGAGGAAGAATAAATTGTTTTGGAATAGGCACCCGAGCCTGCTGCCGCAGAAGAAGAGGATGTTACTAAGAGACAACAGGAGGAATCAGTCCCTCCTGTATCTATGTCTGCAGAAATCCCTTCGCAACAGGAGGATACAGCACTCCTTGCCGCCGAACCCAAAAATGCTGCTCCCCCCCTTCAACCATGGAATCCGACGATGGTACTGTACCTGAGGATGTCCAACTCAATTCACGCCCTACCGTGAATCTGAGAAGGCTGAATGGAGCTGAAGACTTTGCTAAACCGGATTCTCCCAGCACTGCTTCTAGGAAAGAGCGATTGCGTGCTCTTGGACTTCAAACCGTCTTCATCCAGGATGCAGTTAATGCCACTGTATTCAGTGGAAAAAGCTCTGAATTGGATGCACACTTCTGCTGTTGAAGAGATGACTGGATTACAACATGAAGTCTCTCGCGTAGTTGAAGCCTTCACTGTTTTACCAGAAGTCTTCAAGCAAGCACTGAAGAATCTGCAAGATAAACAAGAGCAACTCCTGAGAGAAGAGACATCCAAAACGCGCATATCTGAGGCCAAGACCGCAGCAGCCATGATCGAAACCACTTCTCATCTTTGAGCCCACGACAAAAGTATTAAAGATATGTCGCAGGTGCTCTCCACCCTTGTCGAGAGAATGACAAACATTGAGACGAAACAGGATGCCGCACTGGAGATCCTAGGACGTCTTGATGACCCCAAAAAGGGGGAAGAAGCGAGAGAAGCTGCTACGAGAATAAGGCTTCAGCACGAAAGGGAATTTAATGCTTCTCAAGACAGCATTACCGCTGAACTGAACAAACTAGCCCCTCCCTCTCAAAGTTTCAAGATTTCAGGTTCCCGACCTGAGTTTCATGACCCCAATGTCCCCTGGCAAAGATTAATCCAAAGACCTTCTGAAATTTGTCTACCAACCAACCGCCATCCCACTGCCGAAGAAGTGAAGCAATGGAGGAAAAATGAAATAATGAAATATTTTGTTAAACTCGTCAGGGAATCCGCTATCTTCAAAGGTTATAAGACATTAGCGGAGGCTACAGACAAATTCACGAAGATGTTATAAGATGGAAAGCTTCCTCTCCAGCTAGATATGAAATCCAAGCATAGAAAAGGAGATCGGATCACCCATCCAGAAGACTGGATTCTTGCCTTTGACAGATCCTACGAAGGTAGAGCAATATACCTAGATCGAGGCAATGACTCCCTAGAGCACTGGTGGCGTAGGACCGAGCATGATCCTGAGAAAAGGCCATGGAGACATTCTGATTATAGGAGCTGAAATCCTTGTAATTTTGTTTTGTTATTTGTAATTTTTCTTTCAAAACAGCAATCCTTGTACTCTATTTTTGAATATCAATAAAAATGTTTGCTTGTCTTGAAAGATTACAACTCGTAATCTACTATTTTAATGTATGATTACATAACTTAAATAGTTGAGATAACAATCACAAGTATAGAAACTTGTTTGAAAATTAAGCTGTACGAACTTGTCTACGAACAGTTCATAATTTCAGTTGTATGCATCTAGAATACATTGTAAGATTGTGCCTGCGCACCAATCATAAGCTTAAGTTGTAAAAATTCTTAGCTGTATCAAACTCGCCTGCGAGCAGTTCATAGATTAGACTAAGTTACTGAAAGACAGATCATTTGACAGAAGACCAAAAAAAAATCTGTCAGAAGTCATCAAGAAAGTCATTCGCTTCATGAAGAAGGTTTTGGCATCATCAAGAAGGACTTGAAAAATTTAAAGTCTTGGCGAATTGTCAAAAAGGGGGAAATTGTTGGGATAACAAATACCTTGTATCGAAATTGATGGGATAATAATATCCGGTATCGAAACAGCCAGGATAATCAATCCCTGTATCGAATAGTGATGATAAGAGGTTTTGACAATATGCCAATCCTCAATACAGTAAGGAAACTGTATCGAAAAGTTGAAGTGTCAACCTGTATCGGAGACCTGTCACAGATCCAGCATATAGAGGAACCTTTCATTACAGCAAAGAAGTCTTATAAAGACCAAGTATGGAAGCTGTCTCGAATTAACAATACAGTGATCTTCCATACAGCTCTCAACAGGACAAAGAAGGAATCTTCTGTTCCCACTAGAAGTCAAGTCCCGTTGATATAGAAGTACTTAAATACTCAAAGATAAAGTATTTAAATACTGTAAGTCAATAGATCTTCAAATCCCACAAAATCCGGATCGTGCTTTTTGTAACACCCCCAGATTTAACCGGAAATATTACAGCGCCGTGGGCCCCGAGATGGAACCCACAAGGCTAAAGGAAATTTTCACAATCATTTACAAATGCCCAAGAGGCCCATGACGGTACTATCTTTAAAAATGCATAGAGACATAAAATCCATTTATCAAAAACCGTCGTAAAAACTCATTTGAAATCGCAAGGCCAAACGGCCGACACTCAAAAGTTTAGAAAACGATTTCCAAAGTAACCTCAGTTACCAGATACCAACAGAGCGTTTCAAAATACTCACGCAGCGGAAAAAGACCAACCATAAAGATACTCTAGCAGCGGAATACAAGAACCAATCAAGAAACTCAATACACACAACATGTCCTAGCCAGTATCCTCCGGGAAGCTCATCTCTTCACGACCGCTACAAGCTCAATACTCCAAGAACCTAAAAAGAAATCCCACGACGGGGTCAGCCATAATATCCAACAATGATATCAATCACATCACATTAATAATTACATACCAATGAGAGTACAACATAAGAATACGACCAACGAAATCTTACCGCCATAACTTTACTTACTCAAAAATTCTCATCAGAATAACCATTATCACATTTCACATCCTGTACTCGATTAAACAATAAACTCGAACATAATATCTGTATTGTACCTCAAACAATACTCAGGATTCTCAAACTATCATCACCAACTCACGATACGGAAAATATACCAGTTCTGACCAATACAATCCATCGGATAGCATCATCAGATCCCAAAACGATAACTGATTGTCCATCACAAGAAGAATACCAAAGGAAAATACGGAACATACCTCGAGATATGAAGTGCCACGACAGTCATATCGGTCTAATCCGAGATCAGATCAATGCAATACGGACACGGTCCTAACACAAGACCTACAAATGCCTACTCATATGACCGCGTCAATATGATCACAGCAATAACAATCATGTATACTCAATGGAAATCCGACGATCCAGCGCCCTCAGCATAGATCCCTTTGTTGATCCTATCAGATCAACATAAGGTGGATAACTAACAATACACATGTGAACAACAACACATGACAAAATCAATGATGCGAATTCACAAGATTCCATCAACACGATACTGGTAATCCAACGATCCAGCGCCCTCAGCATAGATCCCCATGATGATCCCGTCGAACCAACGCATGGTGGAAAACCTGTCCAACGATCCAGCGCCCTCAGCATAGATCCCCATGATGATCCCGTCGAACCAACGCATGGTGGACATTCGATCCAGCGCCCTCAGCATAGATCCTCATAATCCCATCGGATTATTTACACAACATAAACAACACAATATGCATACACATATGCAAATCAACACATCCATCAACATGAACAGCATAACATGCACGACAACATGACAACTTATAATCATTGCTATATGCATTATAAACGAAATGAAACTGAAACCATTCATTAAACATTATAACTGAGTAAGTAATAACTTGCCTCGATACCGATACGATGATGATGAAACCGCTACCTGTCACAATGCCTTCGTCTACGAGCTCCTCGGCCCCGACCGAAGCAATTCACGAACATACTCGAACACGACCGCAGCATACGGTTATAAACACCGATCAATAAACTTAACCTATAACAATAATCGATTAAACAACAATCCGATAATAATCAACAACCGCTAAAACCAATTCACAAACCCAACGGCTCAACAATATCTCAGTTAACCACAAGTCTGATCAAACCAACTTAAACGATCACGAATTCATAATCGAAACAGAATATATTACCCTGCCTGATGACTTAGCGCACGTTAATCTTTTACCGTAGCGTGCGCTAAGTTGTTCCCGATAGCGTGCGCTAGCCAGTAGGCTTAGCGTGCGCTAATAACGTGCAGTTCCATGCATTTCGGATACCGATCAACATCTGGCGATTATCAAAAACTCTAAGTGATTCTGAATCATGTTCATAGCTATCAAACAATGAAATCCAATATCCTTTAACATATAGGTAATCATCCGACTTTTAATTCAAGTCATATATTCAGATTTCATCTCTCTTAATACCAACAACCTAAACACCAAGGGCTCATAATCATGCCATGTTCACCATCATATGAAGGAACCAACAACAACAACATCACAGATCCGAATTGAAGGAAGACATTATCCAACATATCTCTTTGAAGATAACAACACATTCGAAACCATCCAATTCATATCAATATCTTCATATCAACAATAACATTATCATAATCCGGTAATCCAACTCATAATCATACTTATGAACTTGTTTATATGATAATCATCAGCTCAAGAACATCATATAGAATCCAAAATGAAATCTCAAAGTGAAGAATAATTACCTTTTTGAAGGAACGGATTGATTTCCAAGGTTAATCCATTTCCAAGAATCACCAATGATTTCAAGTTTCAAATGTTGTTATGGATGATTAACTCCACCTTAATCCAGTGTTTGGAACCTCAAATATATCCCAACTCTCTCTCTCTCTCTCTCGGCTGAAAGAAGAAAGAATGACGAAATGCTCAATAACACCCTTCTGTCCCTTTTTATAATATTCATTATTAGCGTGCGCTAACATCTCATGTTTAGCGTGCGCTACCGCCTTAGCGTGCGCTATCGAAGCCCAGAGGCTACTGCCTTGCTTCGTAAACTAACTTACGTACGTAATGCCCATGCATTAACGTACGTAAAACATCCTGCTTAGCGTACGCAAGTCATTTATCTTAGCGTGCGCTATCCGAAGTTGACTTGCTACAGTATACACCTACCACGAAGATGCTCGTGACCCCACAAGCCGAAATCAACCAATAAAGCCAAGATTCCCTGTTGACCGATATATAGTTAGCGTGCGCTAATCAACATGCATTAGCGTGCGCTAACACTACATTAGAACATCCGTTGACTTATCAGAACGTGCGCCGAAAGTGGCCTGGTCCACGCGTAGATTCCTTCTGATCGGACTGCATTAGCGTACGCTAACCTATGAACGTAGCGTGCGCTAATCACGCGATAGCGTGCGCTATGCATGAATATCAGCGTGCGCTAATAAGGCTATAATTAGCCATTTTCAGCTATCCTTGTCCAACATCTCGACATATCAAATACGAACATACGGCATATCAAATATACATTACTCAACACATTATATCCTCGAATACAATTGTCGACCAAATACGACAATTATACCAATACTGACATCTCAGTCCTTCATTTATTTTATCCCTACCGCATGCATTCCATGCTGTACAATATAACTCGGATAAAATAATATCAAACAACAGTAGTAGAAATTCCGGATATTACATTCTACACCCCTTAAAATAAGTTTCGTCCTCGAAACTTGCAATCCGTCATAGAAAACAAACAAACATACTGTTCAACCCAAAATATCCCAAAATCATCACGACACTGATCAATCATCATTATTCTGAATAGCCAAAACCGCATACTTACAAATACGCAGGTCGACAATCTCCGGAGATACTAGCCAGCGTTCTCACTGTACAGTCTCAATACGCTTACGATCACAATTCCCTGATTCTCAACAAAATATATCATCTTCGGATCAAACAATCTGCCCGAATCAAATCTTGTCTGCCTGATTACATAATCAGGTCTCAATTCCGGTAAAACGAATAATATCCGATGTATCTTTAAAACAACTACCCAAAACGACACGAATCCTGAGACACCGACACAAAATCCGAACGCTCAGATGATCACCAACAATGATGAACAATCAACCGAATTTATCATCGACATGATAAATTCCAATATGACCAACCAGAGGTCAAAACACACTCGAGAATATCATCAACGTGATAAACTCTTATATTACCGACGAACGATCAACGAAAATCGAGAATACCTTCACACGGTAAACTCTAACACGATCAACACAGAACCACAGAAACAGATATACGAAAGAATAACATTCTCAAAACGACAAATCAATCACGTACAGTAGATCTCAATAAACATACCCAACTGACGAACATTTCCCTCGGCATACGAATAACGAATCGCAAATCGACGAACATATCAATTCATACAAGGAGTGGGAACGACCACTCAATATCCAAAACAACCAGCATGGGTTCACCATCCCCAAATTTACACTTACAAAGAAATCATTCAAAGATCACTATGGTAAGATTGCGCTACTACCGCACCCATGGACTCACATAGCACGTATGTCCCAGTTTTACAAAGTCCAAAGTTCCAAAAATTACATCTGTACCGATTCTACAAAACGCAGTATAATTCTCTTGACTGATCAATCCATTGATCACCCATGGGTTGCCGATCTACCATACTAAACTTCGAATCTCCTTTCCTTGTACCATCGATATGATATGCCCGATGCACTAAATGTGTATGTACATCAATCACACTTTCAAAACCAGTTTGAAATCATACGCTCTTGTCATGAAGACAATTTTCGAAAGTTCTTTCAAGAGTTTGAAAACTCAAAACATAAATTATGGTAAGACCACAAAATCAATTTTCGAAAAATTAAATTGGCTCGATGGTGCCAAGTTCTCGATAAAATTTCTTTTCGGGAACATACGTTTAAATAAAATGGGATTATGCAAATGATTGACCACCACCATACTCCTGTATACCAATTCGGTTCGTCACCAATATCCACTGATATTCCATCGGAAAACCACACGATCGAGTTCCAAAATCTCAATATATAAATTCCGACTAAACTCCTTTTTTCCACACATGACTCGTATCGTCAACCATTTACCCATCCTGGATCTCCTCAAATATGATATGACAAAACGTTGAAACAAATCAACAAATCAAACACGGCGAAAGACTTCCCGCGAAATTCCATTTGAACAAGTAAACCAAAGCCTCGAAAGGCGGAAATAACATAGGTAAACAATTGGTAAAGAGTTTTACAGATCTCGAGAGTTTTAGAAAACAGGAAAGTCTTTCTTTTGAAATATTAGGGTCTCAACCCGTATCTTGTTCCGCATTATAAGAAGTTTAAAAAGTAGAAAACTCTTTTCGGACTCCAAGTCCTGAGTTACAAAACTATTTCAAAATCGATTGGGTCTCGGCCCAAAAATCATTTTCCGTAAAACATCCGTAAGACATTCATTTTGAAAAGTATCATTTTCAAATGATCAAAAGCAGTTCATATAACTCAAAATGAGTTAACATGCTACATGTTCTTCTCAACCATGCACAATATTTCTCCCAGATGCACAATTCCGTTCCACAATCTACCCAACATACTGATTCCCAAAATCATAGTTTCTCAAGATCATCAATCCTGTCCCACTCTGACATCTCATACTGTAACGCATGATATCTGCTGAATCTCAAGACATATCAACTTAGAACGGCAATAAATCTCAATGAAATTCAAAAATCCAAATACTTACAGATCGTGAAGCCGACGATTCCCCGTGATACTGGCTCATGTCTCGACTCAAGAAAATACTCGACACGGATATTTTCAAAACACACGTTTTGCAAAATCAGTTCAACTCAAGAACACAATACATCTCATTCCAGAGAATCTCGTTAACACCATTTGGAAAAGTTATAACAAGCCCAGTACGATACTGGCAAATCCGATAGCGCACAAGCCTGAGTGAACAACAAAGACTCACGGCTCTAATATTTGTCAATTGACAACTCGAATGACGCAACAAAAACACAACCCAACTCGACCCAAATTCCTAGGTTTTCTCAACCTAAGCTCCGATACCATATTCTGTAACACCCCCAGATTTAACCGGAAATATTACAGCGCCGTGGGCCCGAGATGGAACCCACAAGGCTAAAGGAAATTTTCACAATCATTTACAAATGCCCAAGAGGCCCACGACGGTACTATCTTTAAAAATGCATAGACATAAAATCCATTTATCAAAAACCGTCGTAAAAACTCATTTGAAATCGCAAGGCCAAACGGCCGACACTCAAAAGTTTAGAAAACGATTTCCAAAGTAACCTCAGTTACCAGATACCAACAGAGCGTTTCAAAATACTCACGCAGCGGAAAAAGACCAACCATAAAGATACTCTAGCAGCGGAATACAAGAACCAATCAAGAAACTCAATACACACAACATGTCCTAGCCAGTATCCTCCGGGAAGCTCATCTCTTCACGACCGCTACAAGCTCGATACTCCAAGAACCTAAAAAGAAATCCCACGACGGGGTCAGCCATAATATCCAACAATGATATCAATCACATCACATTAATAATTACATACCAATGAGAGTACAACATAAGAATACGACCAACGAAATCTTACCGCCATAACTTTACTTACTCAAAAATTCTCATCAGAATAACCATTATCACATTTCACATCCTGTACTCGATTAAACAATAAACTCGAACATAATATCTGTATTGTACCTCAAACAATACTCAGGATTCTCAAACTATCATCACCAACTCACGATACGGAAAATATACCAGTTCTGACCAATACAATCCATCGGATAGCATCATCAGATCCCAAAACGATAACTGATTGTCCATCACAAGAAGAATACCAAAGGAAAATATGGAACATACCTCGAGATATGAAGTGCCACGACAGTCATATCGGTCTAATCCGAGATCAGATTAATGCAATACGGACACGGTCCTAACACAAGACCTACAAATGCCTACTCATATGACCGCGTCAATATGATCACAGCAATAACAATCATGTATACTCAATGGAAATCCGACGATCCAGCGTCCTCAGCATAGATCCCTTTGTTGATCCTATCAGATCAACATAAGGTGGATAACTAACAATACACATGTGAACAACAACACATGACAAAATCAATGATGCGAATTCACAAGATTCCATCAACACGATACTGGTAATCCAACGATCCAGCGCCCTCAGCATAGATCCCCATGATGATACCGTCGAACCAACGCATGGTGGAAAACCTGTCCAACGATCCAGCGCCCTCAGCATAGATCCCCATGATGATCCCGTCGAACCAACGCATGGTGGACATTCGATCCAGCGCCCTCAGCATAGATCCTCATAATCCCATCGGATTATTTACACAACATAAACAACACAATATGCATACACATATGCAAATCAACACGTCCATCAACATGAACAGCATAACATGCACGACAACATGACAACTTATAATCATTGCTATATGCATTATAAACGAAATGAAACTGAAACCATTCATTAAACATTATAACTGAGTAAGTAATAACTTGCCTCGATACCGATACGATGATGATGAAACCGCTACCAGTCACAATGCCTTCGTCTACGAGCTCCTCGGCCCCGACCGAAGCAATTCACGAACATACTCGAACACGACCGCAGCATACGGTTATAAACACCGATCAATAAACTTAACCTATAGCAATAATCGATTAAACAACAATCCGATAATAATCAACAACCGCTAAAACCAATTCACAAACCCAACGGCTCAACAATATCTCAGTTAACCACAAGTCTGATCAAACCAACTTAAACGATCACGAATTCATAATCGAAACAGAATATATTACCCTGCCTGATGACTTAGCGCACGTTAATCTTTTACCGTAGCGTGCGCTAAGTTGTTCTCGATAGCGTGCACTAGCCAGTAGGCTTAGCGTGCGCTAATAACGTGCAGTTCCATGCATTTCGGATACCGATCAACATCTGGCGATTATCAAAAACTCTAAGTGATTCTGAATCATGTTCATAGCTGTCAAACAATGAAATCCAATATCCTTTAACATATAGGTAATCATCCGACTTTTAATTCAAGTCATATATTCAGATTTCATCTCTCTTAATACCAACAACCTAAACACCAAGGGCTCATAATCATGCCATGTTCACCATCATATGAAGGAACCAACAACAACAACATCACAGATCCGAATTGAAGGAAGACATTATCCAACATATCTCTTTGAAGATAACAACACATTCGAAACCATCCAATTCATATCAATATCTTCATATCAACAATAACATTATCATAATCCGGTAATCTAACTCATAATCATACTTATGAACTTGTTTATATGATAATCATCAGCTCAAGAACATCATATACAATCCAAAATGAAATCTCAAAGTGAAGAATAATTACCTTTTTGAAGGAACGGATTGATTTCCAAGGTTAATCCATTTCCAAGAATCACCAATGATTTCAAGTTTCAAATGTTGTTATGGATGATTAACTCCACCTTAATCCAGTGTTTGGAACCTCAAATATATCCCAACTCTCTCTCTCTCTCTCGGCTGAAAGAAGAAAGAATGACGAAATGCTCAATAACACCCTTCTGTCCCTTTTTATAATATTCATTATTAGCGTGCGCTAACATCTCATGTTTAGCGTGCGCTACCATTAGCGTGCGCTTAATCGGCTTTGTTAGCGTGCGCTATCAGCCCGAGAGGCTACCGCCTTGCTTCAGAACTAACTACGTCGTAATGCCCATGCATTAACGTACGTAAAACATCCTGCTTAGCGTACGCAAGTCATTTATCTTAGCGTGCGCTATCCGAAGTTGACTTGCTACAGTATACACCTACCACGAAGATGCTCGTGACCCCACAAGCCGAAATCAACCAATAAAGCCAAGATTTCCTGTTGACCGATATATAGTTAGCGTGCGCTAATCAACATGCATTAGCGTGCGCTAACACTACATTACAACATCCGTTGACTTATCAGAATGTGCGCCAAAAGTGGCCTGGTCCACGCGTAGATTCCTTCTGATCGGACTGCATTAGCGTACGCTAACCTATGAACGTAGCGTGCGCTAATCCTGCACGATAGCGTGCGCTATGCATGAATATCAGCGTGCGCTAATAAGGCTATAATTAGCCATTTTCAGCTATCCTTGTCCAACATCTCGACATATCAAATACGAACATACGGCATATCAAATATACATTACTCAACACATTATATCCTCGAATACAATTGTCGACCAAATACGACAATTATACCAATACTGACATCTCAGTCCTTCATTTATTTTATCCCTACTGTACAGATTCCATGCTGTACAATATAACTCGGATAAAATAATATCAAACAACAGTAGTAGAAATTCCGGATATTACACTTTTCATCCCGTTGGAACGGAATCTTGCTCAACGGATTTATCTCAACGGATATATTTTTTAGAAGACTATATATATATATCATCAAGGCGTTGAAGATCAGTTACCAAGTGACAAATTTATTACTATATACATCAGAGCAAAACATATCTCCAGAAGCTTACTGCAACTCAGATCTAAGAGATATACAGTGCTCAACAACTTGAACAACACTTCATCAGCTAGAAGCTCAGAAAGTCAAAGCTGTTGTTCATACCCAGTTCTATCCTTTGAACAAACCCAGATCAGCCCTGTGTGGACTGAGTAATTGTTGCTACTCCAGAACTGTGTGTGAAGGACTTGCATCGAAGAAGACGAAGCTTCAGAACTGTGTGTGAAGAATCTAGTCAATCATTAGCTCAAACCAATCTGTGTGAACGGTTGAAGCTAAGATCTTTATATCAATCTGTGTGAACGATATATTGATTGTGTGTTGTTATAATTACGTAGTTGTGTGCGCAGTAATTATAATAAACTTTTTACTCCTGTGTGGAGGACCAGTGGACGTAGAGGGGTTTACCTCGAACCACTTTAAATATTGTGTTATTTACCTTCTACCTTACTTGTTTTAATTACTGTGATTATTTAAGTATACACTGCACATCGAGTTGCTGTATCTACAACAATTTACTGTATTTAAGACTTCCGCTACGCACTCAGATTTAAAATCAGTACATCTTGTTGTTTCAACTACTTCCCAAGCTGTATCCAGTATATTTAGTGGCCAACAATTAATTTTGAAGATCCAAGCACTTTGATCCGATGAACAAGCGTTATAGCGACTATCCGAGCTTCACAATCGAATGAAGATGATGAAAACCGAACACCCAAGTGATTGATGATGAAAAATCTCCCCTCAAGCTCTTTCTCTCGGATAGAAGTTGAAGAAATAAGAAAATAACCTCAAAAACCCGTCCAGGTCCTTATAAACTGCCGAAAGATATGGCCGTAACTCGGCCTACTTACGGCCGTAACATCCCAGGTCAACGGCCTTACGGCCGTAACCAGCCATCTCGTACGGCCGTAACTCGGCTTCATCCAGAAACTGCCGATAGCCATACGTCCGTACCCGCACCTGTCTTACGGGCGTAACTCGCCCTCGTCCAAAACACCTGCCGACATCCATACGGCCGTACCCGCACACCTTACGGTCGTAACTCGACCGATACGGCCGTACCTGGCCAAACTTACGGGCGTACGACCCCTTCGTCAAACCGGCCCGGGCACCACACGCAGCGTCTGACCGTATCCGGCCAAGCCTTACGGCCGTACCTGCCTCATCTTACGGCCGTATGCCGCAACCCTTACGGCCGTATGTCTTTATCGTCTGACAAATCCTGAAAATTACGAACACCTCTTACGGTCGTAGCCTGCCCACCTTGCGGCCGTATTTCCCCTTCGGCCAAAACAACCTTGATCCGATGAAAGCATGTTACGACCGTAATGTATGATTAGTTACGGCCGTAACTCGTTGATGGACATAAAGAAAATCCGACAACTCCGATTTCTCGCTACGATTGATGAATGATCCGACATACCATACGTGTGTGAAAGTAAACAAGTCCAACATATGTCAAAGATGATACTTCCAGCACAAGACTACCAATCACGATAATAATGATAATACTCTCGCCTCGACACTCAAACGGAGGTGAATGACGATCGGTAACTGATACACGGTTACAATATGCCAACAATGAACACAAATGAATGAATCATGAATGATGAGTGATTATTAATGTGTGAAAATTACTGAGTGACAATTACTAACTGATAATTACTGAATGATAATGAATGAATTATAACCGCGTATTACAAATTATGCCTTTATTTAGGGACCCTAATATTCAACAAGAAAAAAGAAAAAAAATGTCAACAATTGGACTGAGGTATAACACTAAAAATACCCCCCAAATTTTGTGGCCCTGAGGTAACGGCCTCATGGGCCTCACGAGCGGACTGTCCCTGACTATCATTTGTGTAAGTGTTAATGCTTTGATTCTGAAATGTAGATAGTGCATTTTGGAGACAAGGTAATACTTGAAGAGCCTATTGAGAGGTGAATTTTCTCATCACAATTTAATGATGTAATTTTCATTATGAGATTTTGGGCTAGTTTTTTCTCTGAGGCCTTGTAAAGAATTTAACTAGAGGACTAACTGTAGACTGTCAACTGATTGCGTAGTTCAATATTGTTTGGTCTTAAATTGCAGTTGGCCTGTATGTGATTGCCTGATCGCCTTTTATTCAACTGGCTATCCTCTGCAAAAGGCTGAAGCATATGCTGCTCTAAAGAAGTGAGCCTACGCCTGGTTTATATTTCTTATTTGCATCTGCACATCTCTATGTTTCTCATTTTGCAAGTCACATTGGCATAGCGTTATGGTTAACTTTGTGCTTTATTTTGCAACCATGAGCATAGCATCAGGGTGTGCTAAATCCCATCGCCATCATAATCACCATCATATTATTTATGTGTGACAAGTACGCTTAATGTAGTCCTTGGGAGTGACTATTTTAGAGCAGGCCTTTTTCCTGATATTGATTTCTTTTCTAGTTTAATTATTGATGACATTATTTGGGATGCATAATCTTTGTTTTCAGTTAAATCATCACTAATGTAGCTTTGGGGAAGGATATTAATGGAACTAATATCTCTAGCAAGGTAACAAGAAGATCTTCTGATTGCTTGTTATGAACTAAATTTAGTATATTTTTCTTCATTTTTCGTTGTCCCTACTACCTGTCCATTTTCTCCTTTTGTTTTCTTGGCTTTGACTTCTGGTTTTACCTATAAATATATAAATTACTTACCCGTTATTCTTTATGCGTTGATCAATAAAATTTATATATGTTATATGAAACATTTATTTATTCTGTCGCTCTGGAGAATATATAGACATACTCACAGACATACATATACACCTTAATTGCTTCATGGCATTGAGTTTCCAGTTATTATAGTGAGATTCAGCTTTTCCTGTCATTGGTTAAAAGAATGTATATATATATATATATATATATATATATCTAGATCAGAAACTAAGCATTTTTCTTTATTAACTGCTATTTTTGGTGGTGGGATAAAATCTTATGCTATTTCAGCGGCTTGAAATGTATGGTATCCCTGTTCCAAGTGACGCCTTAGTTAACCGGGAATTTTCGAATCAAGAACTCGATTATTTTATCGAGAAAGAAGATTTCGTCGAGGTCGACGGGAATCGACTTTGGAAGCCTTTTGTGGAGTAGCGTGTTGATGGTAAGATATTGAGTGTTGGTTATATGTCTTGTAGCTCGTCATGTTTCACGAAGTACATGTTGATTTATCAATATCAATCGTGTAATGGGACATGCCTATTGTTCGAAAAAGTTGTTTGTTTCTCACTCGTGTATCATTGAAAAATTTCGACCTTTGCTAGTGTAGTAGGATCACTGTTGTGTTAGTGAGTTTGTAAATTGTTTGTTATTTCATGAAATCTTTATTTCTTTTTTAGTATATGTCTTGTGTTTTAGTTTGTTTTATTGGAAGTTTTTTTCGGTCAGAGTAGTTTTCTATCAGATCTGACATTCTTTAGTGAAATCTTTATATTTGAGTTTGTTTGGAATATTTTGCGATATTTTTTAAGTTTTCTAAATGAAAAAGTTTTCTCAAGTTCAGCCACTGTTTGAAGATATCATAATGGTAATGAAATGATTATTTAATTGTATTTTCTGTTTTTAATTATAAATTTGTGCTTTGTTTCAATTTATGGAAGTTTAATGCAATGTGTTTTTGCATAAGGTACACATGGCCCAGAACTTCGACAAGGAAGAAGAAGCAGCGGTTGTGAATGCACGTTACAGCTTCAGCACGATTTGCATGGTTTTGATAAGTCCAAGTATGGGTAATCGGCCTCCGTTGCAGTATTAAATTTGGCATTTGCTTTGAGTGTTATGGGATTCCTGATTATGCACATATCATTGGTGGCTGCCAATACCACGACCATTGAGGTATTATGTGTTTTATCGCTGTCAATTCGGAATCGGTATTTTATAATTAGGGACTTAATATCGTGAAGGGATAGTCCTTGTAGTCCAACTTTCTGTGTAAGTTTAAAGTTGTGTTTGATGCCTCGGTTGTAGTTCAAAGGCATTTCTCAGATGGATGTTAGTTACTAATTGATAGTACTTTTACTTTTGATTTCCCTTGATTTTGTCCCATAATAGCATGCTTTTAGTTCTTATTAATTGGTAATGTTATGCTGGAATGGAGATAATGGAAGTCGAAATGCCTTTAGTGAACTTGTATATACAAAGAGGTTTTCATTATTTTCCTTAATACATATTTTAATTGCAGATTATTCGAAGATGTTTAGCTGATGTTTTTATTGTCTTTGTATGTAGGCTTATGAGAAGAAGACCACTCCAAAATGGCGTTATGACCTTTGACGAATGAGAAATTTCCAAAATGTAAGGGAACTTCCAGCCCCCCACCCTTCTTTCTGTCCATGTCCATTTATCTTTATTTATTTTGGTTAATGACTGATTTATATATTTTATTTTGTTGTTCAGACAAAAGGTGCTCCTGAAACTATTGTCTTAGGAGGTGTTGCTCCACCTGTTTGTTCCACGGATGAAGTTTATGATTCTATTAGTTTAACTTGTTAGTTGTTGATATTTTTCAATATATAACTAATACCCCATACTTATTTTATTTTCAATGGGTTGGTTCGGAGTTTTCTTTACATGTGTTAGTTTTCAGCATTACATTGTGATTTTTGTCTTGTAAAAATTAATTGGAGTGTTGTGTGAATATTTTGAGAAATATGTTTGGACTGTATTATGAATTCATTGTGAAAAATGATTAGATTGCATTCAGAGAAAAGTGGGGTTTTACTTTTTTTTTTGTATTTTTTCAACATTTGTGACTTTTAAAGACAGTCACAAGATAGTCAAGAAAAATGATAATTGTAACTGTCCATGGAAGTCACGAAAATTGAAATTCGTGATTGCTAATGACTGTCACAAAAGTGGAAATTCGTGACTGCTAATGACAGTCATAAATGATATTTGTGACTGCCATGGAAAGTGGTATTGTAAAGTCATATAAATGAGGTTTTGTCACTGTTTTGTGACTGTTTTTGACAGTCACAAAAAAACTTGTGATTGGTGATTTTAAGACAGTCCTTTGTGACTCTTTTTGCCATTTGTGACAGTTTTTGACAGTCACAAAATCGTGATTCGGGTGTAGTGCACGCTACGTGTAATGATAATGTATGCTATGTAAGAGACAGAAGCCGCTGGACTGATCTGAACATCACATAACCTATATAACCAGAAAGGTTAACGTATGCTTAAGAGCTTAACATATGCTACGGAAGATGTATAACGTACGTAATTGAGCAACGGCTCGTTTAGACTTTGAAGCCTATAAATACCACTTCATATGGTATTCATCCAACAACAACTTCAAGCAGTGTTCATATTGATCAGATATTATTATATTCATCTTTGTTGTTGTATTTGAGCTTAATTGTTAAGAGTTCGAGTGTTTAATTTACTCAACCGATACATGAGAGGAAAGAAAGGATTATAGATTTGATTCGGTGTTACTAGGATCGTTGGTTCGGCATTATTAGAATCACAATCTAAATCCAAGTGAGGTTTGTCTAGTACCAGTCGAAAGCTAGATAGGTTGATTCCTTATCCGATAGAAAAGAAAAATGGTGTATCTTAGATCGACAAAAAGACAAGAGCATAACGGTTTATCTTGGATCGATAGAAGACAAGATTGTAACGGTTTACCTCGGACTGATAGTAGACAAGGCGGAAAGGTTTATTTTAAGCCTATAGAAAAAGATACGAAGAGAGGACGTAGGTACATTTGGCTGAACCTCTATAAATCTTGTGTTGTTTATCTTCTACACTTTAAATACGCTTGTCTTTTGATGGACAATCGATTATCGTGTTGGGATTTGATGATGTTATCCGATGGATCGAATTGGTCAGAGCTGGTATTTTTCCGTATCATGAGTTAGTGATGATATTCTGATAATCTTGAGTATTATTTAAGGAACAATACAAATGTTATGTTTGAGTTTATTGGTTAATCGAGATTACAAGATGTACAATATGATAATGGTTATTTTGATGAGGATTATTCGAGTAAGTATAGTTACGGTGGTAAGATTACATTAGTCGTATTCTTACTTAGTAATTTCATTGGTATGTAATTATTGACGTGATGTGATTGTTATCATTGTTGGATATTATGACTGACCCCGTCGTGGGCTTTCTTTTAGGTTCTTGGAATGTCAAGCTTGTAGCGGTCGTGGAGAGATGAGCTTCCCGGAAGATACTCGCTAGGGCATGTATTTGTGTATCGAGTTTCTGATCAGTTCTTATATTCCGCTGCTAGAGTATTTTTAATTATTTGTCTTTTCTGCTGCGTGAGTATTTTTAAATGGCCTTTTGGTATCTGGTAACTTAGGTTACTTTGGCAATTGTTTTCTAAACTATTCTGTCAGTACGTGTAAGAGATGGCTTAGCGTATGTTTTCAAACTGTTGAGTTTTGGCATTTCGGGCCCTGTGGTTTCAAATGAGATTTTTACGACGGTTTGATAAACGAGTTTTATATAGTCTTCAAATGTTTTTAAAAGATAGTACCATCGTTCGCCTCTTGGGCATTTGTAAATGTTTGCGAAAATTTCCTTCAGCCTTGTGGGTTCCGATCCGGGGCACGCGGCGCTGTAATATTCCCGGCCGGATCTGGGGGTGTTACAGAATATGGTATCGGAGCTTAGGTTGAGAGAACATAGGCAGTCGGGTGGAGCTGGGTCGTGTTTTTGTCGCGTCATTCGAGTTGTCGATTTGACTAATACTAGAGCCCTAGATTTTTGTTTTTCACTTGGGCCGGTGCGTTATGTGATTTACCAGTATAGTACTGGGGTTGTTGTATACTTTTCCAAATGGTGTTAACGTGTTTCTTCAGATAGAGTTGTGTTGTGTTCTCGAGTTGAATTGAGTTTGCAAAATGTGTGTTTTGTAAATGTCTGTGTCGAGTATTTTCTAGAGTTGAGACATGTGCCAGTATTACGGGGAATCGTCGGCTTCACGATCTGTAGGTATTTGGATTCTTGAATTGCATTGAGATTTATTGCCATTCTAAGTTGATATGTTTTGAGATTCAGAAAGATATTATGTGTTACAGTATAAGGTGACAGAGTTGGGACAGGATTAATGATCTTGAGAAGTTATGATTTTGGAAATCAATATGTCGGTTAAGTTTTGGAACGGAGTTGTGTATTCAGGAGAAGGACTGTGGATTGTTGAGGAGAACATGTAGTCATGTTAGTCCATTCGGAGATATATGGAACTGTTTTTGAGCATTTGAAAATGATACTTTTCAAAATGAATGTTTTACGGATGTTTTACGGAAAATGATTTTTGGGACGAGACCCAATCGATTTTAAAATAGTTTTCTAACTCAGGATTTGGGGTCCAAAAGATTTTTCTAATTTTTAAACTTCTTGTACTGCGGAACGAGATACGGGCTGAGACTCTAATGTTTTAAATGTTGGAACATTTTGTTCCATACATGCTATAATAGTGTTTTGATGATTTAAGTTGCTAAACAAAACAAAACAACAAAAAGACGAAGCAATGCATCGAAGAAGATGAAGTGCAAAAAGCTGGAAATACAAGCTTAACATACGTAAGAAGATTCTCATAGCGTACGTAAGATGTGCATATTAACGTACGTAATGGTAGTTGTGTAACGTACGTAATGTAATGTTTGAGAGTTCAAACCAGAAGAACATTGGACGTGTCAAAGTCAAAAAGGCGGCAACAGATATATGCCGTCATTAATGACGTATCATTAACGTACGTAACACCGGAGTTGATAACGTACGTAAGGAAAGAGACAGATGTTACTGGATTCAAACTGTGTGATGTTAACATATGTAACATGTATATGTTAACGTACGTAAAAGAGCTAACGTACGTAACATGGAGGACTTAGTGTATGTAATGAAGGCACAGGGAGCTAACGGCTAGTTTGATGAAGATGCCTATAAATACCATTCCTATGGTATTGTTTCAATACAACAACTTCAAGCAAAACATATATTCATCAGAGATTGATATACTTACATTGTTGTTGTGATATTGAGCTTATATTGTTAGTTTGAGTGTTTATACATTCAACCTATACACGAGAGGTAAAAGAAAAGATACGATTGGATTCGGTGTTATTAGGATCAACGATCCGGCATTATTAGAATTGCAATCGCTATCTTAGTGAGGTTTATCTAGTACCGATATAAAGCTAGAGCGGTTGATTCCTTGTCCGATAGAAAAGGAAAACGGTTTAACTTGGACCGACATAAAGACAAGTACGAGTGGTTTATCACATACCAATAGAAGACATGATTGTAACGGTTATCCTTCAACCGATAGAAGAAAGGTGCAGAGGTTTTTATCTTCAACCTAAAGAAAAAGATACCGAGAGAGGACTTAGGCTCGATTATAGCCGAACCTCTATAAATTCGTGTGTCATTTAATTTCCGCACTTTAATTTATGCTTCCGCAACACGGCGCAAATACCGATCTTGGTCCAACATCAAAAGGCTTTTAGTTTTTTCTAAAACTCCCGAGATTTGTAAAACACTTCACCAATCGTTTATGCATTTTATTACTACCTTTCGAGGTTTTGATTTATTTGTTCAAATGAAACTTCTCGGGAAGTCTTTCGTTGTGTTGATTATTGAATGTTTTGTCATAGCATGGTTGAGGTGATCCATGATGGGTTAATGGTTGACGTTGCGAGTCATATGTGGAAAAGGAGTTTTCGTCGGATTCTATACATTAAGATTTTGGAACTCTATCGTGTGGTTTTCCGATGGAATATAAGTAGAATTGGTAACGAACCGAACTGGTATACAAGAGTATGGATGTGGTCAATCATTTACATAGTTTTCATTTTAAAACATCGAAATCGTGTGAATTCGAAGGAAACTGTTGAATACTTGGCATTAGCGAGCCAGTTTAATTTTAGAAAATTGATTTTGTAATCTTACCAAAATTTATGTTTTGAGTTTTTAAATTCTTGAAAGAACTTTCGAAAATTTGTATTCTTGACAAGATTACATGATTTCAAACTGGTTTTGAAAATGTGATTGATATACATACGCATTTAGTGCATATCATGGTGAAGTTATGAGTGTGACTCACGAACTGGATAAGACATCAGTATGGAACGATGAAAAGAGATTCGAACTTTAGTATGGTAGTTTGGTTATCCAGGGATGATCGGTTGGTTGATAAGATAAGAGAAATATGCTGCGTGTTGTAGACTCATGCACAAAATATGATTTTGGTACGTCGAGTTTTGTGAAACCGGGGCGTATGTGCTATGTGACTCTATTGGTGTGGTAGTAGTGCGATTTTACCATAGTGATTTTTGACTGATTCCTTAGTAAGTGTAGAATTGGGGATGGTGACCCCAGGATGGTTGTTTTGAATATTGATTGGTCATTCCCACTCCATGTATGATTGGTACGTTCGTCGGTTTGTGATTGGTTGTTCGTATGCCGAGGGGTATGTTCAACAGTCGGGTGTGTTTCGTTTAGATCTACTATATGTGATTTGTGTAATGTTTCGAGAATGTTATTCGTCCGTATATCTGTTTCTGTGGTTCTGTATTTATCGTGTTGGAGCTTACCGTGTGAAGGTATTCTCGATTATCGTTGATCGTTCGTTGGTAATATTAGAGTTTATCATGATGATGATATTCTCGATTATGTTTTGACCTCTGGTTGGTAATATTGGAGTTTATCATGTGGATGATATTCTCGGTTGTGTTTTGACCCTTGGATGGTCGTATTAGAGTTTATCATGTCGATGATATTCTCGGTTAATTTGTTGGTTGATCATTGTTAATGTTTTGGGATTTGTGTCATTGTGTTGGGCAGTTGTTTCTCAGATGTATCGTGCATTATTGATTGTATCAGAATTGGTACTTGATTGTGCGATCAGGCAGACAGGATTTGACACGGATAGATTATTTCATCCGAAGATGATATATTTTGTTGGGACTCACGGAATTGTGATCGTAAGCGTGTTGAGACTTTACAGTGAAGTCACTTGCTAGTATCTCAGGAGATCGTCGACTTTGCGCATTTGTAAGTATGATGTTTTGGTTATTTGTTAATGATGATGATTGATTGTTGTTGTGATGGTTTCGGAATATTTTGGTTGAATAGTTTGTTAGTTTTTCTATGACGAATTGCAAGTTTCGAGGACGAAACTTATTTTAAGTATCCGGAATTTCTTCTACTGTTGTTTAATTTTATCTTATCCGAGTTATGCTGTACAGCGTGGAATCTGTACAGTATGAATAAAATAAATGAAGGACTGAGACATCTGTATTGGTATAATTGTCGTACTTGGTTGACAATTGCAGTTGAGGATATTGTGTATCGTATGAGAATATTATTGGAAGTAGTATACGTATTCAGTATGCCGTATGTTCGTATTCTGTATGTTGAGATGTTGGACAAGAATAGTTGAAAATAGCTAAGTATAGTCTGATTAGCGCACGCTAATATTCAAGCTTAGCGCACGCTATCGTGCAGGTTTAGCGCACGCTAAAGGCAAAGTATAACGCATGCTAGTACAGACCAGATAACAAGGAATCTGCGTGTGGATCTGGCCACTTTCGGCGCATGTGCCGACAAGGTCAACGGATGTTTTTTATGAAGGATTAGTGCACGCTAATGCATATTGTCAGCACAAACTAATCAGATTGGTCCAAAAGAATTTTGGCTTTGTCAGGTTACTTTTGGCAGGTGGGGGCACGAGCATCTTCAGGGTAGATGAAGAGTGAAGACTGTAGGAAGTCAACTATGAGTAGCACACGCTATGGTCGAAGACTTGCGTACGCTAAATAGGGGGCATTTACGTACGCTATTGCATGGGCATTGCGTACGTAAATCATTGTGTTAAGTAAGTAGCCTCTGGACCTCGATAGCGCACGCTAACAAAGACAGATAGCGCACGCTAATAACAGTGAGTATATATATGTGCAGTTGGCTATTATTCTTCATTTCGTCCATTCCATCATTACAACCGATAGAGAGAGTTCATAGAGAGAAGTTGAGGTTCCAAACACTTGAGTTGATCGTTCCTAACAACATTTGAAGCTTGGAAGTGATTGAGAATGGATTCAACCTTGGAAATCAATCCATTCACTCAAAGAGGTAATTACTCTTCACTCTGGGATTTCGTTTTGGATTGTATATGGCGTCCTTGAGTTGATAATTGTCATGTATATGAGTTAACAAGTATGATTATGAGATTGGTTACCGAGTTATGTTGATGCTATTGTTGATATACGGGTATTGATATGATCCGAATGGTTTCGAATTGTGTTTTTTTATCTTCAAAGAGATATGTTGGCTAATGTCTTCCTTCAATTCGGGTCTTTGATGTTGTTGTTGTTGGTTTCTTCATATGATGGTGATCATGGCGATGATTATGAATTCTTGGTATTCATATTTTGATATTGAGGAAGAAGATGATCTATGAATATATGACTTGGATTATGAGTTGGATGATTGTTTATATGTTAAAGGATATCGGATTTCGTTGTTTTGATAGCTATGAACATGGTTTCGAATCACTTAATGTTCTTGATAATCACCATATGTTGATCGATACTTGTAAGGCATGCATCTGTACAACATTAGTGCACGCTAAGCTTACTGGCTAGCACATGCTAATTGAAGCGACTTAGCGCACGCTACGTTAAGTGATTAACGTGCGCTAAGTGGACAGGCAGTGTAGTATATCCTGTTTCGGTTATGAATTCGTGATCGTTTAAATTGGATTGATCAGACTAGTGGTTAATCGAGATATTGTTGAGTCGTTGGGTTTGTGAATTGGTTTTATTGATTGTTGATTGTTATCGAACTTGTTGTTTATCGAATTACTGTAATCTATACTTCTATTAAAAGAGAGTCGTGACACATGTCACTCTCTAAGTTTTTTGATTTTTTATTTTAAAATATAGGTTATATATAGAGATGTATCCTTAAATTTCTTAAAAAAAAATTCTAGATATGTATTGTGGGAGTTTTATTCCACAACTTACACTCATCTACCAATAAAAAAAATCCTTCCTTTATTTTTTTAGCTTAAAATTTTAAATGTTTATAATTTTTTAAATCAAGTTTATTTTTAATAAAAATATATCAAATTAATTTTTATTTCATAATTTTTAACTAGACATCCATATGAATATAATAAATTTGATGGATTTACAATAATGACCGATTGCACAAAAAAATTATATTATAAAAACTATGAATATTTATTTTCAGTAAAATTAATTGATGCAAAACAAAAATATATTAACTTTTACATAAAAAATAAATTAAGATATTTATTTAATTATAATAACTAAAAATAATAAAACATACACTGCACACACATATATTAAGACTTAATCACATATTACTTTCATCTCTAAAATTTGTTCCTACTTTTTTTCGGTATGTCCAGGAAATTTATTCATGTAATGGACATTAATTGACTTAACACTCCGCTAATGTGGTACTCTTTCTTAAATTATATTACACCCCATAATACACTCACGCTAATATGATATTCATATCAAAGATCATCAAAAATAAATTTAGAGATCGAGAAATCCATACTTAATATTAAAATAAAGTCGCAAAAGAATCTAAAGAAACATGTGTCGTTTCCATATTAATTGTCCTTTTAAAAATCTTAATAAATAGGTTGGAGTTTATTTCATTATATTAATTTTCTCTCATTTTATTCTTTTCTTTTTTAACCTAATAATTTAAAAAATTATAACTTTTTCGTACAAATTTTATTTTTGATAAAAAATATATCGAATTAATTCCAACTTCGTGCTTTTTAATTTGACATCCATATAGTATATATAAAATAATTTATATATAATTATGATATATTTAGATGATTAAAATATATCCATATGGAAATATAAGTATATTGAAGAAAAATATAATTTTAGTTTATTTTTATAGTTTTGTACTTTAACAATTATTTGATTTTTCAGAATTATTTTGTTCTGTTTATAAACTATTAAAATAATTACACTAATGCCAAATCATATTAAAAAATATATTAGTGAGAATATGGGCTATATACTTTTAATGAATATTGATAATAATAAATATAATTTAATTTGTTATTTGTAAAATTAGATATGAGACTCATATTGTCCTATATGAAAAAATAAACGCATGTGTTTAATTAAATTACAGTTTTCATATCATGTATCCCTAGATCACATGATAAGTTTATAATAATCATAATATTATTGAAATTCAATCACATATTCTATTTTATAATACTTAAAATATTATTGAAATCCAATCATATATTATTAATATAATAAAATATTTATTATTTTACGACGTGCATCGCACGGGAGGACATTTAGTAGGTTGAGAATATTGACCGGTGATTATAACCGTGTTGCGGTCGAGTTCGAGGATGTTCGTGAATTGCTTTGGTCGGGACTGAGGAACTTGTAGACGAAGGCAATGAGATTGATAACGGCTTCATCGGTATCGAGACAAATTATTACTTGCTCAGTTTATAATATTTAATGAATGGTTTCCGTTTCATTCGTTTATAATTCGTATAACAATGTTTATAATTGTAATCACAGGAGATTTGGGATTATAAGTTGTATTCGATTTTTGAGAATTAAATCATAATGTATATGATTTACATTTGTTGTTAGTATACTTGGTATCGAGAATACATTGTGATAAAGACGAAGATATGAATTATCTGCAATCCGTGATATTTTGGACCGTCGAGTATTGAGGATAATGGTTCATGATGGTTTAGACATTGAGGTCGCTCTCGAAGGACTTGGGGCAAGTACTCTTATCATTTTTGTTATTTCGTTTCGAGCATGTTCTGATACATTCGTGTATCGTTGTTGTCATGTATTGTGTATCATTGTTATATGCATTTGCGCATTGTTGTCATATGTCCACCAGGGTTGGTCCGATGGGATCATCTTGGGATCTATGCTAGCGTGCGCTGGATCATCGGACAGGTTTTTCCACCACGGTTGGTCTGACGGGATCATCGTGGGATCTAGGCAGTGAACGCTGGATTATCGGATTACCATGTGTTGTTGTTGTGCATATGTATATTATAGGTTTGCCATAAGTATACAATATCGTTATTGATGTGAGCATATTGACGTTTTCATATGAGTATGCATTTGTAGGTCTTGTGTTAGGACCATGTTCGTATGTTGTATTGATCTGATATTGGATTAGACTGATGTGATTTCGTCGTGGCATTTCATATCTTAAGGTATGTTCCGTATTTACTTTGGTATTTGTCTTTTGATGGACAATCGATTATCGTGTTGGGATTTGATGATGTTATCCGATGGATCGAATTGGTCAGAGCTGGTATTTTTTCGTATCATGAGTTAGTGATGATATTCTGATAATCTTGAGTATTGTTTAAGGAACAATACAAATGTTATGTTTGAGTTTATTGGTTAATCGAGATTAAGAGATGTACAATATGAAAATGGTTATTTTGATGAGGATTATTCGAGTAAGTAAAGTTACGGCGGTAAGATTACATTGATCGTATTCTTACTTAGTAATTTCATTGGTATGTAATTATTGACATGATGTGATTGTTATCATTGTTGGATATTATGACTGACCCCGTCGTGGGCTTTCTTTTAGGTTCTTGGAATATCAAGCTTGTAGCAGTCGTGGAGAGATGAGCTTCCCAGAGGATACTGGCTAGGGCATGTATTTGTGTATCGAGTTTCTGATCAGTTCTTGTATTCCACTGCTAGAGTATTTTTAATTGTTTCTCTTTTCCGCTGCGTGTGTATTTTCAAATGGCCTTTTGGTATATGGTAAGTTAGGTTACTTTGGCAATTGTTTTCTAAACTATTCTGTCGGTACGTGTAAGAGATATCTTAACGTATGTTTTCAAACTGTTGAGTTTTGGCATTTCGGGCCTTGTGGTTTCAAATGAGATTTCTACGACGGTTTGATAAACGAGTCTCGAAGGACTCGGGGCAAGTACTCTTATCATTTTTGTCGTTTCGTGTCGAGCATGTTGTGATACATTCGTGTATCGTTGTTGTCATTCATTGTGTATCATTGTTATATGCATTTGCGCATTATTGTCATATGTCCACCAGGGTTGGTCCGACGGGATCATATTGGGATCTATGCTAGCGTGCACTGGATCATCGGACAGGTTTTTCCACCACAGTGGGTCTGACGGGATCATCGTGGGATCTAGGCAGTGAACGCTGGATCATCGGATTACCATGTGTTTTTGTTGTACATATGTATATTATGGGTTTGCCATAAGTATACATTGTCGTTATTGATGTGAGCATATTGACGTTGTCATATGAGTATGCATTTGTAGGTCTTGTGTTAGGACCATGTCCGTATGTTGTATTGATCTGATCTTGGATTAGAACGACGTGAATTCGTCGTGGCATTTCATATCTTGAGGTATGTTCCATCTTTCCTTTGGTATTTGTCTTTTGATGGACAATCGATTATCGTGTTGGGATTTGATGATGTTATCCGATGGATCGAATTGGTCAGAGCTGGTATTTTTCCGTATCATGAGTTAGTGATGATATTATGATATTCTTGAGTATTGTTTAAGGAACAATACAAATGTTATGTTTGAGTTTATTGGTTAATCGAGATTACGAGATGTACAATATGATAAGCATCATTTTGATGAGGATATTTGAGTTAGTAAAGTTATGGCGGTAAGATTAATTACATTGGTCGTATTCTTACTTAGTAATTTCATTGGTATGCAATTATTGACGTGATGTGATTGTTATCAGTGTTGGATATTATGACTGACCCCGTCGTGGGCTTTCTTTTAGGTTCTTGGAATATCAAGCTTGTAGCGGTCGTGGAGAGATGAGCTTTCCGTAGGATACTAGCTAGGGCATGTATTTGTGTATCGAGTTTCTGATCAGTTCTTGTATTCCGCTGCTAGAGTATTTTAAGATGTTTGTCTTTTCCGCTGCGTGAGTATTTTTAAATGGCCTTTTGGTATCTGGTAACTTAGGTTACTTTGGCAATTGTTTTCTAAAATATTCTGTCGGTACGTGTAAGCAATAGCTTAACGTATGTTTTCAAACTATTGAGTTTTGACATTTCGGGCCTTGTGGTTTCAAATGAGATTTTTACGACAGTTTGATAAATGAGTTTTATAAAGTCTTCGAATGTTCTTAAAAGATAGTACCGTCGTTAACCTCTTGGGCGTTTGTAAATGTTTGCGAAAATTTTCTTCAGATTTGTGGGTTCCATTCCGGGGCCCACGGTGCTGTAATATTCCCGGTCGGATATGGAGGTGTTACAAATAACACTTAGCCAGCCTAGTGGTCCGCACCATAACCCAACTGAGATCGAATGATGGTATCATTCCAAAGCCATTATATCATGAATACCATATACGTATAAACCCTTCAATCACATGTCCCAATCAAGTATTAGGGTCAAAGAATGTCAAACCATATTGTACTTGACTCTATGCATTTGTTAATGCAAACCGAGATCATCGAGCTCTTGTGTATCAAATACAACCACCTCTAAATACTTTGGCCAAATACATGATATCATTTGTCACTAACCGCATGGGACATTTACCTGCTCACTTATCAGAGAAAGAATCTTGATATTCAGTAAAGACTGGTACTTGCCCACTAAGTTGCATTTTGAGGTTGACTCCACTAACCAGTGATTGGAACGAACTACTTTAATGACTAACTTAATGTCACAAGCACATCTCCTACTGAATCCTCAAGTCAAAGGTTCACGTATACCTATCGCAACCTTTCGATTCAGTGCGCCCATTCCCAGACCCTGCACGCGCCGGTGGCCGATTTCTTTTTTTTACGCCAGGCCCGCTAGTGGCCGACAGACCTCCAGTGGCCAGTCATTTTTTTACATCAGGCCCGCCGACCTGCTTTCCAGCGGACCACCTCCGTCCGGCCAAATTTTTTTTCTAAACGTCGGCCCCCCCGACCGGCTTTCGGCGGTCCTTAATTTTTCTTTCTCTCAACGGTCGGCAAGTTTATTTTTTTTCTCTTAATGGCCAATCATTTTTTTGGTTTATCGGCATGTTCTTTGGCGGTCCTTAACTTTTTTTTCTTACGGCGGGCCCATAGGCCGCTGATAGGATTTTAAGAACTAATATACTTTTATTTTTCATTTTTTCCCAAGCCCAACGGCCTGCTTTCCGATGGTCCACACTCGACGATTAGATAATTTATATTTTTATTTTTCTTAACGCCGGGCCGCCGACCTGCTTTCGGACGGACCTCCGACGGCCACCCATTTTTTTAAATGCCATACCGCCAGCCTACTTTCCAGGAGGCCACCACTGGATGCCGGCGGATCTCCGACGGCCAGCGGCCCTCAGACGGTCTACCCTTTTATTTTGTTTGGTATTTTTAAACTATAGGTCGTCGACATGCTTTCCGGTGGCCAGCCAATTTTGTTTCCTTTAATTTTTCCCTGGTCCGCCAACTTGCTTTCCGACGAGCGTTTTTTTTTAACACCAGGCCACCGACGGCTGACCAATAATTTCATTTCTTGACCCAGCGATCTGCTTTCCGGCGGGCTATTGCCGGCGACTGGCCAATTTGTTTCTAAACGCCATAGCGCTAGCCTGATTTCCAGAAGCCACCACCGACGACCGGCCATTTTTTGTTAAATTTTTTTAACTCCCGAGCGCTGCCCACTTTCCAGCGGCCGACCATGTTTTCTATTTTTTTTTTAATTTTTTCGCTAGGCCTTCCGGCCTGCTTTCTGGCTGTTCATAGCAGTCGGTCGGACAATTTTTTTCATTTTTGTTGGAATATTTTATTTCATACAAATATATGAAAGGATTTTGATGATATGTTAATAATAAAGTCAAAACGATAATTAAGATAACAAGAGTCGAATATGAAAGAGCTTAGCAGAACTCAAAGATAGCGCATGCTGGAGGTTGAGCCTAACGCACGTTAATGTACAGAAGACAGCGCACGCTATGGATAAACTAACATATGTTATGGAAGCAAGTCTGTAAGGTATGTCATTCCTCTATAAGAAATAGATAACGCACGCTACAGAAAGAAGTAACGCACACTAATTTACTGAGACAGAGAGTGGCGAAAATAGGGACAATTAATGCACGCCAATTCAGGAGTCTAGCGCATGCTAAACTGAAAATGTGACCGTTGTTCTAGAAGCACTCGCTAATTTCAAATTATGATCGTTGATCATATGACCGTTGCACACTTTTCAAAATGAAGATTACACATATCTTTCTGAATCTGGACTTCAAGGATTGATTATGATAGGACAAAAATAGTGTGCCAAAATCATTGTTAATTATAAGGTTTTAATGGATTTTATGTTGGCACACTTGATTATTTTCCATATATTTATATTTTGGATGCAATTTACTTCACTTGGCAATTGTTGTTTAATTTAGGTGTTTGATGGAGTTTTTAAGCTTAAGGAATAAATTGGATCATCAAACGGAGCAAGCCAAGGTGATTTGGGCTTAAATAAAGGAAATCCCGCGTAGCACTGGGTGTCCCAGTGTCAGCTCGCTGACCCTGTGCCAGTCCTGTTACGAAAATAACCTTACTTGGGGCCCATGAAACAACTCAAAAATCGCCCAATCAGTTCCATAAGGCAATAAATCGGTCCATATGCTGGGAAAAGGAATTGGAATAGATTTGGGAAAAAAGACTCCAAGGAAATTAAAACTCAAGAAGGAAAGAGTCCTAATTAAAGAAGGAAACTAGGAGATGAGGAATAATTATAAAAGGGAGGAGGGCTGGAATAAAAATCAACTTCTGAAACAGAAAACTCACGGCAGGAGCAGAACTTCTCACGAAGGAGCACTTTTCACGGCTGGACACGAAAAATTCATAAGGACGATCGAACCAATTTCCGCCGGAGCAACCGAGAAAATTCCGACGTGCGAAGAAGAAGATTATACCGTTTGAATTTCTTTCTTCTCATGTCTATCTTTAATTTGCTGTTTTCTAAAGCCAACATGTCTGGCTAATTTTCTATTCTAGTTCTTAGTGAAGTTTGAAACCGTATTTGAATTATTCATGTTTTAATCCCGCAACGTATTCTCAACTCGAATTCTCTTGAATTACTTTTGTGTTATTGAATTCACGACTATGCCATTTAATTTCTTGATTTGGTTTGGCCAACTAGATTAGGAGTTTTATGTCTTATGCTAGAAATTGAGTTGTAATCCGTAATTGTTGCAATTTTAATTTCACAAGTAGCAAACAATTGATTTTTCCCAATTGGGTAACACAAAATCGAGATCCCTTAAGTCGAGCTTATGAACTTAATATCTTGCCTATTCCATTATTTTGGTTTTTAATGCATCTAGCGAGCGAGATTTGAAGAGCTTGTTTTGAATCCACCGTATAGATAGGTTCGATTAAAGAGCTTGTTTTAATTGAATAAACTTAAGAAATAATTGAGGTCAACAGAGCTTGTTGTTGGCTTCGGAATAGGAGTTCATGAGATTAGAGAAGAGATAAGCGCTGCATTGAAACTTGAATTAATTTGAAATGGTGGATAACGGAACTAAGGACTAGATTATTCCTTTAATTGATATATTTGATTTTTATCTCCTTTGTTTATTTTAATTTAATTTATTTTACGCAATTTATTTTAATTAAGATTAGAAACTGAAATCCCCCCCTCTCGTTTTTATTTTATTTTAATTGCTAAAGTATTTAATCCTTAATTAGTCTAATTGATTTACCGTTCTCCGTGGGATCGACCCTTACTTGCCGATACTACTAGTTAGTAGAAGTAAGCCAAGGAAAAATATAAATAACTAATTTTGACGCGTCACGACAACGCGGTCAAAATTTTGGCGCCGTTGCCAGGGAACGGTGTTAAATTAATTTTACTTATTTTGGGTTTAAAAACTTTCTGCAATTTCGACACTGGGCGACCCAGTGGCAGTTCTGAAAATTTATTTTTATTATCAGTTGTGCACTAATCCGTTTTGTTTTAGTTTCGCATGAACACAAGGTCGCGTGGAGATAAGAATTTACAATATTTTCCAGAAATCACCAAGCGAGATCGTGTTTTCAGGCGGGAGGCAAAAGAAGTCAAAGAAGCACTTAGGACTTTACCATTTTCCCTCGATACATTACCCAGTTAGTCGGAGGACGAAGTTGGAGTCATGGCAAACAACGCTGAAAAGACGCTGAAGCAATTAGCCAACCCGGAACTACCGCAACAACCATTGTGCATCACGATCCCGGCTATTGACAACAACAACACCTTTGAATTGAAGTCGGGATTGATTCACTTGCTACCGGCATTTCATGGTCTATCAAGAGAGGATCCGCACAAACATCTCAAGGAATTCCATGTCGTTTGTTCAAGCATGAAGCTAACGGTGTCACCGAAGAACAAATCAAGCTTAGAGCCTTCCCATTCTCATTAAAAGATTCGGCTAAGGATTGGTTATTTTATTTACCGTCGGCCACCATCACAACGTGGAACGAGATGGAGATCTTATTTCTACAAAAATATTTTCCAGCATCTCGAGCGGCCAACCTAAGGAAAGAAATATGTGGTGCAAGACAAATGACCGGAGAAACGTTGCACGAATATTGGGAACGATTCAAACAATTGGTATCTCGATGCCCGCAACATCAAATTAGCGGCGGCTCGATTGATATTTTTACGAAGGACTTAATCCGATGGAGCGGAACACGATAGATGCGGCAAGTGGAGGAGCTCTAGTGGACAAAACTCCTTCGGCCGCAAGGGCTCTCATATCCAACATGGCGGCTAATTCACAACAATTTGGATGTCGCGACGCACCGATCAGGATGGTGAAGGAGATCCATGACTCGTCCCTTGAGGAAAAATTGAATGAGCTAACCACTTTTGTTAGAAAACTTGCTGTAGGAAATAGCACTCCAGTCGTACCCTGTCGTCTTTGCAAAACCACGGAACATACAACGGAGAATTGTCGGATTTTGCTTGATGAAATCGAGGCACACGCCAATGCAATTGGAACCGAAAATTCCTATGGGTGAAAGAACGATCCGTACTCAAACACATACAACCCAGGATGGAGGGATCACCCTAATTTTCGATGGAAAAATCAGCAAGAGGCGGCCCCACAAAATAAAGGACAATTCTACAAGCAGCCCATTGAAAATCCGACACAATCTATGGAGGATATGATGAAGACCCTTATGGCAAATACTATGCAGCTACAACAGGGCATGAATCAGTTCCAGCAGGGCATGAATTAGTTCCAGCATGACACTAAGTCGAGTATCAAAATTCTCGAAAATCAAGTGAGTCAACTAGCCACCACGGTGAGCCGCATGGAGAGCCAAAATAGTGGAAAATTGCCATCACAACCTGAGCTGAACCCAAGGAACGTGAGTGCTGTGACTCTAAGAAGTGGGAAGCAGCTTAAGGAGCCTAAAAAGGTGAAGGAAGCTGAAAACGAGGAGCAAAAATCCACTGAACAGATCAACACTGGAACACCCAGTGCAGAACCAGCACCCAGTGCAGAACTGCTGGACAGCAAGGTAAAATCATTCAAAACTGCTCCTTTTGAGACTAACGAGTTACCTTTTCCATCCAGGGTCAAAAAGGCAGCGATCGTGAATAAAGAGAAGCAAATCCTCGACGTATTCCGAAAGGTTGAGATCAATATTCCCTTACTCGACGCAGTCCAACAAATTTCAAAATACGCAAAGTTCCTTAAAGACTTATGCACCAGCAAACGGAGGTTAAAAGGGAACGAACAGGTGATGATGGGAGAAAATGTGTCCGCTGTGTTCCAAAAGAAATTGCCACCAAAACGGGAAGATCCTGGTATGTTCGCTATTCCATGTCGAATTGGAAATACGGGTTTTGAACGAGCTATGCTAGATTTAGGAGCATCAATAAATGTTATGCCACGCTCTATATATACCTCCTTGAATCTAGGACCTCTTCGGGAAACAAGAATAATTATACAATTGGTGGATCGTAGCCTTGTGTATCCCGAAGGGGTAATTGAGGACGTTCTTGTCCAAGTCAACAAGCTCGTATTTCCAGCCGACTTCTATGTTCTCGACATGCAACATGAGTCATCAAATTCCACACCTATTTTTTTAGGAAGGCCATTTTTAAATACGGCCAATACCAAAATAGATGTTCGTGAGGGATCCCTCACGATGGAATTTGATGACCAAATCGTACGGTTTAATATTTATGATGCTATGAAATTTCCTGAGGAAGATTGCTCTCTTTTTGCATTAAGCATGATTGACCCTCTTGTCGAGGAAGTGTTTGATTTGAATTTCAGGGATGCACTCGAGGTAGCACTCACAAGGGATGTAGGAACCAACGATGAGGAAGCATTTGAAATTTCAAGAGAGTTGCTCGAAGTCGTAGGTGCCTTGAAAGGGGCGGGACCGATCAGAACGAAAAGGGAAGCAAACTTCATTCGACTTAATGAGGAACGCCGGAAGATCGAGCCATCGATTACGCACGCACCCGAGCTGGAGCTAAAACCTTTGCCACAACACTTAAAATATGCACATCTAGGAGCCGACAAAACCTTACCCGTCATTATCTCGGCCGAGCTGAATCCTAATCAAGAGAAGGCATTGCTAAAAGTTCTCAAAGAATATAAGGAAGCCATTGGGTGGACTATAGCCGACATTAAGGGAATTAGTCCAGCCCTATGCATGCATCGAATTCTATTAACGGAGGACGCCAAGGCCACACGAGAAGCACAACGAAGGTTGAACCCACCAATGATGGAGGTAGTGAAAAAGAAGATTCTTAAGCTCCTCGACGTAGGGCTGATCTTTCCAATATCCGATAGCAAATGGGTAAGCCCAACGCAAGTCGTCCCAAAGAAATCTGGAATTACCGTGGTCGAGAATCGAGAAGAAGAACTTGTTCCTAGTCGTATACAAACTGGATGGAGGGTTTGCATCGATTTCCGCAAGCTGAATTCAATGACCCGAAAAGATCATTTTCCCTTGCTATTTATAGATCAAATGATTGAAAGGCTTGCCGGACATGCGTACTATTGTTTCTTGGATGGGTTTTCGGGATACTTTCAAATTGCAATCGCACCCGAAGACCAAGAAAAGACGACATTCACTTGCCCCTTCGGCACATTCGCCTATCGACGGATGCCCTTCGGACTATGCAACGCACCCGCTACTTTCCAAAGGTGTATGGTAAGCATTTTTACTGAGTACGTAGGTAATATCATTGAAATATTCATGGATGATTTTAGTGTGTATGGGGATTCATTCGATATATGCCTAGAAAATCTCACCCTTATTTTAAAACGTTGTGTAGAAACTAATCTCGTACTTAATTGGGAAAAATGCCATTTTATGGTAAAACAAGGAATAGTTTTAGGGCATGTAGTCTCGGAAAAAGGAATTGAAGTTGATAAAGCCAAAATTGATATTATTGCCACTTTGCCTTACCCCGCCACGGTGCGGGAAGTACGTTCTTTTCTTGGCCATGCAGGTTTTTATAGGAGGTTCATCAAGGATTTTTCAAGAATAGCGGCGCCCTTATGCAAGCTTCTCCAGAAAGAAGTGGAGTTTAACATGAATGACGAACGCAAGGCCGCCTTTGACAAGTTGAAGCAATTGCTGACAACAGCACCCATAATTCAACCGCCACATTGGGATTTGCCATTCGAATTGATGTGCGATGCAAGCGACTACGCGGTAGGGGATGTCTTGGGCCAAAGAGTGGGGAGAGCGCCCCATGTAATTTATTACGCCTCAAAAACACTGGACCCGACCCAAGCGAATTATTCTACAACCGAGAAGGAGTTTCTGGCCGTGGTCTTTGCACTAGAAAAATTCCGTTCCTACCTACTCGGGACCAAGGTCATTATTTTTTCAGATCACGCTGCCTTACGATATTTGTTTGCCAAAAAGGAGGCGAAGCCGAGACATATTCGATGGATCCTACTTCTTCAAGAATTCAACGTGGAGATCAAGGACAAGAAGGGGTCTGAAAATTCTGTGGCCGATCACCTGAGCCGGTTAGTCTTAGAAAATGATGGGAAACCTATGTGTGACAGTTTCCCCGACGAACAATTATATTCAGCCGCTCAACACTGGGAGAACTGTTCAACACTGGGTGACCCAGTGTCAGACTCTGCAGCACCATGGTATGCCGATTTAGTGAATTTTCTCGTAGCCAATATTTTTCCTGCTGGAATGACACGGGCCAGGAGGGATAAACTCAGAAGTGATGCCAAATACTACGTGTGGGATGATCCTTATCTATGGAAGCATTGTTCAGATAAAATGATTCGAAGATGTGTACCAGAGGCTGAATTTCATTCAATTCTCGCTTTTTGTCACCCGTATGCATGCGGAGGACACTTCGGTTCAAGAAGGACAGCACATAAGATTTTGGAGAGTGGTTTTTATTGGCCTTCTCTATTTAGAGATGCTTATGATTTTTGCAAGACGTGTGATAATTGTCAAGGAACGGGTAATATTTCTCGACGCAATCAATTGCCCCAAAATCCTATCTTGGTTTGTGAAATCTTCGACGTCTGGGGCATGGACTTCATGGGACCTTTTCCCTCCTCATATGGGAATCTCTATATTTTACTCTTCGTGGATTACGTATCCAAATGGGTGGAGGCGACCGCCTCACGGACCAATGATTCTAAAGTAGTGGCCCAATTTATCAAAACTAATATCTTCGCTAGATTTGGAATTCCACGGGCTATAATAAGTGATCGGGGGAAGCATTTCAAAAATCGGATGATTGAGGCACTCCTAAGGAAATATCGAGTCTTGCACAAGGTATCCACTTCCTATCACCCGCAATCAAATGGGCAAGCCGAAACATCCAATAAGGAGATAAAAGCAATCTTGGAAAAGCAGTTCAACCAAATCGGAAGGATTGGAGCTTACGACTCGGCAGCGCTTTGGGCACATGGGGACGGCATATAAAACACCAATTGGCATGTCACCGTATCGCTTGGTCTATGGAAAACCGTGCCACCTTCCCGTCGAGCTCGAGCATCGTGCCTTTTGGGCAATCAAGAAGTGCAATATGAATTTTGACGAATCAGGCACCCACCGGAAGTTGCAATTGCAAGAATTGGAAGATATACGAAACGACGCGTTCGAAAATGCAGCAATTTACAAAGAAAAGACAAGGGCGTTCCACGATTCAAAAATAATAAGGAAAGACTTCGTCCTAGGTGAAAAAGTGTTACTTTACCACTCTCGACTCAAATTATTTCCGGGCAAGTTGCGATCCCGCTGGATTGGTCCATTTATAATTATTAATATTTTTCCTCATGGAGCGATTGAAGTTCAAAGTCTAAAGACACGAAAAATTTTCAAAGTCAACGGTCATCTCCTAAAACCCTATCGCGAAGGATTTACGGCAGCTAATATGGAAGAATTCAAACTCGAGGACCCATCCGAAATATAAAACAGGGAGTTCGTCGAGCCAACGACGTAAAAAAAAGGCGCTTATTGGGAGGCAACCCAATTTATTTTTTTTAATTTTTTTATTTCTTCGCAATTTTTTTCAGTCGTCAGTTTTTCTTTTAGAAAATCTTGTCCCTGCTTATTTCCTTTTCTAATTATTTCCCTTTTAAAAGTTTTTTTTTTTTACTCATTATTTGGTAACTCCTTTTTCCAAAAAAACAACCCTTCTCCCTCATAGAGTGACCCGGTAGTCGATTCCCCCCCCACTCGGTCTCCCCACCTGACTAACCTCCTCTCTCCCCCTTTTCTGCAGCAAACCCCGTCGCGACCAACATGACCGGAAAAGGGACAAGAAACGTCAATCGGCCGCTGAATCGAATCACTCGGAGCGGCGGCTGGAGGAATAACCCTAGGGCACTGATCTTCTACGACCTCACCGAGCCCGAAGCACCCGCGACAAAACCCTCCACCGAAAAACGAAGGGTCGGCCGACCAGCGACCGACGAACCACTCACAAAAAAATCGAAACGGCGGGCGCCGGGTCAAACTTCGAAAAGGGGGAAACAAATCCAGACATCGTTGAGCCGTGGTTTGAGAGACGAGCCCACACCGCCATCCTCTCTGCCCTCTTCGGTCGCACCACCAGTCACCGAGGACGATACGGCCCCTCATGTAATCCATCAATTACTACCACCGCCTCCGTTGCTACTTACATGGTATGGCGCCGGGACATCGAGCTCCACAACAGTCGAGGGGAATGGTGCGGAACATCCATCCCAACCCAAACGGAATTCTGGAAACGAACCGCGACCGACAAACGAAAGAGGAAATGAGAAGGAGACCGACCAGCAGCACAACTCTAAGCAAACCGGGAACCCAGCCCCGCCTCCAGTAAGAGAAAGGCGCAAGAGTCTCCTCGGCCTACCGAACCGTTACAATGTCGCCTTCGGCTCCCCCGGACAGATTACACGCTACCGCAAACTCACGGAATGGAAGGTAATTCCCTCAGTCTATCTTGATGAAATTATTTTAAGACAATTGGGATTGTATGATGATGTTATGGCATTGTTGAGTGTGCTGGAGTGGGATAGATTGGCAACTGGGAACTGGGAGGTTTATGAGAATCTCACTTATGAGTTTTTTAGCTCAATTCAGAAAAGAGATTTTGAAAAGAAAGGAACATTTTATTTTTGTTTGAACGGAAGGGGGTATATATGGGGGGTTGAGCAGTTCGGCCGAGCACTTGGGCTGACTGCCGAACCCGAGGAGGAAGATGACATACCACCCGAAAATGAGATTTGGCAATTGATTACTAATAATGCCGGTCCATTTGCTGCGGGAAAAACTAAGGCCACCGCCATTCGAAACCCGGTGATTCGTTACGTTCAACGACTTATGGCATACACGGTCACCGGGAGATACTCAAATCGGAATGTGGTGCAGATTTTCGAGCTGAAGATGATTTATGCGATGGTTTTTAAAAAAAGGGTGAAATTTGTTAAAGATTTATTGATGATGCTTATTGGGGAGGATGTTTCGAAAAATCCAATTGTAATGGGGGGCTGGGTCACGGCCGTAGCTCGATATGCCGGGGTTGATTTCAGCGGGCGTTTTCCGATCGGGGCAGCGGAAAAACTGGACAGAAATCTTCTTACAAAAATGGGCATTTTGGAGAAAAACGAAAGAACTTTTAAGTGGCGGATATCGACGAGTGAGATGATAGCTTTACCAAACACCGCATACACTTCGCCATGGAAGGAGAAAAATTTAAAAATGTTGCACAAGAGCCTTCCTTCCATTCCTTCAGACAGCCCGGCGGCAAGGGCTCAAACATCCGGAGCAAGCACCCGGTAGAGCGGGAGAGTCGGCTGCGAGGCCGAGGCGGCGTCGGATCGAGCAGCTTGAGGAGGGACATCGCGCACTTCAAGCCAAGGTGGATCGTTTGACTGAGCAGTTGGAGGCCCGTCGTCCTCATTAGCCCGGTGATTCCTATTCTAGACTTTCTTTTACTATGCTTTATTTTCCTTTTTATTTTCCTTCGTCTATTTGGAATATGTACTTAATTTTAAGTTTGGGGAAGTTGGATTTGGAACGTTTGGTTGAAATTGAAAATTGTGATGAATTTAATTTTGCGTCCTTAGCTAAATTTGTGTGATTGATTCAAGTGCGTGTATAAGGGATTTAAGTGTGGCTTGACATAGGAATTGGATATGATTGGCTAGTTTGATTTTAATTAGGGTAGTTCACTAGTCTTGATTTTGGATTTGGATACAAGTGTGAGGGATTCATGGCACAAGCCCTTTTTATTCGTGAGTTTTGAGCCGTAGAGTAAAATATATATACACATATATAAATAATTATACATATACATGCTCACTATTTCTTCTTGTGGGATCGAACGTGTTGTGTTCATGCTAAAACTTAATCAAATATTCATGTCAAGACTATGATAGTGTTCTCATGCAGTAAAGTGATAAGGGCAAATTAGGAATAACCCCCTTGGCTTATATTTTCCCACCTCGTCATAATTGCCATTAGAATCCCATTTGAGCCTAAGCCTTATTCTTTGATCGAGCACATTTTATTAGCTATTATCTAATTTTTGGTAAAAATTCATCCGTTTGAACCTTTGGTCAAGATTTGGTTGTGAATTAGGTGTATAACCAGTCGAGGGAAGGCGAGGAATTATTAAAAAGTGGGTGGAGAAGTAAAAGAAAATAAGGTGCTGAAATTAAGAGAAATTATAAGGCCGAAAAAAAAAAGGGGCAGGGGGGCGGCCGTAAAAATACCCCCCTCGAATGTTGTTAAGCCACTGACCTCAACTAATCTTTCGTGGCTATGCGATTACATGTATGTACCCAAAAGAGTGCTCAAGGAAAGGATGGTGCTTCATTGTTCGTAGGATTTGTTATGCACTTAACTTCATGATTAGTCTTGACCAACGAATCCTTTATTTATCCTCTTTATCTTACCCATACCTAAAGCCCCGTTACAACCATAAAAGTCCTTTTGATTATATGCATGAGTTCATCTAAGTAGTGGAGATTTGATTTTTGTGCGAGTATATGGCAAGGACACACCATGTTTTGATGTGAGTGATTGCTTAATAATCCCTATTTCTACTTGAGCGAGAGTGACCCTTGTGAGGCCATTGAATTTTCTCTCACTTGATGCCAATGAAGATGTTGAGATTGTTGAGGTACTTTAATTTTCTTCTTACTTGTTCATGATTATTTATTCTCCCTTGAATATAGCTATCATCTTGGATTCTTCAATACATTCTTCTTGAAATTCTTTCACTCGATCTATGCTTGAGACAAGCATTGGTTTAAGTTTGGGGAGATTTGATAGGACAAAAATAGTGTGCCAAAATCATTGTTAATTATAAGGTTTTAATGGATTTTATGTTGGCACACTTGATTATTTTCCATATATTTATATTTTGGATGCAATTTACTTCACTTGACAATTTGTTGTTTAATTTAGGTGTTTGATGGAGTTTTTAAGCTTAAGGAATAAATTGGATCATCAAACGGAGCAAGCCAAGGTGATTTGGGCTTAAATAAAGGAAATCCGCGACTTTGGGTGGCCAGTGTCGATTCGGCCGAGTGCGATCTGTTACGAAAATAACCTTACTTGGGGCCCATGAAACGACTCAAAAATCGCCCAATCAGTTCCATAAGGCAATAAATCGGTCCATATGCTGGGAAAAGGAATTGGAATAGATTTGGGAAGAAAGACTCCAAGGAAATTAAAACTCAAGAAGGAAAGAGTCCTAATTAAAGAAGGAAAGTAGGAGATGAGAAATAATTATAAAAGGGAGGAGGGCTGGAATAAAAATCAACTTCTGAAACAGAAAACTCACGGCAGGAGCAGAACTTCTCACGAAGGAGCACTTTTCACGACTGGACACGAAAAATTCATAAGGACGATCGAACCAATTTCCGCCGGAGCAACCGAGAAAATTCCGACGTGCGAAGAAGAAGATTATACCGTTTGAATTTTTTTCTTCTCATGTCTATCTTTAATTTGCTGTTTTCTAAAGCCAACATGTCCGGCTAATTTTCGATTCTAGTTCTTAGTGAAGTTTGAAACCGTATTTGAATTATTCATGTTTTAATCCCGCAGCGTATTCTCAACTCGAATTCTCTTGAATTACTTTTGTGTTATTGAATTCACGACTATGCCATTTAATTTCCTGATTTGGTTTGGCCAACTAGATTAGGAGTTTTATGTCTTATGCTAGAAATTGAGTTGTAATCCGTAATTGTTGCAATTTTAATTTCACAAGTAGCAAACAATTGATTTTCCCCAATTGGGTAACACAAAATCGAGATCCCTTAAGTCGAGCTTATGAACTTAATATCTTGCCTATTCCATTATTTTGGTTTTTAATGCATCTAGCGAGCGAGATTTGAAGAGCTTGTTTTGAATCCACCGTATAGATAGGTTCGATTAAAGAGCTTGTTTTAATTGAATAAACTTAAGAAATAATTGAGGTCAATAGAGCTTGTTGTTGGCTTCGGAATAGGAGTTCATGAGATTAGAGAAGAGATAAGCGCTGCATTGAAACTTGAATTAATTCGAAACGGTGGATAACGGAACTAAGGACTAGATTATTCCTTTAATTGATATATTCGATTTTTATTTCCTTTGTTTATTTTAATTTAATTTATTTTACGCAATTTATTTTAATTAAGATTAGAAACTGAAATCCCCCCTCTCGTTTTTATTTTATTTTAATTGCTAAAGTATTTAATCCTTAATTAGTCTAATTGATTTACCGTTCTCCGTGGGATCGACCCTTACTTGCCGATACTACTAGTTAGTAGAAGTAAGCCAAGGAAAAATATAAATAACTAATTTTGACGCGTCACGACAGCGCGGTCAGATTACTACTAATGCATGCTATGGTGCTTAATAACGCGCGCTAAATTCAAATTATGACTGTTGGATAAGATTGTGAACGCAACATTTCAAAACTGTCAAAGCTCGTTAGCGTACGCTAAGGAGCAACATTAGCGCATGGTAGATACATCAGGCAATAACGGTTATTCAGGCTTTCAAGCCTATAAATAACATTTCATTTGCTATTCAACATACAACAACTTCAAGCGTAACTCATATACATTTGAGATACTTATATACCTCATTGTTGTTGTAGTTGAGCTTATTTGATAAGAGTGTGAGTGATGTTTCACTCATTGTTAGAATCATAATCTAAAATCGAATACCGATAGAAAACTAAAAAGGTTGTTTCTTTGTCCGATAGAAAAGGAAAAACGGTTTATCTTGGACCGATAGAAGACAAGATTGCAACGGTTTATCTTGGACGGATAGAAGACAAGATTGTAACGGTTTACCTCGGACCGATCAAAGATAAGGCAAAAATATTTATCTTGAACCTATAGAAAAAGATAGTGAACGAGAAAGGGCGTAGGTAAGTTGCCGAAACTCTATAAATCCCTGTGTCATTTATTTTCTGCACTATCTATGGCTTCTATGCAAAAAGAGTTCATTACTCTTCACTGCACTATTCAAATCCCCTCCTAGTGGCGGTACCATTCAACGATTTTATCTATTTTTTTAATGCCAGGATGGCGTCCTGCTTCCTGGCGGACCTCGGACGAGTGTCTTTTATTATTTTTTTTATTAACGCTATCGGCCAACTTTTTATTTTCTTTTCTTTTTTTACGCCAGGCCCACCGACCTGCTTTCCGGCGGGCCACCGCAAACAGCCAGTCATTTTGTTATAAACACCATAACGTTTCCTGCTTTTATTCGGTGGTCGGCCATTTCTTTTAAGACCAGACCCGCCAACCTACTTTTGACGGTCTTTCATTATTTATGATAGGCTCGTCGATCGTCGATAAAATATTGAGAATCAATATATTTTTTCTAGTAATTTGATGATTTAATTATTTTAATTAAATTATACTACCATGCCATTATGGTTACTTTTGGTACTTGAAAATAATAAACAATTTAGTTCCCGAGTTTTAGTAAAGAAAAGAAGAGAAAAGGAAAAAAAGTTGGAAGAGAAAAGAAGAGAAAGAAAAGTGAAAAGAAATTGTGTTTTGTATTCTCGAGTTGGAAGAAAATGAAAGGAAAATTAACCATTTTATTATTTTCTCTTCAAATCCTTCCAAATCGGAAGGAAAAAAACTCAAGAACACCAAATATTGTTAAATTAAACTCGAGAACTGAGCGCGCATATGATTTTGCCTTTTTGATGGCAAAACCCGGAAATTTGAAAGTGGAGAGAGATCGTGCCATTTCAAATTTAAGTTTTGATGGCAAAACCTGGAAATTTGAAAGTGGAGAGAGATCGTGCAATTTCTATTCTTCCCCTGCTTTGCGTTAACCATATTCTCTCTCCCTCTTTCTCTCTCTCTCTCTGTGCGTAGAGAGTGGGAGAGAAAAATCTGGCACGCATATGCGCGTGTGTGGGATATAGAGAGAGAGAGTGTGAGTTTTCTTATAACGATAACACCTACTAACTGTACGTATACGTGACATTGGATTGACTTGTCATGGTGATTTGAAGTTATTGCCATGAAAAAGAAAACAATGGTGGCGTCACTCAACCTTTGGCATTATTCCAAAATAACCTTTTTTTTTTTATTAAGAAAAGAACGACGAACAAGTTTTCTTGAATTTTTGATTAGGTTCCTTGTCCTGCAGAAAATCCCAACACAATTCTTGTAAGTTTCCCTTCCCTTATTATTCTCATGGATTCCTTTTTCATTCTTCTTCTGCTTTCAAATTTAACTGTAGAAAGTCGAAGCTTTATCATAGATGGGGAAAATTAAAAGGTAACTTTTTTTTTTCCCTGGAGTAAATTACTTGGGTTAAATAGTGTTCTCCCTTTCTCAATGAGGAACATACATATGGCATTTATTTTACTGTGGTGGGCCTTGGTGACTTTGATGCAATTTTAGTCTGTTTGCCCATACTTCACCTTATAGAAATTATTAACTGTGCCCTTATTTTTCCTCTGTTTTCTTGCTCTTTTTTTTTTCCCCAGTGATTTTGAATCTTGGCTTTCATTATTAAGAGCCCTGGTTCCATGTATTTATGCTAAAGTAAAATGTTATCTTGTAGGGATACTTGATTAGAATCCAACTCTTGACAAGATATTACCCCCCAGGCTTTTGCATTCTCCTTTCAAAAGAAATTTTTGAAAACAAGGGCTTGTGTGGTGTTTCAAGGATAGGGGATAGTCGATTCGTTTTTGGTTTTCCGTAGAATGGATGCTGATATCGGGTGGTCACTAAAGAAAGTGGAAGAGTGTAGGATTTGCCATGATGAAGACGAAGAGTCGAACATGGAGGCGCCATGTGTTTGTCGTGGGAGCTTGAAGGTTAGTCTTACAATCTTCAAGTATATATTATGCGGAGCATACTGTATTTCCGACATATGTTGTCAAGTTTTACATTCTAACACTTTCGGATGACATATTTTCAAGAGAAATATTCTTGCAGGTAAAATATACCTATGCAAGGAAGAAAGCAAGATTCTATGTGCTTGATTAGAATTGAACTTATGTCTTTTTATGTTATTGCCTCATGAAAGCATTCTATTGGAAACAATATTAACTTGATGAACATATCTATTTAATTTTACCAATATAGTCTACCTCTGTTGTAAATGAATCTCTTCTTGTTGTTTTAAGTGTACGAGTTTAGTTGGGGAATCAAATATTTTTTTCTTTTGTATATTTCATAAGTTGAATATTTTTTCTTTTAATAGTATGCTCACCGTAAGTGCGTACAGAGGTGGTGCGATGAGAAAGGCGACATTGTCTGCGAGATTTGTCAACAGGTGTGTTCCCTTTTTCTTAAGTCCAGAAAAACAAAAATTTGCGTTTAGCTGCGTTAAATGTCGCCGTGGAAATTGAAACTGATCTAAAAATTGCCTCCCATTGTATAAAAATAGTCCAAAATCTATTTCTAAAGACTCACATGTTGCTTAATCAATCTGTATACAATGTTTATGTGCAGCTTTTTAAACCAGGTTATACAGCACCACCTGGTCTACCTCCACTTTTTCCTTATGGTGGAATCCCGATGAACTTGAGGGGAAGTTGGGAGATACCGGGAAGGGACCCGCCTGATCCTCAGTTTATAACCAATAGGGATTTACTATATCCCAACTTTGATGACTATTCGGAACAACACACTTCAGGAAGTTTGATGTGCTGTCGTATAGTTGCCATGATTGTACAACTCTGTGTTCTAGTTTTGGTTTTTTTTTTTTTATCTCACATTAACTATTAACGAAATACTATTAACTCAAACAATTAATACTTTTCTTCACATCTGTAATTGCAGTTTATTATTCTTCTGATGTTGCGTCACACCTTACCATTCGTTGTCTATGGAGCCGGTGAATACTCGGTTTCTTTGGTCATGGTGAGCTTAATTAAACAGACACACTTATAGCTTCCTTTTTCTTTTCTTTTTTCCAGATGGACTTGAGTACTAATATGTCGTGCATTTTGCTAATTGTAGTTAGTGATGTTGCGAACGATAGGGATTCTTTTGCCGATCTATGTCGTGGTTAAAGCAGTGAAAGTTGTACAACGCAGGCGAAGCGGACAGGTATTTGGGGTTAATTACAAAAGGTACCCTGAAGTTTGACATAATTACGAGAAAAACATAGTTAACGTTCAAAATTACAAAAAACTACTCGATGGTATATAACCCTTCATAATCTGTAAACATTTTAAAGGGTTCGCTCACATTTTTAAAAATATTACAGTTAGCGAGCTTCTTAACTTTGACGTTGAATCAAACTTCATAGGTACTTTTGTATAATTTTAAACGTTAGCTTGGTTTTTATGTTAACGCGTCAAACCTCAAGCGTCCCTTTTGAAATTATTTATTTTACTTTATGATTATTATTTTCGTTTCCATTGTTTCCAATGGAGCCAAAGACTCCTTATTCTTTGGTTCTGGATTATAATGGAATAAAACAAACAGTCGCCCGGGCCTGGCTGCACTTCTTTTTCTCATGAAGTACTAGTCATTCCATGCAATTCTGGATGCAATTTTCATTTTGGATCATCCGGAAACAGCCTCTCTGTCTTAAGACAGGGGTAAGACTGCGTACATCCGATCCCCCCTTACCCCGCTTTTTGCGGGAGCCGTTGAGGCATTGGGTAACGTTGTTGTATGATTATTATTTTCACCCCTCATTTTGGTGTTAGGATTATCCCGTTCCTCCTCCTGCCACATCCAACGAAGAGAATGTATTACCACGACAACTGACAGAAGCACACATCATTCAGATTCGATGATTACTTCCAGCCTATTGAGCTGTGATGCTGCCGTGCAAATAGTTTTCATGGCGCTGCAACAGCAAAAGCAACTGCAGGACCCTGATGCTGACGTTGCTTCATATGTTACAAAAGCAATATGGGCCGTCCAGAATACTTTTGCTTTTGATTGATATGCCAGAAAACTATATGCATTTGATCTAGTTCGGATGTCTTTTTATTGTACAGTCGTAAATATAAATTACATATAATAGTTGAAGGAAATTGTTGTGTATCCGCCCGTTGGGTCGAAACACAAATGATCATAAAAGATTTCAAATTCAAAAAAAATATAATATTACAACCTATCCCTATAGGAAAGGGTTTAAAAGGAGTACAAGCAAATTTAACTAAGAAGTAAATTTAACGATGAATGTGAGGATATAACAATCTCTAGAAATCGACCCATCACAAAAATCAACACAAAGTGAATAAGTCAAAATAATAAATGAAATTAAAACAAGGATATCATGTCCTGTGTTATATCCTCTAATGATTATTTTGTCATTCAGAGTTGTCAAACCGGGGCAATTCTAGATTTCTAGTGAAAGGAAGACACAAGGACAATTTATACGTCTACTTATATTCTAGACATTTACATGCATCTAGGGCTGTTAAAGAAAAAAAAAATGAAAAACTGAAAAACCACAAAAATCGAACCGAAAAAATAGGTAATTGAACTGCTTGGAACAAGCTGGGCGGGTATATGAGCGGTTACAAATTATAGTGGACCGGTTTGTGGTTCTCATTTTTATGAACCGGCGGGTACCCAAAATCGGTCCACATGTAAGGGTATTTTGTAATTTCTTGTATGAGTATACTAAAAATTCTTATTTTGATTTTTTTTAATTTTGTTATTTTATTATTGTTGAATAGAGACATGACAAAAACTTGAATATTAATCATATATCTCAACTACACTTTTGAAAAAATAATATAAAACTTAATGATAATTTAAAATTTTTATTTCAATGTTTATTAAAAAATATATTTTATTAAGATGGACCGGGTCGAGTACCTGGCCTACCAAGTCGGTTTTGCGGGTAACCCAATGAGCGGGTATCCGCTATATATGGACCGAGTCATGGTTTGATTTTTAACGAATTGATTGGAGTGGGTTGGTTCATGGAAATTGGTCATGGACCGGATACCCGATCCATGAACACCACTACATGCATCCTTTGAATTTTGGCGTTCTCATCAGGAACATGTTTCATTTGATGTTATTTATGTTGGGAAAACACCGACAAATGTAACGTCACAACGAAAAATTGCGGAACCTCGTTTGACAATTTCCCAATCTTCAATTGTAACTTCTTGGTTACCGACGAGTAGAGCACACAATTACAACTCGACAATATAATACAAATGATATACTAAAAACGATAAATAACGAGACACAATTTTAGCGTGGAAAACCCCTCAAGACGAGAGTAAAAACCACGAGACCGAAGCCGCTAAAATCTACTAACACCAATACACAATACACAATCGTCCCTAGTACAAACTAGAGATATACAACACAATCTTCAAATACTCAGTAATAAACGTTCTTCTAGTATTTGGAATACAACAATAACAACAAGATCGAGAAAAGGAAACACCAAAATAGCTTACACAAAAAGCTAACAAAAATACCCGAACCTCCGGACTCAAACCCTCGATCTATTCCGGTGAAAAAGTTTGCCCAATAGCTACCAAGCTCTTGTCAACAATCACGACAATCCGATCGATATACTTCCGGGAAATCACACAAGTATTTGTTCCTCTCTCTTTTCTCTCTTTGTTTCTCTCTTTGTGTTCTCTCAAGATGTGTAGGTGAAGTATGAAGAAATCCTGCAGGAAAACCTGCGAAAATAGATCCCCAATTGCTGGTTGACCCCGTGTGCCACGGCCCGAGCAAAGTGTGCCGTGGCACACACAGAAAAAGTGCCTGTGATTTTGCGGGGCGCGGCCCTGCCCGGGCAGGCCGCGGCCGTAGTCTGAGCACGGGGAAGGATGTGCAGAAAACAGGCATGGGCCGCGGCCCGGCTGGCAGGGGCCGCGGCCCATAGTACAGACTCGGTCGCTTTGTTGAAGAAATTCCAAGGGGCCGCAGCCCAGCTGTTGTGTGCCGCGGCCCTAAGTAGAAAAACTGGAAGTGTGTTTTTCCAAGTGTAGTGCCGCGGCCCGAAGTCCAATCGACTCCAAAAATACCTATATTTCGGAAATAGCTCCTACAAATCACCCCATTTCCGGAATATAGGAAGAGTTCGCCATCCAGGCAATTGAACAACACACTTTCACCTTCTCTCTACTCAACGTCTTGGTTAACATATCAGAACCATTATCATCGGTATGAACTTTATCAAGTTCAAATAAACCATCCTCCAATGCATCTCGGATCCAATGGTACCTCACATCGATATGTTTTGTTCTCTTGTGAAAAGTCGCATTCTTAGCCAAATGAATCGCACTTTGACTATCACAAAGAACCACGTAACGTCGTTGTCGGAAGCCTAGCTCTCGTAAAAATATTTTCAACCATAAGAGCTATTTACACACTTCCACCGCCGCAATATACTCGGCCTCCGATGTAGACAAGGCAACGCACTTTTGCAATCTAGATTGCCATGACACGGCTCCCCCAACAAACGTCATCAAGTAACCGGAAGTGGATTTTCGGTTATCTTCGTTACCGGCCATATCCAAATCGGAATAACCAACAAGCATCGCTTTCCCATTTCCAAACGTAATCCCCAATTTGGAAGTACCCCGTAAATATCTAAATATCCATTTTACGGCTTCTCAATGCTTCTTTCCCGAATTCAATAGAAACCGGCTCACCACTCCCACCGCATGAGCAATGTCGGGCCTAGTACATACCATGGCGTACATCAAACTCCCGACCGCCGAGGCATAAGGAATTTTATCCATATCCTCAATCTACTCCTTCATAGTACGGCAATCCTTACTCGTCAATTTAAAATTGTTAGTAAGAGGCGAACTAACAACTTTAGCTTTGTCCATGTTGAAGCGTTTAAGCACCTTCTCGATATATTGCTCTTGTGACATGTGTAATTTCTGGGCTGCTCTATCCCGAGTAATTCTTATCCCAAGAATTTGTTTAGCGGCCCCCAAGTCTTTCATGGCAAAAGACTTATTCAATTCTTTCTTTAAGTTGACAATCCTCTCGGCATTCTTGCCAACGATCAACATATCGTCCACATAGAGCAATAAGATGATAAAATCATCATCTCCAAATTTCTTGAAAAATAGGCAATGGTCGAGGGTCGTCTTCCGGTAGCCTTGCTCTCCCATAACCGACTCAAACTTCTTGTACCATTGCCGTGGTGCTTGTGCCGTATAGACTCTTTCGGAGTCTACAAACATAATCCTCTTTTTTTTTGACCTCAAACCCTTCCGGTTGCTTCATGTATATCTCCTTATCGAGATCCCCATGAAGAAATGCCGTCTTAAACCAAACCAAACCAAACATACCCAGTATATCCCGCTCAGAGCAAGGTCTGAGGAGGGTAAGATGTACGCAGACCATGCCCCTACTTATTACGGTAGGGAGGCTGTTTCCGTGAAGACCCCTAGCTTAGTGCACAGCAGAATCTTGTGTGATAAATACAAAGGAAAACATATGATTCGAAAAAGCTCGAGACCATACCTGAGCCCATGGCTTGATCCACATGGGACTTACCTAAGCGGAATTTGGCTACTTCACTCCTGATGAACGCTGCTCTAACAAAAGAGAGGTTGGCTCTGCGCATAGCTCCCTGTCAAAAATACACCATACGCAAAGACAATAGGATAAAATATACAATAAAAGTAAAAATGCAATGCTCTAGGTCAAAGCTAACCGAGACAACCCAACCCTGAGGCTCTCAACTACAGCACCGCTCCCTACAAAAGAATCCACAACTCTGATCTGGCGCCTCCAAGTGCACCTATCAACAGTTATGGTCTCGGAAAGGTTTAAGGCCTTCAAATCTAATCTCAGTTGCTCCTCCCACGTCCTCCTCGGTCTGCCTCTCCTCCTCTCCCCGACAACCAATAAACTCTCGACCCTCCTCACCGGAGCAGATACCTACCTCCTGCGGACGTGGCCAAACCATCTCAATCTCCCTTCCCTAACTTCCGCTGAAATGGGCGCCACTTCCAGCGCGTTCCTGAAAACCCCGTTCGTGATTCTATCTAACATTGTGCGACCACACGACCAACGTAACATTCTCATTTCAGCCACTTCCAACTTGCTCTCAAGCGACTTCTTCATCGCCCAACATTCGGAGCCATACAACATTGAAGAAATGCCGTCTTGACATCAATTTTCTCAACCTCAAGATCAAGACTAGCCGCAATACCAAGGACCAATCGAATCGATCCTATCTTCACAACTGGAGAAAAAATCTCGTAAAAATCAATGCCCTTCTTTTAACTAAATCCCTTCACTACGAGTCTAGCTTTGTATCGAGGCAACGAAGTATGCTCCTCCGACTTCACCCTATACACCCATTTATTTCTCAAAGCTCTCTTGCCTTTCGGCAACTTCACCAACTCGTACGTATTATTCTCATGCAAGGAACTCATCTCGTCTTGCATGGAATCCATCCACTCCTTTTTATTCTCATCCTCCATAGCCTCCTCAAAGTATTCGGGCTCTCCCTCATCGGTGAGTCAAAAATACTCATCGGCCGAATAACGAGTGGAGGGATGACAGTCCCTCGTCGACCGCCTATGTGGAACAAAAGATGGCATGTTCGTCATGGGTAGCTCGTGATGAGCTCCATCGGTGTCATCTTGTCTCAACTCATTGTTGTCACCGACATCATGTTGTTCATCATTTTGGACATCCTCTCCACTGGGTGTCTCAACATGTTGTGGAGGAACAGGGTCCAAATCAATAAGATCATAGTCATGTTGTGGAGCCGACTCTCCATTCTCAACATCATTCATTATTTGATCTTCAACAAAAACAACGTCTCTCGACCGAACAAGCTTCTTAGTAACCGGGTCATACAATCTATACCCGAACTCATCAAGACCATAGCCAATAAAAATATATGGCTTCATCTTGGAATCAAGCTTCGACCTCTCATCATTCGGAATGTGTACAAAGGCTTTACATCCGAAAACCCGTAAGTGGCGGTATGAGATGTCTTTACCACTCCACACTTTATCCGGGACATCAAACTCCAAAGGGACACATGGCGTCAAATTAATCACATGAACCGCTGTGTTCAAAGCTTCTCTCCAAAACGACTTTGGTAATCCGGCATGTGAGAGCAAACATCGAGATCTCTCAACCAAACTCCAGTTCATTCTTTCCGCCAAGCCATTAAGTTGCGGAGTCTTCGATGGCGTCTTTTGATCTCGGATCCCTTTCTCTCGGAAATATTCATCAAAGGGCCCGGTGTATTCACCACCATTATCCGTCCGAATACACTTTACCTTCTTCCCGGTCTCTCTTTTCACCGAGGCATGAAATTGTTTAAAAATGTCTAAAACTTGATCTTTGGTTTTCAAGGTGTATGCCCACACCTTCCTCGAGTGATCGTCGATGAATGTGACAAAGTATCGGCAACCACCAAGCATCCTAGTCTTCATAGGACCACAAACATCGGAATGAATAAGATCAAGTACATTTTCCTTCCGTGAAGGAGTATGACTCTTAAAGGTGACTCTCCTTTGCTTCCCGGCTAGACAATGAGAGCATCTTTTAAGATGTACCTTGTGAACCCCGGATAACGCCTCCTTCTTCGACAATAGCGCCATCCCTTTCTCACTCATGTGACCGAGCCTTTTATGCCATAGCTCGGCCATGTCATTATTGTTGATTGTGTTCATGGAATTAAACGTGACCTTTGGAAGTGTCACGTATAGTTTCCCTATCTTCTCTCCTCTTCCGACAATCAAGGAACCTCGGGTGAGTTTCCACACTCCCTTTCCAAAACCACTATGATAACTATCATCATCGAGTAAATCAACGGACATCACATTTAACCTCATATCCGTAACATGTTTTACATTACGTAAAACAAGTTCCACACCGGTGTCGAACCTTAAGTGCATGTCTCCCACTCCAACAATCTTGGATAACCCGTCGTTATCCATCTTGACTATCCCATAGTCACCCGAAGTATAAGAGGAATAAAAATCTCTACGTGATGTAACATGACACGAAGCTCCACTATCTGTAATATCCGTAATTTTCTATTTTTAGCAGTTTCCATTTTTGGTGTATGTATATTTTTATCGACTCGCTTGTAACCGTTTCGACATTTTGAATCTACTTTATTCTTGGAGTTTTTCCATTTGGACGAGTTTTGGTGATGCTTTCACGTAATTTCATTTTTGGCATGTTTTGCCGTATGAACATTCGATTCTCGTAAACTCATTCGTTTTCGTTGCTTCTTGGTTTGTACAAGTTCGTATGGTTGAGTTTGTCATGTTGAGACTTTCGGTTTGTAAATTCGACGTCGTTTCGTGATTTCCGGGCACTTGGGCCATTTTTGTAATTTCCTATAACTTTAGGGAAATTCATCTCCTTGTCGTATTTTGGATTCCTCGGTAGTTGGCAGTGCATTTACTGTCGAACACTCAGCTTCGTTGTTATGAATACCTCGTATTTACACTTTTGATTCTATCCTCGTGTTGTGGTTCGTCGTTGAATCGACTGTGCAGAATTGGTGTTCAGAATTGGGATCTGCTACGTGCATAACGTACGTTATGCATGATCCATAACGTACGTTATGACCCTTCCCAATTCAGTACAGACATTTGGTTACGTACGTTAACCAGTATTGGGTTGCGTACGTAACCATCATAACGTACGTTAACAGCTTGTGTTAACGTACGTAACGCGCTGTCAGCATTTTTAAACCTGACTTAACCTCAGTCAGTTTCTTTTCATTCTTCTTCAACCCTTCTCGCGACGTGAGTGTTCTTGAGTGCCTTTAGAGCGATTTGTCCAGAGCAATCCGTGGATTTCCTTTAGAGATTGATTTTTGTGTACCAAGGGAGATTAATCTACAACATTCACATCTTCCATCAGTCGAATCCATGGTATTTCCTCAGGAACCCTAACTTTGACGAATTTGGGGTTTTTTCGGGATTCTAGGGATTAGTTCCGAATTGTTCAACTATGTTATGATATTCCTTACCGATTGTGATTATTGAGTGATTCCCAATCCATTTTTCCGTGATTTTAATCCGTGAATTATCAATACGGGGAGATTTTGCGTAAACTCTCGCCCGTATCGATTGAACGTCTATCGCCGTGTATTATAATCGGGGTTATGGGTGCATTCCATTCGATTATTGATGTCCGTTGGGACTGAGTTATGTTAATTCTTCATTTAGGAACCGCCGTTTTCCATTCGGATCGCCCGTAGTCGTTTTTCACTTCTGATCCTTCGAAGATGTCACAAAGGCAAGTACTTTACATTTGTTTACATGTTCTAGTATTTGAATTATGGCCATATGTGGTTGTTGTGGAAGGATATGTGTATGTTCACCTAGGGACGGTCCGACGGGGCCTCTAGGGATACGTATTGCCGTGCGTGTGCATATCACGAACTGTGGTTAACCACCCATGGATGCCCGACGGGGCTCTGCGGGGTACGGGGGCCGTGAGTCACGTACCAAGGTTAACTTTGAATTGTTTTGGTTGGAGAAAATGTGTTTTGTGCTTGTGCATCGTAAATATTCCGGAATATAAAATGTTCTCTAAAATGATTTTTGGCGCATTATTCATCTGATTAGAATGTAGTTCAAATGGATTGTACTTGCACTAGCAGTTGTCGCTAACCTCTTAAATGGGGGAAATACTTTTTGTATTTCAGGTATGGATCGTGGGGACAAGCGAGTACCCGAGCTGTATGAGGATGATGGGCAAGCATGATATTGTCCAGAAGTTGATTATTGGTGTTCTGTCTGTCAATTATTACTGATGTCTGATTTTGGGATTCTGTATTATAAAATTGGTTTAAGTACTCGAGTACTTCCGGTTTGAATTTGTTAATGTTGTGTTCCCGTTTTGGGGAAATGGATTTGATGTCAGAATTTTATTTGTCGGTTATAGTCTTTTATTTAGCTTGTCGTTTTATTTATGATGGTTTGTCGTTGTCGAATGTCTTGTTTGGTACGTTAGCCTGGTGGATTCCACAGTGTAGGGTCCACGGCGCTGTAATATGCCCTGAATGTCTTGGGGGTGTTACAGAATATGGTATCGGAGATTAGGTTTATGGATACCTAGATTGTCGGTTATTTGGGTCTAGTTAAGTATCGTTTTTGGGACAGTATCACTACTATGCCATCATCTCAGTACGCCGGTGATCGTAAGTTTTTCCTAACTTGATTCGTTTCGCTGTTCTGTTCTATTCCTGTCTTAGTATCTTGTTGCATTTTGCGTTTGAGTTGTACTTACCCGTTACTTATTCAGAAATCCTGCTGGTAGAGGACGCGGACGCGGTCGCGGACGCGGTAGGGGACGTGGCGCAGCCGGTGGGGCGGCCATGTCCGATCACTCGAAAACTGATTCGGCGATGCCATCTTTGTCGAACAGTATTCCCCCTAGTTCCGGAGGACAGCAGGACCAGTCTGCTAGTTCCGGTAATGCACATGAGAATGTTGGAGTGGCCAACATTCTGCAACAAGTAGCGAACCAGATGACGCTACTGACTCAGGACGTTCTACTCGGGCAAGCTAATGCCAACCCGGTTCCGCCTACTGGATCCGGCAGTGATAAGTTACTTCAGGACGTGATTCGTATGCGTCCTCCGCAGTTTGATGGTGCTTCCGACCCATCTGGTTGGGAGAATTGGCTATTTGAGATGGAGAAGGTATTCGAGGCTGCTAACTGCTCTGAGGAGAGGAAGGTATCCATCGCTCAGTACTTCCTCGCCAAAGAGGCAGCAACGTGGTGGCAAGCGGTGAAACCTCGCGACCGGGCAGCCACGTGGGCAGAGTTTCGGGATCTGATGGAAGATGAATTTTGTCCTTGGCCAGTGAAAGAGGGGAGGATCCGAGCCTTCTTTGAGGCTAAGCCCCAATATGTTCCTATATCTCAAGCTATCAAAGACTACAATCAACAACTGCATTATGTGAGAAACCAAGTCCGAGATGAGCCTGATAAGATCCGCCACTTTGATATGCGGATGAAACCGAGGGTGCGCCACTACATGTCTGGTCTGGGGTGCACAACTTTGAAAGATTATTAGAATAAAGTGATGGCTTATGAGATGTCGTTTTCTGCGACAGAGACGGCAACCGAAGGAAAGAAGCAGAAGACCTCCGGTCAGTTTTCGGGAGGCAAGTCTGGAGGGTATCCGAAGGCTCAGTCTGGTTCGCGAGTCTTCGGGAGTCAGTCGCCGTCAGTTGGGCGAGGAAACAGTTCTAGGTCTGTTCCTACTGGTTCCGTTCATGGTCCTACGTGCTTCAACTGTAGTCGTCCGGGCCACATGATGAGTGAGTGTGATAGGCCTCCGATTCAGTGTCTTGCTTGTGGTCGGATGGGTCATCGTGCTAAGTTCTATACGGAGGCAGCTCGAGCTCCAGTTACTCAGATATCAACCCCAGCCCCGGGAGAGCCGAGTGTGAATCAGACACCGACAGTTCCTCAGCCGCAGCAGAGTTTTGGTAGAGGTCGAGGACGTGGTCAGCCTTCTAGAGGGGGAGCTTCTAGTGCGGGGTGCATCCGCCCGAGTGTACGAGATGAGACGAGCAGGGGATCCTGACGCGACGGTGGCTACAGGTACCGTCCACAACCTTGATCATCCTGTTTCCGTATTGTTCGATTCTGGTGCTACGCATTCTTTTATATCTATGGATTGTGTGCGTCGTCTGCATGTTGATTGCCTAGTTGATTGTGAGCCTTTTATTGTTAAACTTCCTAGTGGGGATAGCATCGTGGGGGACCGTGAGATTAGAGATTTTTCTGTGAGTATCGCGGGGAGGGATTGGCCTTCTAATCTGATTGCGGTAGATATTAAGGATAAGGATTTGATTCTGGGTGAGGATTGGCTGGACCGTCATGGAGCGATCATGAATTATAGAACGAGAACCGTTTCGATGTTAGCCTCTGACGGTACCGAGCATTCTTTTGTGGGGCGTAAGCGGAGTAGCCAGAGATTACTGATCAGCGCCTTGAGGGTGGTGAGACTTCTTCGGGGAGGTTGCACGGGTTATTGGTGTTACGCCTTGAGATCGGAAGAAGGGGGAGTCGAGCTCTCGTCTATTCCGGTAGTGTGTGAGTATCCTGATGTCTTTCCAGACGAGTTGCCGGGTTTGCCGCCGGACCGAGAAGTTGAGTTTACCGTCGAATTAGAGCCGGGTGCAGCACCGATCTCTAAGACGCCATACCGTATGGCGCCCGCCGAGATGCTGGAGCTGAAGAAACAGTTGGGAGAGTTGCTAGACATGGGATATATTCGACCGAGCGCTTCGCCTTGGGGCGCACCGGTCCTATTTGTAAAGAAGAAGGATGGGTCACTTCGTTTGTGTATCGACTACCGAGAGTTGAACAAAGTGACCATCAAAAACAAGTATCCACTCCCGAGGATTGATGATTTGTTTGATCAGTTGCAAGGGGCAATTGTGTTTTCGAAGATTGATTTGAGATCGGGGTATTATCAGCTCCGAGTGAAGGATACCGATATTCCGAAGACGGCCTTTCGGACGAGATACGGTCACTATGAGTTTGTGGTTATGCCTTTTGGGCTAACTAACGCCCCAGCCGTGTTCATGCAGCTTATGAACAAAGTCTTTATCGAGTACCTCGATAAGTGTGTAGTCGTTTTTATCAATGACATCCTGATTTACTCGAGGAGCGAGGAGGAGCACGCCCGTTATTTGCATATCGTGTTAGATATTTTGAGAACTCAGCATCTTTTTGCGAAGTTCTCAAAATGCGAGTTTTGATTGTGGGAGGTAATGTTTCTCGGTCATGTGATCTCGGCCGAGGGTGTTCGTGTGGACCCACATAAGGTAGAGGCAGTGTTGGATTGGGCGCCGCCCAAGAACGTGAAGGAGGTCCGCAGTTTTCTGGGATTAGCCGGGTATTACCGTAGATTCGTCGAGGGGTTCTCTAAGCTCGCTCGACCACTGGCTCAGTTGTTACAGAATTCAGAGAAGTTTGTGTGGACCGATGAGAGGTAGAATAGTTTTGAGGAGTTGAAGAAGCGGTTGACGACCGCTCCCGTTTTGGCTTTACCGAGTGGTAATGATGGTTTCTCAGTTTTCAGTGATGCTTCGGGCCAAGGGCCCGGATGCGTACTTATGCAGCACGGAAGGACGATTGCCTATGCTTCCCGTCAGCTGAAACCGTACGAGTTGAATTACCCTACGCACGATCTTGAGTTGACCGCAGTTGTATTTGCGTTGAAGATCTGGCGTCATTACTTGTATGGCTCGTCGTGTCAGATTTTCACCAATCACAAGAGCCTGAAGTACATTTTCACGCAGAAGGAGCTTAATATGAGACATAGGAGATGGTTGGAATTGATTAAGGATTACGATCTCGAGATCCTTTATCATCCGGGCAAGGCTAATGTGGTAGCAGATGCCTTGAGCCGGAAATCGGTATCGCTTCGGGCGCTTGAGTTACTTACGGACCAGTCGGGACTTCAGCGAGAGTTTATGAGGTTGAGCATTGAGATTGTGCTGCCAGAGAGTTCCGGGCAGTTGCGTACTTTGAGATTTCTTCATCTCTGGTCGATGACATTAAATCGGGACAGTTGGAGGACCTGATGTTTATTCAGCTTCGAGAGAGTGTAGGGAAGGGGAAAGCCCTGGGATTCGTTATTCATGAGGACGGAGTGTTGAGATTCCGAGGTCGGTTGTGTGTTCCGAACGACTCGGAATTGAGACAGAGTATTATGCGAGAGGCTCATGCATCACCTTACTCAGTCCATCCAGGCTCGAGTAAAATGTATAAGGATTTAAGAAAGAATTTCTGGTGGAACGACATGAAGAAGGAGGTAGTTCAGTTTGTGGATAAGTATTTGACTTGTCAGCAAGTCAAGATTAAGCATCAGCGGCCAGCCGGGTTGTTGAAACCACTTCCCGTCCCGGAGTGGAAGTGGGACGATATCTCTATGGATTTTGTCATAGGTTTGCCGAGGACGAAGACTGGTATGAATATGGTGTGGGTGATTGTAGACCGACTGACTAAGTCGGCGCATTTTCTGGGCATCAAGGATACTTGGGGTCCAGAAAAGTTGGCTCGTATTTTTATCGCGCAGATAGTGAGACTTCATGGTACACCGAGGACCATTATTTCAGACAGAGATGGACGATTTGTATCGCATTATTGGCAGGCGGTACATAAGGCATTGGGGACACAGTTACGTTTAAGCACTTCGTTCCATCCCCACACCGATGGGCAGTCCGAACGTACCATTCAGACGTTCGAGGATTTGTTGCGCGCGTGTGCGTTAGACTGGAGTAGTGACTGGGAGGAACATCTGGCCTTATTGAGTTTACTTATAATAATAGCTGGCACGCATCGATTAAGATGGCACCATATGAGGCACTTTATGGATGACGTTGCCGATCGCCGATATGTTGGGATGAGCCGTCCGATCTAGTTGGTACCGAGCCAGACCTTGTGTTGGAGACGAGGGAGAAAGTTGAATTGATTAGAAAGAGAATGTTGGCTGCTCAGAGTCGACAAAAGTCTTATGCGGATGTTAGGCGTCGACCCTTGGAGTTCGAGGTGGGAGATCATGTTCTGTTGAGGGTATCCCCGACGAAGGGAGTTTTCCGTTTTGGGAAAAAAGGGAAGCTCAGTCCGAGGTATATTGGGCCCTTCGAGATATTGGAGAGAGTCGGTGAGTTGGCATACCGTTTAGCTTTGCCTCCGTCGTTGAGTCATGTTCATAGCTTATTTCACGTCTCCCAGCTGAGGAAGTATGTTCCGGACCCGTCCCACATTATTGATTTTGGAGACGTGGAGATCGAGAAGGATGTTACGATTGAGGAGAGGCCCGTTAAGATTTTGGAGCGTCGAGACAAACAGTTAAGGCACAAAACCATTCCTTTGATTAAGGTGCAATGGTCGAGACACGGAGTAGAAGAAGCGACTTGGGAGTTAGAGCAGGATATGCGTTCGAGACACCCCGAGCTTTTTGATTCTTAAGTTTCGGGACGAAACTTTATTTTAGTGGGGGAGAATGTAATATCCGTAATTTTCTATTTTTAGAAGTTTCCATTTTTGGTGTATGTGTATTTTTATCGACTCGCTTGTAACCGTTTCGACATTTTGAATCTACTTTATTCTTGGAGTTTTTCCATTTGGACGAGTTTTGGTGATGCTTTCACGTAATTTCATTTTTGGCATGTTTTGCCGTATGAACATTCGATTCTCGTAAAACTCATTCGTTTTCGTTGCTTCTTGGTTTGTACAAGTTCGTATGGTTGAGTTTGTCATGTTGAGACTTTCGGTTTGTAAATCCGACGTCGTTTCGTGATTTCCGGGCACTTGGGCCATTTTTGTAATTTCCTATAAGTTTAGGGAAATTCATCTCCTTGTCGTATTTTGGATTCCTCGGTAGTTGGCAGTGCATTTACTGTCGAACACTCAGCTTCGTTGTTATGAATACCTCGTATTTACACTTTTGATTCTATCCTCGTGTTGTGGTTCGTCGTTGAATCGACATGCGGATTGGTGTTCGGTGGGATGCGCTACGTGCATAACGTCGTTATGCATGATCCATAACGTACGTTATGACCCTTCCCAATTCAAGATAGACATTTGGTTACGACGTTAACCGGTATTGGGTTGCGTCGTAACCATCATAACGCACGTTAACTTGTGTTAACGCATTTAACGCTATTGTCAAGATTTTTAAACCCGACTTAACCTCGCCGCTTTTTTCATTCTTCTTCAACCCTTCTCGCGACGTGAGTGTTCTTGAGTGCCTTTAGAGCGATTTGTCCAGAGCAATCCGTGGATTTCCTTTAGAGATTGACTTTTGTGTACCAAGGGAGATTAATCTACAACATTCACATCTTCCATCAGTCGAATCCAAGGTATTTCCTCAGGAACCCTAACTTTGACGAATTTGGGGTTTTTTCGGGATTCTAGGGATTAGTTCCGAATTGTTCAACTATGTTATGATATTCCTTACCGATTGTGATTATTGAGTGATTCCCAATCCATTTTTCCGTGATTTTAATCCGTGAATTATCAATACGGGGAGATTTTGCGTAAACTTTCGCCCGTATCGATTGAACGTCTATCGCCGTGTATTGTAATCGGGGTTATGGGTGCATTCCATTCGATTATTGATGTCCGTTGGGACTGAGTTATGTTAATTCTTCATTTAGGAACCGCCGTTTTCCATTCGGATCGCCCGTAGTCGTTTTTCACTTCTGATCCTTCGAAGATGTCACAAAGGCAAGTACTTTACATTTGTTTACATGTTCTAGTATTTGAATTATGGCCATATGTGGTTGTTGTGGAAGGATATGTGTATGTTCACCTAGGGACGGTCCGACGGGGCCTCTAGGGATACGTATTGCCGTGCGTGTGCGTATCACGAACTGTGGTTAACCACCCAGGGATGTCCGACGGGGCTCTGCGGGGTACGGGGGCCGTGAGTCACGTACCAAGGTTAACTTTGAATTGTTTTGGTTCGAGAAAATGTGTTTTGTGCTTGTGCATCGTAAATATTCCGGAATATAAAATGTTCTCTAAAATGATTTTTGGCGCATTATTCATCTGATTAGAATGTAGTTCAAATGGATTGTACTTGCACTAGCAGTTGTCACTAACCTCTTAAATGGGGGAAATACTTTTTGTATTTCAGGTATGGATCGTGGGGACAAGCGAGTACCCGAGCTGTATGAGGATGATGGGCAAGCATGATATTGTCCAGAAGTTGATTATTGGTGTTCTGTCTGTCAATTATTATTGATGTCTGATTTTGGGATTCTGTATTATAAAATTGGTTTAAGTACTCGAGTACTTCCGGTTTGAATTTGTTAATGTTGTGTTCCCGTTTTGGGGAAATGGATTTGATGTCAGAATTTTATTTGTCGGTTATAGTCTTTTATTTAGCTTGTCGTTTTATTTATGATGGTTTGTCGTTATCGAATGTCTTGTTTGGTATGCTAGCCTGGTGGATTCCACAGTGTGGGGTCCACGATGCTGTAATATGCCCTGAATGTCTTGGGGGTGTTACACTATCGACCACCTAACTCGAATCATCTCTAGCAAGGTTCACCATATCATAATCGCAACAAACAAAGAATTCTTCGGTAGTAGTATTTACTTCGGCTTTTTCATTACGACCGCTTTCCTTCTTTTGAGAATTCTCTCGGCCTTGGTGATTTTCCTTCTTCAATTGTCGGCAAAATTTCTTAGTATGCCCTTTCTTACCGCAATGGTAGCATTCAACATTGGCATACTTACCCCCGGAATTACTCATTTGTGGCCCTCTATTGCTCGGGCCTCTACTTCGACCTCTCCCCGTTCTTTCGGTAACTAGAACATCCGAATGTGACGAAGATCCCTGTGCCTTTCTTTGGACCTCCTCGTTCAGCATGTTCCCTTTATCAAGTTCCATCGAAATGACACCATCAGGGGAAGAGTTAGACAACGACGTTCGAAACATCTCCCAAGAATCCGGCAATGTGCCCAATAACCACAAAGCTTGCACCTCCTCTTCGAATTTAATACCCATTCCAGCAAGTTGATTAATGATGCCTTGGAATGCATTCAAGTGATCCGACAGAGGAGTCCCGTCTCAATACTTCAAGTTCATCATTTGTTTAATGAGGAACCACTTATTATTCCCCATCTTACGAGCATACAATTGCTCGAGCTTGTGCCACAATTATCGAGCGTCCTTCTCTCCACTAATATGGTTCAAAACATTGTCATCAACCCATTTTCGAATATATCCGCAAACTTGGCGATGCAAAATAGTCCACTCCGCATCGGACTTGACTTTCGGTTTATCTTTGCTAAAGATCGGTAAATAATAATCCTTCACATATAAAAGGTCTTCCATCTTCCCCTTCCATACGTGGTAGTTCGAACCATTCAAATTAACCATTCTACTCGTGTTGGCTTCCATCTTACAATTGAGATAATAAACAACCACGAAACAACAAATCCCATGGCTCCGATACCACTGTATTGGGAAAACACCGACAAATGTAATGTCATAACGAAAAATTACGGAACCTCGTTTACAATTTCCCAATCTTCAATTGTAACTTCTTGAATACCGATGAGTAGAACACACAATTACAACTCGACAATATAATACAAATGATATACCAAAAATGATAAATACCGAGACACAATTTTAGCATGGAAAACCCTTCAAGACGAGAGTAAAAACCACGGGACCGAAGCCTCTTAAATCCACTAACACCAATACATAATACACAATCATCCCAAGTACAAACTAGAGGTATACAACACAATCTTCAAATACTCAGTAATAAACGTTCTTCTAGTATTTGGAATACAATAATAACAATAAGATCGAGAAAAGGAAACATCAAAATAGCTTACACAAAAATCTAACAAAAATATTCGAACCTTCGGACTCAAACCCTCGATCTATTCCGGTGAAAAAGTTTGCCCAATAGCTACCAAGCTCTTGTCAACAATCACGACGATCCGATCGATATACTTCCGGGAAATCACACAAGTATTTGTTCCTCTCTCTTTTCTCTCTTTGTTTCTCTCTTTGTGTTCTCTCAAGATGTGTAGGTGAAGTATGAAGAAATCCCGCAGGAAAACCTGCTAAAATAGATCCCCAATTGCTGGTTGACCCCGTGTGCCGCGGCCCGAGCAAAGTGTGTCGCAACACACACAGAAAAAGTGCCCAGAATTTTCGCAGGGGGCCGCGGCCCGTAGTACAGGCGCGGGGGGAAGGATGTGCAGAAAACAGGCGTGGGCCGCGGTCTGGATGGCAGGGGCCGCGGCCCATAGTACAGACTTGGCCGCTTTGTTGAAGAAATTCCAGGGGGCCGCGGCCCGGCTGTTGTGTGCCGCGACCCTAAGTACAAAAACTGGAAGTGTGTTTTTCCAAGTGTAGTGCCGCGACTCGCAGGGTTTGTGCCGCGGCCCGGAGTCCAGTCGACTCCGAAAATACCTATATTTCGAAAATAACTCCTACAATTTATCATTTGAATAAACAAGGAGTTTTGTCAGTCTTCTGTCCTTATTTACCCATTCTCATGTATTACACAACTTATAAGCTCAGCTCGTGGACTATTCCATGCATTTTTCTTGGCTAAAACAGCAACTACGAAGGATTTTATTATTATGATTCTCAGATTGGCCGATATGCCTATCTCGTCATGCACGCTTTGATGAGCCCCTCTGTCCTTTCTCGAGCATGACAACTACTTCCTCTATGACAGACATGCATGTAGCTAGTTTCTTGGGACCTTCTGTTCCGTCATCTAAATTTGATAATTTGGAACAAACAGCTCCTGCGACTTCCTCTTTTTATTGTCCGCGTGACTCGTCCCCAATCATTATGCCACCCACTGTCTGTCATCCGTCACCCGCATCGACCTATTCTCCAATTGTCCTTCCTCCTTGTAATATTTTTACTTTTTATTTCGGTTTGTTTTGTATTTTCTTAACTTATTTATTCTTGATTGATTTACGGTCACATTGTTGGTTAAATCATTCGTATTTCTCTGGTATGAGTTGTGTTGTTCAGTTATCTTAACTGTTTCTCTCCGATTGGTGTTTTCTATAGTACTGGAACATGATTGATATTACTGTTACCTTTTGGAAAATTGGTGTTTGAATTACGATAATCGTAATTGTGTAAATGCTAAGTCGTTTCACTGATATTCGTAGGCATGTTGTTGTCCTATATTTTACAACATTTTTGCTCTCTTTGCCGGTTGTCGTTTTCCTCACTTGGATGAGTTCGTGGCTTGTACATCGTCTTTTTCGTGTGGGACAACAGCGCTTAGATTGGTTTAAGAATTACTCAAATGCTTTGTCACTTTTCATGTTCCTTCTCATTTCGGATTTCGATCAGGCTGTTTTGGACTGCTGCGCAAAATCTGTTGTGCAGCAGAAGAATTACAGCTGTAATGTTGTATATGTTACGGTGGTAGAGACTTCAACCTTACAGTTGTAAAGGCTCTTGTTATAGTTGTAATCACGAGCGTGGTGAGGCAGTGATTTCGTTGGACTACTAAAGATATTATGTTGAGTTACGACTTTATGCTCATATAACTTTATGGTCATTACGATCATAACAGTGTCCAGTTCCAAAACATACTTCAAGTATAAAAACCTAGCATCGGGTTTTCATTGCCATTTTTACATTCCTTCTTCATCTTTGCGATGAGTGCGATGATTTTGAGTGATGTTCTGATGAGAGTTCGAATATTCAACATTTGGGAGTCGATCCTAAGTATTATAACATCATCTCATCTGTAACACCCCCAATCCGCTCAGGGATATTACACGCCGTAGAACCTTTCCTCAAGGATCTACCAGGCTGGTAACAACATAGAACATCTCAACAATGTCTTTAAGGCTAAAATGACTCCGTAGACCGATGTGGTCTTTCAATAAATACATACAACTCAAATATATTACATGCCCACGCAGGGGTCGAATATAACACAATCCCGTACAACGGGAAAGAATACAGCAGCAGAAATAAAATACAACTAAACCAATGACATCATACGGATCCTCGTGTGATTAGTATTGTTCATCTTTCATCATCCTTCGTGCCGACCCTGTGTTATGCTCCCAAACCTGAATGCAAAAACAGACATCCACCCCCCGAATACTCGGGGGTTAGCAAAACTCCATTATTTTGCTAGTGCAAGAACAAAGTGCAAATACGAGCCATACAATACAAGTTCCAAGAACAATAATAACCAGGAATCCTCAAAGATCCAAACGTAACAAAAGTACTTCCCGAGGCAAGAGTTTGGTAAAACATTCTAAAACTGAAAGGTCACAAATCAAGGAAAAACAATTTATAAAACAGTTTAAAATGCCATCGAGAGTTTTAATAGAAAACAATTTAGGATTACCGAATCCTTCTCTTTTCAAAAATCAACAGGGTCACAGCCCAAAGGTTTTGTTTTCACAAATAAAACCAACCATAATACACAAGGTTAAAACCCACGTCATGTGTCCTCGACGGACATAAAATACACACGCACCCGTGAAGTTTCACTCGTGAATCCAGGTCGAAGCCATTGGAATTCCCTCCGTGGCCCCGTCGAACCCTCCCGAGGTGAGCAAACACATTCACAAAACATAAGCAACTGCACTCGTGAATCCAGGGCTATACCATTGGACTCCCTCCGTGATCCCGTCGGACCCTCCCGAGGTGAGCGAAATACAATCACAAAATATATACACGTAGCGGTGAAGTTTCACTCGTGAATCCAGGGCTATACAATTGGACTCCCTCCGTGATCCCATCGAACCTCCCGAGGTGAGCAAACACATTCACAAAACACGTACTCACATCGCCTAGGACCGGGACGAAGCCACAAATCCCACTCGAGGCCCCGTCGGACCCTCCCGAACTGGCTAGCGAAATACTCAAGCACCACACGTCACCTAGGACCGGGACGAAGCCACGAATCCCACCCGAGGCCCCGTCGGACCCTCCCGGGATGGCCGCGAAATAATCAAGCACCACACGTCACCTAAGACCGGGACAAAGCCACGAATCCCACCCGAGGCCCCATCGGACCCTCCCGGGCTGGCCGCGAAATAATCAAGTACAAGTAACATATCACACCAAGGATATCCAAACAATTCGTCAAGAGGCATCAAACATTTAGCAAAACACCACGTCAAACCATAACGCACCGAAAAGAGATAATATGTATACACACGCATTATCAAGCGCTACATCAACACCAAACATATCCATACGATTCACATACTCGTTCACGAAACACACCAATCACAAAACACACACGGTTTTGAAAGAGGGCCTTTAACAAGGCTAACCAAATCTTTTGAAAACTCATTTCAAACAATCAAACAAACACATAAAGATGATCACCAATTATCATATTCACAAAACAAGAATTGTATGGACAAGGTACTTGCCTCGAAACCACAATCGCAACAAGACGACGGATGAAATACAGTCGAACGGCCCCGAACTCCCGAACACTATCAAGAACGCGATAGCACCGCAATTACTACGTGAATAACACCACACGAATCATCAATCACCAACGAGATTCAACATCGGAATCCTCGAACACCTATAAACCTCCGGAAGGAACAATCACACATGATTACGACGAGAATCAAGGCCAAAACAATGGAAATCCCAACAAACTATCGAAGGGAACTCATTGGGACATTTAATCGAACACTCAATGTTCGATAATTCCCAAGAACACTCGAATCACTAATCGAGTTGAACAAACTCGAAATATGGATATACAACCCATAGAACACGATTAATAACATCATACTACACCAACCGATGTATCAAAATCGGACTAGAATCGAAATCAAGAACAAATTCTCCAAAAAGTCAACTTGAAGGAAAATCAAGAAATATACCTTGATTCGACGAAACACACGGATTGGATGATGATATAATCAATAAGAATCTTCCAAAACGTCTTGTAATTGATTAGAATCGGCCAAGAACTCGATTTCCCAAGCCTCCCGTCGCCAACCGCCGAAAAAAGAAGGAAAACGAGTAAAAAATGAAGTTTGGCCGAGCCCAGGCTATATATAGCCGCGAGGTTACTGGCCAGAATCGGCAGGTGCCTTACGGCCGTAACTCGGCCCTTACGTCCGTACTCGGCACTTCTTACGGCCGTAATCGCATTCGTCAAAAATCGCCAAGACTGCCGGACACTTACGGCCGTAACTGGCACACATTACGGCCGTAACCGGCCTTCGTCTGGAAGATGCCCAGCACTCGTACGGCCGTACCCGATCACTCCTTACGGCCGTAACTGGCATTAGTCAGGCCATGCCTGCCAAGCACGTACGGCCGTAACCGGTACATTACGGCCGTAACTCGGCCAGGCCAGGCCCTGCTCCGGCCGTGGCCACTCCGACGGCCCGACGACCCCGAAACCCGAACCTGAATATAAATCGATGGTACGGTTACGAAGTACTCGCAAAGACGAATCTAAGAGCTAAGAGAACACACGATTCCGACCACCCGAAGGCTCGAAATTCGACAACAGAAGTAATTACCCCAAACTTTGAGAAATTACGAAAATGGCCCAAAACATCCGAAATACACGATACATGATCGAAACACCAAACCAAAACTCGCAACATGAATAATAACATTAAATGAATTTACTAGAAACTCGAAGCAACAGTTTCGGACGAGATTCGCAAGAATCGAACTCAAGTGCGAAAAAGTCGCTAAAAAGCACGGAACTCAACAAAACGACATCGAAACGAACTCGGACGTCGAAAAGTGCAGAATTAAATATTCTCAGAATGACGAAACGGTCATAAGCAAGTCATCAAAACGGACTCCCGCTGAAAAAAAGAAAATTACCGGAAATCGAAACTACGGGTATTACACACTACCCTCCTTAAAAGAAGTTTCGTCCCGAAACTTAAAACAAGTAGGGAGAAGCAATATCCTGCCAGGAAAACTCAACGAGATACACAAGAAACGCGTAACTTACGCCCATCGGCGAAACGTTACAAGCAACGCAAAGGGATATACGGTGCGAAAACACGCTCCACGATGACCAACACAACGCCACCAGTAGAGACATAATAAAACCAACAAGTGACAAATGACATCAAACAGATAATACAATCAAGTCGATTATCCGAACAATCACAAAACACTACGAACGAAAATCAATACGATTGACCAACCCAACGGTACATCAATCAAAACGCGAGCCAATCGCTGAACAAATACGGAATTCCACCACCCAAGGGTTGGAAGATCGAAAACGAGACTAATTTACCGAACTTAAGGGAATTACGAAGGAGTTTGAATGTTCAAAAATCACGAAACGAGATCAACAAAAACCGAACAATCAAACGATCGAACTCAACGATCGAGACAACAAAAATCGAACAATCATGTTCGAATCACGAAGAACAATAAAATACAAACAACAACTCCAAGGTTCACATCTCGACTCGAGACAATATATGATCCGGTGAAAACAACAAGATGTGCATTCACATAAGATCCACAGGAAAGGGAATAGCAATTGAAAAATCACAACGACAAACGAGTTATTCCGAAACAATACCGCACTCGTTCGATCAACAAAAGCAAGGGGCAGGACAAGCTCAGAAAATGTCAACGAACATAAACGAGTCGACAGAGTCGAAAATACAGAAGTTCAAAATCCGATCCACTTCGAATAAAAGAACTAGTAGAACCAAGAGGTGTTACTTCTGAACAAGGTTCACAAGAATCGAACTCAGAAAAGTCACAGCGATAACCAGATCGACCCAGAACAAGTTCAGACAGTATCAACGAAAACGAGAGAATCGATAGACTTGAGAGAGAGAAAATGCGGAAATTAAAAATGATACGGGCATTACAATCGACCTCTTATAAAAGAAATGTCGTTCCCGTAATGCACAACAACGGGAGTAAGGTGACAACACAAAAAGCAAACGACAGAAACATCTCCCATGGGCCTCTCAGAGCCGATCCTCATATCTGCACTGAAGTTCGTGCCCGAAAGACTCGAAACCTAACTCGCAAAACTGGATCCTGTGTCTCTCGAGTCCACACTTGAAAAGCGTTACTGACGAGAGGGACAATTTACACGTACATGCCCCCGACACAATACGTTCGAAATGCCTCGGCTCGGCATACCGAAAATACAGATGCTAGATACAATGGAACATAACGTCACAAAACAAAATAGCGGAGATGCCAACTCAGCACAACAAAGAATCATAACACATATCATATACAACGATTACCATCGTAAAGTAATACACACACAAACACTACAGCAATGACGGTATCGTTCGGCGACCTAAACGGCCCGAACAATAACCAGCACATAATTACAAACATCATGAAACAATCACACATGTACACAAACGTACAAACCCAAGATTTAACAGCTCACACATGTGCGATAACACGCAAGCCACCACGAAATGCCAATATTAAAGATCGTCATCACACCTCTCCCAAAGGGCTAACAAAACATATGCGTGGCGAACGACTCAACGTTCACACTACCAATTCAATCACAATTCGGAGGGCTAACACCCTAACAACAATACCCATATCATACACACCTTCTCCGACCACAAGTAGGAAATGATGGGTTTTAAAAATGAAAACCACCTTTTGAAAACAGTGTGGAGACACCAGTTGATCTTGAGTATCATTTTACAAAAAGTTGAACAAACATCATTGTCGAGACTTTGAAAATCATCTTATGTTTGAACAAAAATGAGGACACTTTTCTTTTAGTGAAAAACTTTCAAAAATATTCGACCCTCAGGTCTAAGCAAAGCATTTCCAAAATTACTGGAAAGAAAAAAAAATATATTTTGGTCCTCAAGGTGAAAGAATTTTGAAACAGATAGTTGCGCTAGTAGGCGCCTTGAAAATACAATCCATTTAAAAGTACGTCTCAAATTTTATTTTCTAAGATACTCAAGGTTTTCGAAAATCTATTAGGCTAGAATGCCTAAAAACTCACATGTAACATATTCACTTACATACAATCAAAATACACGCATCAACTCGCTCAAAATCAAGACAACACCTGTCTTTTACCGGAAACAACAGTCAAATATCACAGTCAAAAGGACGTAAATAATGACAACACTCCTCATATAAATGAAATGTGAGTCACATAAACGCATCACGAAACCGAGAATCTACATAAAGATCCCATCACTTAATACAAAATCAAACAAATAGCTCATGTCACACGAGGCACAATACAAAGAAGGGAGACTTACATCCACAGGTCGCACGAAGATGATGATCACCCCACGATACTAATCACGACCAACCAACTCAGACGACGCGTCGCGACACGACTCAGTCAGACAAATTTCGACGAGACAAAAGTCAACAGACACCACTGACCCGACAGCCTAGGTTTCCACAACCTAAAGCTCCGATACCATTTATGTAACACCCCCAATATGCTCAGGGATATTACACGCCGTAGAACCTTTCCTCAAGGATCTACCAGGCTGGTAACAACATAGAACATCTCAACAATGGCTTTAAGGCTAAAATGACTCTGTAGACCGATTTGGTCTTTCAATAAATACATACAACTCAAATATATTACATGCCCACACAGGGGTCGAATACAACACAATCCCGTACAACGGGAAAGAATACTGCAGTGGAAATAAAATATAACTAAACCAATGACATCATACGGATCCTCGTGTGATTAGTATCGTTCATATTTCATCATCCTTCGTGCCGACCCTGTGTTATGCTCCCAAACCTGAATGCAAAAACAGACATCCACCCCCCGAATACTCGGGGGTTAGCAAAACTCCATTGTTTTGCTAGTGCAAGAACAAAGTGCAAATACGAGCCATACAATACAAGTTCCACGAACAATAATAACCAGGAATCCTCAAAGATCCAAACGTAACAAAAGTACTTCCCGAGGCAATAGTTTAGTAAAACATTTTAAAACCGAAAGGTCACAAATCAAGGAAAAACAATTTATAAAACAATTTAAAATGCCATCGAGAGTTTTAATAGAAAACAATTTAGGATTACCGAATCCTTCTCTTTCCAAAAATCAACAGGGTCACAGCCCAAAGGTTTTGTTTTCACAAATAAAACCAACCATAATACACATGGTTAAAACCCACGTCATGCGTCCTCGACGGACATAAAATACACACGCACCCGTGAAGTTTCACTCGTGAATCCAGGTGGAAGCCATTGGAATTCCCTCCGTGGCCCCGTCGAACCCTCCTGAGGTGAGCAAACACATTCACAAAACATAAGCAACCGCACTCGTGAATCCAGGGCTATACCATTGGACTCCCTCCGTGATCCATTCGGACCCTCACGAGGTGAGCGAAATACAATCACAAAATATATACACGTAGCAGTGAAGTTTCACTCGTGATTCCAGGTCTATACAATTGGACTCCCTCCGTGATCCCGACTAACCCTCCTGAGGTGAGCAAACACATTCACAAAACACGTACTCACATCACCTAGGACCGGGACGAAGCCACAAATCCCTCTCGAGACCCCGTCGGACCCTTCCGAGCTGGCTAGCAAAATACTCAAGCACCACACGTCACCTAGGACCGGGACGAAGCCAAGAATCCCACCCGAGGCCCCATTGGACCCTTCCGGGCTGGCCGCAAAATAATCAAGCACCACACGTCACCTAGGACCGGGACGAAGCCACGAATTCCACCAGAGGCCCTATCGGAACCTCCCGGACTGGCCGCGAAATAATCAAGCACAAGTAACATATCACACCAAGGATATCCAAACAATTCGTCAAGAGGCATCAAACATTTAGCAAAACACCACGTCAAACCATAACGCACCGAAAAGAGATAATATGTGTACACATGCATTGTCAAGCGCAACATCAACACCAAACATATCCATAAGATTCACATACTCGTTCACGAAACACACCAATCACAAAACACACACGGTTTTGAAAGAGGGCCTTTAACAAGGCTAACCAAATCTTTTGAAAACTCATTTCAAACAATCAAACAAACACATAAAGATGATCACCAATTATCATATTCACAAAACAAGAATTGTATGGACAAGGTACTTGCCTCGAAACCACAATCGCAACAAGACGACGGATGAAATACAGTCGAACGGCCCCGAACTCCCGAACACTATCAAGAACGCGATAGCACCGCAATTACTACGTGAATAACACCACACGAATCATCAATCACCAACGAGATTCAACATCGGAATCCTCGAACACCTATAAACCTCCGGAAGGAACAATCACACATGATTACGACGAGAATCAAGGCCAAAACAATGGAAATCCCAACAAACTATCGAAGGGAACTCATTGGGACATTTAATCGAACACTCAATGTTCGATAATTCCCAAGAACACTCGAATCACTAATCGAGTTGAAAAAACTCGAAATATGGATATACAACCCATAGAACACGATTAATAACATCATACTACACCAACCGATGTATCAAAATCGGACTAGAATCGAAATCAAGAACAAATTCTCCAAAAAGTCAACTTGAAGGAAAATCAAGAAATATACCTTGATTCGACGAAACACACGGATTGGATGATGATATAATCGAACGTCTTGGAATTGATTAGAATCAGCCAAGAACTCGATTTCCCAAGCCTCCCGTCGCCAACCGCCGAAAAAAGAAGGAAAACGAGTAAAAAATGAAGTCTGGCCGAGTGTTAGGCGTATTTTTATACGCTTATTTATCATTATTTTGTATTCTTTTCATAATTAAATCTGCATAAATGAGCTTTTAATGCCCTATTCTTTTATGTTTTGTAGGAACTTGAAGTCCGGAAGCTAAAACGATGAAAACAGGCGAAAATAGCAAATTTTGGCCTGGGGCCACGGCACAAGGCAAGCGGGCCGCGGCACACGCAGGTGACCAGCGAGCCCCGAGTGAACTGTACCCTGAGCCGCGGCACAAGTATAGTGAGCCGCGACCCAGAAGAAAAAAATAGCGCCCAGGCATCCCGCTGAGCGCCGTGAGCCACGGCACAGATTAAGTGAGCCGCGGCCCACGGGGCGGTTTTGACAGAAAATGCCGCGTTTCTGGGCCGTTTTGGAGCCGGTTCTCGACCTAATCAAACAGACGCGTTTTGGAGGCTGATGGGATTTATAAATAAGGGTTTAAGGTCATAAAATTAGGGATTATCGCGGGAGAGAGGAATCATTATCATCAAGAGAAGAAGCAGAAGACACCAAGAGCAGAGAGCGGATGCCAGAAGAACGGAGGAATCCGAATTCTACATCTGCGTTTGATTTCGATGCTTCCTTTCATTATTTCTGTATTTTTATTCTTCAGCATGTCAGGCTAAAACCTTGTTCTAGGATTTTGATGAAACCAAAGTTTTGACGAATTTACTTTTGATTATCTATATAATTCCCTTTTCTGTTGAGTTTTCCCAATCGTTTTTAATGCTTTCAATTGTGTGGCCTATAATTGGATTGTTTTAATTACGCAACTCGAATCGGGAGAGGAGAGTTGGTGAGGAACTATTGGAGAGAACCGTTTTATCTTGTGAGATAGGAATATACTCATAGGAACTACGTGGCCTTTTGAAGATTTTGTGCTTTTTGCCTATTGTAGAATTAATTCACCTAGGGATAGAGTGCGTTATTCGCCTTTAGAAAAATCTACTGACCTCAGGAGAGGCGGTTGAGTATTTTAGCAATCTTCGCCTTCAATAAATTGGGGAAATCATTAACTTCAGATAATCGAGAGTAAATTCGGATAAACCAAGGTGGATTCACAATCCTAGACTTATTCATCATTTGATTTTCTTTCTTCGAGCGATCGTTTTTACTGTTAGTTCTTTTATTGGTTTTCTTTAGTTATTAATTGCATCCCAAATTTCGACAGTTCAAATAAAATTAGAATACATATAAATCGGTACTTAGTGATTCAGTCCTCGTGGGAACGATAACTCACTCATCACTTTATTACTTGTCTATGATAACGTGCACTTGCATTAAACGAAATATCGCAACACCGAGCCCAGGCTATATATATCCGGCAGGGTTACGGCCGTAACCGGCAATGCCTTACGGCCGTAACTCTGCCCTTACGGCCGTACTCGGCAGGCCTTATGGCCGTAACCGGCATTCGTCAAAAAATCTGCCCAGCACCTGTCGGACACTTATGGCCGTAACTGGCACACATTACGGCCGTAACCGGCCTTCGTCTGGAAGATGCCCAGCACTCGTACGGCCGTACCCGATCACGCCTTATGGCCGTAACTGGCATTCGTCAGGCCATGCCTGCCGAGAACGTACCGCCGTAACCGGTACCTTACGGCCGTAACTCGGCCAGTCCAGGCGATGCTCCGGCCGTGGCCACTCCGATGGCCCGACGACCCCGAAACCCGAACCTAAATATAAATCGAAGGTACGGTTACGACGTACTCGCAAAGAAGAATCTAAGAGCTAAGAGAACACACGATTCCGACCACCCGAAGGCTCAAAATTCGACAACGGAAGTAATTACCCCAAACTTTGGGAAATTACGAAAATGGCCCAAAATGTCCGAAATACACGATACGTGATCGAAACACCAAACCAAAACTCGCAACATGAATAATAACATTAAATGAACTTACTAGAAACACGAAGCAACAGTTTCGGATGAGATTCGCAAGAATCGAACTCAAGTGTGAAAAAGTCGCTAAAAAGCACGGAACTCAACAAAACGACATCGAAACGAACTCGGACGTTGAAAAGTGCAGAATTAAATATTCTCAGAATGACGAAATGGTCACAAGCGAGTCGTCAAAACGGACTCCGGCCGAAAAAAAGAAAATTACTAGAAATCGAAACTATGGGTATTACACACTACCCTCCTTAAAAGAAGTTTCGTCCCGAAACTTAAAACAAGTAGGGAGAAGCAATATCCTGCCAGGAAAACTCAACGAGATACACAAGAAACGCGTAACTTACGCCCATCGGCGAAACGTTACAAGCAACGCAAAGGGATATACAGTGCGAAAACACGCTCCACGACGACCAACACAACGCCACCGGTAGAGACATAATAAAACCAACAAGTGACAAGTGTCATCAAACAGATAATACAATCAAGTCGATTATCCGAACAATCACAAAACACAACGAACGAAAATCAATACGATTGACCAACCCAACGGTACATCAATCAAAACGCGAGCCAATCGCTGAACAAATACGGAATTCCACCACCCAAGGGTTGGAAGATCGAAAACGAGACTAATTTCCGGAACTTAAGGGAATTACGAAGGAGTCTGAATGTTCAACAATCACGAAACGAGATCAACAAAAATCGAACAATCAAACGATCGAACTCAACGATCGAGACAACAAAAATCGAACAATCATGTTCGAATCACGAAGAACAATAAAATACAAACAACAACTCCAAGGTTCACATCTCGACTCGAGACAATATATGATCCGGTGAAAACAACAAGATGTGCATTCACATAAGATCCACAGGAAAGGGAATAGCAATTGAAAAATCACAACGACAAATGAGTTATTCCGAAACAATACCGCACTCGTTCGATCAACAAAAGCAAGGGGCAGGACAAGCTCAGAAAATGTCAACGAACATAAACGAGTCGACAGAGTCGAAAATACAGAAGTTCAAAATCTGATCCACTTCGAATAAAAGAACTAGTAGAACCAAGAGGTGTTACTTCCGAACAAGGTTCACAAGAATCGAACTCAGAAAAGTCACAGCGATAACCAGATCGACCCAAAACAAGATCACAGCTCGTTCGAGCGCTGAAACCGAAATACAGAACAAGTTCAGACAGTATCAACAAACACAAGCGAATCGATAGACTTGAGAGAGAGAAAATGCGGAAATTAAAAATGATACGGGCATTACAATCGACCTCTTATAAAAGAAATGTCATTCCCGTAACTCACAACAACAGGAGTAAGGTCACAACACAAAAAGCAAACGACAAAAACATCTCCCATGGGCCTCTCAGAGCCGATCCTCATATCTGCACTGAAGTTCGTGCCCCGAAAGACTCGAAACCTAACTCGAAAAACTGGATCATGTGTCTCTCGAGTCCACACTTGAAAGGCGTTACTGACGAGAGGGACAATTTGCACGTACATGCCCCTGACACAATACGTTCGAAATGCCTCGGCTCGGCATACCGAAAATACAGATGCTAGATACAATGGAACATAACGTCGCAAAACAACATAGCGGAGATGCCAACTCAGCACAACAAAGAATCATAACACATATCATATACAACGATTACCATCGTAAAGTAATACACACACAAACACTACAGCAATGACGGTATCGTTCGACGACCTAAACGGCCCGAACAATAACCAGCACATAATTACAAACATCATGAAACAATCACACATGTACACAAACGTACAAACCCAAGATTTAACAGCTCACACAGGTGCGATAACACGCAAGCCACCACGAAATGACAACATTAAAGATCGTCATCACACCTCCCCCAAAGGGCTAACAAAACATATGCGTGGCGAACGACTCAACGTTCGAAATGCCTCGGCTCGGCATACCTGTCTTTTACCGGAAACAACAGTCAAATATCACAGTCAAAAGGTCGTAAATAATGACAACACTCCTCATATAAATGAAACATGAGTCACATAAACGCATCACGAAATCGAGAATCTACATAAAGATCCCATCACTTAATACAAAATCAAACAAATAGCTCGTGTCACACGAGGCACAATACAAAGAAGGGAGACTTACATCCATAGGTCGCACGAAGATGATGATCACCCCACGATACTAATCACGACCAACCAACTCAGACGACGCGTCGCGACACGACTCAGTCAGACAAAATCCGATGAGACAAAACTCAACAGACACCACTGACCCGATAGCCTAAGTTTCCACAACCTAAAGCTCCGATACCATTTATGTAACACCCCCAATCCACTCAGGGATATTACACGCCGTAGAACCTTTCCTCAAGGATCTACCAGGCTGGTAACAACATAGAACATCTCAACAATGCCTTTAAGGCTAAAATGACTCCGTAGACCGATTTGGTCTTTCAATAAATACATACAACTCAAATACATTACATGCCCATGCAGGGGTCGAATACAACACAATCCCGTACAACGGGAAAGAATACTGCAGCGGAAATAAAATACAACTAAACCAATGACATCATACGGATCCTCGTGTGATTAGTATCGTTCATCTTTCATCATCCTTCGTGCCGACCCTGCGTTATGATCCCAAACCTGAATGAAAAAACAGACATCCACCCCCCGAATACTCGGGGGTTAGCAAAACTCCATTGTTTTGCTAGTGCAAGAACAAAGTGCAAATACGAGCCATACAATACAAGTTCCAAGAACAATAATAACCAGGAATCCTCAAAGATCCAAACGTAACAAAAGTACTTCCCGAGGCAAGAGTTTGGTAAAACATTCTAAAACCGAAAGGTCACAAATCAAGGAAAAACAATTTATAAAACAGTTTAAAATACCATCGAGAGTTTTAATAGAAAATAATTTAGGATTACCGAATCCTTCTCTTTCCAAAAATCAACAGGGTCACAGCCCAAAGGTTTTGTTTTCACAAATAAAACCAACCATAATACACAAGGTTAAAACCCACGTCATGCGTCCTCGACGGGCATAAAATACACACGCACCCGTGAAGTTTCACTCGTGAATCCAGGTGGAAGCCATTGGAATTCCCTCTATGGCCCCGTCGAACCCTCCCGAGGTGAGCAAACACATTCACAAAACATAAGCAACCGCACTCGTGAATCCAGGGCTATACCATTGGACTCCCTCCGTGATCCCGTTGGACCCTCCCGAGGTGAGCGAAATACAATCACAAAATATATACACGTAGCGGTAAAGTTTCACTCGTGAATCCAGGGCTATACCATTGGACTCCCTCCGTGATCCCGTCGAACCCTCCCGAGGGTGAGCAAACACATTCATAAAACACGTACTCACATCGCCTAGGACCGGGACGAAGCCACAAATCCCACTTGAGGCCCTGTCGGACCCTTCCGAGCTGGCTAGCGAAATACTCAAGCACCATACGTCACCTAGGACCGGGACGAAGCCACGAATCCCACCCGAGGCCCCGTCGGACCCTCCTGGGCTGGCCGCAAAATAATCAAGCACCACACGTCACCTAGGACCAGGACGAAGCCACGAATCCCACCCGAGGCCCTGTGGGACCCTCCCGGGCTGGACGCGAAATAATCAAGCACAAGTAACATATCACACCAAGGATATCCAAACAATTCGTCAAGAGGCATCAAACATTTAGCAAAACACAACGTCAAACCATAACGCACCGAAAAGAGATAATATGTGTACACACGCATTATCAAGCGCAACATCAACACCAAACATATCCATAAGATTCACATACTCGTTCACGAAACACACCAATCACAAAACACACACGGTTTTGAAAGAGGCCCTTTAACAAGGCTAAACAAATCTTTTGAAAACTCATTTCAAACAATCAAACAAACACATAAAGACGATCACCAATTATCATATTCACAAAACAAGAATTGTATGGACAAGGTACTTGCCTCGAAACCACAATCGCAAGAAGACGATGGATGAAATACGGTCGAACGGCCCCGAACTCCCGAACACTATCAAGAACGCGATAGCACCGCAATTACTACGTGAATAACACCACACGAATCATCAATCACCAACGAGATTCAACATTGGAATCCTAGAACACCTATAAACCTCCGTAAGGAACAATAACACATGGTTACGATGAGAATCAAGGCCAAAACAATGGAAATCCCAACAAACTATCGAAGGGAACTCATTGGGACATTTAATCGAACACTCAATGTCCAATAACTCCCAAGAACACTCGAATCACTAATCGAGTTGAACAAACTCGAAATATAGATATACAACACATAGAACACGATTAATAACATCATACTACACCAACCGATGTATCAAAATCGGACTAGAATCGAAATCAAGAACAAATTCTCCAAAAAGTCAACTTGAAGGAAAATCAAGAAATATCTTTGATTCGACGAAACACACGGATTGGATGATGATATAATCAACAAGAATCTTCAAAAATGTCTTGGAATTGATTAGAATCGGCCAAGAACTCGATTTCCCAAGCCTCCCGTCGCCAACCGCCGAAAAAAGAAGGAAAACGAGTAAAAAATGAAGTCTAGCCGAGCCCAAGCTATATAGCCGGCAGGGTTACGGCCGTAACCGGCAGTGCCTTACAGCCGTAACTCAGCCCTTACGGCCGTACTCGGCAGGCCTTACGGCCGTAACCGGCATTCGTCAAAAAATCTGCCCAGCACCTGCCGGACACTTACGGCCGTAACTGGCACACATTACGGCCGTAACCGGCCTTCGTCTGGAAGATGCCCAGCGCTTGTACGGCCGTACCCGATCACGCCTTACGGCCATAACTGGCATTCATCAGGCCATGCCTGCCGAGCACGTACGACCATAACCGGTACCTTACGGCCGTAACTCGGCCAGGCCAGGCCCTGCTCTGGCCGTGGCCACTCCGACGGCCCGACAACCCCGAAACCCAAACCTGAATATAAATCGAAGGTACGGTTACGACGTACTCGCAAATACGAATCTAAGAGCTAAGAGAACACACGATTCTGACCACCTGAATGCTCGAAATTCGACAACAGAAGTAATTACCCCAAACTTTGGGAAATTACGAAAATGGCCCAAAACGTCCGAAATACACAATACGTGATCGAAACACCAAACCAAAACTCGCAACATGAATAATAACATTAAATGAACTTACTAGAAACTCGAAGCAACAGTTTCGGACGAGATTCGCAAGAATCGAACTCAAGTGCGGAAAAGTCGCTAAAAAGCACGAAACTCAACAAAACGACATCGAAACGAACTCGGACGTCGAAAAGTGCAGAATTAAATATTCTCAGAATGACGAAATGGTTACAAGTGAGTCATCAAAATGGACTCCCACCGAAAAAAAGAAAATCACCGAAAATCGAAACAATGGGTATTACATCATCATCCAATCATCAATATTCCTCCTCCAAACCAAGGTATTGTGCTTTGGAACCCTAGTTTTGAAATTTTGGGGGTTTTCTTTTGATTTGGCCTTTCTAGTTCGATTTAGTCTAGATTAATGGTAGAATTGTGTTTAGTAATCGTATTCCATTCTTACCCCTATAGTTTGTGGATCAATTATCGTAGTTCTCATCCCTAATTGATTGGGTCATTTGTACCCTCGTATTATCCGACTAAAGGTCTTAATGAGGGTTCTTTAGGGTGTTGTTTGTTTTTTAATCATGTTGTTGATCGGATATCGTTATGTATCAGGGTCGATTCTTCATGTAGAGTTCAAACTGAAATTCCTTTCGTGCACCATTCTCTTACGTAATATTGATCAAGACAAGTACATGTATTACATTACATTGTGTTTCATATTATATCGACGTGATTAATGAACTATGAAAATGTTAAGTATGTGTGAGTGGTTTGTCCACGGGATGGGTCCGATGGGGCCTTTGGGGATTTATGATAACGGTGCTGGACGTGGTTTTGTACCTAGACATGGTTCGATGAGACTTCTGGGGATTGATGCTAAGGGGCATGATCGCGAGTTACCTTTGCTGTTGTTATTTTTAATAATGTTATTTTTGGACATGTTGTAGTATTCCGAAATATTAACTGGAATATTTTGACAATGTTTTTGGTGGAAAGTTGAATTTAGATTTTACGTGTATATAATATCGTGTAATTGTGTACTTGCTCTAACCGTTCAAATGCTGACCACTTAAATGGGAAAATGCCTTTCATTTCAGGTGATGATCGATTCGAGGAGCAGGCCCGTGAAACGCACGCAAAGGATGGTCAGTCGTTTTATTAGGCTTGGGTCTTGGGGCTTGGTCATGTTGTGGTTTGTCGTTTAATTGCGTTGGTTGAGTAAACTTCATTATTAAACTGTCGTTGAAGTCCCCTGCAGGGGCAAAAATATAACTCTACCTTATTATCCTGTCTACATTAAACAAATTATTTTGGCCAAGGCCACGACCTGATTAATATTTTGTAATACCCCCAAAATCAACCGGAGATGTTATAGCGTCGTGGGCCCCGCACCGAAACCCACCAGGCTAAAAAATCATTTTCACAACTCTTTCAAACACGCAAAAAAGGACAATGACAATAATATCTTCAAATACTTAAATACTTTCCAAAATCCATTTTCCAAGCAAAAAATGCCAAAATTCAATAGTTTCAAAATGTACGTTAAGTCATTGATTACACGTACCAATAAAATAATTTAAGAAATCGATTTTGCAAAATAAATCCAAGTTGCAAAATACTATAAATCCATTTGAAATACACACGCACTGGGTATAAACATAGTAGAAATACATTAACAGCGGAATATAATGAATAGTCAAAGTACACGATTCCCAAATACATGTCATAGCCAGTATGATCCGGAAACTTTTCACAACCGCTACAAGCTCGATCACTGAGTACCTAAAAATAAAGCCCACGACGGGGTCATCCACAATACTCAACAATGATAACCATCACATCATCATAAACAATTACATACCAATGTAATTACAAAGTAAGAATACACTGCTATAATCTCACCATCATAACCCTACCAATTCATGGTAATCCATATCAACCCAATCCTTACCATAATCCACATCTCGTATTCTCAAATGATGAAATGCAACCGAATACAACCATTTGTGTTGCATTCAAACCATACTAAAATCCTCAAAACATTATCATAACTTAATTATAGAATAATATATCCGTGCCAAATCCTGTTCGTTGGATTGCATAATGAAATCCCAATCCTGATAAAAGATTATAAATCATAATAAAAACCAATAACACACAATAAATTTGTGTATCAACTGCCCAAAAAAATGGCAACAGGTCCCGAAACATCGACACAAAGTCCGAATGCTCATATGATCAATAACAATGATCCACCAAGAAATCAGCCGAGAACACCATCGACATGAAACTCTAATACGACCAACCAAAGATCAACCACAACCGAGAATACCATCAATATGATAAACTCCCAAAACGACCAACGAAGGATCAATCAACTGAGAATATCATCAACATGATAAACTCTAGTACGATCATCGAAGGATCAAACAACTGAGAATACCATAAACATGATAAACTCCCATAAACAATCAATGAGGGATCAAACAACTGAGAATATCATCAACATGATAAACTCCAACAAGATCAGTTAAGTCATGAGAGAATAATAATCCCAAATCTTTTGATCACACGCAATAAAATATACTGTACGAGTCAATCGGATCATAGTCTCAAATACCAGAAATATACGCATCACACATGCTGTATAAAACCCCAACAACATAATCTCAAATTGTTGATCACATGCAATCAAACATGCTATGTGAATCAACCAGATTATAATCAAAATCCTAGAATATACGCAACCACACATACTGTATAAAACCAACAATATCATAATTTCAACCCACTGATCACATGCAGTCAAACATGTTGTATGACTTAGCTAGGTTTTGATTCCAGACCATAAGGCTCAAAGGATGGCACCACATTACGCACGGGACGGAAATATGTCCGTTCACAAGACACCAACACGTATCGATCGAATATACTTGTGGTCTTGTACCTAATTTGTCTCACGAAGTAGCGTCTCGTGTGCACAATCCAATATGGAAACATCAACACACGACGATGACCGACTAAAAATCCTACGCATAACCAATTGCTGCGCCGGTGTGACCCGGAATGTCACGATAATAACATGACAACGAAACTCAAAGAATCTCATATCGAATAAAGATAAAAAGAGACATCGAACTGAAACAACGGCAAACCGATAATGAAAAATCGACACGACCAACAATATCCAAAACAACAATCCAGGGATCATCATCCCTCAATGAACGATCAACACGATCAACAATATCAACACAACAGTCCTGGGATCATCACCCCTAAACGATCGATCAATAATAGAAAATAATGGTCCTGGGATCAACATCCCTCAACAAACAATCCATATGATCATCAAGAATCTCAATTCATAAAAAACAAATACTGTACATCACTATGTACAACATCATCAAAAATCATTATCTTCATAACTGAGTTATAATTACTTACCTCAAAGCCCCCTGACGAATGTCCTTTCCATGAACAAACGTTCTTGAAAGAATAAACAATTATTCGAAGAATCTCAAATGAAATACAATTAGTTCATTACCAATAAACCATTATCCCGATGTCAATCTCGTCACGATAAACTACCCTCGATATCCGACATTCACATCTCCGTCTTCACCAAAATGTATACTTGATACTCAATATACTAATAACACATTTAAATCATAGGCATTATGATTCAATCCAATCAAAGTAAAACATACAACACGTTTAAATCATATACATTATGATTCAATCCAATCAAAGTACAAATACAAACTATTATCTCAACAATTCATATTTATAATATTATTGCTATATAAATTATAAATGAAATGAAATCAAAATTGTTTATTAAATATTATGAACTGAACAAGTATAAACTTGCCTCAATGTCGATACGTTGAAGCCGAATCTGCCTAGTAACGTGCAGCAGCAACAACTCACGATCTAAAACTCCAAATCACTCCAACCGGTCAAAATAAAGGACTATGAGTCGGCAACACACTATCCAATATTCAGCAAAATCGGACCATCTTTCCCCTTCATCAAATTATTCAATTGCGACTGCTCCACTGAAAATGAAAACTCCAAATACGTAGGAAAGCCACGCTCCAGTGAAAAGAGACTTCACTATATGATAAATTTCTACAATCATATAGAATTTCTTTCTTTTAACTCAAAACCATTACGCTATTACAAGTCCATATCATCCCACCCTTCTCACCACTCTCTTTAAAGGGAATACAAGAATGAAATTTAACTAGAATCAAATATAAGACTAAAGTATATTACTTGGGTGTACTTGTAATATAAGTACCAAGACTCCTTCATTCTCAACCAATGTGGGACAAAAAAACATCCTTACAACATAAGCAAGGTTTCTCCCCTTCATTCTCAACCGATATGGGTCAAAAACACATCCTTCAAAACACAACTACTGTCCGAGAGCCATAACTCTTACTAAAAAGATCTAAATATAATCTCCATCATTCGTATTTTACTAAATTATTTGATGAATAACATATCCAAAATTCAGCACAATCCAATGGTTAAATCTTCAAAAATCTATAAAATACCGAGACTTTTTTTTTCTTCTTTTTACGAGGGGGATCGTCCCCTGTCCTGAGTACCCCCCAAAGAGGCTCGAGCTCACCCCCGATCTAGAGGTAAGTTTGCCAGCATGACCTGATCGCCTCATTGTCCCCCGCTTGGGTTACAAGCCCGCGCTTACTGGTCCTGGGCAGAGTTAATGGTTTCATCCCCGGACATTGCCTAAGGGCTCCAGCCGTTCCCCCAATAAAATACCGAGACTTCCCAATCAGAATCTGAAAAATATGAACTTCTTGTTCTTTTGATTTTAACGCTCACATTGTAAATCAAAATCTAATCTCCATCATTCAAAATTAACTTTATGGTGTTTAAAACTTGATGTCAAAATTTCACATTTATCCGACGGTGTGATTTCCATAAATTACGTCTGTAACATTGCTGCAATGGTGAATATCTTCACTCGCGAATTATAGTACAATTCTTCAAGAATCGAAATTAAAATCAAACGAAATTCTCTAGATGTTGATGGTACGATACCATGTAATATAAAAAAAAACATGATAAATAATACCACACGACTGCTCCCAGACGACGCGGTTGTATCAGATTGGATACGGACCGTGTCCGTCGACAGAACTAAATATCTGCAGATAATTTCTAGTAATTTGATCATAACTTTGTCTTCCGAAGTCGAATTGACTCACCATTTATTGGAAAGCTAACGCGATGCTGTTTCAAGCTGTTATGTTTCAAAAAAAATTAAGGTTTCCAAAAACTAGTGGTGATTTTTCAAACTTGAATCTTGTGCACAATACTTTATAGAAATGTCCAATCTTATTTTCACTAACACTTTTGGTACTCGTTTCGTATTTTAAATGGTTCGAGAACATAATTGCATCTCTAGTATATCAATGACAAATCAGAATCCTTTAGTCCGGATAATTTCTTTAACCTTCGTCGAATAATTTACCAGAGAATATAACGTTGTAGACCGATGCATTCTACCAATGATTATTCGATGGGATTAGAAAATACCATCTGACATCTTAAATTCTATTCACATACAATCACAAAAATAATTTCACCATATCAATATTCCAATACAATAATCGAAGAAAAAAATACTGCTTGGAAATTCAGGATGTTACATGTTTGATTTATGGTTATTCGTGGTATATCTCTTTACGTGTGATGTGGTTAGCTTGGTAGACCTTCGTGGAGGGTTCTACAACATATAATAACCCTTATATTATTTGGGATGTCACATTAATAGTATCAAAGCTTAGATTGTTAATACCTAGATTGTCGATAAAGTTGGATTATCTATCAAGTCATATGACTCGGTCGTTAACTCTATCATCACTGCACTACTATCCCCCCGTCGACCTGTTGCTGCAAGTATTCTCAAACATTGCATTCCTTTATTAATTCTTATGTGAACTGTAGTTATGATTTGAGGTGCCTGATGATGTACATTCTGAGCTGTGCAGATCTCTTCCTATCTTGTTTTCTTATTCTTCAGTATGTTGAGAGGCCGTGGCAGACTAGCTCGTAGACTTGGTCGAGGATGTGGTCATGGTGTCATTAATGAATTGATTACACCTTCTCGGTTGACCATTGATTCGACATCGCATATGGTGTCAAATACTTTATCTTTGAGTTCTGATAGACATCAGAACCTTTCGGTCAGTCAGGGCCAATCGGCGAGTAGTAACATCGATACTGGAGTTACCGCTATCCTTCAACAAATGGTTACTCGTCTATCCCAGATTGCTAAGGGTGGATATCAGAATCAGCCCCCATCCGTGGATAATGGAGCTAGTAAATAGCTTTAGGAGATAGTCAGGATGCACCACCCCCTTGTTTTGCTGGTTCTTTTGATTCGTTGGGTTGGAAAGCTGGCTCTTTCAGTTAAGAAGAATTTTTGATGATGTGGCCTGTCCTGATAAGAGGAGGGTACTTATTGCCCAATACCTCCTTGATACAGAACTGCAAGTTGGTGGGAGGCAGTGGCCCCCAGGGATCGTATAGACACTTAGGCCGAGTTCAAGACCGCCATTGAGGCAGAATACTGCCCACCACTGGTCCAAGAGCATAGCATTTGTTTAGTTATTTATGGCTACACCTCGGGATGTTCTGGTATCCCAGGCCATAGTCGTCTAGAATCAACAGTTGAGATATGTCGGTACCTATCATGTGTACCACTCTGAAGGAGTATCCAGACCATTGAGATGGCTATATCAGTATCAGAGGCCGATTCTGAACCTCAACAAATGGAAAAGTGCTGGCAACTTATTTGGGCAACAAGGGAGGTGGATTCCCAATGTCTTAGTCTACTCATGCTTTAGTTGGGAGATCATTTTTATCATGCCAGTAGCTCTTATGGTAACCATCAGTCTTCTACTGTAAATGGAAAGGTCATTCTTAACTGCATCCAGAGAGAGCATATAGCGAGAAATTTTCTGTTTCCATTGGTTACATTTTATCCATGCGACGGAGTGGGCACCGACAAGTCCACGTGAGACCATCACCAGAATAGTCAGAACTCCGATTGTAGCTACGACACAAAGAGAGCCTAGTGTCAATCAGAGGGATCCAATTTCTCACTCCAAAGAGTTCAGGCCGTGGTTTGGGTCGGGTTCAATTGGACCATTATTGAGTGTCGAGATCGGTATCAGTGCATCCCCATCTCTATCAGATGAGGCACATGAATGAGATAGATGATCCAGTGGCAGTATGTACCACTGAGATTCTTTCTCATCCAGCTTTAAGTCATATTTTATTCAGACTAATAAATAAAACTGAAGTTAGAATGATATTGTTTGATTTGGGTGTCACCTATTCTTTTATTACATAAAATTGTATTCATCATCTTCGTATTGATTGTTTATTTGAGTGTGAGCCATTTATAGTAGGTATGCATAGTGGGGATCATATGGTTAGGGATCATGAGGTCAGAGACTGTCTATTGAGATTTGGGAATGGGGATTGGCCCTCAAATCGCATTACTGTAGATTTAAAGGGCGAGGATTAATCCCCATGGATGATTAGTTAGATCGTCATGGTGCTATCATGAACTATCTAACTCGTATAATTTCGATAGTGGCGGAGGATAACACCAAGCATACTTTTATGGGATGTAAGTCTGGTATATTGAGGAGTGTGATCAACACCATGCAAGCGACGAAACATCTAAACTAGGATTATGTCAGCTATTGGTGTTACGCCATAAAGAAGAAGGATAGGGGATCGAACTTCCATTCATTCCAATCGTAAATGAATACCCCGATGTATTTTTGGATGATTTACCAGGATAATCACCATATTGGGAGGTCGGGTTTTCTATAGATTTAGAGGCGAATGCGTCTCCTATTTCCCGAGCACCATATCATAGGGCACCATCCGAGATGTTGGAATTGAAGAAATAGTTGGGAGAGCTACTGTATAAAGTTATATTCGACCGAGCAAGTCCTCTTGAGGCGCTCCAGTTTTCTTTGTCAAGAAGAAGAATGTGTCGCTTTGTTTATGTATTAACTACTGAGAATTAAACAAGTTAACCATAAAAAAGTACCTTTTTTCTCAGATTTATGACTAATTTGATCAGCTTCAAAGAGCGATTGTTTTCTCGAAGATTGATCTGCCATCATGTTATTATCAATTGCGGACTCGGGATACTGATACTTCGAAAGCTGCATTTCGTACAAGGTATGAACTTTTGGGGTTTGTGGTTGTGCCATTGAGGCTAACCAACACGCCAAATGTGTTAGTGCAGTTTATGAACAAGGTATGTATCGATTATCTTAATAAGTTTGTCATTGTCTTCATCGATGATATTTTTATCTACTCCAGGAAAAAAGAGGAGCATGCTGAGCACCTATGTATGATAATGGATATTTTGAGATATGAGCAGTTGTATGAGAAGTTTTCCAAATATGAGTTTAGGATTACGAAAGTGGCGTTGTTTGGGCACGTGATTTCCGCAAAGGTAGTTAAGGTTGACCTTTAGAAGATAGAGGCAGTTTTAGCATGGGATCCACCTAAGAATGTGAAGAAAATACGGAGTTTTATCGGACTTGCTGGGTATTACCATAGGTTTGTCGAATGGTTTCCCAGCCTGACCACTTACGCAATTGCTTCAGAAAACCTATCATTTCAAGTGGAACAAAGAGAGACGGAATAACTTCGATAAATTGAATAAGCATTTAACTACTGCACTAGGTTTGGATCTGCCTTAGGGGATCGATAATTTTGTGGTATATAGTGATGCTTCAGGACTCAAGCTCGGTTGCGTTATAATGCATATGTATAGGGTGATAGCCTATGCGTCTCGACAAATGAAAACGTATGAGGCAAACTATCCTACTCATGATTTAAAGTTGCCAGCAATCGTCTTTGCCTTGAAAATATGGAGGCACTATCTTTATGGCTCTTAGTGTGAGATCTATACCGACCACAAGAGCCTAAAGTATATTTTCAGCCCAAATGAGCTGAATATGAGGCAGCATATTGTTAGGAATACGCCCTCGAATGCCACTCAGAAGATGAGAGAGTGAGAGCATTATATAGTAGTTATGAACATAAATTGAATAAGGCATTTATTATTGCTATTATTGGCATCATGATTTGGTATATAGAATAATAATCCTTCCATTTGAGAGCAGGCATTCCACTCCTTATGAAGATAAGGAAATAGGCACTGGAAGTGTTTAGGGCTGGAATGCTTAACCAGTTCGCAAGTCGATAAAACTTAACTGGATATAAAGTTTAGACAAGACTTGTATAACGTGTACTTTGACATGGAGAGTGCTTGCTTCACTAAGGGTTAGTGGGAGCACACATTATAGGTATGCTAATGAGATTAGTATACTCGAACTCGACTCACCTAGATTTGGTCATATAGATTTCACTCTGGGATAGTCAATGGCTGAATTGGAAGGTTGTGATAGGTATACGTATACCTTTGACGTGTGGACTCAGTAGAAGATGTGCTTGTGACATTAAGTTAGTCATTAGAGCAGTTCGATCCAACCATCATTTAGTGGGGTCAACTGCAAAATACAACTTACTGTGCAAGTAGGAGTCTCTACTGAATACCAAGATCGGATTCTTTCTCATGTAAGTGAGCAGGTAAATGTCCTATGTGGTTAGTGGCCAATGATATCATAAGTCTTTGGCAAAAGCATTTAGATATAGTTGTATTTGGTACACGAGAGCTTGGTGATCTCGATTTGCATTAACAAATGAATAGTGTCAAGTTACAATAGGGTTTGACATTACTGTGACCCTAATACTTGATCAAGATATATGCTTGAGAGGTTTATACGTATACGATATTCACGACATAATGTTTTTGAAATGATTCCATCATTCGATCTCAGTTGGGTTACGATGCGGGCCACTAGGCTGGTTAAGTGTTACCCACACTCCTTAGTTCCTCCCATTGCTGACTGAGACGGACATATGGAGTCGCACATAAGGATATTTTACGAATAAATGTGAATTTATTATCTCAACATTAATATTGGATATTTGATATATAATTTGATTTATTGGATAAATTATGGCGGTCTTATGAAATGAAAGTAGTTATTAGATGATTAATCACAAATTATTTGGAAATATATAAGTTATAATATTGTACTTGATATAATTGATAAAGTGGATTAATTAGTTAAGTATAAATACATTTAAGATGGGACGAAGTGTACTTAACGGGCTAAACACGCAAACTTCCAGTACACGAACCGAGTGGCTCACCTCGTTTTCTCCCCACCCCTTGGCCGCCTTCTTCTCTCTCTCTTCATTACCTTCCATGTATTTTCTCTTGTCTTGGTATGATGGTGGATTAAGTCACACTTGTGAATAAACTGATGAGATATCTAAATCGCTTTACTTGATCTCATCTTCTATTATATAAACAAGGCAGACTTATACATATTTTGACAACAACCAACACACACATACTTTCGGCTGTGAGCCTTTTTGAAAGGAGGAGATTTTTATTTTTGTTTTCTTGTTCATACTCTTAGCGAAAAGAAGAAAGAAAAATACTTATAACAATTCCTAGGCGCGTTCTTGGAGAACAAATTGTTATAAAATTTTCCATTGATTACTCGACGCGTGGTGACATAGAGATACTCGGCACTATAGGTCACAATTCGTCGGGAATAAGTCTAGAGGGGGTGAATAGACTTATTGAAACTCTTTTATGAAGTCAGGTGAGTTTCTCAGCTGATAGGTACAAATGACTTAAAGTCGTCTGCAAACAAGTATGCAGAAGACAGCTGATGACGATAACAGATAACTAAATGCTCTCTGCAGATAGCTAATCAATGGAACGGTTTAATATGTGTGCAGCATGTAGATATGATGTTAATGCAATAAAAACATGCAGGCACTTATAGTGGTCTCGGAGGTGGGGTAATCCTCTACTAATCCATTTCTCTCCAAACCAGTTGGAGATAAATTCACTATAACTATCAACCAGTGATAAATGTTACAATGAATTTTCCCTAGTTACAATAGCTTCCAACCAGTGGAAACCCATGGCTGTTGCAACTCCTTTGACTGCCTAGCACCTCCTGATTGAAAACCCATGGATGCCTAAACAACTTTTCGAGCTGTCTATCACCTTTTAATCAAGAACCTGTGGATGCCTTATCAGTCTGGAAACTTTTGAAAACCTTGTTCACAGAAGTACCCCGAACTCAAATTTTAAAGACAAGAGTTTTTGTCTTTTCCAACTAAAGAGCTTCTTCAAATATTACTGCTTAAGCTTTGCTCTTTCACGAAGCTATAGAATGCTTTTGATTGCTTGAATGCTTTGATTGCTTGTAAGTTTTGTTCGCACTGATGTTCACTTCGTACTTTTCTCAGTTCATATCATCGGATATTTATAGTGCGATCATTTGAGCTTCCTTCATAGCCGTTGCACTACTGTAACAAATCCGTCTGTTGGAGAGTGGACTTCTTTGTTTATCTTATCAATCCGTTGCAAGGCTAGATTCTCTTTTCAATTCCGACCGTTTGAAAGACTTTCTTGTTTGAGCGCCGATATTCTTGATTAGAATAAGTATAAGGTCTGTAGTTCGCGGATCTTGATGAATATTTAATTCCTTGCTTTTCGGGAATCTTTTAAGTTGTCTCCTACATCCGCATGTGACTTTCCATAATTGTTGACTTTTCAATGCTTGCTGATGTGGACTGAGTATCTTGGTTGAACTGAGAACCTGTCTGAAATAACTTGGTCAAAGCTGCCTGAAGTGCAGTCAACCTTATCTGATGTAAAGTGCTCTGATATGAAGTCCTCTGAGGTTCTCTGACCTGAACTTCTCTGACCTGAACTTCTCTGAGATGAATTTCTCTGTTCTGAACTTCTCTGATCTAAACTTCTCTGAGATGATTTTCTCTGGTCTGAAATGAAGTTCTCTGATTTGAAGTTCTCTGACTTGAAGTTCTCTGACTTGAAGTTCTCTAAGATAAAGTCTTCTGATCTGGAATGAACTTCTCTGGTCTGAACCTTTGAAATAAAGTTCTCTGTTCTGTATTAAGTCGATTTTACAACTGATCAATAATACTAAGCTTAAAAGAACTTAAGGCCTATATAAGATACTCATTTGGTTCTTCTTTACATTTTTCCAAGTATTTTAAACATACATTTGAATAATGAATTAATACAGGGATGACATCATCAAAATCTAATATGTATTCCTAACAAATTCCCTCTATTTGGATGATGGCAAAACTAAAGCATTCAAATGTAAATAAGTTTGCACAAATAAGGTGCATGACACAAATCAAACCCAGTCTTCCTTTGAGAGAACTAGTGGTTGTCATTCAAATGACAGTTATAAAATTTTATTGATATTACATTACAGTGCAGTCTTTGAATGATACAAAATACAAGTAAATTACAACAAGTTTACAGATAGATTTCAAACTAAATTTACAAGTAAATAAAATTACAGGTCTAATCTATCAATCTCCCTCTTTCTGTTCCTCTTCCTCTAGAAACCTTCATCTTGGATGGAGGGATAGACCTTAAAGGTTTTGCACCCATTGGCCTCTTGGAAACTAGAGCTAGTCCATTTTTTCCTTTTGACTACCAAAGATGCAAACTCTTGTTCCTCATGAGATGTGAAGTTGTTCTCCACACACATTTTTTTCTTCTGAAGAGCCAGCTCATCCAGTTCATTATTCATCAAGGTGGGGGCTTCTTCAGGTGTGAATTTGGGGATCATAGGATAGGCATCGAACTTCTTGGCATATTTCTTCAGAGCAGCCCAGAGCTTTGGCCAAGTTGAGGACATAAAAGTTTATGAATGACTGCTGTAGGGAGTAATCTTTATCCTGGAGCAATTCCCAGAGAGAGTATTTTTCCATAAACTGCTTCTTTGCTCCTCCCCACATATGTCCCATCTCAGCAGGTAAAAAATCCTCAACGAACCATAGCTCTTTTCCCTCCCATTGAAATCTTTGCTCAGGTTCCTGCCTGGTCCTTCTCTTCTTGGCTGCAGGTTGATCTTCAAATGGTGCAGCCATCTCCTTTCGCTTCAGGTGAGAAATTCCGACTTGGATGAGAGGTAAGGTTTGTTCTCTGCTCTTTCCTTTTCCTTCTTTCTTATCTTCCCCTTCTTCCCTCTCTTCCCCCTGTCTGAACTCAGGAGCTCTGATGTGCTCTTTTCCCTTTCCTTACCCCTTTTTGCCAGCATCAACAATAGCTGCTAGCTCCTCCTCCACCCTTGTCATAAAATCAGACATGCCAAGAGGCATTCTAGAATTCGTGGGTGTTGGAGAGGGTTCCTTTTTATTGATCATAACATCCATATTCAGGTTGAGGGACTGAAGATCCAGCTTCACCTCAGTTGCTAATAATTTGGCAACTGTCTCTTCGACAAGTCATCTGATCAGCTCGGTCAGCTCAGGTGAGATAGGCATTGCAGGTGCCATCTGAGGGGCATTCTCACCTGAGTCCTCTTGGTCAGCTAACCTTCTTGCAGTTGACTTTTATGAAGGTAGGCTTCGATCAGCTGGCATTTGATCAGATGGAGTTTTGTCAAGAGTGCCTGATTTGTCCTCGTCAGGCTGATGCGAGCTAGATGCCTGATCAGGTGCACCATCAGCTCCATCATCTTTCTTCTCATATCCTTCCTTTTCTTCTCCTCCTACTTTTTCTTCTTCTCTGTCTTCTTCTTTCTCTTCCTCTTTTTTCTGCTTCTTTTTCTTCTTCTTCATTTTCTTTTTATTTTTCTTCTTTCTCTTCTCCTTCTGCAACTTCTGCTTTTCAACTTCTCCCTCTTCTTTTTTTTTCAGCCTCCTTTTCTTGTTCAACATTTTCAACATCTTCTTGTTCACCTGTAGTTCCTTTCTCAATATTTTCAACTTCTTCAACTGCAGCTTCTTTTTCTGCCTCTCTAGCCACATATTCAACTCAACCTTCTCAACTTCCTCCTTTCTCCCATCAGCCTCCTCTTCAAACATTCCACATGCCAGTGTTGAGATATTTCTTACACGCAAGTGCACGTCATCGTTTACAAGTAATAAAGTGATAAGTAGAGTATCGTTCCCACGAGGACTGAATCTCTAACTACCGATTTTTGTGTATTCCAATTTTATTTGAACAATCGAATTTGGGTTTTTTGCAATTAATAACTAAAAGAATTACTAAAAGACTAGTAGAAAACGATAGCTTGAATAAAATAAATCAAATGATGAATAAGTCTAGGATTCTGAATCCACCTCGGTTTATCCGAATTTACTCTCGATTATCCGTAATAAATAATTTTCCCAATTTATTGAAGGCGGAGATTGTTAATATATTCTACCGCCTCTCCCGAGGTCAATAGATTTATCTAAAGGCGAATAACGCACTCTATCCCTAGGTGAATTAATTCGTCAATAGGCGAAAAGCATAAAATCTCCCAAAGGCCACGTAGTTCCTATGAGTATATTCCTATCTCACAGAATAAAACGGTCCTCACCAATAGTTCCTCACCAAATCTCCTCTCCCGATTCAAAGTGAATGATTAAATCAATACAACTATTGGCCATATAATTGCAAGCATTAAACACAATTGGGAAAAGTCAACAAAAAGGTAATTAATTGGATAATCTCAAGAAATTCGTCAAAACATAGGTTTCATCAAAACCCTAGATTAGAGCTTTAGCCTGACATACTAATAATTGAAATTACAGAATAAATAAATGAAAGCATAAAAATCAAACGCAGATGAAGCTCGGATTCCTCCGTTCTTCAGCTTCCGCCCTCTGCCTTTGAAGTCTTCTGCTTCCCTCTTCTTCTGCCATCTCCAAGCTTAAGCTCCAAAAGATAAAAGATCCAAAGATCAAAAGATAATTAATTAGGGTCTTAAACCCTTATTTATAGCTTTTCACATCCTCCAAATCGCGTCCGTATGAGTAGGTCGAAAACTGGCTTCGAAACGGCCCAAATCCGCGCGGACATACAAAAACCGCCAAGTGTGCCGCGGCGCACTAAACCTGTGCCGCGGCATAGGGCCTTCAGCTGGATGCCTGGGCGTCCTTAATTTCTTCTGTGCCGCGGCTCACCTGGGCTGTGCCGCGGCACAGAGTACAGTTTACTCTGCCTTTGGCTGGGTGTCTTCCTGTGCCGCGGCCCTGCTTCCTTGTGCTGCAGCTTAGAGTCCAGATTTGCCGTTTTCGCCCGTTTTGCCTTATTTTAGCTTCCGAACTTCAATTTCCTGTCAATCATACAAAATTAAGGCATTAAAGGCTCATTTAGACAATTTCACTCTCCAAAATAATACAAAATAATGATAAATAAGCGTATAAAAATACGCCTAACAAATACCCCCAAACTTAAGCCTTTGCTTGTCCTCAAGCAAAAAAAATTAAATTCAATAAAAGAATGTCGTGAATCATCGTGCAACTCATAGTGTTCAACCTAATCAATACTATCCTATAATTCTCTCTAAATAATACGAGTGTCATAAAAGCGAGCTGCACTCAGAATAATGATTCCTCAAAGTAATCAAGTTCAGTCCTAATCACTCGTTCATGAAGAAAATCCAGCTCAAAGATTAACAAAACGTGAGTCAAATCGACCGTCAATATGAAAGGCTAAAATAAACAAGCTAGGTCGTCCCGTTCCACAGTCTAGTGGCACAATTTTCACGAGTTTCATAACAAATAAACCTCGGACAGTATCCCCTTATCTATATGTTCAAGAATTTGATTCGAGTTGACCACTAGGTTAGGATCTCGGGATGTTTCCTCGGGATAATCCTAGGGTGGAACTTCCATTCTCATGTATTAGGAAACCGTTTGACGTAAAAGACACTCATGGCGCACATGGATGCTTCTAGTTACTAAGTTCCCGTCTACAGCGGAGAAACAACTCGAATATATAATTTCCGCATGTCCGAATCAAGGTCGCCGTTTTACGTGAGAGTAAACAACGGGTCACGCGAATACCCCCGGTTACTAGGCTCCCTATCATTGGCACATGTGAAATATCTAAATCACTAGTCTAATCAGGGTCGTCGTTTTACGCGAGAGTAAACAGCGGGTCACGCGAATGCCCCCGGTTACTAGACTTCCCCTCATAGAACAACATTATCTCGACTTTTGGGAAAAACTGACCGACTCTAAACTCAATCTAAGTGCCAACACGACTAATGAAACAGTACGACTCACTATCCGGAAAGTGTAACCAAACGTATCGACGGTGATTTTAAAACAAGTATGTATCCTCTCTTATCCGCCAAGACCTCTACAATCACGAAAAAATTTCGGACCTAAATGAATACTAAGCAGAACAGAAATTACTGACTACAACTCGACTAGAACTCGACCGTTTCTTCAGAGAGAAAAACAGTGTCGTAACATCAGTATCACACAAATAGAAGCACGAAAAATTCACGAATAGAGAAAAACTAAGACAAGCAAGGCTATAAAAACGTATATAAAAAAAAATAACGCAAAGCAATGAAAAGTGCAACAAAATAAAGTACAACAATGAATGTAGCAACTGAAAGTAAACCCCCCCCAAACTTAGGACGTACATTGACCTCAATGGACAAAAAATGATATGCAATAAAAGTAAAAGGTCAAGTACTCCCCTCCAGTCCGCTCACGAGCTGGTGCCGGCATCATCCGGTGAGCTTGCACGCTTCTTGACTACATCATGCGGAGTGTGAATAAATGAGCTTGCATCATCAAAAAGGAAGTTAAGTACGAGATCTCAAGTTTAACATGATGTAAGGGTTGGGGATAATTTAATTCGATAACATATACGTTGCACGAAAATTCAAAAGATTGCTTTTCCAAAGAAAATTTTTCACTTAGGCAATTTATCAAACACCTTGAGGGCACGAGTTTACTTGAAGAATAAACATGGCTATAGCTCGATTCAACCCCCAAGAACAGAAACACAATTCAATCATCATCAATACAACACACTCAACTCATTCGTATTCCAAACTAACCATGAAAATTCGATTAAAACTACCATGTTATTCCCTAAACCATTCTAGAAATTTTGAAGGAGAATAAACATGTTCAATCCATCCAAAGCATAAACAACTTCAAATTTAAACCATAAACAAGTGGAGTTTAAAGATTGGAACATACCTTTTGGTTTTGTGAAGATTGCAAGAAGAAATCGCAAGAAAAATTGGAAGAAAGCTTCGGCCGATTCGCGCGCTGGGGAGGGAAAGAGAAGGGAAGAAGAAAACGTACCTGGTTGTTCGGCCGATTGAGAATTATAAGCTACCTGGGCCTTTCAGATTCCGCATAGTGTGCCGCGCACGGCTAAAGTGAGCCGCGGCACAGGTACAGTCCCTTTTACTGTTTTCTCGTGTTGTCGTGTGCCGCGGCACAGATTTCGTGTGCCGCGGCTCGGTGCTCAAGTGTGCCGCGGCTCATTTATGCCGTGCCGCGGCACAAGGTACGATGGGTTTAGCCTCCCCTTACGATTTATGTGTGCCGCGGCTCACAATACTTGTCTTCGCGGCTCACACTTCAGTTTCTTCCCTGGAACTTTCCTGCATAGAATTTTGAGAAGAACACGTTAAAAGCGAGAGGCAGAAGCAAATTGAAGCACAAAAATGATGAAAAATAAGAATCACGAATGCAAGAAAAATAAAGAAATGCAAAAATCTACAACTACGAACTCGGGTTGCCTCCCGAGAAGCGCTAAGTTTATAGTCTTCAGCCGGACCTATTGGAAAACATTAGTTCGCTTTTCGCAAACTCCATTTGGTTTCCGCCCCGTTCATCGAACCGTTCATATATTTGTTAAAATTATGACCATTGGTCGTTAGCGATTCGACTTTCGGTTCGGTCATCAAATGTTGTTTGCGGAAAGGTTTCGACGTGAACAACTTCCCGAAACATCCATTTTTTTCATGACTAATTGTCCGCTGGGCTTTCGGCTTACTCTCCTCCTTCACAAACGCACTCAAGACTACAACAGATTTGTCCTCATGCTCGATAAATGCTACTTGTTCTACATCCTTCTTAAGACTTGGACCATCTAACACAAAATCTGAATTTTCCCACCGACGATGTTTTCGGTGCTTTCCTCTTTCAACGGCATTTACACTTTCAATTTGTGACCTTTTATCAACACTTCCGGGACATGGAAACGATTTGAATACTTGAAAAGTAACTTGCTCGTCTTGGACCCTCAGAGTTAACTCCCCTTTTTCCACGTCTATAAGGGTTCGGCCAGTCGCTAAAAATGGTCGTCCCAAGATGATTGGAATATCTTCATCTTTCTCCATGTCGAGTACGATGAAATCGGCCGGAAAGATGAACTTATCAACTTTGACTAAAACGTCCTCAATCACTCCCCTTGGGTATTTGATGGATCGATCCGCCAATTGTAAGGAGACTGTTGTTGGCTTGGCTTCCCCAATATCCAGCTTTTTAAAAATCGACAGAGGCATGAGGTTGATACTAGCACCAAGATCGCATAGTGCCTTATTAAAAGAAAGATTCCCCATGGTGCACGGTATGTTGAAGCTTCCCGGATCTTTCAATTTTGGTGGGAGCTTCTTTTGAAGAATTGCACTGCACTCCTCTGTTAAGGCGACCGTTTCAAACTCCTCAAGTTTTCTTTTCTTCGATAATATCTCTTTCATGAACTTAATGTAACTCGGCATCTGTTCCAACGCGTCGGCGAACGGAATGTTTATGTGAAGCTTTTCAAACACGTCAAGGAACTTAGAAAATTGTTTGTCCGCCTTTCTTTGCTGTAATCTCTGCGGAAACGGGACGGGGGACATACATGTCTTCGGGTTATCCGGCAACGTTATTGAAGGTTTCAAATCTTGCGACTCCTCTGGCTTTAAATCCTTCTCTTCCTCGATTTCCTTCTTCTTTTCACACCGCTCGGGCTGATCCAGCACCTCTTTCCCGCTTATCAAGCTGATTGCGTTTAGACTCTCTCTAGGATTTGTCTCTGTTGTACTCGGCAATGCTCCCTCCGGGCGAGCTGTCAACACATTAGCAATTTGGACCAGCTGGACCTCCAAGTTCCGAATGGAAGCGGAATGATTTTGCAATGTTGCTTCAGTACAGGTCATAAATTGACTCGTATTTGCCGCCAATTTTGCAAGTGCTTCCTCGAGAGACACTTTGGGAGCGGGAGGGGGCTGCTGTTGATTCTAAGCGAACGGGGGATGGTTTGAGTTCTGTCCGTTTCTCCATGAAAAGTTGGGATGATTGCGCCACCCCGGATTATAAGTGTTGGAGTACGGGTTATTCTGCCGATTTCCATTTCCCACGAATTGAGCCTGCTCCATCTGATGTTGCTCGAACGGGTTTCCAACTTGACACTCCGCGCTCGGGTGTGATCCGTTACACCAATTGCATGTCTCAATGGTAACGGGGGCTGGTGCGTGCGAAAATGCCTGGAGCTGTTGGGTCAAAGCGGCGACTTGAGCTGACAAGGTGGAAATCGGATCATTACTTGAAACTTCCATAACTCTCTTCGGTGTCAATCTTTCCGATGGCCATTGGTATGCGTTTGCGGCAATATCTTCCAAAAGAGAGTGTGCCTCGGCCATAGACTTTCCCATCAAGGCCCCACCAGCGGCTGCATCCACGAGAGTGCGTGTAGAAGCACTCAAACCAGTATAGAACGTCTGAATCTGAAGCCAATCAGGAAGGCCGTGATGAGGGCATCTTCGTAACAATTCTTTATATCGCTCCCACGCCTCGTGGAGCAATTCCATATCGTACTGACCAAAGGTGGTTATTTCGTTTCTCAACCTCGCCGTCTTAGCAGGTGGGAAGAATTTGGCAAGGAAGGCTTGCGCTAACCCCCCCCCCCCCATGTTGTAATCGACCCCGGCGGTAAGGAATTTAACCAAAATTTCGCTTTATCCCTCAAAGAGAAAGGGAAAAGCCTCAATCGGATGGCATCGTCGGTGACACCATTAGTCTTGAACGTGTCACATATATCAAGGAAAGAAGCAATATGAGCATTCGGGTCGTCATTCGGCAGTCCGCAGAATTGGCTCGCCTGCACCATCTGAATAATAGCGGGCTTGATCTCAAAATTATTGGCTTGGATAGTGGGACGCCGAATTCCCGAAAAATTAGCATTGATCTGCGGTATGGCATAATCTCGAAGAGCTAGTTCCGGTTGAACTTGCCGCACATGGTTATCTCCTCCTTGGACTTCGATATTCTCGGCCATGTTGACCGTCGTCTGCAACTCTCTTTTCTCCTTTTTGTTCCTTCTTAGAGTGCGCTCGAGCTCGGTATCCAAAGGTAGTAGGCCTTCGTTACCGAGTTTTCTCATGCACTACACGAAAGGTCCTGAAAGGAAAAACAAATAAACGAAATTAAATACAAAAGAATAAAAATAAAACGTTCAAATTAAGACTAGAAATACTTAAATCGATATTAGAAAATTCTGTCCCCGGCAACGGCGCCAAAAACTTGTTGCGATATTTCTTACACGCAAGTGCACGTCATCGTTTACAAGTAATAAAGTGATAAGTAGAGTATCGTTCCCACGAGAACTGAATCTCTAACTACCGATTTTTGTGTATTCCAATTTTATTTGAACAATCGAATTTGGGTTTTTTGCAATTAATAACTAAAAGAATTACTAAAAGACTAGTAGAAAACGATAGCTTGAATAAAATAAATCAAATGATGAATAAGTCTAGGATTCTGAATCCACCTCGGTTTATCCGAATTTACTCTCGATTATCCGTAATAAATAATTTTCCCAATTTATTGAAGGCGGAGATTGCTAATATATTCTACCGCCTCTCCCGAGGTCAATAGATTTATCTAAAGGCGAATAACGCACTCTATCCCTAGGTGAATTAATTCGTCAATAGGCGAAAAGCATAAAATCTCCCAAAGGCCACGTAGTTCCTATGAGTATATTCCTATCTCACAGAATAAAACGGTCCTCACCAATAGTTCCTCACCAAATCTCCTCTCTCGATTCGAAGTGAATGATTAAATCAATACAACTATTGGCCAGATAATTGCAAGCATTAAACACAATTGGGAAAACTCAACAAAAAGGTAATTAATTGGATAATCTCAAGAAATTCGTCAAAACATAGGTTTCATCAAAACCCTAGATTAGGGCTTTAGCCTGACATACTAATAATTGAAATTACAGAATAAATAAATGAAAGCATAAAAATCAAACGCAGATGAAGCTCGGATTCCTCCGTTCTTCAGCTTCCGCCCTCTGCCTTTGAAGTCTTCTGCTTCCCTCTTCTTCTGCCATCTCCAAGCTTAAGCTCCAAAAGATAAAAGATCCAAAGATCAAAAGATAATTAATTAGGGTCTTAAACCCTTATTTATAGTTTTTCACATCCTCCAAATCGCGTCCGTATGAGTAGGTCGAAAACTGGCTTCGAAACGACCCAAATCCGCGCGGACAAACAAAAACCGCCAAGTGTGCCGCGGCGCACTAAACCTGTGCCGCGGCATAGGGCCTTCACTGGATGCACAGGCGTCCTTAATTTCTTCGTGCCGCGGCTCACAAGGCTGCCGCGGCACAGTACGATTTACTGCCTTTGGTGGGTGTCTTCCTGTGCCGCGGCCCCGCTTCTCAGGCCGGCTCAGAGTCCAGATTTGCCGTTTTCGCCCGTTTTGCCTCATTTTAGCTTCCGGACTTCAATTTCCTGTCAATCATACAAACTTAAGGCATTAAAGGCTCATCTAGACAATTTCACTCTCCAAAATAATACAAAATAATGATAAATAAGCGTATAAAAATACGCCTAACAAATACCCCCAAACTTAAGCCTTTGCTTGTCCTCAAGCAAAAAGAATTAAATTCAATAAAAGAATGTCGTGAATCATCGTGCAACTCATAGTGTTCAACCTAATCAATTCTATCCTATAATTCTCTCTAAATAATACGAGTGTCATAAAAGCGAGCTGCACTCAGAATAATGATTCCTCAAAGTAATCAAGTTCAGCCCTAATCACTCGTTCATGAAGAAAATCCAGCTCAAAGATTTACAAAACGTGAGTCAAATCGACCGTCAATATGAAAGGCTAAAATAAACAAGCTAGTTCGTCCCGTTCCACAGTCTAGTGGCACAATTTTCACGAGTTTCATAACAAATAAACCTCGGACAGTATCCCTTTATCTATATGTTCAAGAATTTGATTCGAGTTGACCACTAGGTTAGGATCTCGGGATGTTTCCTCGGGATAATCCTAGGGTGGAACTTCCATTCTCATGTATTAGGAAACCGTTTGACGTAAAAGACACTCATGGGGCACATGGATGCTTCTAGTTACTAAGTTCCCGTCTACATGGAGAAACAACTCGAATATATAATTTCCGCATGTCCGAATCAAGGTCGCCGCTTTACGCGAGAGTAAACAACGGTCACGCGAATACCCCGGTTACTAGGCTCCCTATCATTGGCACATGTGAAATATCTAAATCACTAGTCTAATCGGGTCGTCGTTTTACGCGAGAGTAAGCAATGGGTCACGCGAATGCCCGGTTACTAGACTTCCCCTCATAGAACAACATTATCTCGACTTTTGGGAAAAAACCGACTCTAAACTCAATCTAAGTGCCAACACGACTAATGAAACAAGATTGACTCACTATCCGGAAAGTGTAACCAAACGTATCGACGGTGATTTTAAAACAAGTATGTATCCTCTCTTATCCGCCAAGACCTCTACAATCACGAAAAATTTGGACCTAAATGAATACTAAGCAATGTAAATTACTGACTACAACTCGACTAGAACTCGACCGTTTCTTCAGAGAGAAAAACAGTGTCGTAACATCAGTATCACACAAATAGAAGCACGAAAAATTCACGAATAGAGAAAAACTAAGACAAGCAAGGCTATAAAAACGTATATAAAAAAAAAATAACGCAAAGCAATGAAAAGTGCAACAAAATAAAGTACAGCAATGAATGTAGCAACTGAAAGTAAATCCCCCCCCCCCCCCCCAAACTTAGGACGTACATTGACCTCAATGGACAAAAAATGATATGCAATAAAAGTAAAAGGTCAAGTACTCCTCCAAATTCCGCACGAGCTGGTGCCGGCATCATCCGGTGAGCTTGCACGCTTCTTGACTACATCATGCGGAGTGTGAATAAATGAGCTTGCATCATCAAAAAGGAAGTTAAGTACGAGCTCTCAAGTTTAACATGATGTAAGGGTTGGGGATAATGTAATTCGATAACATATACGTTGCACGAAAATTCAAAAGATTGCTTTTCCAAAGAAAATTTTTCACTTAGGCAATTTATCAAACACCTTGAGGGCACGAGTTTACTTGAAGAATAAACATGGCTATAGCTCGATTCAACCCCCAAGAACAGAAACACAATTCAATCATCATCAATACAACACACTCAACTCATTCGTATTCCAAACTAACCATGAAAATTCGATTAAAACTACCATGTTATTCCCTAAACCATTCTAGAAATTTTGAAGGAGAATAAACATGTTCAATCCATCCAAAGCATAAACAACTTCAAATTTAAACCATAAACAAGTGGAGTTTAAAGATTGGAACATACCTTTTGGTTTTGTGAAGATTGCAAGAAGAAATCGCAAGAAAAATTGGAAGAAAGCTTCGGCCGATTCGCGCGCTGGGGAGGGAAAGAGAAGGGAAGAAGAAAACGTACCTGGGTGTTCGGCCGATTGAGAATTATAAGCTACCTGGGCCTTTCAGATTCCGCATAGTGTGCCGCGGCACAGCTAAAGTGAGCCGCGGCACAGGGTACAGTCCCTTTTACCTGTTTTCTCGTGTTGTCGTGTGCCGCGGCACAGATTTCGTGTGCCGCGGCTCAGTGCTCAAGTGTGCCGCGGCTCATTTATGCCGTGCCGCGGCACAAGGTACAGTGGGTTTAGCCTCCCCTTACGATTTATGTGTGCCGCGGCTCACAATACTTGTGCTGCGGCTCACACTTCAGTTTCTTCCCTGGAACTTTCCTGCACAGAATTTTGAGAAGAACACGTTAAAAGCGAGAGGCAGAAGCAAATTGAAGCACAAAAATGATGAAAAATAAGAATCACGAATGCAAGAAAAATAAAGAAACACAAAAATCTACAACTACGAACTCGGGTTGCCTCCCGAGAAGCGCTAAGTTTATAGTCTTCAGCCGGACCTATTGGAAAACATTAGTTCGCTTTTCGCAAACTCCATTTGGTTTCCGCCCCGTTCATCGAACCGTTCATATATTTGTTAAAATTATGACCATTGGTCGTTAGCGATTCGACTTTCGGTTCGGTCATCAAATGTTGTTTGCGGAAAGGTTTCGACGTGAACAACTTCCCGAAACACCCATTTTTTTCATGACTAATTGTCCGCTGGGCTTTCGGCTTACTCTCCTCCTTCACAAACGCACTCAAGACTGCAGCAGATTTGTCCTCATGCTCGATAAATGCTACTTGTTCTACATCCTTCTTAAGACTTGGACCATCTAACACAAAATCTGAATTTTCCCACCGACGATGTTTTCGGTGCTTTCCTCTTTCAACGGCATTTACACTTTCAATTTGTGACCTTTTATCAACACTTCCGGGACATGGAAACGATTTGAATACTTGAAAAGTAACTTGCTCGTCTTGGACCCTCAGAGTTAACTCCCCTTTTTCCACGTCTATAAAGGTTCGGCCAGTCGCTAAAAATGGTCGTCCCAAGATGATTGGAATATCTTCATCTTTCTCCATATCGAGTACGATGAAATCGGCCGGAAAGATGAACTTATCAACTTTGACTAAAACGTCCTCAATCACTCCCCTTGGGTATTTGATGGATCGATCCGCCAATTGTAAGGAGACTGTTGTTGGCTTGGCTTCCCCAATATCCAGCTTTTTGAAAATCGACAGAGGCATGAGGTTGATACTAGCACCAAGATCGCATAGTGCCTTATTAAAAGAAAGATTCCCCATGGTGCACGGTATGTTGAAGCTTCCCGGATCTTTCAATTTTGGTGGGAGCTTCTTTTGAAGAATTGCACTGCACTCCTCTGTTAAGGCGACCGTTTCAAACTCCTCAAGTTTTCTTTTCTTCGATAATATCTCTTTCATGAACTTAACGTAACTCGGCATCTGTTCCAACGCGTCGGCGAACGGAATGTTTATGTGAAGCTTTTTAAACACGTCAAGGAACTTAGAAAATTGTTTGTCCGCCTTTCTTTGCTGTAATCTCTGCGGAAACGGGACGGGGGACATACATGTCTTCGGGTTATCCGGCAATGTTATTGAAGGTTTCAAATCTTGCGACTCCTCTGGCTTTAAATCCTTCTCTTCCTCGATTTCCTTCTTCTTTTCACACCGCTCGGGCTGATCCAGCACCTCTTTCCCGCTTCTCAAGCTGATTGCGTTTAGACTCTCTCTAGGATTTGTCTCTATTGTACTCGGCAATGCTCCCTCCAGGCGAGCTGTCAACACATTAGCAATTTGGACCAGCTGGACCTCCAAGTTCCGAATGGAAGCGGAATGATTTTGCAATGTTGCTTCAGTACGGGTCATAAATTGACTCGTATTTGCCGTCAATTTTGCAAGTGCTTCCTCGAGAGACACTTTGGGAGCGGGAGGGGGCTGCTGTTGATTCTAAGCGAACGGGGGATGGTTTGAGTTCTGTCCGTTTCTCCATGAAAAGTTGGGATGATTGCGCCACCCCGGATTATAAGTGTTGGAGTACCGGTTATTCTGCCGATTTCCATTTCCCACGAATTGAGCCTGCTCCATCTGATGTTGCTCGAACGGGTTTCCAACTTGACACTCCGCGCTCGGGTGTGATCCGTTACACCAATTGCATGTCTCAATGGTAACGGGGGCTGGTGCGTGCGAAAATGCCTGGAGCTGTTGGGTCAAAGCGGCGACTTGAGCTGACAAGGTGGAAATCGGATCATTACTTGAAACTTCCATAACTCTCTTCGGTGTCAATCTTTCCGATGGCCATTGGTATGCGTTTGCGGCCATATCTTCCAAAAGCGAGTGTGCCTCGGCCATAGACTTTCCCATCAAGGCCCCACCAGCGGCTGCATCCACGAGAGTGCGTGTAGAAGCACTCAAACCAGTATAGAACGTCTGAATCTGAAGCCAATCAGGAAGGCCGTGATGAGGGCATCTTCGTAACAATTCTTTATATCGCTCCCACGCCTCGTGGAGCGATTCCATATCGTACTGACCAAAGGTGGTTATTTCGTTTCTCAACCTCGCCGTCTTAGCAGGTGGGAAGAATTTGGCAAGGAAGGCTTGCGCTAACCCCCCCATGTTGTAATCGACCCCGGCGGTAAGGAATTTAACCAAAATTTCGCTTTATCCCTCAAAGAGAAAGGGAAAAGCCTCAATCGGATGGCATCGTCGGTGACACCATTAGTCTTGAAAGTGTCACATATCTCAAGGAAAGAAGCAATATGAGCATTCGGGTCGTCATTCGGCAGTCCGCAGAATTGGCTCGCCTGCACCATCTGAATAATAGCGAGCTTGATCTCAAAATTATTGGCTTGGATAGTGGGACGCCGAATTCCCGAAAAATTAGCATTGATCTGCGGCATGGCATAATCTCGAAGATCTAGTTCCGGTTGAACTTGCCGCACATGGTTATCTCCTCCTTGGACTTCGATATTCTCGGCCATGTTGACCGTCGTCTGCAACTCTCTTTTCTCCTTTTTGTTCCTTCTTAGAGTGCGCTCGAGCTCGGTATCCAAAGGTAGTAGGCCTTCGTTACCGAGTTTTCTCATGCACTACACGAAAGGTCCTGAAAGGAAAAACAAATAAACGAAATTAAATACAAAAGAATAAAAATAAAACGTTCAAATTAAGACTAGAAATACTTAAATCGATATTAGAAAATTCTGTCCCCGGCAACGGTGCCAAAAACTTGTTGCGATATTTCTTACACGCAAGTGCACGTCATCGTTTACAAGTAATAAAGTGATAAGTAGAGTATCATTCCCACGAGAACTGAATCTCTAACTACCGATTTTTGTGTATTCCAATTTTATTTGAACAATCGAATTTGGGTTTTTTGCAATTAATAACTAAAAGAATTACTAAAAGACTAGTAGAAAACGATAGCTTGAATAAAATAAATCAAATGATGAATAAGTCTAGGATTCTGAATCCACCTCGGTTTATCCGAATTTACTCTTGATTATCCGTAATAAATAATTTTCCCAATTTATTGAAGGCGGAGATTGCTAATATATTCTACCGCCTCTCCCGAGGTCAATAGATTTATCTAAAGTCGAATAACGCACTCTATCCCTAGGTGAATTAATTCGTCAATAGGCGAAAAGCATAAAATCTCCCAAATGCCACGTAGTTCCTATGAGTATATTCCTATCTCACAGAATAAAACGGTCCTCACCAATAGTTCCTCACCAAATCTCCTCTCCCGATTCGAAGTGAATGATTAAATCAATACAACTATTGGCCAGATAATTGCAAGCATTAAACACAATTGGGAAAACTCAACAAAAAGGTAATTAATTGGATAATCTCAAGAAATTCGTCAAAACATAGGTTTCATCAAAACCCTAGATTAGGGCTTTAGCCTGACATACTAATAATTGAAATTACAGAATAAATAAATGAAAGCATAAAAATCAAACGCAGATGAAGCTCGGATTCCTCCGTTCTTCAGCTTCCGCCCTCTGCCTTTGAAGTCTTCTGCTTCCCTCTTCTTCTGCCGTCTCCAAGCTTAAGCTCCAAAAGATAAAAGATCCAAAGATCAAAAGATAATTAATTAGGGTCTTAAACCCTTATTTATAGCTTTTCACATCCTCCAAATCGCGTCCGTATGAGTAGGTCGAAAACTGGCTTCGAAACGGCCCAAATCCGTGCGGACATACAAAAACCGCCAAGTGTGCCGCGACGCACTAAACCTGTGCCGCGGCACAGGGCCTTCAGCTGGATGCCTGGGCGTCCTTAATTTCTTCTGTGCCGCGGCTCACCTGGGCTGTGCCGCGGCACGCAGTAGCTTTACTCGCCTTTGGCCGGGTGTCTTCTGTGCCGCGGCCCTGCTTCCTTGTGCCGCGGCTCGAGTCCAGATTGCCGCTCGCCGCTTTGCCTCGTTTTAGCTTCCGGACTTCACTTTCCTGTCAATCATACAAAATTAAGGCATTAAAGGCTCATTTAGACAATTTCACTCTCCAAAATAATACAAAATAATGATAAATAAGCGTATAAAATTACGCCTAACAGCCAGCCCCTCCTTCATTATTTGGAGGATGAATTGGTCCATGTTCTGTTTGAAGTGGAGCATGAACCAATCCTCATCAAGTAGAACCTGCACGTTAGTTTCGTGACAGAATAACATGATAAGTTGTTCTACAGCTATAGGATGTTCCTAGGAGGTCTTATCAACGAGAGTTTTAAGTTGGGAAAAGGTGTACATCCTAAACTCTCTCCATTCTTCGTACATGTTGATGAAGTAATATTTGAACACTTCTTTTCTTACCAACTTCAGCTGTGCTACTGAGAGTTATTGGGGGTTGTTGGTCTTCAGGTTTAATGAATAATTAGCAGCAGGAATCTCAATTATCTCCTCTGCTTCTTTTTCCTCTGTAATGCTTGGAGGAGAGAGAGGAGGGGAATGTTGTCTGTCATCAGCTAAGGTTGGTCAGTCTGATCTTCAGCCAGGGCAGGATGCATCTGAGCAGACGGGTCTTCGATTGGTGTAGGTAGGCTGTCATGCTGCATCTCTTCTTCTTCTTTATTAGAGGAGTAGTTCACCAGGCCTCTCTGCCTCTTCTCTGGTGAAGCTTGAATGTGAACCTTCTATGGTTCAAGTGACTTCCTCTTCAGTAGCTTGGACAGGGGAGTGTTTTCCTCATCTGAGTCATCTGCAGAGGGCTTCTCTACTACAGGTGACTTTGGAGCGATCTCAGCTTCAGTTCCCTCAGAATTGTCTGATTCGGTATCCGAGGGGCCTCTATACTCTGGTGGTCCAGAGGTCATCTCATTTATAATTCTTGCAGCTTGTTCTCTATTATCTCCGATGGTCTTCATGGTCCATATGACCAAGTCGCTTGCTGAGGTGAAAGGGTTCTGCCTCTCTCTTGGCATTTCCCAGATGCTCCACAATCCAACTGATCTGGGTTCCGAAAGCAAGCTTTTGTCTGAACTTTTTCTCGTTTTCTTCCCAGCTTACTTTGTTAACTTCCTGAACCAACTGCCTGTAGATGTAATCAAGCCAGTTAATTCACTTTGGCTGAATAAGGGCTCCCATCACAACGTATTTGGCTGGAAATAATTGGTCATAACTTCCAGCCGTGCCCATGACAATCTTGTTGTTGATGTCAAGAACATACTTGTACTCCTTCAGGTCATTTTTCTTCGCTGTGATTTTGAACTTTGAAGACTCCTTTGGCGACTTGATTTCGAACCATGTCTCAGTCGAGCTTTGCTTGAGGGCCTCAACTGCGATGCCTCTATTTTCCAGGTGAAAGGCATCTGCGATTATCTGAGGAGTTATATCGACTTCCTCGCCAAGAATCATGCTCGAAAGGCAGTGCTCCGTCACATGGGCCTCCTTGTAAAATCAAATAACAGCTTCTTTGTACAGCTGCTTGGGAGAAATGTCGAGAAAACGGTAGATTCCATTTTTCTTCATCATTCGAATTACATACTCCATTTTGCCTATCGGATTCGTCGCCAGCAATCCTTCAAAATCGACCACGATGCTGAAAATGATCTGGTCCTTCACGAGCTTTAGGTTAACTCCTTCGAAATAGGCTTCCATTTCTGCAAATAAAGTTTTTCGCCGAGTCTAGTGAATATTCAAAGAGTTTTTCTACTTCTGAAAAATTAGGGTTCTAAAATCTTGAAGACGGTAAATGTTGTGATATGATTTTTGCCGCCTTAAATAGCGAGTTGAAAAGATGCTTTGAATTTTTAGTAATAAAATAATCAACCGGCGGTACTATTTTTGATGGTTTAAGGAGTGATGGTTGAATTTGATTGGACGTCGTGTAGGTAGTGTGAACGTGTGTTTTGTCCACGTGTATAAAGAAAGTAATATAATAATTGATTCGGTCTAGAAAGTTAGCTGATTGACTGTTAGACTTCTTGTCTATTCTTCATCAGGTAGCTTGTGTCTCCTGTGGTCAGCTAACTTTTCCTTGTCTGATCTGCATCAGTTAGCTTTCTGCATCAAGTAGAATCTGTGCACAACAGCTACCTGCAGCTAGGTATTCTAACTCTGTGGTTGAGATTGAGTTAGATACCTGCTTCTTGCTAAACTAGGATATTAATATGGTTCCTAGGAATTGGCACGTTCCACTAGTGCTTTTCTTATTAATCTTACATCTTGCAAAGTCTGCATCCGAGAATCCTGATAGATCAAAGTTGTCATCTTTAGGATACCATAGTCCAACATTGATTGTAGACTTAAGGTATCTGATAATCCTCTTAGCTGCTTCCTGGTGAGACTGCTTTGGCTTGGATTGAAATCTTGCACATACTCCTATAGCATAAGATACATCTGGTCTGCTTGGAGTGAGGTATAATAATGATCCAAGAAGTCCTCTGTAGTGGGTTGAATCCACTGATATGCCTCCTTCATCTGCATCTAGGTGTAGGCTTGTGCTCATTGGTATTCTTGCTGGTTTGGCTGAATCCATTCCAAATCTCTTGATTAAGTCTCTTGTGTATTTAGCTTGATTGATGAAAATTCCATTATCTATCTACTTGACTTGCAAACCAAGAAAGAAGTTTAGCTTGCCCATCATACTCATCTCAAATTCTCCTTGCATGAGATTTGAGAATTTCTCACATAACTCTGGATTGGTTGAGCCAAATATGATGTCATCCACATATATTTGTACTAATAATATGTGGTCTTGATGCTCTACTTTGAATAGTGTCTTGTCAACCTTGCCTTTGCTGAAACCATTCTTCTCAAGAAACACAGATAGTGTCTCATACCATGCTCTTGGTGCCTGCTTGAGTCCATATAGAGCTTTTAGAAGCTTGTAGACTTTGTCTCATTTGAAAAATCCAGGGGTTGCTCCACATAGACTTCTTTTTCTAGAATTCCATTGATAAAGGCACTTTTCACGTCCATTTGGTAGACTTCAAAATCTTTGAATGCTGCATATGCAAGGAATAGTCTGATGGCTTCCAATCTTGCAACAGGTGCATACGTTTCATTAAAATCTATTCCTTCACATTGTGCATATCTTTTAGCAACTATTCTGGCTTTATTCCTAACAACAGTTCCATCTTCATCACACTTGTTCTTGTACACCCATTTGGTGCCTATAACCTTCTTATGATATGGTCTGTCTGTTAGTTCCCAAACATTGTTTCTCTCCATTTGGTTCAGCTCTTCTTGCATTGCATTAATCCATGAGTAGTCCTCCAGTGTTGTCTTGGGTTCCATTTGACACATGAAACATGAGAATATTGCCATTCCTACAGGTACTGTGGACTATCTGGTTCTGACTCCATCAGTTAGGTTTCCAATGATGTGTTGAATGGGATGTTCTCTAAGCCATTTGGGAATATATTCTTCTTCAGGGTTTGTTCCCCCTGTAGAGTTGCTTTGGTGAACTTCTTCTCTCTCTGCATCAGCTTGGTTCTGACCTCCTTGGTCTGCAACTGGATCAGCTACGGTCTTGTCATCTATAGGTGGGGATCCTATCTAATCTGCAGATGGGTCTTTATCAGCTACAGATGGTTCTTCATCAGCTGCATCTGGATCAAGTAGGTTTTGGGGTCCTATCTGGTCTGTAGTTGGGTCTTCAGGCTGATCTGCAGGTGATTCCATCATTCCTGTGTCATGAATGATAACTTCTTCTAGTGGCGGATTTGAGATTATTCTCAATTGATTCCACCTATTTCCTGTACTCAACAGTAGACTCATCAAACACAACATGAGGTGTTTCTTCCACAACTAATGTTCTTTTGTTAAATACTCTGTATGCCTTTCTTATTTGTGAGTATCCCATAAAGAGACCATCACCAGTTTTGGCATCAAAGGCATTCAGTTGGGTTTTACCATTGTTGTGGATGAAACACTTACAACCAAATATATGAAAATATGCAACAGTTGGTGTTCTGCCAATCCAAACTTCATAAGGAGGTTTGCCATGTCTCCCTACAATCATACTCTTATTCTGAGTGTGGCATGCTGTGTTGACAGCTTCACCCCAGAACCTCTTTGGCAGGTCAGCTTCAGCAATCATGGACCTGGCAGCTTCCTTCAAGGTTCTGTTCCTTCTTTCAGCAACACCATTCTGCTATGGAGTTCTAGCTGCAGAGACTTCATGCTGGATCCTATTCTGATCACTATACTCAGTGATTGCTTTGTTGAGAAATTCTCCACCTCTATCTGATCTGATCTTGATGATTGAGAGGGATTTCTCATTCTGGATCTTCCTTAGCAGCTCAAGTAACTTTGTCAGTGTTAACTCTTTTTATAGAGAAAAACAACCCATGTATATCTTGAGTAGTTATCAACCACTACTAGAGCATGCTTCATTCCACTCAAAGTCCTTGGCTCGATGGGGCCAAAGAGATCTATATGAAGTAGATCTAGAATTCTGGTGGTGAGAGTGGTATGCTGAACTGGTTTGAATGATGCTCTGGTTTGCTTCCCTTTCTGACATGCATCACAGAGAGCTTCCTTCTTGAATACTTCTTCTGGAAGTCCTCTTACCAGCTTTTGAGAGCTAATATTTTTGATGGCTTTGAAGTTCAGGTGACATAGTCTTCCGTGCCACAGCCATCCATTTTCAGTAATTGTCTTAGATAGAAAACAGGTGTTGGGAGTGCCTGTATTCCAATATATCATGTAGACATCTCTCCTTCTGAATCCTTGTAGCTTCACTTCTCTAGATAGGATATCAATCACCATACATTTCCAAATGTTGAAGACTACTAAGTTCTTTTCATCACATAATTGACTTATGCTCAAAAGGTTGTATTTGAGCCCTTTGACATAATGGACTTTGGATATTGTTAGATTTTCTCTGTGCAGCTCTCCAAATCCTTTTGTCTGTACTCTAGAGCTATCTCCAAAAGTTACATCTGGGCCTATTTCTTTGATATAATTTGATAGCACTTTCTTATTCCCAGTCATGTGCCTTGAGCATCCAGAATCTACAAACCATTCTACTCCTCCCATGTTTGAGTTTGAGGAGATGTGGTAGTAGTCCTTCCACCTTTTCTACAATCAAACAAGCAGAGATTTAGGTACCCAAGTCTGTATGTCCTCGGGGGTAAGTAGGTTTCCTGGAGAATTAATTTCTCCTTAGATTATGAAAGTTATGTTGATTGCCCCTAAAAGGTGTGTTTGATCTAAGCATATATCCCTGGGTAGGATTGTATACTGGACATGCCTCGTAAAATCTGTAGTGTGGTCCATTACTAAATCTTGGCTGAGACCATTTAGTATATCGTTGGGGTCTCCACACCTGTTCATTTTGAAAACTTGGATAACCTTGAGGTTTCCATTTGCCTCTCCCATTTTGAAATCTGTTTTTAGGGAGCCTTTGATAATAATTGGCATTATATCTTGGCTGCTGCTTTTGCCTTGGCCATTGCCTAGTCTCTGGTCTAGGTGGCTGCCTTGTGCACCTTGGCTACTGCCTAAACCTTTGATTTGGCTGCTGCCTATTTTGAAATACGGGTTTATAAGTAGGCTCAACAGTTGGGACAAGTGTTTCTCCCTTGATGAAAGTAGTTTTAAAACTAGAGGGAGTGTTGGGGTCATATCCAAGGCCTGATCTAGAATAAAGTGGCCTTTTGTTCATACATAGTTCATCCAGGGTTATAGATACCTTTAGAGATGTTATCTCTTTAGCCTATGTACTATTTAACTGTTTTACCTTGGCTAGCTCAGCTTTGACATGAGCAAGTGCAACCGACTTTTCACTATTTAAAACAGTCATCTTATGTATCTCAGCTGAGTTTTTCGAAGAATTTTCAGATCATTTTTCAAGCTTAGCTATAACATTCTTAAATTTTGCTGACTCTTGACTGAGCTTGTCAAAATCATTTTTCAGCTGTGCTTTCTCATTTTTCAGCTATGCATTTTCGGCTGTCACAGTCCGGTGAGCTGATTTTAAGGTTTCAAAATCTTTTAGAAATTGATTAACATATTTATGAAGATCCATGTCTTCAGATACGTCAGAACTAAAACCTTCAGTATTTTGAGGTTTAGAAGTTACCTCTTCATCAGCTATGTTGCTCATCAGACAGCTGTATTCATCATCATCATCAGAGAAGAATCCACTGCTTGATTCTACTCTTTCTTCGCTTTGATCCTCAATGATAAGGGCTTTTCTCTTGTCCTCCTTTCTGCTCACAATCTTCTCGTCTTCATCCTTCTTAAGATCAGGACAGTCAAATTGGATATGTCCTGTCTTATGACAGTTGTAGCATTCAACCTTCCAGTTTCCAGCCTTTTGATTCCTCCTTGGGTTGTCTTTGTAGTTCTTCTTATACTTGGAGTAGTTTTTCCTGAAGTTGTTGAATCTTTGCATTATGAATGCCATCTCTTCCTCAAAATCTATATGATTTGGAGGTTTGACTTCAGATAGAATTTTGGCAGGGGACTCTGCTGCAAATGCTATTCCCTTCTCTGCTGGCTCAGTTGATGATGAACATGGAAGCTCGAACTCGTAAGCCTTTAGATCAGAGAATAGATCTTTGATCTTTATCTTGTTGAGATCCTTGGATTCTCTCATGGCCATAGCCTTCATGCTCCATTCGGGGTTGAGAGATCTTAGAACTTTAAGGGCCATCTCCCTGTTGCCATATGTCTTCCTGAGGGAGTTGATCTCATTAATGATCTCAGTGCATCTTATGTCCACTTGGTCAATTGATTTACCATTCTTCATTTTGAAGTTGTCAAACTTTTGAGTAGCAATTGACAACTTATTTTACTTTATCAGCTCGGTTCTCTCACACATTACAGCTAATGTGTCCCAAATTTCTTTGGCATTTTTAAAATTCTTCATCTTGACCATGGTTGATTTGTCAAGAGTCTGGTACAGCACATCTCTGGCCCAGTTGTCAAGATTGTCCAGCTTCTTTTGTTCAGGGGTAAGCTCCGTCCTCTTCTTAGGAATCTTCTCTGGCTTCCCAGCTGCAATTTCTTCAGGAGAGTTGTCCTTCTCAAAGATGAAAGGACCATATTCTATGATGCACCATATGTCGTCCTGAATGGATGATAAGTGTGCCTGCATTCTTATCTTCCAAAGGTCATATTCATCAACAGAAAATACAGGTAACTGTTACGTATTCTTGTGAACGCAAGTGCACGTTGTCGTAAGCAAGTAATAAAGTGATGAGAAAAATATCGTTCCCTCGAGGACCGATATACTAATTACCAATGTATTCGTATTCTCAATTTTATTTGAACGACCGAATTTTGTGGTTGAAGAATTATTAAAAATTAAATAGTGCGATAAACTAAAAACAAATAACAGAATCAATAATCCGATGAAAAGAGATCAAATAAGAGAAGAATCTTGGATTTAGAATTCACCTCGATTAATCCGAATAAATCTTGATTAATATAATTTATGTAATTTCCCAATTTATTGCAAGCGAAGATTCTAAGATAATCTAACGCCTCTCCCGAGGCCAGTAGAATTTTCCAAGGTGATTAATTCACTCTATTCCTAGGTGAGTTAATTCAACAATAGCCAAAAAGTTCTAAAATCTTCAAACGAGCTTCGCAATTCTTATGAGTATATTCCTATCTCACAAGACAAAACGGTTTTCTCCCAATTTTCACGACTAACTCTTCTCTCCCGATTCAAGTTACGTAGTTATAAAAATTCAATTATAGGCCACACAATTGAAAGTATTAAGAACAATTGGGGAAAACTCAATAGAAAAGGGAAATATATTAATAACGTAAAATCAAGAATTAATTCATCAAAATTTCAGTTTCATCACAATCCTAGAATAAAAGGGTCTATCCCAACATACTAGAAAATAATACACAAAGATTTGTATAAAACATAGGAAAGAAATTCAAACAAAATTGATGAACTTCTTCTTCCGTTTTCTGGCCTTGCTCTCTGCTGCTGGTATTTTTCTCCTCTCCTTCGATGATGTATTTTCTGAACTTCACTGCCTTTTTATAACCTTCCTTCTGCCTCCAAAAACTCATCCAAGAATTAGGTCGAAACGGCCTTCAGAACAGCCAAAATCGCAGGCTGAAATCATGGATCCCGCGCCGCGGGCCGCGGTCCGGCTTAAGTGTGCCGCGGCCCGGCTTAAGTGTGCTGCAACCCTAGTCCGTGTGCTGCCCAGGCCTGGGCGATTTTTCATTATGGGCCGCGGATTGAAATGAGTGTGCCGCGGCCCCCGTTACAGTTTGTACCGTCATGCTTGAAGGTGTGCCTGTGCCGCGGCTCCTGCTCGATGCGACGCGGCCCTTGACCAAAAATTGTCGTTTAAGGCCCGTTTTTCTTCGTTTAAGCTTTTGGATTCTAATTTCCTTCAAAACATATAAACATAATGCATTAAGAGCTCATTTATGCAGATTTAAACCCAAAATGGAGATAAAATAATGATAATTAAGTGCACAAAAATACATGTAACAAATACCCCCAAACTTAAGCCTTTGCTTGTCCTCAAGCAAAAATCAATTTCAAATAAGACGACAAGTATCGTGGACGATCATGCAAATCCATAGTGCTAAACTAGTTAATACTAGTGAGTCACAGTACGAACAATGATTCCACAAGGTAAACATTTTTAGTGCTAATCAATAACTCATGAAGAAAATCAAGGCTCAAAGATTAACAAACGTGAATCGAGCTCACCGCCAATATGAATGTTGAGAGTATAACAAGTTATACTCTTAAAGAATAATATGGATATCGTACCAGTGAGTCACAGTACGGACAATGATTCCACAAGGTAAACATTTTTAGTGCTAATCAATAACTCATGAAGAAAATCAAGGCTCAAAGATTAACAAACGTGAATTGAGCCGACCGCCAATATGAATGTTGAGAGTATAACAAGTTAACTCGCCCAGTCCCACAGCCTCTTGGAAGAAACACAAGAACTTCATAATATTCTCTGGACAACACTCCCATATATTTATAATGATTCGAGTTAACCACTAGGTTTCAACTCTCGGGATGTTTCATCGGAAGAACTCTAGGGTGGATTTCCATTCTCATGTATTGGGTAACCGTTTGACGTAAAAGACACTCATGGGGCTCATGAATGCTTCTAGTTACTAAGTCTCCCTCTAAAGTGGAGAAAAAAACTCGAATAGCTACTCATGCACGTCCGATTTAAGGTTGCTGTTTTACGCGAGAGTAAACAACGGGTCACGTGAATACCGCCGGTTACTTGGCTTCCTATCATCGGAGATGCGATTTTTCTAAACCATTAATCTACTTATGAACATGTCTATTCAGGGTTGTCGTTTTACGCGAGAGTAAACAGCGGGTCACGTGAATACCCCCGGTTACTAGACTTCCCATCATAAAACATGCAAGGTTGCTCAAATTTTGGGAATAAAAATTGTCCGACACAATGCCTAACCTTAGGTACTTAATTGAATGCCAACAAGACTAATGTTACTGGACGACTAGCTAAGTGAATAGCGCCACCAAACATATAGATGATGGCTTGTGTAATGCGGACACTACAAACACGTATGTCTCATTTCTTATATGCCAAGATTACCACAATGACGCAAAAAAACTCAGGCCGAAATGAATACTCGAGTGAAACAAATATCGCATAATGCGAACTCGACTAATACTCATCTGTTTCTTCATATAGAAATCAGTATCATATAATTGGTCTTACACAAGGCTACACAAAATACTCACGAATGCAACAGTGTCCAGAATATTATAGAAGACAAGAAAGGCTAAAATCAATAACAACTAAAAATAAATAACGACTAAAAGTAACCCCCCAAACTTAAGAAGTACAGTGACCTCAATGGACAACAAATATGAATAAGCAGTAAAAGCAGGTCAAGTACTCCCCTGAAGAAACTTAGGCACTTGCATCAGCCTCGTCCAGCGAAGTGGGTGGTGTAGGTGGCCTGACTGGAGGAATGAAAGGTCCGTCCGGGTGGAGGATATGGCCCGTCCACACAGCTAAGTAGTCCCGGTGGTAAGCGTCCCTCGCATCTAAGCGCCTTTCCGCACGCCGATTGGCCCGGCGGACCTGCTCGTACATCTCCTCTCGAACGGCAGCGATCATGCTACCTCTCTCTGCTCGCATCTCCTCCCTCAAGCCGTCAAACATCGCCTGAAGAAGGTGATTTCTCACTGGCGGTGGAGTGGACTCAGTCTGATTTTCAGCATCTTCCGTCGGCTCATGAGTCAGAGTGGCTCTGAGGAATGCTCATGTGGCTTGTCTAGAAGAAATCCCCATCCCCGCGGATGTGCCCGCGCGCCACCCCACTAGTCGAAGTGAGAGATAATACGATGATCGATCGGACCCTCGGGTGCTATAGTCGGCTCGTCATCCGACCAAGTCATGCCAGACTGGCGGCATAATGCATAAATGAGAGAGGGATGTTTTAGCCCCGTCCTGGCCCCTCCTTAGATGCATTGGAGAATAGACCGGGCCAGTCGTGGGGCCACATCAAATCGAAGTCCGACCGTGATGGCATATAGCAGTCGGGCACGAGGAAGCAGGACCGAGCTGATCTGCGAAGTAGGGTCGACTCGCGAGCAGAGAAAATATAGCCAAGCTCGCCCGAGCCGACTAAGATGGGAGCTCTTGAAGAAGAAAGATGTGGACCCAGGGACGCGCGTTTCCCAAACGGAATCCGGCTGAGCAAGTGCCTCTAGCAATGCCTCCCTCGTGAGGCTACCCATAGTCCGCGTGAACACCGATTCGTCTACCTCGGGTAGCTCGTATAACCTCCGAATCGCGGCTGCCGAGAAGTCCACTGTCTGGCCACAGACAACAACCTCAGTATGTAAATTCGGCCTCCCCAACATCTGACCACCCCGGATATGAAGTAATAAAGCACTGGCGTAGAATTCTTGTACGATAGAGATTACGGCAGGCTGGGGTTGTGTGGCGAATCTAGTCCATCCCATTTCAGTGATCATAGTTAATAGCTCGACGTCTTGGGGGGCGGGAGTGAAACCCCACTCAGGAATTATGGGCCGAGGGCATGGTTCTAAAAAATGCTAGGCGCTAGGCGTTCGGATTGCTAACGCCTAGCGCCCAGAGGATTACTCGGGGATTAATCGGGGATTAGTCGGACTAAGCGGATTTATTTTTTTATTATTCTTTTAATCACTTTTATATATGAAAAATTATATATATGTAGAATAATTAAAAATAATTAAAATTTAACCATTTAAATAGATATATAATCAATTATATATTAAATTTGAAATATTGATATAGATATAAAGGAGTCCATAATATCCATAATATCTCAGTTTAAGAAGTTATAGTATTATTAGAACAAAACAAAAAAAACAAAAAAATATAACCGCCTAGGCATCCGCCCAGTCGCCCACGTAGCTAGGAAATTTAAAACATTGATATAGGTATAAAGTAGTCCATAGTATCCATAGTATCCATAGTATCTTAGCTTTCCTTCGAAGGCCCCGCCCAACCAGTCAAGACGATCGATTAATTACCCAAACGCCAGTACAAGCGCCTAGGCCATAATCGGAACGGAAGAGGACCTTCTAGGGATTAATCGAAGGATTAATCGGTCTAGGCAGGGATTTTTAGAACACTGGCCGAGGGTGAATTTTCTCATTAAAGATGCGATGGATCTCCGGGTCGAAGATTTGTTGGGAATGCTCATCCCTCCAGTTTTGCGAGGTTTCTCCTCTCGGGGGAGATGAACGAGTCGTGGTACGAGTGGAGCTCAACTTTCTCTTCTGGGCCATAGCGAATTCCTGGAACGTAAATGCAGGATATTAGACGACTTTAAATAACAAGATACCAATCAAAATATATAACGTGTGGGAAATGAATATAGCGTCAAAATTTCTCACTTCCGTATAAGGGATATGATGCGAAAATTTTACTCAAACTAAGCATTAAGGTAGGGGGCATATTATTCAGATAATCATACTATTGCAAACAGATTGGAGATGTTTAGATCAAATACGTTTCATTGGGGCATTTTATCAAACACTTGGCGTGCGTAAACTTAAATGAAGAACAAAAAGAATCATTAGTGAATTCAATTCCCAACAAACAAACAATATCGCAGAGATTCATGATAATCAACGAGACACAATCAACATTAATCGATATTCACCATATATTCCGATCAAAATCTTGATAGAACGTAGAAAAGCAAAATAACTTCATCAATGAATGAAATAAATATTACCGCACTTCTCAATCCTTGTTGCAAATAAACTTAATGATTAAGGGTTACTTTGTGTTGGATTGAAGAAAATGAGAAGAAGAAGAAATTTGGAGATGGTGACATGCGCCGCGCGGAAGAGGAAAAGATTTTTGAAGTTCTACACTATTTCTCGGCCGATTTAAACCCTGCCTGCTTTTAAAACTATCGGCGAGGGCCGCGACACGTAGCAAGTGAGCCGCGGCCATAGTACAGCAGGCTTTTAAAGTTTTGGTGTTCTGCAGCGTGCCGCGGCTCGTTGTACGGGTGCCGCGGCTTCCAGGGTAAGTGTGCCGCGGCTCAGAGCTTGCGTGCCGCGGCACAGAGTACAGTTTGTTGGGCGTATTTCTGGGGCTTTGGCGTGCCGCGACTCTTGGGGCGAGTGTGCCGCGGCCTGCCTTCATCGTGCCGTGGCACAGAGTACAGCAAGTTAGCCGATTTTTGAGACTTGTGTGTGCCGCGGCCCGCTCTTAGTGTGCCGCGCCCCTAAGTTTAAATTTTGCCCTGGACAATTCCTGCACATATTTTTCAAGTGAAAACACATAGAACATGAGAGAGAAGCATAGCAAAGCAAAAATCCGAAAAAAAATAGACTCCTAAAATGAAGGAAAATAGCGAAAACAAAAATCTATACTAATACTCGGGTTGCCTCCCGAGAAGCGCTAAGTTTATAGTCTTCAGCCGGACTTTGCTAGTATTCACTCTGCGGCGGATAGGACGACTGTCGACTTCTGCACGTCCATGGATTACCCGTGTAAACCTTCAATCGCTGCCCATTTACTTTAAATTTTCGATCCTCTTTTTGTACTTCCACTGCTCCGTGTGGAAATACTTGAACTACAGTGAACGGTTCCGACCATCGTGAATGTAATTTCCCACGAAATAGCCACAAGCGAGAATTGAATAATAAAACCTTTTGACCCGGAACGAACTCTCGATGTATAATGTGCTTATCATGCCACTCCTTGGTTCGTTCCTTATAAACTTTAGCATTCTCGTAGGCATCATCACGTATCTCCTCCAACTCATTCAACTGCAAACAACGCTTTTCACCGGCCGATTTAAGATCAAAATTATGTTTCTTGATCGCCCAATATGCACGATGCTCCATCTCTACTGGCAACTGACAACCTTTCCCAAAAACCAACCTATACGGTGACATGCCAATGGGTGTCTTGTACGCTGTACAGTATGCCCAAAGTGCATCGTCGAGTTTGAAGGACCAATCCTTTCGAGACGAGTTGACTGTTTTTTCTAAGATCCACTTTAGCTCTCGATTGGATATTTCAACTTGACCACTCGTGTGGGGATGGTAGGCTGTAGCAACACGATGAGTGACTCTGTATTTATTTAATACCGCATCAAGGAACTTGTTGTCAAAGTGTGAGCCACCATCACTGATAATTGCACGTGGAGTCCCAAAATGCGTGAAAATATATTTTTTTATGAATTTGATCACGACATTGGACCCATTTGTTGGTAGTGCCACCGCTTCGACCCACTTCGAGACGTAGTCCACTGCTACTAGAATATAAAGGTTCTTATTTGATGGAAGGAATGGACCCATAAAGTCGATCCCCCATATGTCGAACAATTCAACCAGAAGTATAGTGTTCAACGGCATTTCATGTCGTTTTAAGATGTTTCCCGTCCGTTGACACCGGTCACACATGGACACAAAGGAATGAGCATCCTTGAATAACGATGGCCAGTAGAATCCCGACTGCAAAACTTTTGCCGCCGTCCTATTGCCACCAAAATGCCTGCCGTAAGGTGATGCATGGCAATGACTCAACACGTTGTGAATTTCCTCGTTCGGAATACACCTACGAATGATTCGGTCAGGACATCTTTTTAAAAGAAAATGGTCGTCCCATAAGTAGTACTTTGAATCTGAAATCAGCTTCTTCTTTTGATGACGCGAGAAGTCATTCGGAATTATATTGCTTGCAAGATAGTTCACTAGATCAGCGTACCAAGGTGCTTGTTGCGCATCCAGCTTGTAGAGCTGTTCGTCGGGAAAATTTTCCACAATCGTTGGATGACTCTCCGCCTTTTCGAGGGGATTTTCTACGCGCTAAAGGTGATCTACAATGACATTCTCGGTCTTTTTCTTGTCTTGAATCTGCAAATTGAATTCTTGTAGTAGAAGCACCGACCTAATCAACCTTGGTTTAGCATCCTTCTTCTCCAAAAGGTATTTGATTGCCGAATGGTCAGTCCACACAACCACTTTTGTTCCCAACAAATAAGCACCGAATTTATCAAAAGCGAAAATCACGACCAATAATTCTTTTTCTGTCGTGGCATAATTCCTTTGGGCATCGTCAAGGGTTCAGCTTGCATAATACACGACATGAAACATTTTTCCCCATCGCTGCCCCAAAACAGCCCCAATGGCAAAATCGCTATCGCACATTAATTCAAAAGGAAGGCTCCAGTCTGGAGTGACTATGACAGGAGCGGTGCTTAGAGCCTTCTTCAAGAGGTCGAAGCTTTCTTTACAAGACTCATCAAAAGCAAACGGGACATCTTTCATGAGCAAATTACACAAAGGCTTTGTGATCTTCGAAAAATCTTTAATAAAATGGCTGTAAGAACCGGCGTGTCCCAAAAAACTCCTCACCCCCTTTACAGAAGTAGGCAGAGGCATCTTCTCAATCGTTTCAATTTTAGCACGGTCGACTTCAATCCCATGGGCAGAAATGCGATGGCCTAGTATAATGCCCTCCTGGACCATAAAATGGCACTTCTCCCAATTTAATACCAGATTTGTCTCTTCGCATCTTTTCAAGACTTTCTGCAAATTCTGCAAGCATAAATCAAACGAATCACCGAAAATAGAGAAATCATCCATAAAAATTTCAATACAATATTCTACCATGTCAGAAAAATAGCCATCATACACCTTTGAAAAGTGGCCGGCGCATTACATAAACCAAAAGACATGCTCCTATAAGCAAAAATGCCATAAGGACATGTAAACGTCGTATTTTCTTGGTCTTCTGTGGCTATATAAATCTGATTATACCCAGAATAACCATCAAGAAAATAGTAAAAATCGTGTCCGTCTAATCTATCCAACATTTGATCAATAAACGGTAAAGGAAAGTGGTCTTTTCTAGTAGCTTTATTTAATTTTCTATAATCTATGTACATACGCCACCCCGTAACAATTCTAGTGGGAATTAATTCATTATTATCATTTCGAATAACCGTTATCCCACCCTTCTTTGACACAACTTGAACTGGACTTACCAACTTGCTAACAGAAATAGGAAAGATCATACCTGCATCGAGGAGTTTTAAAACCTCAACTTTTGCCACCTATTTCATATTCGGATTTAAACGACGTTGATGCTCCACAGAGGGTTTGTAGTCTTCCTCCATCAAAATCCTATGCATACAAATGGACGGGCTGATTCCTTTGATATCCACAATAGACCATCCAAGGGCAGATTTATACTCGCTCAATACTTGCAACAATTTCTCCTCTTGATCACCCGCCAAAGTGGCAGAAAGAATGACAGGCAAGGAATCGTCGGGCCCCAAAAATGCATATTTCAAATGATTCGGTAGCTGCTTAAGCTCTAGCTTTGGGGGCTTCTCAATTGATGGGACGGTTCGAGTTGGTGAACTTCCAAGCTCCTCACATGGTCTGCAAGTAAAAAATGGTGGTGACGCATCCATGTGTCATAAATAGGCTACATGCTCTGAATTCAACTCGGTAGAGGATCCGACTAAAACGGACTCCAGTGGATCTGATGGATAGCTCTCCCGAAAAGCTCTTCTTACACAGGAGTCAATGATGTCAATTTGAAAACAAATCTCGACATCACTAGGATGTTGCATCGATCGAAATATATTGAAAGTAACTTGCTCCTCTTGAACTCGTAAAGTGAGTTTCCCTTTTTCCACGTCAATTAGAGTTCGGCCGGTTGTTAAAAATGGTCTTCCCAAGATAATTGGGATGTCGTGGTCCTCCTCCATATCAAGCATGATAAAATCAGTAGAAAAAATGAATTTATCGACTTTTACCAGGACGTCTTCTATTACCCCCCTCGGGTACTTGATGGATCTATCAGCTAGTTGTAGAGAGACCGTAGTCGGCTTGGCCTCCCCAATACCTAGCTTTTTGAAAATGGAAAAGGGCATAAGATTAATGCTGGCTCCGAGATCACATAAATCTCTATCAAAGGACGAGTTCCCAATAGTGCATGGTATAGTGAAACTTCCCGAATCTCTCATTTTAGGCGGGAGCTTTTTCTACAAAATTGCGCTGCACTCTTCAGTCAATGCGACTGTTTCATATTCCTTGAGCTTTCTTTTGTTAGATAAGATGTCCTTCATGAATTTTACATAGCTCGGCATTTATTCTAAGGCGTCGGCAAAAGGAATATTGATATGCAATTTCTTGAAGACGTCAAGAAACTTGGAGAATTGCTTGTCCAAATTTTGCTTTTGCAGACGTTGTGGGAATGGGATTGGTGGTGTAGGATGAGTGGTCAAGACTGCTTTTGACTTGGGCTCTTCGTCTTTTATTTTCTCAATGGGGCTGCTCTTTTCCTTGCTACTCTTAGGCTGCTCGTGTAGCTCCTTTCCACTTCGTAGTTCGATAGCTTGCACATTTTCCTTGGGATTCATCTTGGTAGCGCTTGGTAATACACCTTGAGGTCGAAAAGATGATAAATTTGCGATCTGCCCCATTTGGACTTCCAAATTCCGAATAGAAGCAGAATGCTTTTATAGAGTAGTTTTCGTGCGAGTCATGAATTGGCTCGTATTAGCCGCCATTTGAGCAAGAGCATCTTCCAAAGAGACCTTCGGTGGTTGAGGGGGCTGCTGTGGTGGCTGAGTGAATTGATCTTGTGGAGGTTTATTCAAAGCTTGCTCGTTTCTCCATGAAAGATTGGGATGATTTCGCCACCCTTGGTTGTAAGTGTTGGAATACGAGTTGTTCTGACGATTTCCATTTCCCACAAATTGAGCTTGTTCCATCTGAGATCGCTCAAAAGGATTTCTGACTTGGCATTCAGCACTAGAATGAGACTCGTTGCACCAATTACATGTTTCCATGGTGTTGGTAGAAGGGGTATATGAAAAAACTTGCAATTGTTGAGTTAAAGCTGCAACTTGAGCTGATAGTGTAGAGATTGGGTCGTTGTCGGAAATTCTCATAACTCGCTTTGGGTTCACACATTCAGAAGGCCACTGATAAGCATTTGCAGCCATAGCTTCCAATAAAGAATGAGCTTCAGTCATCGTCTTGCCTATTAAAGCACCTCCAGCGGCTGCATCAACAGAGTGCATGTAGAAGCACTCAGTCCGTTATAGAAGGTCTGAATTTGCAGCCAATCCGGTAGACCATGATGTGGGCATCTCCTTAGAAAATCCTTGTATCTCCCCCATGCCTCGTGCAGCGATTCCATCTCAAATTGCCCGAGTCGTGATAGAGCCTGGCAGAAGTGAATTCAACCAAAACTTGGCCTTGTCCCTTAGAGAAAATGGGAAAAGCCGCAGACGAATGGCGTCATCAGTAACTCCATTATTTTTTAATGTGTCACAAACCTCGAGAAACGAAGAAATGTGAGCATTGGGGTCGTCATTCGCCAGTCCGCAAAATTGGCTCGCTTGCACCATTTGGATGATGGCCGGCTTAATCTCAAAATTATTCGCTTGAATGGTTGGACGCTGAATCCCCGAAAAATTCGCATTGATTTGTGAAAGTGCATAATCACGGAGTGCCAATGCCGGTTGAGCTTGCTGAATAGGATTATCGATCCCTTGAGTTCCGGTGTTGTCAGCCATGGTATCCGTAGTTGACAACTCACATCTTTCCTTCCTGTTTTTCCGCAAAGTGCGTTCGAGTTCGGTATCCAAAGGGAATAGACCTTCGTTACCAAATTTTCTCATGCACAAAACGAACTCCTGAAAGGAAAACAAAGAAAAACAAATTTACACAAAAATAAAATAATGTTCAAATTAAGATTAAAAATACTGAAATTGATATTAGTAAAAACAATCAGTCCCCGGCAACGGCGCCAAAAACTTGTTACATATTTTTGTGAACGCAAGTGCACGTTGTCGTAAGCAAGTAATAAAGTGATGAGAAAAATATCGTTTCCTCGAGGACTGATGTACTAATTACCAATTTATTCGTATTCTGAATTTTATTTGAACGACCGAATTTTGTGGTTGAAGAATTATTAAAAACTAAATAGTGCGATAAACTAAAAACAAATAACAGAATCAATAATCCAATGAAAAGAGATCAAATAAGAGAATAATTTAGGATTGAGAATTCGCCTCGATTAATCCGAATTAATCTTGATTAATATAATTTATGTAATTTCTCAATTTATTGCAAGCGAAGATTCTAAGATAATCTAACGCCTCTCCCGAGGCCAGTAGAATTTTCCAAGGTGAATAATTCACTATATTCCTAGGTGAGTTAATTCAACAATAGCCAAAAAGTTCTAAAATCTTCAAACGAGCTTCGCAATTCTTATGAGTATATTCTTATCTCACAAGAGAAAACGGTTTTCTCCCAATTTTCACGACTAAATCTCCTCTCCCGATTCAAGTTATGTAGTTATAACAATTCAATCATAGGCCACACAATTGAAAGTATTAAGAACAATTTGGGAAAACTCAATAGAAGAGGGAAATATATTAATAACGTAAAATCAAGAATTAATTCATCAAAATCTCGGTTTCATCACAATCCTAGAATAAAAGGGTCTAGCCCGACATACTAGAAAATAATACACAAAGATTTGAATAAAACATAGGAAAGAAATTCAAACACAATTGACGAACTTCTTCTTCCATTTTCTGGACTTGCTCTCTGCTGCTGGTATTCTTATCCTCTCCTTCGATGATGTATTTTCTGACATTCACTGCCTTTTTATAACCTTCCTTCCGCCTCCAAAAACGCATCCAAGAATTAGGTTGAAACGGCCTTCGGAACAGCCAAAATCGCGGGCTGAAATCATGGATCCCGCGCCGCGGGCCGCGGCCCAGATTAAGTGTGCCGCGGCCCTAGTCCGTGTGCTGCCCTGACCTGGGCGATTTTTCATTATGGGCCGCGGCTCAGATTGAGTGTGGCGCGGACCCCGGTATAGTTTGTACCGCCATGCTTGGAGGTGTGCTTGTGCCGCATCTCTGGCTCGATGCGGCGCGGCCCTTGACCAAAAATTGTCGTTTAAGGCCCGTTTTTCATCGTTTAAGCTTCCAGAGTCTAATTTCCTTCAAAACATATAAACCTAATGCATTAAGAGCTCATTTATGCAGATTTAAACCCAAAATGGAGATAAAATAATGATAATTAAGCGCACAAAAATACATGTAACAGCAACCTAAAGTGCATGTGTTGCATGTGTTCCATTCTGAATGATATATATATATATATATATATCCTATGATATATGGATCTGGTTTTGTCAAACTTGAACCAACCTCTCTTATACCACTTGTAGGTCACAAGTCATCAGGAATAAGTCTGGAGAGGGGGTGAATAGACTTATTGAAACTCTTTTACGAAGTCAGGTGAGTTTCGCAGCTGATAGGTACAGATGACTTAAAGTCGTCTGCAGACAATTATGCGGAAGACACTCAGCTGATAGGTACAAATGACTTAAAGTCGTCTGCAGACAAGTATGCGGAAGACAACTGATGACGATAAAATATAACTAAATGCTCTCTGCATATAACTAATCAATGGAATGGTTTAATATGTATGCAGTAGGTAGATATGATGTTAATGCAGTAAAAACACATAGGCACTTATAGTGGTCTCAGAGGTGGGGTAATCCTCTACTAATCCACTTCTCTCCAAACCAGTTGGAGATAAATTCACTATAACTGTCAACCAGTGATAAATGTTACAATTAATTTTTCCTAGTTACAACAGCTTCCAACCAGTGGAAACCCATGGCCGTTGCAACTCCTTTGACTGCCTCTCCTGATTGAAAACCCGTGGATGCCTCAACAACTTCTCGAGTTGTCTATCACCTTCCAATCAAGAACCCGTGGATGCCTTATCAGTCACAAAACTTATGAAAACCTTGTTCATAGAAGTACCCCGAACTCAAACTATAAAGACGAGTTTTTGTCTTCTCCAACTAAAGAGCTTCTTCAAATATGACTGCTTAAGCTTTGCTCTTTCACGAAGCTATAGAATGCTTTTGATTGCTTGAATGCTTTGATCGCTGGTAAGTTTTGTTCGCATTTATGTTCACTTTGTACTTTGCTCAGTTCATATCTTCGAATATTTATAGTTCGATCCTTTGAGCTTCCTTCATAGATGTTGCACTACTGTAACAAATCCGTCCATTGGAGAGTGGACTTCTTTGTTTATCTTATCAATCCATTGCAAGGCTGGATTCTCTTTTCAATTCTGACCGTCTGAAAGACTTTCTTGTTTGAGCACCGATATTCTCGATTAGAATAAGTATAAAGTCTCCAGTGCGTGGATCTTGATAAATATTTAATTCCTTACTTTTTGGGAATCTTTCAAGTTGTCTCCTACGTCCGCATATGACTTTCATGATTGTTGACTTTTCAATGCTTGCTGACGTGGACTGATTATCTTGGCTAAACTGAGAACCTGTCTGAAATAACTTGGTCAAAGCTGCCTGAAGTGCAGTCAACCTTATCTGATGTAAAGTGCTCTGTTGTGAAGTCATCTGAGGTTCTCTGACCTAAACTTCTCTGACCTGAACTTCTCTGAGATGAAGTTCTCTGTTCTAAACTTCTCTGATCTAAACTTCTCTGAGATGATCTTCTCTGATCTGAAATGATGTTCTCTGATGTGAAGTTCTCTGACTTGAAGTTCTCTTAGATAAAGTCTTCTGATCTGGAATGAACTTCTCTGGTATGAACCTTTGAAATAAAGTTCTCTGTACTAAGTCGATTTTACAACTGATCAATAATACTAAGCTTAAAAAAACTTAAGGCCTATAGAAGATACTCATTTGGTTCTTTTTTATATTTTGCCAAGTATTTTAAATATACATTTGAATAATGAATTAATACAGGGATGACATCATCAAAATCATATAGGTATTCCTAACAGGTACTTTCAGTGTTGGATATTCCACAAGCTCGTTCGAATTGGATTCATATTCGTGTTCGTGACGAATAAGAAATTATTAGGACTACGGGGGTATGATTTCTCTAATTTTATCTTTATCAATATTTATATTCGTATATACGATGCTTGATTGATCCTCTTAGAGGTTTGGACTTATTCTGTTTGATCCGTTTATATTTTCGTTGTTCGCTTTGTTTTTATCTCCAAATCCCAACAGTGGTATCTGAGCGAGGTATATGCGATCGTATATACGATATTCGCATTTGGAATTCTTGATTGTTTTAATCATAATGCTTAATTGCTCATCTAGAAATTTATTTTTCATGATTTTATGTTATAATAAATCTATTTTTCTTTTCAAAATTGATTTATATATGTAGTTTAAAAATAAAAAAAATATTATTTTTGTATTCGAGATGAAAAGATGAGCCGTAAAAGTGGATGGACCCAGCGGCTCAGAGCTGCTGGGACACTAACGGTAACAACTAGTAGTGAGCTGTAACACCCCCAAATCTCATTGGGTCATTACAGTGCTGTGGACCCCACACCCGGAGATCCACCAGGCGAACACGACTGAAATACATTAAATTAACCAACAAGGGAAAATCACAGTCCCTACCATGATATCCGACACAATATTTCGATGAGGAATTTCAACGACAATGATGGGCCTACATGGCCAAAAATGAAAATACAACAACACCCATGAGCCTTGCTCGGGAAATACATGATGACAACAACTGATAAAACTGGAGAACATCCCAATTGACTGACCAACATGAACAACTCGGACTAGTATCGCTCGAATGCCTCGTCGCCATCGTCATGCCCCTGTGTCTCAACTCTCTCCTCGCAAGCACCTAAAACATGAAAACATGTTCCGCCCCCACGGGGTCAGTCATCCAGATAATGAACATCAAATACATGTATAACATGATATGCATATAAAGGCAGAATGAAACGGTACAATGATAATAATAATATGAAATGTTTACAAACTAAGGTAAGAACCGAGCATTCATGAAACACTATGCCCACGGCATACTATTAATACCTGTTCAACATGTTAGAACATAAATGCCCAACGGCGAATCATAATTATAGAACACCACAATGAATTACACGAACATAAAACAAGCCAGAACTGAATTAAATATGAATCACAATGCCCGAAGGCTCCAACGAAAATACCAAGACATCAAAAGGGCCTGAAAGTCACTCAGCTGAAGCTGTCAATCAACACAGTCACCTGAAACCAAAATAGCCCGAAGCTGTATCAAGGAGGGCCGAAGCCACGGCACGAAGCCGTATCACAATGAGACCATCCAATGGTCGTGACCTACTGAGCTGTAGGTGTTGGGAAACCAACCGCAAAGGTTCAAGCCCCAAACTTACCCATAATGAGATAATAAATATGATCGTAACCTACTGAGCTATAGGTGTTGGGAAACCAACCGCGGAAGTTCAAGCCCCAAGCTTACCCATAATAAGATCACCAGTGATCGTGACCTGCTGAAGTGCAGGTGCTGGGAAACCAACCGCGAAGGTTCCAGCCCCAGACTTACCCATAATGAGATCATAACCATGACCATGACCCACTGATCTGTAGGAGTTGGGAAACCAACCGCGAAGGTTCAAGCCCCAAGCTTACCCAACGAGCATTAGCCGAGACTAGCCTCCAAAACACAATTAACCACAAACGGCAACGATTCAAAGATTACCGAATTCACAAGAATGGTAGTGTGCTACCTTGAGTCGGCCAACACGACAACAGTAACTCACGGATGGGAACCGTCCTCCACAGTCCCAATTCAATACCTCGATTGCCTTAGAATGGCAACGGATAACAATGATGCAGCGGATGATTCAACACTTCGATTGCCTTAGAATGGCCAACCATTAACAATGATACAATGAATGATTGAACACTTCGATTACCTTAGAACGGCCAATCGATAACAATGATACAATGAATGACAGAACACTTCGATTGCCTTAGAACGGCCAATCGATAATAATGATACAATGAATGATTGAACACTTCGATTGCCTTAGAACGGCCAATCGATAACAATGATACGAAGAATGCCTCGGCACCTTTAATCAGTTATCGACGACAAGGATGAGAAATGAATTACGCCCATGCCTTCAATCGGCCAATACAATATCAATGACAAAATAAAAACATCAGTAACAATGATTACAATGATGTCTTAGATCGACATCAATATCAACAACAATAATCGATACATCGATACCGCGAACCGTCTATCGACAATAATATTAACAACGAGTATCCCAATGCCTTGAACCGGCTATTAATGAACAATAATAGACATTTGGCATAATTGCCGAAAAGTATTGTATCGTACGATCCCTTAATGTCAATGAACTCATGAAGAGACTAAGTCTCGGAATGATACAACACATTCATACACATATATTATAACATTAATGTTGGGATAACAAAACCCTGTATCGATGCTGTTGGGATAAAACAATCCCTGTATCGATTGTGTTGTCAGAATGTTTTGACAATATGCCAAATCCTGCATACCGCTAATAGCTGTATCGAAAAGCTGATCAAGTATCAACCTGTATCGAAGACTTCTCGCAGTCCCAACCATATAGTAAATCTATCATACAGCAAAGAGTCCTGCAAAGCTAAGTATGGAAGCTGTCTCGAAATGTCAATACGACAATCTTTCCATACAGCCCTCAAACAGGACAAGAAGGAATCTTCAGTATTCGCTAGAAGTCAAGTCCCGTTTGATAAAGAAGTATTTAAATACTAAAGGATAAAGTATTTAAATACTGTAAGTCATCAGAAGATCTTCAAATCCCGCAATATCCGGATCTCAGTCTATTCAAGTCAAATATCAAGTTGTCGCAGAATCTTGCTCAACGAATATATTTCAGAGGCTATATATATCTCCAGAGTGTGAAGATCATCTACAGATACATACATACACACGACTTACAAACCAACAAGTGCTTACACGAATATTCAGAGCAAAACATATCTCCCAAAGCTTTCTGCTATTCTGATAGAAGAGATATACAGTGCTCAAACCGTGAACAACACATCATCAGCTAAAAGCTCATAAAGTCAAAGTTGTTGTTCAAATATTGTTCTAACCCTTGAACAAACCCATCAGCCCTGTGTGGACTGAGAAACCTTGCTATTCTCGAACTGTGTGTGACGGACTTGCATTGAAGAAGACGAAGCTTCAGAACTGTGTGTGAAGAAGCCAGTCATGTGTTAGCTCAAACCAATATGTGTGAACGGTTGAAAGCTAAGATCTTTATATCAATCTGTGTGAGTGATATATTGATTAGGTTTGGTTATAATTACGTAGTTGTGTACGCAGTAATTATAATAAAGTTTTTACTCCTGTGTGGAGGACCAGTGGACGTAGAGGGGTTTACCTCAAACCACTTTAAATATTGTGTTATTTACCTTCTGCCTTTATTGTTTTATTTATTGTGATTATTTAAGTATACACTGCACACCGAGTTGCTGTATCCTCAGCAACTTACTGTATTAAAGACTTCCGCTACGCACTCAGATTTAAAAATCGTACAGCTTGTTGTTTAAAACACTTTCCAAGCTGTATCCTGTATACTTAGTGGCCAACAAGTGGTATCGGAGAGGTTGATTCTAAAAAAAATCAGTCGTATTTTTAACTAAATCAGATCCAAAATCACTTAATGAGTTTGATGATTCGAGAATTAGGATGGAGGCTCATCTTGCAGCAATGCACGAAGAGATGATTTTTGTTATACAGGATGGCCCCATCAAAATTATAAAGGCAAATCCGGCCCCTATGATTGAAGGCCAAGCTCATGCTGAGATGCTTGAGAAAGAGCGCGCCAACCTCGACAATGTTGCGAAGAATGCGCTGTTTGTCACCCTCGACAAAGGCACATTCTCTAAGGTAAAGAGCTGTAAATCAGCCAAGGATATCTGGGATAAACTCAAGTTAATTTGTGAGGGAACTGAGCTCTCAAAAGAAAACAAAATTTCAAAATTAACTCAGCAATTTGAATCTTTTGAAATGAAACCAACTGAAACACTTGAGGAACTTGACCTCAGATTCACTGGAATTGTTGGTGAACTTGAAGATTCGGGCAAAATTTATACTCAAAGGGAGAAAAACCTAAAGATTTTTGGATCTCTCCCTGCCCGATGGGACATTAAGACCACAGCTATGCGTGTGTCGTGTAATCTTAGTGAAATATCTACTTTTGATCTCTTTTCTGACCTCAAAGCATTTGAGTACGATATAAACAGGAGAGAGAAAGCTGAAGAATCTCCTGCTAGGACTACAGCCTTAGCCGCTGTATCCAACCGTCGACACAGCATGCCTAGCCCATCAAAGCCAAATTACAAGAATGCTGACAGCGACGACGATATCCTGTCGCAAGATGAAATGGTGCTCCTCATGCACAAGTTCAAAAAGTTCATCAAGCAGTCTGGACAGACTCCCTACAAGCCCAAGCCTGTTCACAAGGTAAGTACTGAAACTTCCTCTGATGACGCTAACCTGTGCTATAATTGCAGGAAACTAGGACATTATGCAAACAAATGTCCTCTTCCCAAAGTTCACAGGTTGCCGGAAGCCGAGCAACAAAAGAGGGATGAACGAAGACGTGCTTGGAAAAACAAGCTCAAGGCACTGATAGGAGAATCAGAAGCCTCCCCCACACCATCCAAATCCGAAGAATGTCTTCAGGTAGTCACTAAAAGTGACTCATCTGACGATGAATTCGAAGATAAGGCATATATGTGCTTTATGGCAAAGGACATTCCGGAAGAAGAAGATAGTGATGATCAGGTAAGCTCAAACTCAATTATTCCAGTAAACGCATCGCATACTTTCGAAAACATGATGAATGAATTTAAGAATATTCAAAAAGCCCACGAGAATTTGAAAAATGAAAACATTCAGCTTCAACTTTCCAACATAGAGCTGAAAGAAGAAAACGACTTGCTGAAGATAAACTATGAAAATATGTCAATTGATTGTGAAAACATCAAGGTCGAGCATGAAAAACTCGTTGAGAGCAATCATCAACTTGCTCATGAACTAAGTGAGACTAAGTCTCAAAATGGAAGCAAGACAAATGATTTTGTTCTACTTCAAGCTAAATTCAATACTCTCGAGAAACGAGAAAGAGAACTTGAGACCATTTTGAAATCTTTCGAGAAATCATCTAAAAGAATGGAAGAAATTCTAAGCACTGGGCAACATGCTCATGATAAAAGTGGCTTAGGATACAGCTCATTTTCTAACAAAGGGAAAACTAGTACTGTGTTTGTCAGAAGTGTGGAACACATTCCTGTATCGGAAGAAACTCCAAGTCCTATGAAGGAACCTGCTGCACCGCGAAAAGCAAAGGCTGCCATTCCGCCCCCGCAATCCTATTCGAGATAGCGGAATCATAAGCCATTCCAACCTATAAGGCGCATGTAATAGCATGCTCCCCGAGGGTATCAACAGCGCCAACAACCGTTCAGAAAGAAGGCTGTATCCAAATACCAAAGGCCCACACGGCAGTACTTTCAGTACAACACGCCTAGGTACTGGATACATGAGCCTCATTATCCATCAAGAAAGCAGGTGTCCGCACAGCATCGACAACAGCTTTGGGAATCTAACTGAAAACCCAGAAGGCAAGCTGTAAGGCCAAAGAAAATGGCTCCACCTCCAAGACGGCATAAGTACTGGATTAATAATAATAACCCTGATTTTTACATGCATAATGATTATCACGGATACAGTAACTACGTACATGCCCCACGTAGATACCGCAAAACTGTACCAAATGTAACCTACAGTGAGCCAATTGCTGTCAGGAAAATTTGGGTACCAAAAGGCACTAACATTCACGGACCCAACAATCAAAGGGGACCTAAATCTACCTAATTTCTTTGCTACAGGACATTTTGGAGAAGGACATATGGTACTTCGATAGTGGATGCTCCCGGCACATGACAGGAGATAGAATCAAGCTATCAGATTTCATAGAAGGTCGCGGTCTAAAAGTGCGCTTCGGTGATAAATCTAAAGGAAGAACAAGAGGAAAAGGAAACCTTCTTGTCGGAAAATTCAAAGTCACCGATGTAGCTCATGTTGAAGGCTTACAGTACAATCTACTTAGTATTATCCAGTTCTGTGACAAACAGTTCTGGGTGAAACTCTATATAGATCAATGTAGAGTCAAGAACATCCTAACCAAAAAAGTTGTGCTCACAGGAAGTTGATCAGGTAATATGTATATTGTTGACTGGATGCCTACGAGCTCCACAATTCCTTGTTTTGTTGCCAAAGGCACTGCAGATCTAAGCTGGTTATGGCACAAGAGGATGTCACACGTTAACATCAAGAGGATCAACAAGCTCTCAAGACAGGGGACTGGTTAGAGGATTGCCGAATGTATCATTCCAAAAAGACAGTGTCTGTGGACCATGTCAAAAAGGCAAGCAAATCAAGTCTACCCTGAAGAGTAAATCCTACCTTTCAACCCACAGAGTGTTGGAAATGCTACACATGGATCTCTATGGTCCTATAGACCCGGTAAGTTTGGGAGGTAAGAAATACTGTCTCGTTATTATTGATGATTATTCCACATATGCTTGGACAATTTTCCTAAGCAAGAAGAAGGAAACAACATCAAAGCTGCCCGATCTCCTGAGAAAGCTTCAAAATAAAAAAGGATCGAGTATCGTGTCCATTCATTCCGACAGAGGTATAGAATTTACTAATCGCTTTATAGAGCAATACTGTTCGGAAAATGGGATACAACACGAGTACTCAGCTGCCCGTACACCTCAACAAAATGGTGTTGCCGAGCGAAAGAACAGGATGCTGAAGGAAGCAACAAGGACAATGATTGTCGCAAGCAAATTGCCACATCGTTTCTGCGGCGAAGCAACCAATACAGCATGCTACCTCAAAACTGCTGTATCGTCGACAAGCATCACAACAAAACAGCATACGAGGTATGGAAAAACAAAACTCCGTTAGTTTCGTATTTTCACATTTTTGGATGCAGGTGCTATGTGTTGAACAATGGGAAGTATCAACTTAGAACCTTCGATGAGAAGTCGGATGAAGGAATATTTGTAGGATATTCCTCCGTCAGCAAAGCTTACAGGATCTTTAATAAAAGGAAGCTGACGATCGAGGAATCAGTTCATGTAGTGTTCGACGAACCTCACCATGACCCTACAGGAGTAGAAGCTGTTACTGAGAACATCCAGCAACTTTAATTTTAGATCCACCAACTCCCATAAAACCTGTTGTTGACCTAAAAATCAACCCCGCAGCTGTAAGAATCGACGTAGATGAAGCCGATGTTGTACAAGCTGAATCCGAAACTATAGCAACTCAAGATACAGTACGGGACCCCAAATTAGAACCCGACCGAAGATGGTTGAGAGATCACCTGCAAGAGCTGATCATTGGAAACATTAATGCTGGTGTTACTACCCGTAGGAGAATACAGAGTACACAAGGAAATGTACTGTGTGCACAAGAAGAACCAGATACTGAGATATCACCATTCCCTGAATGGAAATCTTAATCCGAGCTTAGAAGACTCAATATGTGCACTATTGCTGTATTCTTAGCCCATTCCGAACCTGTTTCTACCATAGAAGCTCTCAATAATTCTCATTAGATAACGTTTATGGAAGAAGAGCTTAACGGTTTTGAAATAAACAATGTATGGTATCTTATACCCAGACTTATGCATCAATCAGTAATTGGAACCAAATGGGTATTTAGAAACAAGAGGAATCGAAATGGACTCATAATAAGGAATAAATCAAGGCTAGTCGCCCAAGGCTATAGACAGGAAGAAGGCATAGACTACGATGAGACGTTTACCCCTGTAGCCAGACTAGAAGCTATAAGGATATTTTTAGCCTTTGCCGCCCATAAGAGCTTCATTGTATACCAAATGGACGTCAAAGTGCATTCCTAAATGGAGACCTTGCCGAAGAAGTTTATGTTGAACAACTACCAGGGTTTGCCAACACAGACGGTGTAGACCTAGTATACAGGCTGAGGAAAGCATTGTATGGACTTAAGCAAGCCCCTAGAGCATGGTATGAGACCCTGTCCCAAAATCTAACCGATAATGGATTTGAGAAAGGAGATGTGGACAAGACCTTGTTCAAAATACAGGAAGGTGATGACCTTCTAATGGTTCAAATCTATGTAGATGACATTATATTTGGTTCAACTAACCTTTCTTTATGTCAAATGTTCTCTCATCTCATGCAAAGTAAATTTGAAATGAGTATGATGGGAGAACTTAGTTATTTTCTAGGTTTGCAGGTAAAGCAGTTGCCTACAGGGATATTCATCAACCAGGAAAAATACAGCAAGGAGCTTCTCGACAAATTTGGAATGAATACTTCCAAATCATCGTCAACCCCCATGAGCACTTTCGTGCAAATTAGTGCTGATGAAGCCGGAAAGCCAGTTGACCAATCACTCTACAGGAAGCTTATTGGCTCTCTCCTGTACCTAACGGCTAGCAGGCCAGATATCCAGGTTGCTGTAGGAGTGTGTGCAAGATATCAAGTAGCACCCAAAGAATCACACTTCAATACAGCTAAACGAATCTTGAAGTATATTAAAGGAACAATCGATGTAGGACTATGGTATCCTAAATAATGCGGATTCGATTTAGTTGGCTACAGCGACTCGGATCTCGGAGGCTGCAAGCTAGATAGGAAGAGTACAAGTGGAACTTGTCACTTTCTTGGACCTAGACTTGTGTCTTGGTTCAGTAAGAAGCAATTGGCAAACTCACTTTCCACGGCTGAATCAGAGTACTATGCTGCTGGTAGTTGCTGTATGCAGATCTTTTGGATGCAGCAACAGTTGTCAGATTATGGGATTGAAGCCAAGAAAACGCCTATTATGTGCGATAGCACGAGTGCAATTGCAATAATGCATTACCCTGTATTGCACTCGCGCACTAAGCATATCAACATGAAGCATCATTTCATCAGGAATCATGTCGAGAACAAGGATGTTCGGCTGGAAAAAGTTCATACAGATATTCAGTTGGCCGACATATTCACCAAGCCTCTCGACACAGCAAGATTCAACATGCTTCGACAAGAATTGGGATTGCTACAGCCTGACTCCCTGTAAGTATTTACTGTTTTTACTCAATAATTGAGGGGGAATGTTGTAAGACCCAAGAATACAGTATCCACCATTAATTATATGTACACTCAGAGCCTTCAATACAGCACTATAGGGAACAAAGCGATATGAATCATCCTACAGCTGACGTGTACAATAATTAAGGGGGAATACAGTATAACCCATGAATACAGGATTAATCCAAAAGTTGTTGTATGGAATTGAAACCTATATGTACCTTTTAAGGGGGAACATTGTATCGTCGCGGATATAGCACATACTATGGGAAATCGATTCATTATATATTATAATATTTCATTTTAAAAACAATTTTTGTCCACGTGCCCTGTTTTCATGTCAAACGTCTTTTTCATTAAATGCCTTACACGACATCTGGACAATCGAATCTTAAAAGCCACGATGTTTCAAATTGTTTAATATTTAATACCGCTGTTTCAGGCATTAAGGGTAATATGGAATGTCAGAAGTGGGACCCTATTTTAAAATTAAATAGATAAGTGTACCAGTTACACTCAGTCCATCGTGACCGTTCATTTTAAACACCGGTTCCCATCCCTTAAATCTGACCATTCGTTCTCTGAAAACCCTTCTTCGCCGCCTACTATAAAAGGACTCTAAATGCCATTTGAGACTCTTTATGCCTTCTGCATATTTTAAGAGCACTCGAGCATTCAGCCTACAAGATTTTTTTGTGTTTACTGCATTTTTTTTCTTGAATCTTTTTCACCGTTACTTGAGAAATCATCAATGGCGTCTACCCAGACATCTTCCACCTCTATCAAGAAATCACTCAACTTCATCGACGGACGGATATTCTCCAGATCTGTTGTGCTGGAACGCATTCACGCTGAAGGTGATGACGTTGATGCCATGGAGGTCGTCATTATAAGAATTTGTCAACAGGGCCTCTACCGCCTAGGGAGCCACACCGCCGAAAAATATGACGCTCATTTGGTTGAGGAATTCTACCTCAACGATGTATTTCGTTTTATGTCACTGGCTCAGGGAGGTCATGTCGCTGACATCACAGCCGTTATCCGCGGAGTGGAGATCCGCGTTGACTAAGAGCTTCTCCAGAACATCTTCAGGCTACCTGCTGATGGCCTGACTATAGAAGAACTTGAGACCTTTGGGTCCTAAGAACTGTTGACTCAGTACTATGGCTTATTCACCAGTTCAGCAACGGTGGAAGTGGTTCATACCACTTGCCATAAGAAAAATTTTTGTTTACCTTTTGTTTACTTACATGATCTTTGCTGCCGTATTATTGAGAATCGAACAGGTGCTTTTGAGATGTGCACCAATCTCAGGTTTAGGATGATGGTCGTGATAATGACCTGCGAGAAGGTCAATTGGTGTCAAATCATCCTTAAGCGTTTGCAGGAAGAGGTGTCTAAGCCTGTTTCGCAGAAGAAATCGTTTGGTTTGTTTTTGAACCATATTTTAACAAAGTGCGGACTTCCGAAAACCGCAGAGGCAAAGAAGACTAGTTCACGGATATTCTTAGGAGGCGTCAGGCCTACTGCCTTCAACCAGAGCATCCTGATTGCCAACAAACCTTTTATCCAAAATTTGACGCTATCTGCAGATCCGAGGGACATTTCTTCTAAGTCCCAAAGTGTTGAATCATCGAAGAAGAGAAAAATATCTCACAGCAAAACTCCAATTGCTGTTGAGAAGCCGAAAAGGAAGCTAAGGAGGCTTACAAAAGTTAAAGCTACAGAACCCTCCGAGGATGCTCCTCTCGTGGCTCAACCCACTGATCAACTCCCCCAGGGCCGAAGCCCTGTGAAAGAGATGCCCGCTACTGTCGATACAGTAGATCCCGAGCCCTTGGCGGATACGACGGATGCTAAAGACTCTGGCGAGTTGGATGCCTTTACGGAGCCAAAAGCTACCTCTCCTATACGGGATTCCACACCCATTCAGGATCCCTCTTCCTTCAGGGTACCATCCCCTGTAAGGAATCCCTCTCCGATACAGGATTCCACACCTTTAGAGGAACCCATGCCTACAGCGAACCCAGGCGTTGTATGGAGTCCCTACCCGAACACAATTATTTCCAAGACCCTGCTTTCCATGCAAATCGAACAGTCTTTCGAGTGGTTTCTCCAATGGAAATGTTATAGACTTGCTCCGTACGAAATTCTGTACAACTGAAGCGAATGGAGTAACGAAGAAAAATTTGCTTTGGAAGTGACGGACACTCAAGAAATTGCTGTCCTGATCCAATGGGACAACCTATTCGTTAAGGAGCTTATTGAGAGCCATCTATTTGAAAAGGCCGAAGCTCAAAAGAAAGGGAAAGCTTCGTCCATGGAATCCTCCGATAGTCCAAAGTCCGATCCTGATTCCGAAGACGATGACGACGCACTCCAGGCTAGTCTGCAGATGAGTTGTCAGGAAGCCCAAGCAAAGAGAGATGAAGGGACATCTACCCATCAGTCGCCCCCCTCGCCACAGCAAGACAATGTTCCCGACAATGAGGATTCAGTCCCTCATGTCGTGGAGGATCAACATGTTTCGCAACAGGCACCCCAGCCTATCATCGCACCCGCTGAAGAAAGATCTAGCGCCATCCAGCAAGAGGAATCAGTCCCTCTGCCGGAGCAGGCGGATGCTGAGAGACAGCAGAAGGAATTGGTCCCTCCTGTATCTATGTCTACAGAAACCACTTCGACACAGGAGGATGCAGCACCCCCTGTCGCCGAACCCGAATCCGATACTGCCGCCCCATCAAACGCCTTGGAATCCGACGATGGTGTTCTACCTAGGATGTCCAACTCACTTCACGCCTAACTGTGAATTTGAGAAGGTTAAATGGAGTCGAGGACTTTGCCCAGCCAAACTCTCACAGCACTGCAGCAAGAAAAGAGCGATTAGATGCTCTTGGCCTCCAAACTGTCTTTATTCAGGATGCAGTCAATGCTCTACACTCTGTAGAAAAGGCTCTTGATTGGCTACACACATATGCCATTGAAGAAATGACCGGACTGAAGCATGAAGTATCCCGAGTGGTAGAAGCCTTCACTGTCTTGCCACACGTCTTCAAGCAGGCCCTGGGCTAACTGCAAGAAAAACAGGAGCAGATCTTGAGAGAAGAGCAATCAAAGTTACGAGTGTCTGAGGCCAAGACAGCATCTGCTCTGATCGAATCCGGTTCCCAACTGCGAGCCCATGACAAAAACATTAAAGATATGTCGCATGTGCTCTCCTCCCTTGTTGAGAGAATGTCTAATATTGAGACGAAACAGGATGCCCCTTTGCAAATCCTGGAACGTCTTGATGAAAAGGTGTCATACCTTGATGACGCCAAAAAGGGGGAAGAAGCAAGGGAAGCTTCTAGGAGAACGAGGTTGGAGCAAGAGAAAGAGTTGTTAGCTCCGTTTGAAGACTCCATTACTGCAGACATAGCCCATATCTCAACGCCGAATGTTAGGATATAGGGAGACAGACCAGAATTCCATGATCCTAAGTATCCTTGGAAAAGCCTAGTCCGAAAGCCGCAATCTATGAACCTCCCGGCAGACCGACAGCCTACCGCTGCAGAGATCAAAAACTGGAGGAGAAATGAACTGTTAAGATACTTTGTTGTACTTATCAGGGAATCCTCAATTTTCAACATATGCAGAACGGTGCAGGAAGCCACAGAGGAAATCAAGATGAAGCTGGAATATGGAACGCTCCCGCTATAGCTGCAGATGAAATCAAAGCACAAGAATGGTGACTTGGTTACCCACCCAGAGGATTGGATCCTTGTCTTCGATAAATCATATGAAGGTCGAGCCATTTATCAGAATTGAGACAGGGAAGCATATCAATACTGGTGGAAAAACACCAAGAATGACCCAAAAAGTCCATGGAGGCATTCAGACTACATGAGTTAAATTTCCTTGTATTATAATTTTGTAATCTTATTTTCAGAACAGCAAAATTTTGTACTCTTCATTTCAATATCAATAAAATTTGTGCCTGTCTTGAAAGATTACAACTCGTAATCTACTGTGTTCTTGTATGTTTACAGTCACTTTATTTATTCTTACTCTATTCATATTATGAAACTTATCTCAATACACAAACTGTAAGAACTTGTCTGCGAACAGTTCATAGTTTAAGTTGTATGCATCTAGAATACAATGTAAGATTGTGCCTGCGCCAATCATAAGTTTTCAAATGTAACTTTCTTTTGATAAAAGCTGAACTTGCCTGCGAGCAGTTCTTAGTGTTAAGCCAAATGCCGAAGGCCAGAACATTCGAAAGAAGACCAAGAAGTATGCCCTACATCAAACCGCTAAGTGTCAATGTTTTGGCATGATCAAGGATGTTCGGATAATATCATACGGTTTTAAAAGGAAGACTCGGAAGGACTTTGCAAATTATCAAAAAGGGGAAAATTGTTGGGATAACAAAAACCCTGTATCTAGGGATGGCAGTCGGGTACGGCGGGCGTGGATAGTGCCTATCCACATCCGTACCCGCGAGTTAAACATGTACCCGCGACCCGACCCGCGACGGGTATGATTTGCCAACCACACCCGCGACCCGCGGGTATCCGCAACCCGCCACCCGTCGGGTATCCGCGATGCAAATAAATGAATTCAATATAAATAAAAATTTCACACAAATTAATATCCACAAATCAAACTCAGAAATTCATATATAGTATATACAAAAAGATTAAAATACTAGTACATCATACCAAATTCAAAATTTGTTCGAATATTTTATGGGTATTTCGCGGGTATTTTTGTGGGTATTTCGCGGGTATCTTCGCGGGTGTTTTTCGCGGGTAAATGGGTTTTGCGGGTACGGATAGTAGTTATCCATATCCATACCCGCGAACCTAATGGATAGTAATTTCATACTACGAAGATATCCGTGGATACCAAATGCCCACCAAACCCGCACCTATTAGGGTCGGGTGCCCGCGGTTATCCGTTACCCGCGGGTAAATTGCCATCCCTACCTGTAACGATGCTGTTAGGATAAAACAATCCCTGTATCGATCGTGTTGTCAGAATGTTTTGACAATATGTCAAATCCTGCATACCGCTAATAGCTGTATCGAAAAGCTGATCAAGTATCAACCTGTATCGAAGACTTCTCGCAGTCCCAACCATACAGTAAATCTATCATACAGCAAAGAGTCCTGCAAAGCTAAGTATGGAAGCTGTCTCGAAATGTCAATACAGCAATCCTTCCATACAGCCCTCAAACAGGACAAGAAGGAATCTTCAGTATTCGCTAGAAGTCAAGTCCCGTTTGATAAAGAAGTATTTAAATACTAAAGGATAAAGTATTTAAATACTGTAAGTTATCAGAAGATTTTCAAATCCCGCAATATCCAGATCTCAGTCTATTCAAGTCAAATATCAAGTTGTCACAGAATCTTGCTCAACGGATCTATTTCAATGGATATATTTCAGAGGCTATATATATCTCCAGAGTTTGAAGATCATCTACAGATACATACATACACATGACTTACAAACCAACAAGTGCTTACACGAATATTCAGAGCAAAACATATCTCCCAAAGCTTTCTGCTATTCTGATAGAAGAGATATACAGTGCTCAAACCGTGAACAACACATCATCAGCTATAAGCTCATAAAGTCAAAGATGTTGTTCAAATATTGTTCTAACCCTTGAACAAACCCATCAACCCTGTGTGGACTGAGAAACCTTGCTATTCCCGAACTATGTATGACGGACTTGCATTGAAGAAGATGAAGCTTCAGAACTGTGTGTGAAGAAGCCAATCACATGTTAGCTCAAACCAATCGGTGTGAACGGTTGAAAGCTAAGATCTTTATATCAATATGTTTGAACGATATATTGATTAGGTTTGGTTATAATTACATAGTTGTGTACGTAGTAATTATAAAGTTTTTACTCCTGTGTGGAGGACCAGTGGACGTAGAGGGGTTTACCTCGAACCACTTTAAATATTGTGTTATTTACCTTATGCCTTTATTGTTTTATTAATTGTGATTATTTAAGTATACACTGCACAATGAGTTGCTGTATCCTCAGCAACTTACTGTATTAAAGACTTCCGCTACGCACTCAGATTTAAAAACCGTACATCTTGTTGTTTAAAACACTTTCCAAGCTGTATCCTGTATACTTAGTGGCCAACAATTAATCTCATTGACTAGTACAAGTATAAAACTTGCCTCAAACCGACGGCGAGAAAGTCCTTCCACGATCAACATCCTTAATGAAAATATCGGCCGCTCGAACAACCTTGAATAACACAAGTACCAACAATTCGCTTAATACACGAATCAGGCATGATCACAACCAACTCAAAAGTCGATACAACACTACCCAAAACTCATTGGGGGCATTTAAACAAATACGTTGTAAACAATCTCTCGTTATTTACGACCAATCTCAATTATATCAAAAACCAACCTCCAAATGAGTGATTCAATCAACAATCCAATAGGAATACTCCATTCGATATTACGACAACATCTAGTCGAAACCCCCAAAATTCCAAAGTCAGCCCTCAAGGTGTTCTTGAACAATTCCCCAAATATTTAAAAATTCTGAAAATTACACCAATGAATCTATAAGAATACAAGTATCCAAGGTAGATGATCCATATCCAACATATTCCAACATGATAGCAAGCTAACTCGAAGAGATTGTGAAGAAAACTTTCAAATCCCGAAATTCAAGGTTCAAAGAAAAGTTACCTTGATTTGGAGTGATGGAGCGGATTAAATGTTGATTAATCTGAACTAGGAGCTTGAAGATGAAGCTAGATGATTGCAGCTCGGAAATATCTACACGAATCGCCCAAAATCGCCCGGAATGGTTTAGAAATGAAGAAATGACGAAATGAAGAGTGAAGTGTCCTATTTATACAAAACCCAGCTTAGCGCGCGCTATCTCCTATTGATTAGCGTGCGCTAGCGGGTTCATCGGGTAGTACAGTGAACTTTGCCTGCCGCGTTAGGGTGTGCTACGTACCTGGTAGCGTGCACTAACGCCTTTCTCTTAGCATGTGTTAACCAAGTCTAGCGTACTCTACCTGATAGTTGATGTCCAGAATATTGGAGTCCAGAACCCACTGTCCTCCGCCTGTTCGAGCCTTAGCACGCGCTATTACCATGACTTAGCGTGCGCTACCAGCACAGTTTAGCGTATGCTACTTACCACTCGTAGTGTGTGCTACGAATTTCCAATTTCAGTCCAGTACCTACTGGACTGTCTGCCTCAATTGTGTTAGCGTGCGCTAATATTGAGCGATAGCCTGCGCTACCAGTACTCAGTTAGCTTGCGCTAATAAGAGTACGTAGCGTGCGCTACCTAACACACAGGTCACCAAAATGATGATGATGATGACAGAATTCCCGTCTCGATCTCAAATGGTGATGAATGAGGAATAACAACTGAAACACGATTCCAATGTACGCCAAACAATAAACACAATTGAATGACTATGAATGATGAATGATTAGTACTGAGTGAAAAAATTTCTGAGTGACAATTACTAAATGATAATAATGAATTCACAACCAGGTATTACATACTCCCCCCCTTAAAAAGAGTTTCGTTCCCGAAACTAAAAGTAAACAACTCGGGATATGAACTATCCATCACGATCTGAAAACAACATCTCCAGGATTACTCCTTAATGCGAACCACTTTGCTTGTACAACTGGGCCAACCCCCACATAAGCACTGACTCACGTTTCAAAAGAAAAGCAACAACATATATAGTTCTCGGACCATATCAATCGCACGTCCAAGTCCTCATGACTTGACGTCTCGAATCACAATGAACGATTACCCAATTTATCACGAAATCTCGGGTACAATACCAAAAGGAACGCATCAAATGATTTCAAATCTCAAGATTCTCAAATACGATCATTATAAAATAGATCAACAATAAATGATCCACATCCATGATACATTATTACGGATTGAGTTACACAGTCATCCAAAAAACAAGGCTACGTCTCAAATGTACCCAACATCAATATTCTCCATATCATCGATCTCCTCGATCCCATCGATTCAAGGTAGCACCAAATCTGAACTCACCGCTCATTATGATCCCGGAAGGTCACAAGAACAAGAATGATCACAATGAATGATAATGAATTGAAATCCAACAAGGATCAAGAATTACTCACCGAAGTGAAATAATAACGCAATGAGTGATAGCTCAAATAAAATGATTAGGATCATTGTTTCCCGTGAAGTGAATGACTAGTTTGATAATTATAAGTCTCAACATGATTGATATATTATGAATGAATTATATGAATGAATGAACAACAAAGAAATGAATGATTATCCTCTAAACCGACCAAGAATTAACTTGTTTCAATACCGATGATGAATGTCCTTACCTCGGGCTCTCGAAGCCTGATAGGACCCCTTGGATGAAGTACGGGATGGAGTAACAAGATCTCTCGAGTTTTGCGACCTCTCTCGAGATCTACTAGGACTAGAACTCCTGTAGTATTTCTGAAGGTGTCCCTGCCTCCCACACAGAAAACAAACAACGGCCTGCATCGAGCACCGGGTACTGCGATGTCCTATTATATCACAGTTAAAGCAAACAACGATCGAACTCGTCGCCTGAGAATAAGATGCTCTCCCAGCACTAAGACGACTAGAAAATGACCTCTTGGATGCCGGAGCCCGATGTCCCTCTGAACGAGCCGGTATCCTAGTCCTCCCACCAGAAGAAACTGAAGGGTGCTTCTGAGTAAGCTCCTTGATCAAAAGTTTTTCTCCAAGAGCCTTCTCGATGAACTCACTAAATGAATTACAATTGTGATTGAACAACTGCATCTTTAACTGCGGATTTAGCCTCTTGCTAAAATACTTGATCTTATCCGCCTCAGTACGGATAACTAATGAAGGAAACTGAAGTAGTCCCTTAAACTTCTCAGCAATGACAATAACACCCTCGTCCTCGATGGATTCGGGTTTTAAAACCTCTGATAACTTGGCTTCACGAAGTGGATCTGGATAATACCTCTCTATCCTGAGAGTCTTGAACTCGCTTCAAACACAATCATGATCGGTGGGTTTCACAAAAAGCCACCAAGAATAAGCACCCTTACTCAAGTAGTAAGCCGCTACTGCCACCTTACTCTCTTCTGGACACTGAACCATGTCGAAGAGTTTATCAAAATGCTCAAGCCAATGAACAATATCAGCTGGTTCCGACGAACCCTCAAAAGTCGGTGGCCTCTGGCGAGAGATATCGCCAACAATCTGACTCACTCCTCTAGTCTGTCCATGAAACGGCACCTGAAATCCCTGTTTTGGTTGACCACGAACCCTCGAGGTCTGCATGGTCTCCATTATCCGCGTCATCTGAGTCATCTGGGCCATCATGCCCTGCATACATATGAATGGGTCTACCCGAACACCTTCCGATTGGGCTGCATCACGGGTACGACTCCCTAACAGTGACTAATTATCTGTCGGTGAATGAGTAGCATCGCTAGCTGATGAACTAATTTTATCCCTCGCGTTCACATGGGTATTCACACGAGATCTCGGGTTTCGGCCCGCACCGCGGCCTCTTCCCATGCGTCCTCTGACAGCTCTATCCATACGGAAGTAGGAAGGTCACATGATGATTATAGATCCTGCATGAATATCACATTATGATTACGTTACGGAATGACAATGATGAGCATATACGCTCTAACATAATGAACGCATTAATAATGCAATAAAATGATCGTCGACATGACGCCGGAATATGATAAGATCACATGGAAGATTAAGTGAGGTGACATGATTATCTGATAAAATTCCTGAAATGATTATCTTGATCAAGTTAACAAGATTGTTAATTCCATTCACAAGTGTTGTTGCCCAAAATATTTATCCGAAGATTAATACTGCTGGAAGACGGACAACAAACAACAATTGCGGGAGCACTTCCGAGAGAAGATAAATAATACCAGATATGCCGGGTTTGTTAGGCCCGGGCTTGAATGCTCTCGCGAGATGTTATTAATACAAATATTCGTGGATACAAGTATTAATGAGAGAAATCTAAATACAATGAGTGTAAAAAGACTCTGTTAATCCGGCTCTTGAGCGAAGCTCGGTGTTCTTCGTCCCTGCCGATCGTCTGCTGGATGAGAGAGGCCGGGGGAAGAAGTACCGAAAGATAGCTGTTCCCAAGAGTTGGAGAAAGCCAAGTGCTGAGTATTTTGCTTCTGTATGGTGTGTGAAATGCGAGAATGCCAGAGAGAGAGTCCAAGTGCAGGCTGCCTTCTTTATATAGGGGATGAGGTGCCTTGTCTCCTAGCGGGCGATCGTCTTTCGGCCATTAATATAATGGGGCGATCGTCCTAAAGGTCATGTGGGCAGTCTGCCAAAAGTCCAAGGCTACAGCCGGCAGCCAGCTATGCGGTCCAATGAGGAGCCAGCATGCGTCCGGAAGTACTGTCATAGGAGGTCCCACTTTGTTACTTTCGGCGGACTTGTCAGTAGGCGAGGTAGGTGACAGGCTGTGGTCACCAGTCTTGTCCGCTGCCTCCTTTGCAGTCTGCGGCCTGTTGGTAGGTGAGGTAGGTGACAGTGTCTCGCGCCGCTTTTGTGGATCTCGCACGTGGGTGCCGTCCTGTGGCTCGGCCTTTGCCGACCTGGATGGCCATCGCCCCGATCGTCATGAAGCGGTCGTTTCTAGCCGACACCGAGGGTCGCCTCGGGACAATCACCGAGGGTCGGCACGGTCGGTCACCAAGGGTCGGCCGACAAGGCGCCGAGAGATGATCGCCCGTGTCGGTCGCCAGCGCCGAGGGATGATCGTATTAGATGTCGATCGCCGCACCGGACTTGTCTCGGGACCTTCGGCCGGCCGATTCATGTTGTCTGCGGGCTAAGGCTAGGCCGCCAGTCGCTGCTCGGCGCTTCGCCTCGGCTGCTCGGCAGTGGCTAGGTCGCCCGATCTCCGAGGTGATCGCCGGTCGGAAAGTGTAAATCTCGACACAACAATTGCCCCCCAGCTTGCTCCTATGTTGAAGACATGGGGCGAGGTGGTTCTTGCTGGCGATCGTGTAAGGATGAGGACGGGCGATCTTGCTGAGCTGACTTATGATTTCGGACTTGGGCTACCATGGTCGATTGGCTAGCTATCTTTCGGTCTTGTACCGGCAAAAAACAACATTGGCCAATCCCCTCTCGGAAACTTGATGGTTTCGCTTGTTTGAGGAATCGTGCACAGTCACGGAATTCGATGGACCGATTCCATGACCGTGTCTTGGTGCGCGAAGACATTGAGTGTCTCGTGACTCACTTTATTATGAGGGTCCTCTGTTAGGCTGCGCCTCGCCTCGTATTTAAACGAAGGGTGTGCGGTCTCGGTCTAGAGGAGTCCTTGCGCGGGGCAGCGTCGGATGAATCAACTCCACGCCCGCGGCTTGTTAGCTCTGCTTCCACCTCGGCCCACCATGAAGATGGCGAACCTCGACGGTGTACGTTGAGACGGGGGTTGTGGCACGTGTCCACTGATTAAATTTGGAGAGCCCTCAGACTACGCCGACCTCGTATTTAAATGAAGGGCGGGCAATCTCGGCCGAAAGGGACCTTGCAGGGCCGAAGCAGCCGGTTCCATCGACTACCAGGACCATGGCTTTATGATGTGCGGTGGAGGCGATCTTATGCCTTAGTCCGTCATGTTAGATGCTGGACTGTAGAGGGCGATCGTGTCCTCCGGGTTGCTGATGATGTAGCGTGATGATCGGCGATCAGCCGAAGATCGCGATCGCCGCCACCGCCGATCGCTTTATTCGTAGGTCGATATCGGAGATTGGGCGGGAGATCGTCGTCCGGGCGCCGATCGCGCTACTCACAGGCTAAGAAGGAACCTTTGTCTGGCCAGAAAATCTGCGGCTCTAGCCCGGAAGGCTGCGTAGGTTGAAGGTTGGGTCTTCGTGAGATGCCTGAACATAGGCGAAAAGCCCTGAAATTCTCCTAAGACCGCGTAGAGGGCGGTCTCATCGCTTACGGGCTCGCCATTGAGGATGATCACGTCTACCCGGTCGATGTAGTCCGAGTCGGACTCTTCTTCTCCCTGCTTGATTTGCATCATGCGAAGGGGGCCTTCTGGCCGGACGACCCTGGTGGCGAAGTACTCCGTGAAGACGTGTGCCAACTGGTTAAAGGAGCCAATGGACCGAGGCGGCAATGAGGCGTACCACCTGTGGGCGAGGTCGTCCAGCGTCAGAGGGAACATTCGGCACCTGGTCGCGTCTGATGCCCCACACCCGGTCATGTAGATGTTGAACTTCCTCAGGTGCATCTGGGGGTCCGAGCGCCCCTCGTACACGGGTGTTTGCGGGGGAGCGATCTTGTGCTGCACGGGGGCGAGCTCGATGTCGATCGTGAGCGGATCGCTCGGCACGGCGATCGTCTTCTTGGCGCCTGCCCTGGATTCCAGGAGCGCCTTCATGTCGTCGAGTTGACGTTGCATCGCAGCCATCGCCGTGGCTTGGTCGCTTGCAGATCGGCTTTGGGAGCGGGAGCCGAGGCGATCGTGTACCGATCTCCGGACTCACGCCGGCCTCGGCTATTTGGCGAGGGGAGCCACACTACTGGCCGCCTTGGGAGTCGGGTAGGCCGAGCTCCCGGTGACGGACTCAAACTCCGTCGCCTCGTAGCCGGGCCGGATCGCCGGTTGCTGTGTCGGGTCACCGCCTGTGCGATCGAAGACAGAGGTGCCCCGGGCGAGCGCCTCTTCTGCGGACGGAGCCTCTTGGCGATCGCTCGCCGCAACGCCTTGAGCTTCCGCTGACTTCGGCGGACGGCCGAGGGGTGATAGCAGAGGCGCGTCGAGAGCACTCCGTCGCCTGTAGACGGCAGGCCCCTTCGATCTGTTCCTTGGTTCGGAACCGATCGAGCGAGAGGCTTGGGCCGCCGTCCAGGGGCGGGATCGAGCGTCTCTGACCGCGGCGACTACCCTCCACCATCGGCTGTGGCTCGGACTGGGACGGAACGCGGCGTCCGGCAGGCTGGCCAGCGGCTTTCTTCGACGCGGAGGCGGAAGACATGATTTCTGAAAGATTTCTTTGAAGTGCAGTAAGTGTCACTTCTAGTATCTGCCCCGAGAACAGTGAGTGTTCTTCGAGACGGTAGGTATAAAAATTTGAGGGTTAGATCCCCTTCCTCTAGCGCCAATTGTTGTTGCCCAAAATATTTATCTGAAGATTAATACTGCTGGAAGACGGACAACAAACAACAATTGCGGGAGCACTTCCGAGAGAAGATAAATAATACCAGATTTTCCGGGTTTGTTAGGCCCGGGCTTGAATGCTCTCGCGAGATGTTATTAATACAAATATTCGTGGATACAAGTATTAATGAGAGAAATCTAAATACAATGAGTGTAAAAAGACTCTGTTAATCCGGCTCTTGAGCGAAGCTCGGTGTTCTTCGTCCCTGCCGATCGTCTTTGGATGAGAGAGGCCGGGAAGAAGTACCGAAAGATAGTTGCCAAGAGTTGAGAAAGCCAAGTGCCGAGTATTTTGCTTCTGTATGGAGTGTGAGATGCGAGAATGCCAGAGAGAGTCCAAGAGCAGGCTGTCATCTTTAGATAGGGGATGAGGTGCCTAGTCTCCTAGCGAGCGATCGTCTATCCGCCATTAAAATAATGCGGCGATCGTCCTAAAGTTCACCTGGCGCCGCCAAAAGTCCAAGGCTACTGGCACACAGTGCGGTCCAATGAGGAGCCGCAAGCGTCCTGGCATCACACAGGAGGTCCCACTTTGTTACTTTCGGCGGACTTGTCAGTAGGCGAGGTAGGTGACAGGCTGTGGTCACCAGTCTTGTCCGTCAGCTCCTTTTGCAGGTCTGCGGCCCTGTTGGTAGGTGAGGTAGGTGACAGGTCTGTCAGCGCCTTTTGTGGATCTGCACGTGGGTGTTGTCCTGTGGCTCGGCCTTTGCCGACTGGATGGCCATCGGCCCTGATCGTCATGAAGCGGTCGTTTCTAGCTGGACACCGAGGGTCGTCCTCGGACAGTCACTGAGGTTCGGCACTGGTCGGTCACCAAGGGTCGGTCGACAAGGTGCCGAGAGATGATCGTCCAGAAGTCGGTCGCCAGAAGTCGGTCGCCAGGCGCCGAGGGATGATCGTATTGGATGTCGATCGCTCGGCACCGGGACTTGTCCTGGGACCTTCGGCTGGCCGATTCATGTTGTGTGCGGGGCTAAGGCTAGGCCGCCTGGTCGCCGTTCGGCAGTTCTGCCTCGGCTGCTCGGCAGTGGCTAGGTCGCCCGATCTCCGAGGCGATCGCCGGTCGGAAAGTGTAAATCTCGACACAACAACAAGATCAACAACTGAGCAATGAGATTGACTGAGTGATTAATTAATTTACATGATCGACAAGATCAAAAATGATGATTAAGGATTGTTGACTGATGAATGAGTTGATCTTTATCGCTTGCACAGGTCACACGTGCTCTAAAACAATTAATCATGAATCAATCGCAATACTAATATCACATATCGGTTTCAACAAAGCATGTATAATCAATGACATAATGAATGTATGAACATAAAGAGAATCGATTCCTTACACAGGTCATACGAAGCTTCGAGGTCTTGCGATACTAGTCTTCACTGACGATGACTCGATGAATGAATGACTCGTGCAGTCATACAAATTTCACGACTCACAAAACCCGACTGTCTAGATTGTCATAACCTGACAGTCCCACTAATACCGCGTCGGTAGAGCCGCATAACTCACATATTAGGGTATCTCACAACCCAACGCTCTGATACCATCTTATATAACACCCCAAATCCCCTTGGGTCATTACAGTGCCGTGGACCCCACACCCGGAGATCCACCAGGCGAACACAACTGAAATACATTAAATTAACCAACAAGGGAAAATCACAGTCCCTACCATGATATCCGACACAATTTTCGAAGAGGAATTTCAACGACAATGATGGGCCTACATGGCCAAAAATGAAAATACAACAACACCCATGAGCCTTGCTCGGGTAATACATAATGACAACAACTGATAAAACTGGAGAACACCCCAACTGATAGACCAACATGAACAACTCGGACTAGTATCGCTCGAATGCCTCGTCGCCATCGTCATGCCCCTGTCTCTCAACTCTCTCCTCGCAAGCACTTAAACCTTGAAAACATGTTCCGCCCACACGGGGTTAGTCATCCAGATAATGAACATCAAATACATGTATAACATGATATGCATCCAAAGGCAGAATGAAACGGTACAATGATAATAATAATACGAAATGCTCATAAACTAAGGTAAGAACCGAGCATTCGTGAAACACTATGTCCACGGCATACAATACTGTTCAGCAGGTTAGAACATAAATGCCCAACGGCGAATCATAATTATAGAACACCACAATGAATTACACGAACATGAAACAATCTAGAACTGAATTAAATATGAATCACAATGCCCGAAGGCTCCAACGGAAATACCAAGACATCACAAGGGCCTGAAAGTCACTCAGCCGAAGCTGTCAATCAACACAGTCACCTGAAACCAAAACAGCCCGAAGCTGTATCAATGAGGGCCGAAGCCACGGCACGAAGCCGTATCACAATTAGACCATCCAATGGCCGTGACCTATTGAGCTGTAGGTGTTGGGAAACCAACTGCGGAGGTTCAAGCCCCAAGCTTACCCATAATGATATCACCTAGTGACCGTGACCTGCTGAAGTGCAGGTGCTGGGAAACCAACCGCGAAGGTTCAAGCCCCAGACTTACCCATAATGAGATCATAACCATGACCGTGACCTATTGAGAAGTAGGTGTTAGAAAACCAACCGCGAAGGTTCAAGCCCCAAGCTTACCCAACGAGCACTAGCCGAGACTAGCCTCCAAAACATAATTAACCACAAACGGCAACGATTCAAAAATTACCGAATTCACAAGAATGGTAGTGTGCTGCCTTGAGTCGGCCAACATGACGACAGTAACTCACGAATGGGCACCGTCCTCGACAATCCCAATTCAATACCTCGATTGCCTTAGAATGGCCAACCGATAACAATGATGCAGCGGATGATTCAACACTTCGATTGCCTTAGAGTGGCCAACCGATAACAATGATATAATGAATGATTGAACACTTCGATTACCTTAGAACGGCCAATCGATAACAATGATATAATGAATGATTGAACACTTCGATTGGCTTAGAACTACCAATCGATAACAATGATACAATGAATGATTGAACACTTCGATTGCCTTAGAACGGCCAATCAATAACAATGATACGAAGAATGCCTCGGCATCTTTAATCGGTTACCGACGACAAGGATAAGAAATGAATTACGCCCATGCCTTCAATCGCCCAATACAACATCAATGACAAAATACCAACATCAGTAACAATGATTACGATGATGTCTTAGATCGACATCAATATCAACAACAATAATTGATACATCAATACCGCGAACCGGCTATCGACAATAATATTAACAACGAGTATCCCAATGCCTTGAACCGGCCATTAATGAACAATAATAGATATTTGGCATAATTGTCGAAAAGTATCGTATCGAACGATCCCTTAATGTCAATAAACTCATGAAGAGACTAAGTCTCGGAATGATACAACACATTCATACACATATATGATAACATTAATCTCATTGACTAGTACAAGTATAAAACTTGCCTCAAACCGACGGCGAGAAAGTCCTTCCACGATCAATGTCCTTAATGAAAATATCGGCCGCTCGAACAACCTTGAATAACACAAGTACCAACAATTCGCTTAATACACGAATCAAGCATGATCACAACCAACTCAAAAGTCGATACAACATTACCCAAACTCATTGGGGTATTTAAACAAACACGTTGTAAACAATCTCCCATGTTTAGAACCAATCTCAATTATATCAAAAACCAACCTCCAAATGAGTGACTCAATCCAATGAAATATCATCAATACAATCAATAATCCAATAGGAATACTCCATTCGAGATTACGACAACATCTAGTCAAAACCCCCAAAATTCCAAAGTCAACCCTCAAGGTGTTCTTGAACAATTCCCCAAATATTCAAAAATTCCAAAAATTACACCAATGAATCCGTAAGAATACAAGTATCCAAGGTAGATAATCCATATGCAATATATTCCAACATGATAGCAAGCTAACTCGAAGAGATCGGGAAGAAAACCTTCAAATCCAGAAATTCAAGGTTCAAAGAAAAGTTACCTTGATTTGGAGTGATCGAGTGGATTAAATATTGATTAATTTGAACTAGGAGCTTGAAGATGATGCTAGATGATTGCAGCTCGGAAATATCTATGCGAATCACCCGAAATCTCCCGGAATGGTTGAGAAATGAATAAATAACGGAATGAAAAGTGAAGTGTCCAATTTATATAAAACCCAGCTTAGCGCGCGCTATCTCCTATTGATTAGCGTGCGCTAGCGGGTTCACCGGGTAGTCCAGTGAACTCTGCCTGCCGCGTTAGCGTGCGCTACGTACCTGGTAGCATGCGATAACGCCTTCCTCTTAGCGTGCGTTAACCAAGTCTAGCATACGCTACCTGATAGTTGATGTCCAGAATATTGGAGTCCAGAACCCACTGTCCTCCACCTGTTCGAGCCTTAGCGCGCGCTATTACCATGACTTAGCGTGCGCTACCAGCATAGTTTAGCGTACGCTACTTACCACTCGTAGCGTGCGCTCTTAATTTCACCTCGATCACCGGACTGCCTCGCCTCAATTGCGTTAGCGTGCGCTAATATTGAGCGATAGCGTGCACTACCAGTACTCAGTTAGCGTGCGCTAACAAGAGTATGTAACGTGCGCTACCTCACACACACAGGCTACCAAAATGATGATGATGATGACAATATTCCCATCTCGATCTCAAATAGTGAGGAATGACGAATAACAACTGAAACATGATTCCAAAGTACGCCAAACGGTGAACACAATTGAATGACTATAAATGATGAATGATTACTACTGAGTGAAAAAATTTCTGAATGACAATTAGACTCGCAACGGGCGTTTCCCCAAACGGCCGGCAAAAACAGGCGGGCCAAATGGGCCGGGCCAAAAAGGCCCGATTTTTTTGGGCCAAAAATATTAGGCCCGTGGGTTCGGCCTTGTGCCGCCGCATGGCCTCGACTTTTTTTTCTTTTTTTGAAATATTATTTCAATAAATATAGAAATATTTTTCGATCCGTAATTATTATATTATTCACTATACTATCACAATCAATTAAATAAATGTATAATTATTTTTATTTGATAATTATATTATTTACTACACTACCACAATTAAAAGACAAATATATAAATATTTTTATTTGATCATCATTTCATTTATCACTACTACTTTCTTATAAAAATCATAAAATAATATTATTATTGATATGAGATACTACAAAGTAATCACAAAGTCCCGTAAAAAATAAAACATCAATAATTAACATATAGATGTAATCTAATCTAACAAATAAGAAAAAATTTTAAATATTATAATTACATATAACATATATATATATATAAAGGCCCGATTTTTTTTGGGCCAAAAATATGAAGCCCAATGCCCGCCCAAAAACGGGCGGGCTGGCCCGGCCCGTGGGCCTGGGCCTATTTTGCCAGGTCTAATGATAATTATTGAATGATAATAATGAATTCACAACCGGGTATTACATAAGCTACCTGCTCTCGGTAGGCAGCGGTCGAGGCCGAGAGGCAGTGACCCTCAGACCAGGCCTGACAGTCGTGTCGGGCCGCGGGCTTGGCCCAGGCAATTTTTTCCAACTCCGTTTTTATATTTCGTGTTTGGTAGATTAATTTTCCACAAATTAAATTGGATTTAATTTGACTACAATATAAATATGGTACTTTTATTTTCAAGGGAATTAATTTAATGGAATATTAATTTTTATCCGGAACAAATTAAAATTATCAGTTGAGCGAATTACTTGGTTTAATTAGAATAATTGGATTATTTTATATTGATTGGAACAATATATATTATTTAATATTTATGCCATTAATTTAATATATTTATTGCATTTTATTAGAATGGTGATGTAGTTCATGAACTTAGTTTTGAATCTTTATTCGATGGGGTTGTATAGGCTCTTTTGTGCCAATTTATTTTTATTAGTAAATTTGTATAGGATGCAATTTTTATTGATGTAATACATAGCTATGACGAAGAACCGAGGGCAAACCGCCATGAAGACGAAGATTCAAGACATGTAATTTGATTACTTGTAATTTTATCGAGTCGTTGATGACTCGGTACTTAGGGACGGTCCATGAACTGCATGCTGATAGATGTAACACATTTCGGGAATTCACAAGGCAGAGACCTGCAAACACAATAACACATCGACCAACTAGGTCGCATAATAAAACTCTATAACTAGTATCGACCGTGAAAGCCGATGAGCAACACATCCGACAACATCTGTTTTAATATACAGATCATTATCTGATTTAACCCGGCTCACAAACGGGCATAACCTAATAAATGACAACGACCCACCACACTCATGAGTTATCAAACAAAACTAAGATAAAAATAACTAAATAAATGACTGGGATATTCAGAGGCAATACTGTTGCTCTTTGTCTTCGCACTATCCCCTACGCCTACTCACCATGAAATTTCGTACTTGAATACATAATGTATCCACCCCGAAGGGGTCAGCAAACAGTCGGTGCAATTACATTGATAACATGAATATGTATAGCATGCATATAAAACGAAACATTGCAAGGTATCAAATTATCATGTCATTATTCAGAATAATACATATACCATATTTCAATAACCACATAGGCTATACTGATACGAGGTTCGCACTCCTCCATATCCCAGAGGCCTCGTCAGACCATCCCCAGTTGTATAACCCGTCTAGTGATACGAGGTTCGCACCCCATCATCCCAGAGCCCTCGTCAGGGCATTCCCTGGTTTTACTCGACCACAAACCACAATCTCACATTATTTCACATATAATCTCGATATCGTCCCAATTCCATAGTAAAACATTATTTTATAAATTCAAATGCAAGATAATACATAAAACACGATCAAGTACTTGCCTGATATTTCAATAGGTTTAGAATTCGACTGAGATGAATATAGAATGGGGGATTCACCGCCCTGTCAATCTATCACAACAATATTGCGAGATTACTTCGGGAACTGTCCATAGTCGAGCTAGAGAAATATCAAAATCCTAATCGCGGACTTATCTGATCAAGGGTTAAAATCATCATTTCAATTACACCTCGCGCATCTAAGGAACGTAGGCAAGTCGGTCTCGAACTTGGAGTCATTTGGAGGGCGTTTGACTTATTTTGGATCGAAAATGGAAAAGTTATATTTTTTAAAGGATTTAGGGCTAAAATATAATTTCCAAAACTTTTTTAAAGTAAATGGGGCAAATTTCAAATTTTATATTTTCAATTCAGTGATCAATTTGTAAAGGTCCAAAAGTTTGATTTTTAGTACTAAATTGAAGTTTTAGAAAACTTCAATTAAGGACAAAACTATTTCTATTTTTCTAATACCTAAACCCTAACCTTTACAAAAGGGATGATGAGACAAACAAATTCGCAGTTATCCCTGTCAGATGCATCCTATTGAAAGATTTGTGATCTGACTCAAAAAAAAAATCCTAACCTTTAGAAATATCATATTTTCATCCCAAATTATACTTTGGCCATTTTCGACCAAACTAACGTCGTTTCGACCGTACCGACCTCACTGGTGGCTTTCTAGCTATCGACTAATGTAAATATTACTCGCGACAATGCCCCCGAACATGCCATCGTCTTCTCCCGAGACTGTCTTAACTTTGAAAAATACACATATACATATATATATACTTTTGGCATACCTTTTCTACACACATGCGACACACATACATGACACACACACACACAATCGGCACACACAACTTCTACACACACACGGCTGCACACACATATACATATATAGAAATACTTGTCAAAATTTGTAGGGATTCACCTCTCCTCCTCCCTCATCTTCCTTCTTTTCCTCCTTCGTTTCTCTCTTCTCTTTTTTTTTCTTTCGTTTAGCACAGCTGACAGTCGTGCGTGTGTGTGAGTGTTTTTTTTTGTAGGAATAGCTTGTTTTGCCCTTTTGCATATAATAATATTCTTTTCTGCCCCAAGTTTAGTAACAACTCTTTTGATACCCAAATTGTCGAAATTGACCTTTACTCGAATAAATTCGAGTCATTTATTATAATTTCGAGTAACATATTTTCGAGTCAACTTCAAAAAAAATACAATATTGAGAAAGGTTGAAAATATGGGTTACACGTGTCCGAAAATTCGGGTTACACGAATCAAATTGGGTGACCCAAATTTGATTCGAGTCACACGCCATCGGGCCACACGAAACCCGAATTTTATTTGCGTATTTCGAATCAGGTTGAAAATAATATTTTATTTTGTGTGACACGAAAATTATTTCCCGAATACAATTCATGTCACACGACTTTTATTGCCCGAAAAAAATACACGAATCCCTTTCGGGTTACCCATTTGTCTAAGCCGCGGTTATATTACCCGAACAATCGAGTTACTCGAATAGAAGAGTAACTCTTTATAAACAAGACTCGAGTCGTCTTCTTCCTTCTTCACGAATCCGACTTGAGTTTCACACGACAGAACAAAAAATGATTTAACGACGAGTAACTCTTTATAAACAAGACTCGAGTCGTCTTCTTCCTTCTTCACGAATCCGACTTTGAGTTTCACATGACAGAACAAAAAATGAGTTTCACAAATCCGACGACTTCGAGTTTCACAAATCCAAGTTTCACGAATCCAAGTTATTTCCTCCTTCTCGATGGCGAATTCGACTTCCCCGAATTTGAGGCGTTCCCCAAATAGCGCCGCTGACAGTAATGCTGATTCCGAGTCCGCTGCCGCTGCCGAAAACCAGGTAAGACTTTATTTTCGTGTCACTCGAATAGGCTCGTTACTCAAATTCAGTTTACACGTTTTGCATTTAATTTACACGAATTCGATTTACACGATTTGCATTCGAATTATAAGATTTGCATTCGATTTACACGGTGAGAAAATAAATTAAATAGACAAAATTGAATTTGAGAATTAAGTAGCGCCGGTCAACCCCAAATACTTATCGTGTGTTGATATCGTGTTCTTTATGTATGAATTGATATCGATTGAATTGATGTCGTGTTGAATTGATTATTTATGTAACCTTGGTAATTCGTATTCGAGTTTCAATTCGAATTTGGGAATGTTATAAATATGGATATCTTGTCGAATTTAGTTAGTTTCGTTTAGTTAGTTTATTTGGTTTAGTTAGTTTATTTCGTTTTTTTATTTGTCTTACTCGAATATAGTTTATAAGTTACTCAAATTGGACTAATTGATAAATTAGGATTTCTCAAATTAATTTAGAAGACTAATGTCCTTCCACAATTAGAATGACGCAAATTGATTTATGATTATTCGAATTGACATAAAACTACTAGAATTAGGATGAATCGGACTGTATTAGGATGTCTTGAATTGCATTAGATGATTGAAATTGAATTAGGATGTCTCAAGTTGAATTAGAATAACTCGATGGAAATAAATCGAATAAATTCCACTGTTACTCGAATTGTCCAATTACTTTTTCCCGATTACATATTACCTCAATACACCCGCAGGAAGCTAAAATTAAGATATATTTGAATCGGCGGGTTGTTTGGAAGAGGCCGAATATGCAGGGTTCGAAATGCTCCATAAATGGGTATGTTAGATTAGGGATTGTTAAGACGATCGTTGCTGAGCTGCAGAGTGTAGGTGATGACACTATTAGGGAGTTTAGAAAGTCGTGTCTTGGACACTTTGTCCGGGAGGAGTGGGGGGGTTTATATCTAATGCCGCATTGCATGCCTTGTTCTCAAACGAGGTGATTAGACCGGATGCACAGGCGGATGAGTTTTGGTTTAGGCTCGGTCATCGATTTATTCGATTTTCTAGATATGAGTATGCGTTAGTCACCGGCTTGCGATTCGGAGACTCCGACTTTGATGTACACGGGGACGATGTTCCACCGGAGGGGAGCGTGTACGATCGGTATCCGTTTCTCAGTCGTGGGGGGTAGATGTTAGACCGTATTCGTGATCGATTTGCTGCTGGATATTTTAAAGAGCATCCCGGTAATGCGCTGAAGGTCGCTAAGGTGCTGTGCATCTACTATTTGATATTCAGTGTGGATGGTGGCAAGCGTATTGCTGACCGGTGGTTGAGGACCAGACTCGGTGGGAGAGCTTTCCATGGGGATTATATTCATATCAGATTTTAGTTACGTATTTGAGCGATGTTCCCACTGAGGTCCCCGCTGGTCTGGATCCGAGTTACCATTTTTATGGTAACATATACGCTATTATGGTACATCCTCGCATTCATTAACTTAATTATATGCTCAAACTCAAAATAAATATTGTTATTGTTTCTTATGTTGGGATTCAATTATTGTTTTCAGATATGGACTTGCGAGGCTATACCTTCGTTAGGCTCCAAATGTCGGACCATGCTCGGAGCTTCTTACATCCAGCGACCTCGTTGTACACGCTGGAAGTTGAAGAAGCTGGGTCATGTTGATTTTACAACATTCTTCGATGATGAGGTAATCAATTATAGGTTTTCAATACGTAAATACTCCGGTAGATATTTAAGGTAACAATTGCTGAAAATGAATCGATGGCTCGATGATTGGGCCGCTCAGAGGGTTTTGGTTCATACGAGCTTCTTGGTAATGAAAAAATATTAATAAATTTATTCCAAATTAATTGAGTGCTTCGTTACTGACAAAATTATTTTATATTAGGCTACGTGTATCAATATATGGAATAACTCCAATAGGAGAGGAGGTTCATTGAGTATTGACGATGATGATTTTTGATCAGCCACGTTCAGGGTCTAAGACCATTTTGGGGCGATCATCGCTCTTGGTGGGAGTTACGTGAGGTGATAATTTATTACATATTTTGTTATTTATTTGTATTAGTTATTCGTGTACTATTGTGCTGACAATGTACTTTTTGAACAATCCAGGTGTTGACCATCTAGAATACGTCTCTAGAGTCCTCGAGCGGACATTGGGTTGTTCTCCGCATTACACTCGAGGAGGGTATCATCATCATGCACGATTCTCTGGCGCAGGAACACGATGCATATTGGAAGTTGAGATCGCGGCAGGCATCGGGTATATGTCGCTTAATTCCTACCATTCTATAGCGTTCTTGTAACACCCCCAAAACCATCTGGGATATTACAGCGCCGTGGGTCCCGCGCCGGAACCCACCAGGCTAAAAACCATTTATAAAACCAATTCAAAAGCGCCAAAAGGCCGATGACGGTAATATTTTAAATACTCAAATATTTTCAAAAGCATAATTTTGAAATACCGTCATAAAATACCATTTGAAAATACAAGGCGAAGTGCCAAATCTCAACAGTTTAAAATATACGTTAAGCCACAACTTAAACGTACCGATAAAATAATTTGGGAAAAAGAGTTTGACGAAAATAACCCAAGTTCGCAAAGTGCCAAAAGGGCCATTTAAAAATACACACACGCAGCGGATAAAGATACCGAAAAGCCATTTTGAGATATACACACGCAGCGGATAAATACAGTTCAAAATACACATTTGCAGCGGAAATAAATAACCGGAAAAGAATACTCAATTCTCCGAAAACAAGCCACACCCAGTATCACATCGGGAAGCTCATCCCTTCACGACCGCTACTAGCTCGATCTCCGAGTACCTAAAAATAAAGCCCACGACGGGGTCAGCCACAATACTCAATAATGATACCGATCACATCATCATAAATAATTACATACCAATGTAATAATACTGTAAGAATACTACCAACGTAATCTTACCGTTATAACCTTACCAATCCATAATAATCCAATCCTTACCATAATCCACATTTTGCATCCTCGAATGACGAAATGAACTTAACAACAATTATCTGTATTGAATTTCAAAAATACCAACAATCCTCAAAACATCATCATAACTCATAATCATGAAATAATTCATCCGTGCCAAATCCTGTCCATCGGATTACACAATCAAAACTCAACCTGTATAAACCAACAGTACACAACATATCTGTAGATCAACTACCATATGATAATGATAACAAATCTCGAACATCGACGTACAGTCTGAATGCTTATACGATCAATAACAATGATCAACCAATACATCACTGAGAATATCATCGACATGATAGCTCCAATATGACCAACGAAGGATCAACGATGACTGAGAGTACCCTCAACAAGGTAAACTACAAACACGATCAACAAAGGATCAACTATAACCGAGAATACCCTCAACAAGGTAGACTCCAAATGATCAACAAAAGACCAACAATAACCGAGAATACCCTCAACAAGGTAGACTCCAAATGATCAACAAAGGACCAACAATAACCGAGAATACCCTCAACAAGGTAGACTCCAAATGATCAACAAAGGACCAACAATAACCGAGAATACCCTCAACAAGGTAGACTCCAAATGATCAACAATAATGGATCTCAAGAAATAACTCTGACTGTCGAACATACCCCTCGGGCGTATGAACAACCAGTCACAAACTGTCGAACATACCCAACCATAAATGGAGGATGAACGACCAAACAATATGGCTCAAAGATGGACGTCATAGTACGCCCGATCCGGAAATGTGTCCGTGCACAAGCCACCCCGGGTATTGATCACATACACGTGTGGTCTTGTACCTAATTAGCCTCACGAACTACGTCTCGTGTGCACGGTTCAATGTGGAAATATCAACACATAACCATCATGTGCCCGGCTAAAAATCCTACACAATAACCAATCGGCACGCAGATATGACTCCAGATTTGTCACGATGCAACATGACAACGAAACTCAAAGAAACACATATCCAATAAGGATTAAAAGACTCACCGAAGTGAACAACGACAGACTGACAATGAAAAGTCGACACGACTAATCAATATCCAAAACATCAATCCTGGGGTCATCATCCCTAAATGAATGACCAACACGATCTACCATCTCAATACAACAGTCGTGGGATCAACATCCCTCAACGAATAACCGATACGAAACTCATTACATGAAACCTCAACATATACAACAACTCAACATAACAATTATCTCATAACTGAACAATACATAAATTACCTCAAAGCCGAAGACAACATCCTTTCCACGAACAACATCCCTGAACGAATACATAATTATTCAAATAATCTCAAATAAGGTACCATCCATTCAATACCAATAAACCTTTATCCCGATATTTATGTCATCACGATAACTATCCTCGATATCCGATATTCTATATCCTTGACCAAAGATAACTCACGTCTTCCCTGAACACAATTAAATCATATACCTTATGATTTAATACAACCAGAGCACGATATATAAACCATTATCCCGACAACTTACATTTCTAACAACATTGCTATACGAATTATAAATGAAATGAAAACGAAACAATTCATCAAATATTATAAACTGAACAAGTATAAACTTGCCTCGATACCGATACCACGGTTGCTACCAAAATCCATTGCCTTTGTCTACGAGCTCCCTAGCCCCGACCAAAAGCAATCTACGAACTCTTTAGCCTCAACCGCAACTCAACGGTCATAATCCACGATCAAAACATATCAACCTATTGCAATAACCGATTAACACACATTCGATAAAAATCAATAACCGACATACTCAACCAACAAACTCAACGGTTCAACGAAACCTCGATCATATACATAATACCAAATAATCCAACTCAACAAATACGAACCCATATCCACGATACAAGCCGTAACTCGATGATCACAAATAACAATCAATAACCGATCAACAACGGTTCTACAATATCCCGATTAAACACATATCCAAACAACCCGAACCAATCAAACACGAATTCAAAACCACAATACGATTCCAAAATCCGAAGATCATATCAATAATCAATTTAAATCAACAAGGGTCTAACATTACCGATTCCAAATTCAATCTTAAATACGGATACAAGTTTCCTCCTTGTAAATTCATAATATAAACCAATTACCGGTTATCATTATCAATCCGGACGATCCGATTAATTCAACATCATAAATAACCATATTCCAAAGGTTTCAAATAATTCCATTATCCGAATTGAACACTTATTCAATAAGTATGAATTTCCAAATTCAAACATGGATAATAATTCTCATCAAACTCGAAATCATATTCGTATTCCTATACGAATATTGTACCAAATACATTACTTAGTTCTAAATGTGAATATTCCATATTCATATCCAAAACACCAACACTTTAAAACGTATTCATCAAATCAATGATCAATTCATCTCGACATTAAGGATTTTATAACATATTCGATTCCAACTTCAACTCCAAATACGAAGACAAAACTCCTTCTTGTTCATACTTGTAAATTCGTAGAAAACAATTTACCGATTATTATCGTGAATAATCACATTCCAAAATTATCCGAAATCCTTCCAAAATCATAACATGTAACTCAAGAGTTCTTTAAGAACACGAATTATACAAATTCACGTTCATAATCCATAAAACAACATAACCCGATGTTTTCTAACATCTAAACAACCCTTAATCATAATTCAAGGTGTATATAATCATGTCCTTCAACATATACTTCTCATAACATCTTGATTCGCAATAAACCACCAAGAACATCGAGAATACCACGATTCCATAATCATAACAACATAATCGAATCATTTGATCACCAATTCATTATCTTCCTTTAACAAAATTCCCATAATTACCAAGAATCATCATAACAATATCATTTCCATCACCATTCATACGAAAACGTGTAGAATTTTCCAAGTTCTACTCATTGAGACATTTCATCGAACACTTTGAAGGCATAGTCCAATTCAATAGATTATTCAAAGGAATACTCGATTTCGATCCACAAAACTTCAAGAACAACGAATAATCTCAAGAATACAACAAGATTCCATCAATAATCTGAGTAAAGACGAATCAAATCGGCCAAAACATCAAGAAACCTCAAAAATATCCAAAACCAAGAGTTTAGGTGTTCTTACCTTCGATCCGGGTGGAAGATGATGTTAATCCATGATTCCAACTTCCAAAACATGTTGTTATAAGTTGCTCATACTCAAATCCATCAATTCTTGCCGAAGGAATCGCGAAAAAACGAAGAAAAAGTGAAAATGTCGAGTGACCCGGTCCAGTGCCTTATATAGGCCGAGACTGCCGCCATTACGCACGTAATCGCCACCGCTTTACGTACGTAATCGCCATGGCCTCGCCATCGCCGCCTACGCCGAAACCCTTACGTACGAATCGGCACTGCTTACGACGTAATCGCCCTTACGGCCAGAATCGCCACCGCTTACGTCGTAATCGGCCGCCTAGCCATCCTCGCGAGTCACTGGCCGACCGTGATCGGCCACCCCCACGAGTCATGCCGACCATGCTCGGCCATCCCGACGAGTCACGACCGCCATGCTCGGCCATCCGTGTCATCTCGCCACGACTGCCAAACCGCCTCGTAACGCACGTAACACTTCTTCCGCTATGCATATATACGTACATTGACTTGCTACAAGATAATACTCAGACATGCATTTAATACACCCCGTATAACGTCGTAACTCCGTCTGCTGACTCACCGTCCACATCTGCGCCGAAAGCCGCCACCACGGCCCCACTGTCCGATTCCTCTTGTTACGTACGTTATGTACACTATATAACGTACGTAAGCTAACACATTTTACGTACGTAAGCTCCAAGGCTTAACGTACGTAATGGCTTTTATACTTAGCCAAAAATCCAACTGTTCCTGTCCGACGTCTCGACGTACAAAATACAAACATACGGCATACTGAATACACATATTGAATCCAAAGATATTCTCATACGGTATACCTGATATCCAAATCTGTTTAACCTGATACAACATATCCTGAATATATCTGTCAATCAAAAACGATAATCACACCAGTATAACTGTCTCGGTTCTCAATTTATTTTATCCATACTGTATAGATACCAAACTATATAGTATATCTCAGATAAAATAATGCAAAAAATTTATACTGAAAATCCGGGTATTACATACTACCCCCCTTAAAATAAGTTTCGTCCTCGAAACTTGCAACCAGTCGCCAACTGCAGATAAGTCCAAAATTTTCCAACTCATCACAAAAACAATCAAGTGTCGCCACAAGCGAAATAACCAAACCAATATACTTACAGGTGCGTGAAGCCGATGATCTCCCGTGATACTAGCACACGACTCCCATACGAAGTCTCAACACAACCAACACACACCAATATCACAAATAGCAATTTGAAAAGAATCTCAAAAAATTTGGAAACTCCAAAAATCGATTTGACTCAAAAGTCAAAAAAGCTCATTTTCAAAAATCATGCTACTACCGTACCGGTAGAGCCACATAACACACACGCCTGGGTTTCACAAACCCAAGCTCCGATACCATCTTCTGTAACACCCCCAAAACCATCCGGGATATTAGAGTGCCGTGGGTCCCGCGCCGGAACCCACCAGGTTAAAAACCATTTATAAAACCAATTCAAAAGCGCCAAAAGGCCGATGACGGTAATATTTTAAATACTCAACTATTTTCAAAAGCATAATTTTGAAATACCGTCATAAAATACCATTTGAAAATACAAGGCGAAGTGCCAAATCTCAACAGTTTAAAATATACGTTAAGTCACAACTTAAACATACCGATAAAATAATTTGGGAAAAAGAGTTTGACGAAAATAACCCAAGTTCGCAAAGTGCCAAAATGGCCATTTAAAAATACACACACGCAGCGGATAAAGATACCGAAAAGCCATTTTGAGATATACACACGCAGCGGATAAATACAGTTCAAAATACACATTTGCAGCGGAAATAAATAACCGGAAAAGAATACTCAATTCTCCGAAAACAAGCCACAACAAGATCACATCGGAAGCTCATCCCTTCACGACCGCTACTAGCTCGATCTCCGAGTACCTAAAAATAAAGCCCACGACGGGTCACCACAATACTCAATAATGATACCGATCACATCATCATAAATAATTACATACCAATGTAATAATACTGTAAGAATACTACCAACGTAATCTTACCGTTATAACCTTACCAATCCATAATAATCCAATCCTTACCATAATCCACATTTCGCATCCTCGAATGACGAAATGAACTTAACAACAATTATCTGTATTGAATTTCAAAAATACCAACAATCCTCAAAACATCATCATAACTCATAATCATGAAATAATTCATCCGTGCCAAATCCTGTCCATCGGATTACACAATCAAAACTCAACCTGGATAAACCAATAGTACACAACATATCTGTAGATCAACTACCATATGATAATGATAACAAATCCCTAACATCGACGTACAGTCTGAATGCTTATACGATCAATAACAATGATCAACCAATACATCACTGAGAATATCATCGACATGATAGCTCCAATATGACCAACGAAGGATCAACGATGACTGAGAGTACCCTCAACAAGGTAAACTACAAACACGATCAACAAAGGATCAACTATAACCGAGAATACCCTCAACAAGGTAGACTCCAAATGATCAACAAAAGACCAACAATAACCGAGAATACCCTCAACAAGGTAGACTCCAAATGATCAACAAAGGACCAAAAATAACCGAGAATACCCTCAACAAGGTAGACTCCAAATGATCAACAAAGGACCAACAATAACCGAGAATACCCTCAACAAGGTAGACTCCAAATGATCAACAATAATGGATCTCAGGAAATAACTCTGACTGTCGAACATACCCCTCGGGCGTATGAACAACCAGTCACAAATTGTCGAACATACCCAACCATAAATGGAGGATGAACGACCAAACAATATGGCTCAAAGATGGACGTCATAGTACGTCCGATCCGGAAATGTGTCCGTGCACAAGCCACCCTGGGTATTGATCACATACACGTGTGGTCTTGTACCTAATTAGCCTCACGAACTACGTCTCGTGTGCACGGTTCAATGTGGAAATATCAACACATAACCATCATGTGCCCGGCTAAAAATCCTACACAATAACCAATCGGCATGCAGATATGACTCCAGATATGTCACGATGCAACATGACAACGAAACTCAAAGAAACACATATCCAATAAGGATTAAAAGACTCACCGAAGTGAACAACGACAGACTGACAATGAAAAGTCGACACGACTAATCAATATCCAAAACATCAATCCTGGGGTCATCATCCCTAAATGAATGACCAACACGATCTACGATCTCAATACAACAGTCGTGGGATCAACATCCCTCAACGAATAACCGATACGAAACTCATTACACGAAACCTCAATATATACAACAACTCAACATAACAATTATCTCATAACTGAACAATACATAAATTACCTCAAAGCCGAAGACAACATCCTTTCCACGAACAACATCCCTGAACGAATACATAATTATTCAAATAATCTCAAATAAGGTACCATCCATTCAATACCAATAAACCTTTATCCCGATATTTATGTCATCACGATAACTATCCTCGATATCCGATATTCTATATCCTTGACCAAAGATAACTCACGTCTTCCCAGAACACAATTAAATCATATACCTTATGATTTAATACAACCAGAGCACGATATACAAACCATTATCCCGACAACTTACATTTCTAACAACATTGCTATACGAATTATAAATGAAATGAAAACGAAACCATTCATCAAATATTATAAACTTGCCTCGATACCGATACCACGAAGCCGTTACCAAAATCCATTGCCTTTGTCTACGAGCTCCCTAGCCCCGACCAAAAGCAATCTACGAACTCTTTAGCCTCAACCGCAACTCAACGGTCATAATCCACGATCAAAACATATCAACCTATTGCAATAACCGATTAACACACATTCGATAAAAATCAATAACCGACATACTCAACCAACAAACTCAACGGTTCAACGAAACCTCGATCATATACATAATACCAAATAATCCAACTCAACAAATACGAACCCATATCCACGATACAAGCCGTAACTCGATGATCACAAATAACAATCAATAACCGATCAACAACGGTTCTACAATATCCCGATTAAACACATATCCAAACAATCCGAACCAATCAAACACGAATTCAAAACCACAATACGATTCCAAAATCCGAAGATCATATCAATAATCAATTTAAACCAACAAGGGTCTAACATTACCGATTCCAAATTCAATCTTAAATACGGATACAAGTTTCCTCCTTGTAAATTCATAATATAAACCAATTACCGGTTATCATTATCAATCCGGACGATCCGATTAATTCAACATCATAAATAACCATATTCCAAAGGTTTCAAATAATTCCATTATCCGAATTGAACACTTATTCAATAAGTATGAATTTCCAAATTCAAACATGGATAATAATTCTCATCAAACTCGAAATCATATTCGTATTCCTATACGAATATTGTACCAAATACATTACTTAGTTCTAAATGTGAATATTCCATATTCATATCCAAAACACCAACACTTTAAAACGTATTCATCAAATCAATGATCAATTCATCTCGACATTAAGGATTTTATAACATATTCGATTCCAACTTCAACTCCAAATACGAAGACAAAACTCCTTCTTGTTCATACTTGTAAATTCGTAGAAAACAATTTACCGATTATTATCGTGAATAATCACATTCCAAAATTATCCAAAATCCTTCCAAAATCATAACATGTAACTCAAGAGTTCTTTAAGAACACGAATTATCCAAATTCACGTTCATAATCCTTAAAACAACATAACCCGATGTTTTCTAACATCTAAACAACCCTTAATCATAATTCAAGGTGTATATAATCATGTCCTTCAACATATACTTCTCATAACATCTTGATTCGCAATAAACCACCAAGAACATCGAGAATACCACGATTCCATAATCATAACAACATAATCAAATCATTTGATCACCAATTCATTATCTTCCTTTAACAAAATTCCCATAATTACCAAGAATCATCACAACAATATCATTTCCATCACCATTCATACGAAAACGTGTAGAATTTTCTAAGTTCTACTCATTGAGACATTTCATCGAACACTTTGAAGGCATAGTCCAATTCAATAGATTATTCAAAGGAATACTCGATTTCGATCCACAAAACTTCAAGAACAACGAATAATCTCAAGAATACAACAAGATTCCATCAATAATCTGAGTAAAGACGAATCAAATCGGCCAAAACATCAAGAAACCTCAAAAATATCCAAAACCAAGAGTTTAGGTGTTCTTACCTTCGATCCGGGTGGAAGATGATGTTAATCCATGATTCCAACTTCCAAAACATGTTGTTATAAGTTGCTCATACTCAAATCCATCAATTCTTGCCAAAGGAATCGCGAAAAAACGAAGAAAAAAGTGAAAATGTCGAAGTGACCCGGTCCAGGCCTTATATAGGCCGAGACCTGCCGGGCCATTACATACGTAACCGGCCACTGCCTTACGTACGTAACCGGCCATGGCTCGCCATCGCCTGGCTTGCCGGAACCCTTACGTACGTAATCGGCAATGGCTTACGACGTAATCGCCCTTACGGCCAGAATCGCCACTGCCTTACGTACGTAATCGGCCAGTCCTATCCATCCCTGCGAGTCACTGCTGACCGTGATCGGCCACCCCCACGAGTCACTGTCGACCATGCTCGGCCATCCCGACGAGTCACGACCGGCCATGCTCGGCCATCCAGGTCATCTCGGCCACGACTCGGCCAGCCGCCCCGTAACGTACGTAACACTTCTTCCGTTGCGTACGTAATATGTACGTTGACTTGCTACAGTATAATACTCGTATTACGTACGTAATACACCCTGTATAACGTACGTAACTCCGTCCGTTGACTCACCTGTCCACATCTGCGCCGAAAGCTGCCGACCACGGGCCCCACTGTCCGATTCCTCTTGTTACATACGTTATGTACACTATATAACGTACGTAAGCTAACACATTTTACGTACGTAAGCTCCAAGGCTTAACGTACGTAATGGCTTTTATACTTAGCCAAAAATCCAACTTTTCCTGTCCGACGTCTCGACGTACAAAATACAAACATACGGCATACTGAATACACATATTGAATCTAAAGATATTCTCATACGGTATACCTGATATCCAAATCTGTTTAACCTGATACAACATATCCTGAATATATCTGTCAATCAAAAACGATAATCACACCAGTATAACTGTCTCAGTTCTCAATTTATTTTATCCATACTGTATAGATACCAAACTATACAGTATATCTCAGATAAAATAACGCGAAAAATTTATACTGAAAATCCGGGTATTACAGTTCTGGATTTTACGAGCGCCGCCCTGATATCACCCCGGTTACTCCATTTCGAATTGCTACAGCAAGGAAGGATTTATGCTATGTACAAGATGACTCGACCTCTTGTGGTGCGTATTCTATACAGACTTTAGAGTCTCTCGTTCAGTAGTCTTTCTCTCATGGAAAGACCAAGGCGGATATTTATGCATTTAAAGGGTGTATGGCCCGAGCTATATGGAGGTTTAGCGATGATGTAGATTGTATACCCGAGATTTCTGATATGTATTTGGAACTTGTGATATTATAATTATTGCATTTTAATCTGAGTATTATTCTCCGTATTTCATAATCTGGTGTTGTTGAGCGTATAATTTCATGAATGTGATCTAAATTGTGATTCTGCGCATGTAGCGCACGCTATCGACTAAGTGTAGCGTACGCTAATTTGGATCCATAGCGCACGCTGTGAAGGAACCTTAGCGCACGCTATACGTGGTCAATATGATTGAGACAGGGTGGTAGGTGAGATCGGCCGCGGATCTTGGTCGGATTATGTCGGGATGAACCTGGACGGCTTTCGGGAAAAGCCAAGTCAACGCGTTAGCGCACGCTACTCATATGAAGATAGCGCACGCTAAAGGCTGAGTACAGTGAAGTCACTAAGTTTCGTATAGCTGTTAGCGCACGCTATGAATATGGACTAGCGCGCGCTAATAACCATTTTCTATATATAGGACAGCATCCTTTTTCATATTTTCAGACTTTTCACTTCCCACATCCGAATTCTTAAACTTAGAGAGTCACTCTCTTCATCCTAAACCCTTCATATCATCATCCTAGCCCGAGTTGAAGATTGTAGATCATTGGAGATTGGTGTTCAAGCTCTCGGTGTTGGATTTCTTCAAGTTCCTTCGTGTTCTCCGCTACATTTAGGTAGGTGATTCTTCACCAATATTAGTAGTATTCTGAAGGACGTTTTGACCATATTTTGGGATTATCTAGTCAGTTAAATTCGTAAGTAGTCGAACATCATGTGTTAGAAGGATATTTTCGATGTTTCGGTACTTCTTCATCGTATAAACCATTGAACCTTTTTAGTGTTTGAACTCCCAAGCATATTCATGTATCTTCAAAACCAATTATGACCAGTAGGTGGAGATTATTAAGTTCTTATGTTTTACATAATGGAATCATACGTTTTGGAACGTAGGATGAATGGAACTTAGGATACTTTCTCGAAATCAAGATGAATTATGATGTTGTGATGATTATACGTACCCTTGTATCTTGTAGTCGTTTAATCCGTAGAGATCTTTCACAAACCGTATGAGCATGATATGCACGGAGATGACATGTATTAACACTAAAGATTTCATGAGTTTTATCACCATTAGATCAAGTTTTCTGCCCTGTAGTAAACTGCCATGCACAGTTAGCGCACGCTAAGATAGTCATATTAACGTGCGCTATCGGGAATGAGTTAACATACGTTACGTTGGGTACGTAACGTACGTTATGCTATCAGTCGAGTCAGTTGGCTGATCAGAGAGGACTGTCGGAACATAGTTAGCGTACGCTAGACTACGCTGTTTACGTACGCTAATGGGCAGACTTAGCGCACGTTACGTAGAGTACGTAGCGTACGCTAAGTAGTCCAGGCAGATTGCATTTTTAGAGCTTTCGGCCGTAGACCGGGTTGTTAGACATTCGTGTGACATAAGATAAATTCTATATTATTTCTTTTGTTAAGGTTCGAGCTTGCTACGTTGATCGAAGGAGACGGCCTTCGAGTGTGTTGAGATTCGTTGGAGTGATTTGTTCTTGCCATCTTTGAGGCAAGTATCGTATTTTAAGCTTATTGATATTGCATTATTGATCATGTGTACGATTTATTCGTGTTATTGAACATGTGACTATATTCCTTAAGTTGTCATGATATATACGTTGATGAATATGTTGATTTACATATGTGTATGCATAATGGTATTGTTTGTGTTGTAAATGATCCGAGGGGATCATGAGGATCTATGCTGAGGGCGCTGGATCGAATGTCCACTATGCGTTGGTCCGACGGGATCATCATGGGGATCTATGCTGAGGGCGCTGGATCGTTGGACGGGTTTTCCACCATGCGTTGGTCCGACGGGATCATCATGGGGATCTATACCGAGGGCGCTGGATCGTTGGATTACCCTGTATTGTGTTGATGGAATCGTGAGGATTCACATCGTTGGATTCCGATGACGGAAGTCCGTTTTGTATGTTTTATGATGCATTGATGATTTATGTATTGCGATACTTGTACTAGCATTGTTTTGCTAACTCCTTCGGGGGTGGACATTGTTTTGATGTTCAGGTATCCGAGGAGCGGGGAGACAACCACAGTACCGACATGACGATGAGATGGCTCAGTGATGTGGTTGATGTTTATTGTTATGGTGATTTGTCTTCTTGGTTCACTTTAGTACTCGAGTACGTGTGTTTTAATAATGTCATTTTCGATATGGTTGTATAAATTAACTCCCTGGATCAGTTGAACCGGTTCTGTATTTTGAATTTCAGTGGTACTGTTGAATTATGTTTACATTCCTTTTAATTAGCCTTGTAAATCCTTACTTAAAGGGTTTACGGTGATGTAATTATTCCGAATATCTCGGGGTGTTACATAGATATTGTAGTGTGTGATCCCACAAGTTTATTTATACGGTGGGATGATAGAGATTAGTGATATCTTCTTTTACTGATATACATGCATATAAATATTCTAAATAGATAACAATTCTTTTTTATAATGATTATTGCGTATCAAATTAAACGTAATTGATTCAATTTTAACTTAATCGATTTGAAATTTGAACTTAATCAATTTGAAATTTGAACTTAATCGGTTGAAATTTGAACTTAATCGGTTGAAATTGAACATAATCTGTTCAAATTGAACTTAACCGATTTGAAATTGAACTTAATCAATTTGAAATTAAACTTAATCGGTTCAAATTAAACTTAAATTAATTCAATTTTAACTTAATCAATTTGAAATTTGAACTTAATCGGTTGAAATTGAACATAATCTATTCAAATTGAACTTAACCGATTTGAAATTGAACCTAACCAATTTGAAATTGAACTTAATCAATTTCAATTAAACTTAATCGGTTCGAATTAAACTTAATTGGTTCAATTTTAACTTAATCAATTTGAAATTTGAACTTAATCAATTCAAAATTTTAACTTAATCGGTTGAAATTGAACATAATCTGTTCAAATTGAACTTATCCGATTTGAAATTGAACCTAACCAATTTGAAATTTAACTTAATCAATTTGAAATTAAACTTAATCGGTTCAAATTAAACTTAATTCATTCAATTTTAACTTAATCAAGTTGAAATTTTAACTTAATCAATTTGAAATTTGAACTTAATCGGTTGAATTGAACATAATCTGTTCAAATTGAACTTAACCGATTTGAAATTGAACCTAACCAACTTGAAATTGAACTTAATCAATTTAAAATAAACTTAATCGGTTCAAATTAAAGTTAATTGATTCAATTTTAACTTAATCAATTTGAAATTGGAACTTAATCGGTTGAAATTGAACATAATCTGTTCAAATTGAACTTAACCGATTTGAAATTGAACCTAACCAATTTGAAATTGAACTTAATCAATTTGAAATTAAACTTACTCGGTTCAAATTAAACTTAATTGATTCAATTTTAACTTAATCAATTTAAAATTTGAACTTAATCGATTGAAATTGAACATAATCTGTTCAAATTGAACTTAACCGATTTGAAATTGAACCTAACCAATTTGAAATTGAACGTAATCAATTTAAAATTAAACTTAATCGGTTCAAATTAAACTTAATTGATTCAATTTTAATTTAATCAATTTGAAATCTGAAACATACAAATACTTTAAGCTTCAATTTTAATACCCGAAATAATAAATATGAAACATATAAATACTTTAAATAAATATAACTAATTTTATATTGGGGGCTCATTTAGGTCGAAATGATGCTTAGTTGGACATTTTGGAGCAGTGTGGTCAACAGAATGACATATACTACACTTTTTTTTTTGCACGTCCCTTTTTAGACGGAGTTGGTTGCATTGTGAAATCCTCAAATAGTTGGGGAATAACTGCAGTGCAAGTCTTTCTATTGTGCCCTATGCCTCCGCATCTAAGGCATGTTTGAACTTTATGGGTATGAGTCGAGGACTCAATCCCTGATGTGTGTCTCCTTTCTTTTGGTCGCCCTGCCTGCCGCGGATTGTCTGGTGGATCACAAACTTTTACCTTGATGTTAGCAGGAATGAACCAATTACTTGGGTGAGGTACTGGAATAACAGACCGTCCCCACATTTGGCGAAGCGTGGACACTTTATAACAGTTTGGTCGTGATTTAGGTACCTTATAGCTGCAGCGGCATGATTGCACGAGATCATATCATGCTGGAACATCATACAACTGCATTTTTGCTCTCTCAAGTCCACAACATAATTTTTCCTGTTAGAGGTCACCTTGAACACCCCATCACAAAGGAATTTAACGTTCATGTTCGATCCAGCTCCGACCACCTTCATCAATATCTCATGTGCATGATTCGTTAAAGGTCCAGGACACTCATTTGCATTTTTATGCCGATCAGATATCCATTCTTCTACCGCGGTTCGACATGCCTCGAGAAGTGCGAAAACGGGCAGCCTTCTAGCCCATAGAAGATGGTTGTTCATGCTTTCAACGGCATTTGAATTCATAACCTCGAATCGCCGGATTGGGCACTTCACACGAGCCCATTTATTTTCACCGACAGTTTCTTTCAAGTAGGTAGCTGCAGCTGGACATGGTATTTCTAAACTTCCATATGCCTATTATAGTCCTCAATACGATAGCTGTAAGCTGCAGCATTGAAAATTGCAACCACATGTTGACCATACTTAACCAAATGCTTCTGAACGTGGTAACAACATAAATCGTGATGCGTAAGTGGGAATACCTCTCCTATAGCATTTGCTATGGATTTGCACCCGTCTGAAACAATCAAGAGGTCCCTTTGACAACGAAAGACCTCTTTCAATTTGTATATGAAATACTTCCACGACTCGTCGCATTCGACGTCACTAATCCCGAAAGCAAGTAGAAATATCTGATTGTTACCATCTTTTGTAACAGCAACAAATAATACTCCTCAATACTTACCCCCAAGGTGTGTCCCATCAACAACAATAATTGGTCTAGCATAACAAAATCCAGATATTGAAGCCTCCAAAGCATAAAACATGTATTTAAATTTTCCAGTATTTGCATCAACCACATAATCAGTTATGGTGCCTGGATTCGTCACCTCCAACATATGCAAGTACGATGGGATCATTCTGAAAGAATCTTGATGGTCTCCATATATCACCGAGATATCATGGTTGCAAATGCTCAATGCCAAGCCATAACGGATTGTCAAACAATGCTCATTCTTAAGTTGAGCCTGCACTAGCTTCGGAATTATAATCTGTCCTTCCACTAATAATTTGTTGGACATGTATTCACCGAGCATCTTAGAAGGCAACTGCTTAGGTGCCTTGCGATTTGGGTCAAAATGACACGTATGCTCGTTCTGTGAGTGCACTCTCCAAAATCCACTCATCCCGGAGGCCATCAACAAAAAATTACAAGTTTTATCTATACAAACGGCAGAATAGCGCTGCTTATCAGATTTTAGAGTACGATAGTCAGACTTCTTTTCTAAATGATATCGCCCAACAGCGTTCTTCAACCTATCTTTGGAGAGAAATACAGATCCTCTTTGTAAGGATAGTGTATTTGCAGGATTAAATTGCTCGTCCATATCATCATCAACTACAGAAAGAGACACATATGGAGGTCTACCTAGAATTTTTCACCGAGGACCAGAGGGAGGAGTGCAACACCCCAAACTAGGCGACTATTACAGTGCCATGGACCCCGACTGGTACCCACTAGGCAAATGAATATTAATGACTTAAATAATATAATTGTAATACCGAACCACATTATATCATCCATTACTCCGATGAGGAGTTTCAAGTATGACACACCCAAGATAATACCGAATACATGTATATTTTATATGAAGATACAATATACAACACCGAATGAAAATGAGTATTCAAACGGAAATATGCAGCGGAAATAACAAATATGAAGAACATAAATGACTGAAAAGGACTGTGGCCCCCTACTAGTATCACTGGGACTCCTCGCCATCAACGTTCTCTTCCCGTGCTTTAGCCTTGCCATGACCTGAAAACAATATCCCCCAACGGGGTCAGTTACACAGAACAACAATCCTCAAGAGTTGAACAATATACAACAATCACATGAGTAAATTAAGAAATAGAGTTGAATGATGGGCATCATAGTACTCCCGAATAGAATGTGTAAGTACACAAGTAGCCGAGTGTCCGGAGTCCCGCATATACACCCACAACTTGGCCTAATTAGTCTCACGGAGGTACTTTACCATGTGCACAATCCAATGTGTCCGGAGTCCCGCATATACACATGATCATCGTATGCCCGACTAAAAATTCCACACATTCACCACCCGACAACGTAATACAATCCCAGAAAGGTCACAAAAACAAAAGCGACCAAGATGAAAGATAATGAATAAAAACCGACAATGATAAAGAACGACTCACCGAGATGAAATAATGATACAACGAGTGATAGCTTCAATGAAATGATTTGGAACCATCGTTCCTCGTGAGTTACATGATTAGTTGATAATTACAAGTTTCGACATGAATGATATATTATGAGTGAATTACATGTATGAATGAACAACAACGTAAGGAATGAGTATCCCTTTAACCGAGTAAGAATTAACTTACACAACACCGGTGAAGAATGTCCTTCCACGAACAAACGTACTAAATGAGGTGTTGGTCGTTCGAACAATCTTGAATAACACAATTACGAACAATCCGTTCAATATACGATTCAAACATGATTATTACTAACTCAAAACGTCGATACGACCAAACCAAGTTCATTGGGGCATTATATCAAACACGTTGTAACCAATCTTTGATTGTTTACAACCAATCCTTAATTATACCAATTCCAAACCTCCAAAGAGTGTTACCATTCAACAAAACATCTTCAATACAATCAATAATCCAATATGAATATCCAATTCGGGATTTCAACAACATCTAATCGAAACCCCCAAATCCAAATCAATATTCATAGTGTTCTTGAATAATCCTTCAATAATCCAATAAATATTCATACGACTCATAATCATATGTATATCTCTTCATACAACATGATTATAAAATCCAAAACATCATATCTCAACACGAAATCGAAATCCAAGATGTTGAAGAATTTACCTTTGAAGATCCAAACACTTTGATCCGGTGAAATCGTGTTAAATCAACTATCCAAGCTCCACAAATGGATGAAGATGATGAAATCCGAACACACAAGTGATTGATGAGGAAAAATCTCTCCCTCAAGACTTCTCTTTCGGAACTCAAGTACAGAAATGAGAAAAATGAGCTCAACAACCCGTCCAGGTACTTAAGTACTGCCATTGTTACGGCCGTAACATCCCCAACTCAACGGCGCCATCTCGTACGGGCCTAACTCGGCCTTGTCGAAAAAATTTGCCGACAGACATACGGTCGTACCCGCACATGCCTTACGGGCGTATCTAGACTGATACGGCCGTACTCGGCAAGACTTACGAGCATATGAAATCTTCGTCCAAACTGACTGGGCACGTGCTCGAATCGTACGGCCGTAACCGACCAAGCCCTTACGGCTGTACCTGCCTCAACTTACGGTCGTATGCTGCAACCCTTACGGCCGTAAGCCCTCTTCGTCCGACATGTCCTGAAAACCACGAACGTATGTTACGGCCGTAGCCTGTCTATCCTTACGGCCGTATCTCCCCTTGTTGTGAGGAAATCCCTCACATTATGCCGCAAGTGCACGGTGTCAACAAGTAATAAAGTGATAAGTAAGATATCGTTCCCTCGAGGACTGATTTCACTAAGTACCAAAATATAGTCGACTCGTAATTTTATTTGAAGAACATTTAAATAGAATTTATATCTAAACTAATTGCAGAAAAATAAATAATAATAGTAATAATAATAATAATAATAAGGGTGTAGGATTATGATTTTCACCTCAAACAATCAGGAATGATTTTATTCAATTCAATTCACTTTTATTCAATTAATTGTAAGCCACGAATTCCTAAATTATTGTAAAGCCTTTCCCAAGGTCGATAGAAAATACTATGAATTATTAAATCGATATATCCCTATTCGAATTAGATAATTAATAGCTAAAACAGTTCAAGAATCCCCACAATAAATAGGCTTCACAATTCCCATGAGTATATCCCTATCTCACGAAAATCATGATTATTCTCACAAGAACTATGCCTAAATTTCATCTCCCGAATCCATAAAGACATTCAAAACAATTCAACTGTTGGTCAGACAATTAAAAAGCATTAAGAACAGTAAGAAGAATCCAATTCAATAGAATAACGAATGAATTGAAATAATAATAAATAAATCAAACCGTCATGTAATCGGCTACAATCACAACCCTACTCGAATAGATCTAGAAACTAAGATACGGAAAAATTAAGAAAAACCGCAAGGAATCCGTGGTCTTGTCGTCGCCCACAAATCTCCTCCTTGTGTTCTTCGATCCCGCGATGTCTTCCTCCGATTTTCTGATTCTCCTCTTTTTCAGCCCTTCCATGCTTATTTATAGCCCTCCTCAGCCTCTAAAACACGTCCGTGTGATTAGGTCGAGAACAGGCTCCAAAACGGCCCAGGAACGCGGAATATTCAGCAAAACCGCCCGGTGGGCCGCGGTTCACTTAATCTGTGCTGCGGCCCCTACTGCTCAGCGAAATGCCTGGGCGCTGCATTTTCCTCCTAGGCCGCGGCTCAGCATCCTTGTGCCGCGGCTCAGGGTACAGTCCGCTCGGCACTTGCTAGTCCTCTTCGTGTGCCGCGGCTCACTTGGTTTGTGCCGCGGCCCAGGCCAAAATTTACCGTTTTCGCCCGCTTTTCATCGTTTTGGCTTCCGGACTCCGATTTCCTGCAAAACATATAAGAATAGTGCATTAAAAGCTCATTTATGCTGATTTAGGCTCAAGATGGATATAAAATAATGATAAATAAGTGCATAAAAATACGCCTAACAAATACCCCCAAACTTGAGCCTTTGCTTGTCCTCAAGCAAAAATCAATTTTAAACAAAATATATCGTGAATAATCATGCAAGTCCATAGTGCTCAACTTAATCAATACTACCCTGAAAATCTCAAATAATAGTACAAGTATCGTAATAGTGAGTCAAATCCAGGACACTGATTCCACTAAGTAACCAATTTCAGTCCTAATCAATCGTTCATGAAGAAAATCAAGCTCAAAGATTAACAAGCGTGAATTTAACCGACCGCCAATATGAAGGGTTAGAATAAACAAGCTAACTCGCCCAGTCCCACAGTCTAATGGCAAACATTTTAGAGTTTCATTGTTAAAAATACCCCTCGGACAGCATTCCCTTATATATGAGCAATAATATAGATTCGAGTTAACCACTAGGTTCGGATCTCGGGATGTTTCATCGGAATAATCCTAGGGTGGATTTCCATTCTCATATATTGGGGAACCGTTTGACGTAAAAGACACTCATGGGGCACATGAATGCTTCAAGTTACTAAGTCCCCCTCTACAGTGGAGAAAAAACTCGAATAGCAAGTCCCGCATGTCAAGGTTGCCGTTTTACGCGAGAGTAGACTACGGGTCACGTGAATACCCCCGGTTACTAGGCTTCCCATCATCGGTAATGCGATATTTTATTAATCTATTCAGGGTCGTCGTTTTACGCGAGAGTAAACAATGGGTCACGTGAATACCCCCGGTTACTAAACTTCCCATCATAGAATATGCATAATATCTCGACTTTTTGGGAAAAACTGTCCGACTCTAAACTCACTTTAAGTGCCAACAAGACTCATATTACTGGACGACTAGCTACGCGAAAAGTTTAACCAAACGTATAGACGGTGATTTGAAAACACGTATGTCTTCTTTCTTATCTGCTAAGATTTCTACAAAAACGATAAAATTTCGGACCTAATTGAATACTCAACCGAAACAGATATCGCTGACTACAACTCGACTAAACTCAACCATTTCTTCCAAGAGAAATCAGTATCGTAACATCCGTTTTACACACGGAAGCACGAAAAATTCACGAAAAATTCATGTTTGCAAAAACCATCAACTGCATGCAAGGACAATAAAGCAATCTCAATTTATACCCAAGAAAAATTAAGAAAATTATCACATGCTTCAATTTATTCCACTACACATAACATCATCAATAATAAAACTCATGTAAAAATAAAAGAGATAAGGAAAAGTGAAACTTATTCCAAATGTCTTCTTGAATGCCAGCACATGTCTGAGTGGAATCGTCTGTCATACTTCAAGTAATGCACAACATCACCAGGAACTCCCAAACTTAGTCTCTAGTCATGAAATAACTCTAGACATTAAGTCAAGGAAGACTAGAATATGAAGGATAATGCTCATTGGGGTTAGAAATAAAAATATTAGAGAAATCAGGGTCACAAGAATACACGAATCCAAACGAAATAACAAAACAAGGAAAAGAAAATTATTAACGAAAAATCAAATAAAAACAACTAACTAGAAAGCAAGTAAAAATGATGGGTTGCCTCCCATCAAGCGCTCTATTTTACGTCTTGAGCACGACGTGGCAAAAAAAAAATTAACGTGGCTTCTTTCTAGGGAGATTGCCAAATACCCCCTTCTTACAATCTATAAGCCTCTTATTCCATAAGGGAGTCTTTGGTTCATGCCCGGTTGCCAAAAATAATGAGTAAGAATAATTATGCGGACAACCAAAAAATGATGGAAGAATATAATAATTGTAAGGCATGAAAAAATAAGCAGAGTTCGAATGGGTAAATAATAAAGACTTATCATGATCAACCTCATTAGAACTCAAAGAATCAACCTCAACAAAATCAAGAGTAATGGAATCAATCTCTCCCATAATGGATTTAGGAAAAATTATGCGCGGCACCATTAATAAAATTTTAGGCACATAAGTGTTCACCTTATTAGTGATCGCTGGGATTCGCGTAGTAAGGTTTTCAAATCCGATCAATTTTAAAATTTGTAAAACCTCGGAGTATTTCCAAGGTGTCGAACCCAAGGGAATTGATGTGTCGAAAATAAAGGAAGTAACTCTACTCAAAATTTGACTGCTATTTAGGAATCCGAAAATTTTGTTTGTTACTAATTATCTAACTTTAAAGATCGAAAAATAAAAATTAACTAAAAGATGAATTATCTAAATCAAGCAAATAAAGCAAATTAGCAAGATAAAATCACAAGTCGAAAGGTAATTGATCCTAGGGTAGTATCATCTAATTGAGTTCACACAATTCATTCACTTGATTCCTTTTCCCCAAATTTTAATTCAATCCTAGAAATAATCACTCAGCCGATCTAGAATTCCGATCAAGGCAACCTAGAAAGATAGTTAATTTAAACCCTTTTCCCCGCCAGGGCTCAAAGAATTTAAATCACTTAAAAAGCACCAACTTATTTATCTATGATTTATCTTTCTCCGCTAGGTCTCAAGATAAAATTATATTGTGCATCAAGTATTTCCACTAATCAATTACTCCTTCCGGACAAAATCAATTAGCTAACATGCATCGATTAAGGGCCCTTTAATCTAACATGAGATTTAACACAACTTGAACACAAGCCTAGGATGAAAGGTCAAAAGGTAATCAAAGGAACATCATGTGAACATCAATTAAATTTACTAACCCTAGAATCAATCAATGAATTTAGCCAGACATAATTGAAATTAAACAAGAAATAGATGAAGAATGCATATTATTAATATGAAAAGAGAGATTACGGATGAACTCCGAGTCTTCAATCTCTGAAAAACAATAATAATTCTCCTCCAAAAAGTTCTTGCATCAAAGGAATAAATCTTGCTAAAAAGATGTAAAAATCTGCTAAAGATAATAATAGATGAAAGATGATGGAAGATTGATCCAAGATGATGAAGAATGATAAAACTAGGTCTAAAAGGAGGTTTATATAGCCTAAGGGGGTTAAACTCCCGATTAGCCCTAATCTAGGAAACAAAAACTATCCAAAAGAGTCTTTTTTCGTCAAAACACGAGAGTCCGCTGGGCAGCATATCGGCCTGGCCTATCGGCCGATAGGCTGGCCGATAGTTGGTTCGTCGATCTCTTCACTCGATAGGGCAGGAACTCCTTTCGTACGGGCCTATCGGCCGATAGGCTGGCCGATAGGTTCGTCTGTCTTTCGCAAAAATCCGTTTCTTCGTCCGTTTGACTTGACTCTCGGTCCTTTGTCTCGTTTTGGGTCCTTTTGGCTCTAAAAACCTGCAAACACACTAAAACCAACCCAAACGCGTAATACGGCTCGACTAATCATAAATAAGCCAAATACGAGCACATTAATCACGACACGAGATAAAAACCTAGTATAAAATCCTAGAAAAATGTGGTAAAATTACCACTTATCAAACCCCCCCAAACTTAAGCCTTGTTCGTCCCGAACAACAAAAAGAAAAGAAAAAGAATGTCGTGAATCATCGTGCAACTCATAGTGTTCAACCTAATCAATACTATCCTGTAATTCTCTCTAAATAATCCGAGTGTCGTAAAGCGAGCCGCACTCGAATAATGATTCCGCAAAGTAATCAAGTTCACCCTAATCATTCGTCCATGAAGAAAATCCACTTCAAAGATTAACAAAACGTGAGTCAAATCGACCCAATATGAAAGGCTAAAATAAACAAGCTAGTTCGTCCTGCTACACGTCTAGTGGCACAATTTTCACGAGTTTCATAAGAAATAAACCCTGCAAGATTCCCTTATATATATGTTCAAGAATTTGATTCGAGTTGACCACTAGGTTAGGATCTCGGGATGTTTCATCGGGGTAATCCTAGGGTGGAACTTCCATTCTCATGTATTAGGAAACCGTTTGACGTAAAAGACACTCATGGGGCACATGGATGCTTCTAGTTACTAAGTTCCCGTCTACAGCGGAGAAACAACTCGCATATATAATTTTCGCATGTCCGAATCAAGGTCGTCGTTTTACGCGAGGGTAAACAACGGGTCACGCGAATACCCCCGGTTACTAGGTTCCCTATCCTTGGCACATGTGAAATATCTAAATCACTAGTCTAATCAGAGTCGTCGTTTTACGCGAGGGTAAACAACGGGTCACACGAATGCCCCCGGTTACTAGACTTCCCTTCATAGAACAACATTATCTCAACTATTGGGAAAAACTGACCGACTCTAAACTCACTCTAAGTGCCAACACGACTGACGAAACAGTACGGCTCACTATCCGGAAGATGTAACCAAACGTATTGACGGTGATTTTAAAACAAGTATGTATCGTCTCTTATCTGCCAAGACCTCTACAATCACGAAAAATTTTGGACCTAAATGAATACTATGCAAAACAGAAATAACTGACTACAACTCGACTAAACTCGACCGTTTCTTCAGAGAGAAAAACAGTGTCGTAACATCGGTATCACACAAATAGAAGCACGAAAAATTCACGAATAAAGAAAAACTAAGACAAGCAAGGCTATCTAAAACAAACAACGAAAAGCAAATAAAAGCAAACACGAAATCTAAAAAAAAAACTACTACGACCTAAAAAAATAGAAACTAGCAAACACACCAAACGAAAATGAACATAAAAATCTAAAAAAAACTTAAGCAACAAAAAGCTAAATCCACGCAACACCAATATGATAAGCACAAATAAAAACAACGGGCACCAACACAAGCAAATAAAGATACAAGGCAAACAAGGTACTCACACGTAAAGAAATTAACAAAGCCGCACTTCTCCCCCCCCCCCCCAAACTTATTTCGCATCCCAAAGGAGGAATAAGTTTGAAAAGAGAAAGGAGTGGCTTTGTTAACGGAGTACCTGATCACTGTGGCGGAAGTCGAAGCATAAACAGTGTCGGGTATGTCATATCGGGCTGGCCTATCGGCCGATAGGCTGGGCCGATAAGAACTACTGAGACTTACGCAACTCATAACGGGTGGGATATCGGTCGATGTGGTCTGCCTATCGACCACTGCTTGCAACATGTAATTTTTTTTTAATTTTCCACAGCCTATCGGCCGATAGGCTCGACCGATAGGATTCTCTGACTCAAAAATTTTTTTCAGCTTTTTCTATTTCGCACACTTGGTCCCGTTTTCGCTTGGATATGGCGATTAAAGACCTGCAAGTATCCAAAACTCGGCGTGCATGGATTAGAACTTAACAAAACTAACAAAGCTACTACGAAACTAGAAACTACAAAAATCACGCAAACGAAAAATCGAAAATAAAAGAATAAAACGGACTAATATACATACGTTGGGTTACCTCCCAACAAGTGCTACGTTTAACGTCTTTAGCTAGACCATACCTCATTCAGTCCGGGTCTTCAGCGACAACTCCCCCTTGAATGGGTTTGTTGATATCAAGATAGCATACGTCCCTCTCATTAGATCGACTCTCGTTCGCCTCCAACATTCGAACATACTCTAGCAAATCCTCGGAAATTTCATCAACATCAGAATGTGAGTAAATGGAGTGTGAAATGCAATGCTCCAACAAGTCGGTCGGGGGCGGCATAATAGACTCAATTTCATAACATTCCTCGGGCGCATCCTCGGGCTTCTTCATCGCGTCATAGATGGAAATTTTCAGATTTTGATCATTAACCCGGAAAGTAAGATCACCCTCTTGAACGTCGATAAGTGCTCTCCCCGTCGCTAGAAACGGTCTCCCAAAGATCAATGGTTGATTCTCGTCCTCGGGCATATCAAGAACTACGAAATCGGCCGGGAAGACTAAGTGTTGGACTCTAACGAGCACATCCTCCACAATTCCCCTCGGATAAGCGATCGACCGGTCCGCCATGAGTAGAGAAATGGTAGTCGGCTTCATCTCCCCAATCTTCAGCTTCTTAAAGATGGATAGAGGCATAAGATTGATGCTTGCCCCGAGATCACACAACCCATTACGGAACGTTTGGTCGCCAATCATGCATGTCAAAGTAAAACGTCCCGGATCCTTCTGCTTGAGCGGGATCTTGTTTTGAATGATAGCGCTACACTCCTCTATCAAATTTATTGTTTCAAACTTTCCCAACTTTCTCTTGCTTGCCACAGCGTCTTTCAAGAATTTCACGTACCCCGGCATGTCTCTCAAAGCGTCTAGAAGTGGAATGTTGATATTCACCTTTTGAAACATGTCGATAAATCGTTGAAGCTTTTCATCATGTCTCGACTTGGCCAATCGCTGTGGAAATGGAGCTTTTACCTCAAAATCCTTCACATTCGAACTTCCAGGAGCCTTTCGGCCGATAGGGGGGTCGATAGGATCCACTGCCGGCATTCTGTCTGGGTATCGAGTGGGCCTATCGGCCGATAGGCTTGGCCGATGGGCCTGCTGTGTTTCATCTTCCTTCTCGTTCTCGGCTCCCGTTTCTAGTACATCCTCGTTTCCAGATTTCTCAACTTCAGCCCCATGATTACTGTACCCTGTCCCACTCCGAAGCTCGATTTCGTTGCATTGTTGCGTCTTCGGGTTGGTCTCGGTGCTGCTCGAAAAATGGCCCGGCTTATGAAATCCGGCTTGGGCGTTCGCCATTTGACTCATTTGGGTCTCCACCATCGACATCTGCTTTGTCAAGGCTATCACTGAGTTTCCAATAGATGTCACACTATGCTCGAGAGCCCCGAACCTCTTGTCTGCTTTATAGATAAAATCTTTTTGACTTGCCTCCAACCGTTCCAACATCTCTTCCATCGGTGTCTTAGCAATCGGCTCTTGAATAACCCCGTTCTTCACGTTAAATCCCGGTGGTGGCTGGAGAGCATTGTTCGGATTGGCATAGGAGAAATTAGGGTGGTTTTGATTGTTCGGATAATAGTTCCCCCTATTTCCCCCTTGCCGGAAGTTTCCTCCTTATCAATTCCATGCTGTGGGCATTTGCGAAGTAGCTTCTTAAATCGGATCCATGCCTCGTATAAGTATTCATCCTCATATTGCTCGAATTGCAAGATATCGTTGATTTGTTTTTGCACCTTCGAGGGAGGATAGAACTGTGCTAAGAACAACCGAGTCATCTCTCTCCAAGTACCAATTTCCTTCCGATCGAGGCTCTTGTACCAATCTAGCGCATCATCTTCTAAAGAGAACCGGAATAGGCGGAGCTTAATGACATCCGGAGGCACTCCGTTTTGCTTGATGGTGGCACATATGTCCAAAAACGACTCAAGGTGAGCGTTTGGATCTTCATTAACTCCTCCTCCGTATGTTTGAGACTTCACCGTAGCGATGAGGGACGGTTTAAGCTCGAAGTTGTTGGCATCAATCTTTCCCCAACCTCCTTCTTGATAATCGTCCAGCTTAGGTCGAAAGAGGGCATTCAAAGGGATCTTCTCGGGACGAGCGAGTTCTCGTGGTGGGTCAACAATGCCGGCCATGGTATCAACGAAAAGTATGGAAATAGTCTCGGTTCTCGCTTCTTGCTTCTTCCTCCTCAAAGACTTCTCGATTTCCGGATCCAAAGGAAATAGGTCCTTTCCTTGGGATCTTGTGATCATGCACCGCCTACAAAGAAGAGAAAACAAGATGTGAGGAAAAGAGATCGAATATTAATAATAATAGTAAACAACCTAAAGTAACAATCTCTTCTTTTTCGAATTATCCCCTAAAGTTTTCTATCAATTCCCCGGCAACGGCGCCAAAAATTGATCGCTGGGATTCGCGTAGTAAGGTTTTCAAATCCGATCAATTTTAAAATTTGTAAAACCTCGGAGTATTTCCAAGGTGTCGAACCCAAGGGAATTGATGTGTCGAAAATAAAGGAAGTAACCCTACTCAAAATTTGACTGCTATTTAGGAATCCGAAAATTTTGTTTGTTACTAATTATCTAACTTTAAAGATCGAAAAATAAAAATTAACTAAAAGATGAATTATCTAAATCAAGCAAATAAAGCAAATTAGCAAGATAAAATCACAAGTCGAAAGGTAATTGATCCTAGGGTAGTATCATCTAATTGAGTTCACACAATTCATTCACTTGATTCCTTTTCCCCAAATTTTAATTCAATCCTAGAAATAATCACTCAGCCGATCTAGAATTCCGATCAAGGCAACCTAGAAAGATAGTTAATTTAAACCCTTTTCGCCAGGGCTCAAAGAATTTAAATCACTTAAAAAGCACCAACTTATTTATCTATGATTTATCTTTCTCCGCTAGGTCTCAAGATAAAATCATATTGTGCATCAAGTATTTCCACTAATCAATTACTCCTTCCGGACAAAATCAATTAGCTAACATGCATCGATTAAGGGCCCTTTAATCTAAAATGAGATTTAACACAACTTGAACACAAGCCTAGGATGAAAGGTCAAAAGGTAATCAAAGGAACATCATGTGAACATCAATTAAATTTACTAACCCTAGAATCAATCAATGAATTTAGCCAGACATAATTGAAATTAAACAAGAAATAGATGAAGAATGCATATTATTAATATGAAAAGAGAGATTACAACCCTTACGGATGAACTCCGAGTCTTCAATCTCTGAAAAACAATAATAATTCTCCTCCAAAAAGTTCTTGCATCAAAGGAATAAATCTTGCTAAAAAGATGTAAAAATCTGCTAAAGATAATAATAGATGAAAGATGATGGAAGATTGATCAAAGATGATGAAGAATGATAAAACTAGGTCTAAAAGGAGGTTTATATAGCCTAAGGGGGTTAAACTCCCGATTAGCCCTAATCTAGGAAACAAAAACTATCCAAAAGAGTCTTTTTTCGTCAAAACACGAGAGTCCGCTGGGCAGCATATCGGCCGATAGGCTGGCCGATAGTTGGTTCGTCGATCTCTTCACTCGATAGGGCAGGAACTCCTTTCGGACGGGCCTATCGGCCGATAAAGCCCGATAGGTTAAATCATCTTTCGCAAAAATCCGTTTCTTCGTCCGTTTGACTTGACTCTCGGTCCTTTGTCTCGTTTTGGGTCCTTTTGGCTCTAAAAACCTGCAAACACACTAAAACCAACCCAAACGCGTAATGCGGCTCGACTAATCATAAATAAGCCAAATACGAGCACATTAATCACGACACGAGATAAAAACCTAGTATAAAATCCTAGAAAAATGTGGTAAAATTACCACTTATCAATTAGTCGAAGTTTGATGACAATTTAATGAAATTTCTTTGGAAACATCATCAATGGTAACTTTTTCTACAGGCTCATCACACTTTATGTAATTATCAAGTGTTGGGGGATCGACCCTAAAACTCAACATGTCTTTCTTCTCAACCTCCCCCTCAACTTCACTACTAAATATATGAGCTGGAAAATAACCGTAGTGAACCTCAAGACCACGACGTGCACATTCTCGCTCAAGAGGGGTACTATCAGGATTTTTGAGAGCGTCTACACATTGTTCAAGCATGGTCTTTTGTTTTGGGGGAGGGGGCTGACTGACCCTATTAGGCAAATTATTAATATCATCGAAATTTATGAAATGCCAAGGGTCACGATAATCAAAGGAAAACATAATGAAAAAAAATAAAAATATAGAGACTAAAGAAAAAACTTCAAATTAAAATTAGAGTTGCTTGGTATTGATATTAGCGAAAAATCAGTCCCCGGCAACGGCGCCAAAAACTTGTTGTGAGGAAATCCCTCACATTATGCCGCAAGTGCATGGTGTCAACAAGTAATAAAGTGATAAGTAAGATATCGTTCCCTCGAGGACTGATTTCACTAAGTACCAAAATATAGTCGACTCGTAATTTTATTTGAAGAACATTTAAATAGAATTTATATCTAAACTAATTGCAGAAAAATAAATAATAATAGTAATAATAATAATAAGGGTGTAGGATTATGATTTTCACCTCAAACAATCAGGAATGATTTTATTCAATTCAATTCACTTTTATTCAATTAATTGTAAGCCAGGAATTCCTAAATTATTGTAAAGTCTTTCCTAAGGTCGATAGAAAATACTACGAATTATTAAATCGATATATCCCTATTCGAATTAGATAATTAATAGCTAAAACAGTTCAAGAATCCCCACAATAAATAGGCTTCACAATTCCCATGAGTATATCCCTATCTCACGAAAATCATGATTATTCTCACAAGAACTATGCCTAAATTTCATCTCCCGAATCCATAAAGACATTCAAAACAATTCAATTGTTGGCCAGACAATTAAAAAGCATTAAGAACAGTAAGAAGAATCCAATTCAATAGAATAACGAATGAATTGAAATAATAATAAATAAATCAAACCGTCATATAATCGGCTACAATCACAACCCTACTCGAATAGATCTAGAAACTAAGATACATAAAAATTAAGAAAAACCGCAAGGAATCCGTGGTCTTGTCGTCGCCCACAAATCTCCTCCTTGTGTTCTTCGATCCCGCGATGTCTTCCTCCGATTTTCTGATTCTCCTCTTTTTCAGCCCTTCCATGCTTATTTATAGCCCTCCTCAGCCTCTAAAATGCGTCCGTGTGATTAGGTCGAGAACAGGCTCCAAAACGGCCCAAGAACGCGGAATATTCAGCAAAACCGCCCGGTGGGCCACGGCTCACTTAATCTGTGCCGCGGCCCCTACTGCTCAGCGAAATGCCTGGGCGCTGCATTTTCCTCCTGGGCCGTGGCTCAGGATCCTTGTGCCGCGGCTCAGGGTACAGTCCGCTCGGCACTTGCTAGTCCTCTTCGTATGTCGCGGCTCACTTGGTTTGTGCCACGGCCCCAGGCTAAAATTTACCGTTTTCACCCGCTTTTCATCGTTTTGGCTTCCGGACTCCGATTTCCTGCAAAACATATAAGAATAGTGCATTAAAAGCTCATTTATGCTGATTTAGGCTCAAGATGGATATAAAATAATGATAAATAAGCGCATAAAAATACGCCTAACACCCCTTCGGCCAAAACATCCTTAAGCCAACGAATGCATGGTATGGCCGTAATGCATGATTAGTTACGGCCGTAACTCACTGCAGGAAGTGACAAAAATCCGACAACTCCGTCTTCTCGTTACAAACGGTGGATGATTCGACATACCGTACTTGTATGAATATAATTTAGTCCAATAACATACGATAGATGATACTTCCAACACAAGACTAGCAATCACGATGATTATGATAATACTCCCGTCTCGATTCTCAAATGGAGATGAATGACGATCGGTAACTGATACATGGCTAAATTATGCCAACAAAGAATACAGATGAATGAATCATGAATGATGAATGATTATTAATGAGTGAAAATTACTGAGTGACAATTACTGAATGATAATGAATGAATTACAACCGGGTATTACATACCCCCTTTAAAAAGAGTTTCGTCCTCGAAACTAAGGGTCAAAGAACTCGGGATAACTCTCCCGCATACTATCCTCAGTTTCCCAAGTAGCCTCTTCGACTCCCTGTCTAGACCACTGAATTTTAACCAAAGGAATCGTCTTGTTCCTCAACTGTTTGATTCGCCGCTCTAAAACTCGTATAAGACGCTCCTCATATGAATGATCATCCGCGATCTCGATTTCGTCGAACTGAAGTATGTGACTCGGGTCGGCAACATACTTCAGCAAATGAGAGACGTGAAACACATTATGAATTCGGTTCAACATCGGAGGTAAGGCCAATCGATAAGCTAGCTCGCCTACTTAATCCAAAATCTCAAATGGTCCAATGAATCTCGGACTCAACTTTCCCCGCTTCCCAAAATGGAAGATACCTCGACTCAAGGATACCTTGACCAAAACGTTGTCACCTGTCTCGAACTCTAAAGGTCGAACACGATTATCTGCATATGATTTCTGTCGACTCTGAGCAGTCAACAAACAGCTCCTGATCAAAGCTACCTTCTCACGGGCGGCTATAAGCATATCGGGCTCGGTGCCGATTGATTCCGATAAGTCATCCCAACACAAAGAAGATCGACAACGACGACCGTACAAGGCCTCGTAAGGTGCCATCTTAATCGAAGCATGCCAACTATTGTTGTACGTGAACTCGATCAACGGTAGTTGGGCTTCCCAATCGTCTTTCCAATTGAGGACGCATGCCCTCAACATGTCCTCCAATGTCTGAATAGTCCTCTCTGATTGTCCGTTGGACTGAGGATGAAAAGCAGTGCTGAAATTAAGCTGAGTTCCCATAGCACGATGAGAAACGATACTCTTAGGAGTACCGTGCAATCTCACTATCTCTTTGATGAACAATTGGGCAAGTCTCTCGGGACCCCACGTATCCTTAATGTCAAGGAAATGAGCCGACTTAGTTAAACGGTCCACAGTTACCCAAATTGTATTCATGTCACGACGACTCATCGGCAAACTCGTGATGAAGTCCATTGAAATATCCTCCTACTTCCACTTTGGAATAGGGAGCGGTTTCAGCATATCCGCTGGTCGCTGATGTTCTATCTTGACTTGCTGACAAGTTAAGCATTTCGAAACAAATTCCACGACTTCTCGCTTCATATTACTCCACCAGTAATTTTGTTTCAAGTCCTTGTACATCTTGCTAGACCCCGGATGAATGGAATAAGGGGTAGCATGTGTAACACCCCAATTCACGAATGGGACATTACACACCGTAGAACCCTCATGAGGTCTACCAGGCTAACACAAGACACACATTCCGTACATGAAAATCCCAAAGACACAATCACCAATGTAAAAATGGGGCCGTGGCCTCAGACAAAACATTTTAATAGACGTACGATAAAATATAGTCGATACCATATCATTACCCACGCAGGGGACTTTAACCGAATACAATAAAACTAGTCAAATTCCAATACTCAAACAGTATAAATAACCGAACATAAATAAAGACTCGAGCCTCATAATCATGCCAATCCATCCTTTGCGTGCATATCCCGTGCCTGCCCCTCAGCTCTTCCGGTACCTGAAATGCATAAGACGCATTTCTCCTATTTAAGGGGTTAGCATTCGAATAGCTAGTGCAAGTACACAATTATACAACATTATATACAAATACGATTTTACACAGTCATATCAATCAGAAATCATTTGCCATAGATATTCCAGAATACTACATTGGCAATCAAACCAGTTATCAATTCATCACGATATCACAAAATCACAACTGGTATCCCGTGGCCGTACCCCTTAGTATCGAACCCCAGACATCCCGTCGAACGCTCCGGGTGGGACACCACTTCCGCGGTCGTACCCCTTAGTATCGACCCCCAGACAACCCATCGAACGCTCCGGGTGGAAGTTTAACCACACATGCACCCAAGTCCACTTCCGCGGCCGTACCCCTTAGTATCGACCACCAGACATCCCGTCGAACGCTCCGGGTGGAAGGAACACAACTCACGCACCCGAAAACCATAATTTATCATTCATTTCGAAAACATGACATACATAACAGAATATAATACATGTACTTGCCTTGGTTAACACGATGCGAAGGAAACAACGAAGGAATAGGTTTCGGTCCGAACAATCCTCCTAAATCCGTCCCTAACACAATAAAGGTATACAAACAAGTCTCAATATTGCGGAAAGGTAAGAATTAATCCTAATTATACCCGTTGGAACAATTTGTCGGTCACTACGAAATCCTAGATGGTTTTAATCTTACAATGGCGAAACTACGAGGTTAAATTCGTTAGACTATAATGGAAACAAGGGTTTACGACTACACATTCGTAATCTAACAATTCGACGGAGCTAAAACGGATTAAAAGGAAGAATTATGTCAAAAATCCCGAAATCCCCAAAAAAACTAGGGTTCAACGATGTATACCTCGATTCAGACAAAGAATAATGATTATGATGATGATTAACCTCCCTTGGTACACAATAATCAATCTCCAGAGGAACTCTACGTATTGCTCTGGGCAAATCGCTCCAAATCGCTCAAGGAAACTCACGTCGCGCACAAAGGGATGAGAAGGAATGAAATAATGCGACTGAGGTTAAGTCAGGATTTAAAACTCCTAACAGTGTGTTACGTACGTTAACACGAGTTGTTAACGTACATTATGAGGTTTACGTACGTAACCTCTCATAGGTTAACGTACGTAACAAACAATCTGTACTCTATTGTGAAAACCATAACGTACGTTACCAATAAGGAATAACGTACGTTATGATGCCTCTATAACGTACGTAAGGGAGCATGCATAACGTACGTTATGCATGCAGTAGTCCCACGCTGCTAAACACTTAATTCTGCACAGTCGATACAACGACGAAACGCAACACAAGGATAGAATCAAAAGTGTAAACATGAGGTATCCATAACAACGAAGCTGAGTTTTGAAAGAAAATACACTTCCAACTACCTAGGAATCCAAAATACGACAAGGAGGATAAAAGCACCCTAAACTTCTAGGAAATTACAAAATGGCCCAAACATCCGAAAATTCATGATATGATGTTGGATTAACAATCCGAAACTTACAACATGAGGAACTCATCCAAACGAACTCATAGAAATATAGGAATAATGAAATCGAACGAGTTTTACAAGAATCGAACATACATACAACAAAGTATAATTCAAGATGAAAATACGTAAAAATATCTTCGAAACTCGTCCGGATGGAAAAACTCCAAGAACAAAATAGATTTAGAATTCCAACTAGTAATAAGCGAGTCGTCCGAAACGAACATACACCAAAAATAGAAATTACCAAAAATAGAAAGTACGGATATTACATTATCTCTCCCTAAAAAATAAGTTTCGTCCCGAAACTTACAACGCGAATAACTCGAGGTATCTCGACTTCATACTCTCTTCCGTCTCCCACATAGCTTTCTCGGATCCATGCCTCGACCATTGAACTTTAACCAAAGGAATGGTTTTGTGCCTAAGTTGCTTCATCCGACGCTCTAAAATCTGAATCGGCCTCTCCTCGATGGTAATGTCGGGTCCCAACTCAATCTCTCCAAAATCAATAATATGGTTAGGGTCTGGTACATACTTCCTAAGCTGAGAAACATGAAATATGTTATGCACGTGACTCAAGGACGGCGGCAAGCCTAACTGATATGCAAGCTCTCCAACTCTCTCTAAAATCTCGAACGGTCCAATATATCTCGGACTAAATTTACCCTTCCGGCCGAAACGGTAAACTCCCCGTGTCGGCGACACCTTAAGCAAGACATGGTCCCCCACCTCAAACTCCAACGGCCAGCGACGCGTATCGGCATAAGACTTCTGCCGACTCTGGGCCGTCAACAACCTATCACGAATCAGATCAATCTTCTCTCTCATCTCAACTACCATATCGGGTTCGGTACCAACTAACTCGGATGCATCATCCCAACACAACGGAGATCTGCACCTTCTCCCATACAGTGCCTCAAATGGTGCCATTTTGATCGAGGTGTGCCAACTATTGTTGTACGTGAACTCGATCAATGACAAGTGCGACTCCCAATCATCCTTCCAATCTAGGGCACAGGCTCTCAACATATCCTCCAGCGTCTGGATCGTCCGCTGTGACTGCCCGTCAGTCTGAGGGTGGTAAGACATACTGAGTCTCAACTCAGTCCCCAAAGCTCGATGAACAGCTTGCCAAAAATGTGATACAAATCGGCCATCTCGATCCGAAACAATACTCCTAGGAGTCCCATGCAATCTCACGATCTCTGCAATAAATACTCGTGCCAGCCTCTCCGGCCCCCAAGTGTCCTTAATACCCAGGAAATGCACTGATTTGGTTAGTCGATCGACAATAACCCAAATCATGTTCATTCCAGTCCGAGTCCTAGGCATCCCGGTAATGAAATCCATAGAGATGTCTTCCCACTTCCATTCCGGAATAGGAAGTGGTCGTAGCAACCCCACGGGCCGCTGATGCTCAATCTTAACCTGCTGACAGGTTAAACACTTTGCCACAAACTCGCTAATGTCCGTCTTCAAATTGCTCCACCAGTAGTTACTCCTCACATCCTTGTACATTTTGCTCGTACCAGGATGTATGGAGTAAGGTGTGGTATGAGCTTCACACAAGATCTTCTGTCTCAACTCAATATCACTCGGTACACATAATCTACCGCAAAATCTCAAAACTCCATCATCCGGAACCACCAATCCAGGGGCTTTCCCCTTCCTCACATCCTCCCTCAACTGGACCAAAAACGGATCATCATACTGTTTCGCCTTGATATCATCAGTCAAGGACGAAGTGATCTCCAACGCACATAACTGACCTTGAACTCTCTGAACCCAAACCTCGATATTCTGACAAATAAAATCCCGCTGGATCCTGCTCTGTGGTGTAAGTACCTCTAACATCTGTAAAGCCATCGGCTTACAGCTCAACGCATCAGCCACTACGTTAGCCTTACCCGGATGATAAAGTATCTCGAGGTCGTAATCTTTAATTAGCTCCAACCACCTACGTTGTCTCATATTCAACTCTTTCTGACTGAAGATATATTTCAAACTCTTGTGATCCGTAAAAATCTTACACGATGATCCATAGAGATAATGCCTCCATATCTTTAAGGCGAAAACGACCGCAGCTAACTCCAAATCGTGCGTGGGGTAATTTACCTCACAAGGTTTCAACTGGCGGGACGCATAAGCAATAACCCTATCTCTCTGCATCAAAACACATCCGAACCCGAGGACCGAAGCATCACTATACACCACAAAATCCTCGTTCCCTGAGGCAATGCTAAAATGGGTGCGGTACTCAATCGTCTCTTCAACTCGTCAAAACTATCCTGTCTGTCTCTGGTCCACTCGAACTTCTGAGTTTTCTGGAGTAACTGAGTGAGCGGTCTAGCGATTTTAGAAAACCCCTCAATGAATCTACGATAATAGCCTGCAAGCCCCAGAAAACTTCTCACTTCCTTCACATTCTTGGGCAGTTCCCAAGCCATCACCGCCTCTATCTTCTGTGGATCTACCCGAACTCCCTCCGCTGAAATCACGTGTCTGAGGAACATCACTTCCTTGAGCCAAAACTCACACTTAGAGAACTTCGCGTACAACTGCTCAGTTCTCAAAGTGTCCAACACAATCCGGAGATGTAAAACTTGCTCCTCTCGACTCCGGGAATAGATAAGGATGTCGTCGATAAAGACGACTACGAATTTGTCCAGATACTCGATAAAAACTTTGTTCATTAACTGCATGAACACTGTTGGGGCATTGGTCATAACCACAAACTCGTAATGGCCATATCTCGTCCGAAAGGCAGCTTTCGGTATATCGCTGTCCCGGATCCTCAACTGGTAGTAGCCCGATCGTAAATCAATCTTCAAAAAGACTGTCGCTCCCTGAAGCTGATCAAACAAGTCATCGATCCTGGGCAAAGGGTACTTGTTTTTTATGGTCAACTTGTTTAATTCTCGGTAGTCGATGCATAAACGAAGCGATCCATCCTTCTTCTTAACAAAAAGTACGGGCACACCCCAAGGCGATGCGCTCGGTCGAATATACCCTTCATCTAACAATTGCCCCAATTGTTTCTTCAATTCTAACATCTCCGATGGTGCCATACGGTATGGCGCTCGAGAAACGGGAGCCGCATTCGGCTCAAGATCAATAGGAAACTCAACCTCTCGCTGTGGTGGTAATCCCGGCAAGTCATCAGGAAATACGTCGGGGTACTCACTGACAACTGGAATCGACGACATGTCGACTCCGCCATCCTCCGCCTGCAGAGGGTAACACCAATAGCTGACACAACCCTGATTCAGAAGTTTCATCGCCTTTAAGGCGCTAATCACACTTCCCGATCTACCCGGTTTACAACCGATGAGAGTATGCTCGGTGCCGTCCTCGGCCACTATCGAGATGGTACGATTCCGATAGTTCATGATAGCACCGTGACGATCCAACCAATCATCCCCGAGGATCAAATCCTCACCCTTAAGGTCTATAACAATGAGATTCGAGGGCCAATCTCGGCTCTCGATCCTCACTGGACAATCCCTAACTTCCCGGTCCCCAACCATACGATCCACGCTAGGTGTACCCACTACAAACGGTTCACACTCGAACAAGCAGTCAATACCAATACAACATACACAATCCGAAGCAATAAAAGAATGAGTAGCACCCGAATCGAAAAGCACCAAAACTGGATGAGAAAGGATCTGAGTGGTACATGACGCCACCGGAACGTCTGCCTCCTCCGTACGCCTCATCTGATATAACCTAGGGTGGACTGAGCCCGAACTAGATACAGCTCGGCGGTCCGGATGACCCCGGCCCGAACTTTGAGGAACATGAGTAACTGGGGTCTTCTGATCAATATTGTGCTCTCTCTGAACGGTGGTGGTAGTCGGAGCTCTGGCAGCCCTGGTGGCTCTCTCACAATGCGATGCTCGGTGTCCGGTCTGCCCGCAAGTAAAGCAAGTAACTGGAGGAGAAGGGCAATCCTTCATCAAATGCTCATATTAGTTGCAGTTAAAACAAACCCTGCCACCAGAAGCAACGGACTGGACTGAACGATTACCCTGAGATCCTCCAGCCTGGTGAAACGTGTTGCGATATTTCTTACACGCAAGTGCACATCATCATTTACAAGTAATAAAGTGATAAGTAGAGTATCGTTCCCACGAGGACTGAATCTCTAACTACCGATTTTTGTGTATTCCAATTTTATTTGAACAATCGAATTTGGGTTTTTGCAATTAATAACTAAAAGAATTACTAAGCGACTAAACAATAGAAAACGATAGCTTGAATAAAAGAAATCAAATGATGAATAAGTCTAGGATTCTGAATCCACTTCGGTTTATCCGAATTTACTCTCGATTATCCGTAATAAATAATTTTCCCAATTTATTGAAGGCGGAGATTGCTAATATATTCTACCGCCTCTCCCGAGGTCAATAGATTTATCTAAAGGCGAATAACGCACTCTATCCCTAGGTGAATTAATTCGTCAATAGGTGAAAAGCATAAAATCTCCCAAAGGCCACGTAGTTCCTATGAGTATATTCCTATCTCACAGAATAAAACGGTCCTCACCAATAGTTCCTCACCAAATCTCCTCTCCCGATTCGAAGTGAATGATTAAATCAATACAACTATTGGCCAGATAATTGCAAGCATTAAACACAATTGGGAAAACTCAACAAAAAGGTAATTAATTGGATAATCTCAAGAGATTCGTCAAAACATAGGTTTCATCAAAACCCTAGATTAGGGCTTTAGCCTGACATACTAATAATTGAAATTACAGAATAAATAAATGAAAGCATAAAAATCAAACGCAGATGAAGCTCGGATTCCTCCGTTCTTCAGCTTCCGCCCTCTGCCTTTGAAGTCTTCTGCTTTCTTCTTCTTCTGTTGTCTCCAAGCTTAAGCTCCAAAATATGAAAGATCCAAAGATAATTAATTTGGGTCTTAAACCCTATTTATAGCTCAGCATATCCTCCAAATCGCATCCGTATCCGTAGGTCGAAAACTGGCTTCGGAACGGCCCTAATTCGTGCGGACAACCAAAAACCGCCAAGTGTGCTGCGGCGCACTAAACCTGTGCCGCGGCACAGAGCCTTCAGCTGGATGCCTGGGCGTCCTCAATTTCTTCTGTGCCGCGGCTCACATGGACTGTGCCGCGGCACAGAGTACAGTTTACTCTGCCTTTGGCTGGGTGTCTTCCTGTGCCGCGGCCCTGCTTCCTTGTGCCGCGGCTCAGAGTCCAGATTTGCCGTTTTCGCCCGTTTTGCCTCGTTTTAGCTTCCGAACTTCAATTTCCTGTCAATCATACAAAATTAAGGCATTAAAGGCTCATTTAGACAATTTCACTCTCCAAAATAATACAAAATAATGATAAATAAGCATATAAAAATACGCCTAACAAATACCCCCAAACTTAAGCCTTTGCTTGTCCTCAAGCAAAAAGAATTAAATTCAATAAAAGAATGTCGTGAATCATCGTACAACTCATAGTGTTCAACCTAATCAATACTATCCTGTAATTCTCTCTAAATAATACGAGTGTCATAAAAGCGAGATGCACTCAGAATAATGATTCCGCAAAGTAATCAAGTTCAGTCCTAATCAATCGTTCATGAAGAAAATCCAGCTCAAAGATTAACAAAACGTGAGTCAAATCGACCGTCAATATGAAAGGCTAAAATAAGCAAGCTAGTTCGTCCCGTTCCACAGTCTAATGGCACAATTTTCACGAGTTTCATAACAAATAACCCTCGGACAGTATTCCCTTATATATATGTTCAAGAATTTGATTCGAGTTGACCACTAGGTTAGGATCTCGGGATGTTTCATCGGGATAATCCTAGGGTGGAACTTCCATTCTCATGTATTGGGAAACCGTTTGACGTAAAAGACACTCATGGGGCACATGGATGCTTCTAGTTACTAAGTTCCCTTCTACAGTGGAGAAACAACTCGAATATATAATTTCCGCATGTCCGAATCAAGGTCGTCGTTTTATGCGAGAGTAAATAGCGGGTCACGCGAATGCCCCCGGTTACTAGACTTCCCTTCATAGAACAACATTATCTCGACTTTTGGGAAAAACTGACCGACTCTAAACTCAATCTAAGTGCCAACACGACTAATATAACTGGACGACTAACTAACCGAAAAATGTAACCAAACGTATTGACGGTGATTCTAAAACAAGTATGTATCGTCTCTTATCTGCCAAGACCTCTACAATCACGAAAAAATTTCGGACCTAAATGAATACTAAGCAGAAACCGAAATTACTGACTACAACGCGACTAGAACTCGACCGTTTCTTCAAAGAGAAAAAAAGTATCGTAACATCAGTATCACACAAATAGAAGCACGAAAAATTCACGAATAGAGAAAAACTAAGACAAGCAAGGCTATAAAATTTTACGCAAAGTAATGAAAAGTGCAACGAAATAAAGTACAACAATGAAATAAAGTACAGCAATGAATGTAGCAACTGAAAGTAAATCCCCCCCCCCCCCAAACTTGGGACGTACATTGACCTCAATGGACGAAATATGATATGCAATAAAAGTAAAAGGTCAAGTACTCCCCTCCAGTCCGCTCAGGAGCTGGTGCCGGCATCGTCCGGTGAGGAGGGTGGTGTGGCTGGCCGGGCGGGTGCAATAAATGGGCCGTCGGGATGCATGATATGGGTCGTCCACGCGGCAAGGTGCTCCTGATGATAAGCATCCCTCGCATCCAGACGCCTCACCTCTCGTCGGCTGGCCCGGCGTGCCTGCTCTCGCATCTCGGCTCTAACGGCAGCAATAACGCTCTCCCGCTCCGTCCGCTGCTCCTCTCGCATGGCAGCCATCAAACTCTCCCTCTCTCTCCTCATCTCATCTCTCTCTCTCTCCTCGTCTCCTCTCTCAGCTCCTCTCTCTCTCTCTCCAGATCCTCTCTCTGCTCCTCTCTATGTCTCCTCAGATCCTCCCTCAGCCCATCAAACAACTCCTGCAACCTCGCTCTGTCGGGCGGCGGGCCGGCATCTCCATGTGTCAACAAAAGCGGCTCGGGGGATCCCTCGTGGGCCTCCTCTAGCAGAAATCCTCTCCCCCGAGCGTGCGCCGGTGCTCCTCTCCACTGGTCAAAGTGTGATATGATGCGGTGGTCGATCGGGGCCTGGGGGGCAAGCATCGGCTCGTCGTCTGACCACGTCAGCCCCGACTGCCGGCACAAAGCGCAGATGAGAGAGGGGTGCTTCAACCCCGTATTGGCCCCCCCTGGATACACTGGAAGATAGATCGGACCAGGATGGGGGCCACATCGAAACGCAGCCCGAAAGTGATAGCATAAAGTGTCCGGGCGCGGGAGAGAAAGACAGTACGGATTTGGGAGGTGGGGTTAATGCGTGCGCAGATAAAATAAAGCCAGGCACGCCCGAGCCGGCTGAGGCGCGAGCTCTTGAAGTGGAAAGTGGAAGAACCCTGTGCGCGCCGCTCCCGGGCCGAATCGGGCCGCGCAATGGTCTCAAGCGGGGCCTCCTTCGTGAGGCTGGTCATCACTCGGTCATAGGCCGACTCATCAACCACCTAAGCCCAAACAAACCTCCGAATAGCAGCCGTGGAGAAATCAATCAGTAACCCCTGCATCGACTCCGAGTCCGAGACTCTAATGACGGCAACGTATGCCCTGCCCGAATGTGCTTCAGCAGTGCGCTGGCGTAGAACTCCTGCACAATCGAGATAACCGCTGGCTCGGGAGGTGCAGCAAATCTGGCCCACCCCATCTCATCAATCATGGTCAGTAATTCTCCGTCTTGAGGAGCTGGAGTAAATCCCCTCTCTGGAATAAGCGGTCGTAGCCGGATCTTTTCATTGAAGATCTTGTGAATTTCAGGGTCTGAAAATTGGTGCCCCTCCGACTCGGCCCGACTACGAGAGGTCTCTCCTCGAGTGGGGGATGACTGGGTCCTATCTCTCTTGCTCAGTTTCTTTGTTCTCGCCATAATCAGTCCTGAAAAGTACAACACTAGGGTTTATTTACGCAAACAAAAATAACAATGATCTACACTTGGCTAAGGATGTCCAGCCAGAAATCCCGAATTTAACAAAATAGCGCATTCGTGAGAGAAGGATGAAATTGGACTTAAACGTTTAACCTGGATGTAAGGGTTGGGCTTGCTGTAAATTCAGAACGTATACGTTGCACGAAAATTCAAAAGATTGCTTTTCCAAAGAAAATTTTTCACTTAGGCAATTTATCAAACACCTTGAGGGCACGAGTTTACTTGAAGAATAAACATGGCTATAGCTCGATTCAACCCCCAAGAACAGAAACACAATTCAATCATCATCAACACAACACACTCAACTCATTCATATTCCAAACTAACCATGAAAATTCGATTAAAACTACCATGTTATTCCCTAAACCATCCTAGAAATTTTGAAGGAGAATAAACATGCTCAATCCATCCAAAGCATAAACAACTTCAAATTTAAACCATAAACAAGTAGAGATTAAAGATTGGAACATACCTTTTGGTTTTGTGAAGATTGCAAGGAGAAATCGCAAGAAAAAATTTGAAGAATGCTTCGGCCGATTCGCGCGCAGGTAAGGGAGAGGGAAGGGAAAAAGAAAACGTACCTGGGAGTTCGGCCGATTGAGAGTTATAAGGTACCCGCCCTTCGAATTCAGATTGTGCCGCGCACGGCTAAAGTGAGCCGCGCACGTGCGATCCCTTTACTGTTTTCTTGTGTTGTCGTGTGCCGCGACTCAGATTTCTTGTGCCGCGGCTCGGTGCTCAAGTGTGCCGCGGCTCATTTATGCCGTGCCGCGGCACAGGTACAGATGGTTTAGCCTCCTTACGATTTATGTGTGCCGCGGCTCACAATACATCTTGCGGCTCGACTTGATTTCTTCCCAGGACTTTTCTCGCATGCATTTTGAGAAGAACACATTAAAAGCGAGAGGCAGAAGCAAATTGAAGCACAAAAATGAAGAAAAAAAATAAAAATCAAAGATGCAAGAAAAATAAAGGAACGCAAAAATCTACAACTACGAACTCGGGTTGCCTCCCGAGAAGCGCTAAGTTTATAGTCTTCAGCCGGACCTATTTGAAAATATTAGTTCGCTTTTCGCAAACTCCATTTGGTTTCCGCCCCGTTCATCGAACCGTTCATATATTTGTTAAAATTATGACTATTGGTCGTTAGCGATTCGACTTTTGGTTCGGTCATCAAATGTTGTTTGCGGAAAGGTTTCGACGTGAACAACTTCCCGAAACACCCGTTTTTTCCATGATTAATTGTCCGCTGAGCTTTCGGCTTACTCTCCTCCTTGACAAACGCACTCAAGACTGCAACAGATTTGTCCTCATGCTCGAGAAATGCTACTTGTTCTACATCCTTCTTAAAAATTGGACCATTTAACACAATATCTGAATTTTCCAACCGACGATTTTTTCGGTGCTTTCCTCTTTCAACGACATCTACACTTTCAATTTGTGACCTTTTATCAACACTTCCGGGACATGGAAACGATTTGAATACTTGAAAAGTAACTTGCTCGTCTTGGACCCTCGAGTTAACTCCCCTTTTCCACGCCTATAAGGGTTCGCCCGTCGCTAAAAATGGTCGTCCCAAGATGATTGGAATATCTTCATCTTCCTCCATATCGAGTACGATGAAATCGGCCGGAAAGATGAACTTATCAACTTTGACTAAAACGTCCTCAATCACTCCCCTTGGGTATTTGATGGATCGATCCGCCAATTGTAAGGAGACTATTGTTGGCTTGGCTTCCCCAATATCCAGCTTTTTGAAAATCGACAGAGGCATGAGGTTGATACTAGCACCAAGATCGCATAGTGCCTTATTAAAAGAAAGATTCCCCATGGTGCACGGTATGTTGAAGCTTCTCGGATCTTTCAATTTAGGTGGGAGCTTCTTTTGAAGAATTGCGCTGCATTCCTCCGTCAAGGCTACAGTTTCGAACTCCTCGAGTTTTCTTTTCTTCGACAATATCTCTTTCATGAACTTAACGTAACTCGGCATCTGTTCCAACGCGTCGGCGAATGGAATGTTAATGTGAAGCTTTTTAAATACGTCAAGGAACTTAGAAAATTGTTTGTCCGCCTTTCTTTGCTGTAATCTCTGCGGAAACGGGACGGGGACATACATGTCTTCGGGTTATCCGGCAACGTTATTGAAGGTTTCAAATCTTGCGACTCCTCGGCTTTAAATCCTTCTCTTCCTCAATTTCCATCTTCTCTTCAAACCGCTCGGGCTGATCCAAAGACCTCTTTCCCGCTTCTCAAGCCGATTGTATTTAGACTCTCTCTAGGATTTGTCTCTGTTGTACTCGGAAATGCTCCCTCCGCGAGCGTCAACACATTAGCAATTTGGCCCACTGGACCTCCAAGTTCCGAATGGAAGCGGAATGATTTTGCAATGTTGCTTCAGTACGGGTCATAAATTGACTCGTATTTGCCGCAAATTTTGCAAATGCTTCCTCGAGAGACACTTTGGGAGCGGGAGGGGGCTGCTGTTGATTCTGAGCGAACGGGGGCTGGTTTGAGTTCTGTCCGTTTCTCCATGAAAAGTTGGGATGATTGCGCCACCCCGGATTATAAGTGTTGGAGTACGGGTTATTCTGCCGATTTCCATTTCCCACGAATTGAGCCTGGTCCATCTGATGTTGCTCGAACGGGTTTCCAACTTGACACTCCGCGCTCGGGTGTGATCCGTTACACCAATTGCATGTCTCAATGGTAACGGGGGAAGGTGCGTGCGAAAATGCCTGGAGCTGTTGGGTCAAAGCGGCGACTTGAGCTGACAAGGTGGAAATCGGATCATTACTTGAAACTTCCATAACTCTCTTCGGTGTCAATCTTTCCGATGGCCATTGGTATGCGTTTGCGGCCATAGCTTCCAAAAGCGAGTGTGCCTCGGCCATACTCTTTCCCATCAAGGCCCCACCAGAGGCCGCATCCACGAGAGTGCGTGTAGAAGCACTCAAACCAGTATAGAACGTCTGAATCTGAAGCCAATCAGGGAGGCCGTGATGAGGGCATCTTCGTAACAAATCTTTATATCGCTCCCACGCCTCGTGGAGTGATTCCATATCGTACTGACCAAAGGTGGTTATTTCGTTTCTCAACCTCGCCGTCTTAGCAGGTGGGAAGAATTTGGTAAGAAAGGCTTGCACTAACTCTCCCCATGTTGTAATCGACCCCGGCGGTAAGGAATTTAACCAAAATTTCGCTTTATCCCTCAAAGAGAAAGGGAAAAGCCTCAATCGGATGGCATCGTCGGTGACACCATTAGTCTTGAACGTGTCACATATCTCAAGGAAAGAAGCAATATGGGCATTCGGGTCGTCATTAGGCAGTCCACAGAATTGGCTCGCCTGCACCATCTGAATAATAGCGGGCTTGATCTCAAAATTATTGGCTTGGATAGTGGGACGCCGAATTCCCGAAAATGTAGCATTGATTTGCAGTATGGCATAATCTCGAAGAGCTAGTTCCGGTTGAACTTGCCGCACATGGTTATCTCCTCCTTGGACTTCGATATTCTTGGCCATGTTGACCGTCGTCTGCAACTCTCTTTTCTCCTTTTTGTTCCTTCTTAGAGTGCGCTCGAGCTCGGTATCCAAAGGTAGTAGGCCTTCGTTACCGAGTTTTCTCATGCACTACACGAAAGGTCCTGAAAGGAAAAACAAATAAACGAAATTAAATACAAAAGAATAAAAATAAAACGTTCAAATTAAGACTAGAAATACTTAAATCGATATTAGAAAATTCTGTCCCCGGCAACGGCGCCAAAAACTTGTTGCGATATTTCTTACACGCAAGTGCACGTCATCGTTTACAAGTAATAAAGTGATAAGTAGAGTATCGTTCCCACGAGGACTGAATCTCTAACTACCGATTTTTGTGTATTCCAATTTTATTTGAACAATCGAATTTGGGTTTTTGCAATTAATAACTAAAAGAATTACTAAGCGACTAAACAATAGAAAACGATAGCTTGAATAAAAGAAATCAAATGATGAATAAGTCTAGGATTCTGAATCCACCTCGGTTTATCCGAATTTACTCTCGATTATCCGTAATAAATAATTTTTTCAATTTATTGAAGGCGGAGATTGCTAATATATTCTACTGCCTCTCCCGAGGTCAATAGATTTATCTAAAGGCGAATAACGCACTCTATCCCTAGGTGAATTAATTCGTCAATAGGCGAAAAGCATAAAATCTCCCAAAGGCCACGTAGTTCCTATGAGTATATTCCTATCTCACAGAATAAAACGGTCCTCACCAATAGTTCCTCACCAAATCTCCTCTCCCGATTCGAAGTGAATGATTAAATCAATACAACTATTGGCCAGATAATTGCAAGCATTAAACACAATTGGGAAAACTCAACAAAAAGGTAATTAATTGGATAATCTCAAGAAATTCGTCAAAACATAGGTTTCATCAAAACCCTAGATTAGGGCTTTAGCCTGACATACTAATAAGTGAAATTACAGAATAAATAAATGAAAGCATAAAAATCAAACGCAGATGAAGCTCGGATTCCTCCGTTCTTCAGCTTCCGCCCTCTGCCTTTGAAGTCTTCTGCTTCCCTCTTCTTCTGCCGTCTCCAAGCTTAAGCTCCAAAAGATGAAAGATCCAAAGATAATTAATTTAGGTCTTAAACCCTATTTATAGCTCAGCATATCCTCCAAATCGCATCCGTATCCGTAGGTCGAAAACTGGCTTCGAAATGGCCAAGTGTGCCGCGGCGCACTAAACTGTGCCGCAGAGCCTTCAGCTGGATGCCTGGGCGTCCTCAATTTCTTCTGTGCCGCGGCTCACCTGGACTGTGCCGCGGCACAGAGTACAGTTTACTCTGCCTTTGGCTGGGTGTCTTCCTGTGCCGCGGCCCTGCTTCCTTGTGCCGCGGCTTAGAGTCCAGATTTGCCGTTTTCGCCCGTTTGGCCTCGTTTTAGCTTTCGGACTTCAATTTCCTGTCAATCATACAAAATTAAGGCATTAAAGGCTCATTTAGACAATTTCACTCTCCAAAATAATACAAAATAATGATAAATAAGCGTATAAAAATACGCCTAACAAAACGGCCTCTTGCCAAGTGTAGGGGCAGACTGTGCTCTCGAAAATCAGCCACTCTTGCCGACTGAAAAACTGCCAACTGTTTTCTGTTTCTTGGCCTCGGTACCCAACTCTAATTCCGGTGCAGCCATCTCAATCGCTAGGGCGCGATCCTGATACTCCTTCAAGGTGACACACATGAGCGGTGCCATACTCTGTCTGATATGCGGTTTCATGCGCATATTGAAATAACGGATCTTGTCGGCCTCGGTCCTCACCTGATCTTTCACGAATCCTAACTGCTGATTATAAGTGATGATGGCCTGAGAAATCGGCACATCTTGAGGTCTAGAAGTGAAGAATTCCACAATCCTGCGCTTCTTAACTGGCGGTGGACAATATTCTGCTTCCATTGCAGCTTTAAATTCTTCCCAAGTGGCCTGACGGTCTCTGGGCGTCACAGCCTCCCACCATTCCGCAGCTTTCTTATCCAGGAGGTACTGAGCAATATGTACCCTCCTGTCATCGGGACAAGCTACGGCATCAAAAGTCCTGCCCAACTGAAAGAGCCAATTCTCCCAACCGAGGGAGTCAGAAGAACCAGTGAAACGAGGGGGGTGCATCTTAGTTACTATCTGAAGCCATTTACTAGCTTCGTCCTCTGGAGTCGGGGGCGGATTTTGGCGTCCACCCTGAGCTATCTGAGTGAGTTGGGCTACTAAATGCTGAAGTACGGCAGTAGCCCTGGCGTCGGCGTTATTACCCGATGGCACTAAATGAGAAGCTGAATCCGCAGAGGACTGAGAAAATGAGCCTTCCTCGTTATTAGCACCACGACCACGGCCTCGGCCACATCCCCTAGCTGGTCTACCGCGACCTCTCAACATACTGAAGAAAATATGAAAAGAACAAGATCAGAAAAATTTATAATTCACAATTCTGGACAACGCAAGAAAACTAATTACAGAAGTATAAGAGTTCAAGGAGACTTACAGCCACGGGTCGTACGAAAAGACGGTAGCACGATGATATTAGGCTCAACGACTGACTCTAACGACATAACCAACATACCCAAAATTAACCGACAACCTAGGCATTCAAAACCTAAAGCTTTGATACCATAAATGTAACACCCCAATTCACGAATGGGACATTACACGCCGTAGAACCCTCATGAGGTCTACCAGGCTAACACAATACCCACATTCCGTACATGAATATCCCAAAGACACAATCATCAATGTAAAAATGGGGCCATGGCCTTGGCCAAAACGTTTTAATAGACGTACGAGAAAATATAAGTCGATACCATATCATTGCCCATGGAGGGGACTTTAACCGAATACAATAAAACCAACAGTATAAATGACCGAACATAAATAAAGACTCGAGCCTCATAATCATGCCAATCCATCCTTTGCGTGCATATCTCGTGCCTGCTCCTCAGCTCTTCCGGTACCTGAAATACATAAGACGCATTTCCCCCATTTAAGGGGTTAGCATTCGAATAGCTAGTGCAAGTACACAATTACACAACATTATATACAAATACGATTTTACACAGTCATCTCAATCAGAAATCATTTGCCAAAGATATTCCGGAATACTACATTGGCAATCAAATCAGTTATCAATTCATCACGATATCATAAAATCACAACTGGTATCTCGTGGTCGTACCCCTTACTATCGACCCCCAGACATCCCGTCGAACGCTCCGGGTGGGACACCACTTCCGCGGACGTACCCCTTAGTATCGACCCCCAGACATCCCGTCGAACGCTCCGGGTGGAAGTTCAACCACACACGCACCCAATCCACTTCCACGGCCGTACCCCTTAGTATCGACCCCCAGACATCCCGTCGAACGCTCCGGGTGGAAGGAACACAACTCACGCACCCGAAAACCACAATTTATCATTCATTTCAAAAACGTGACATACATAACGGAATGTAATACATGTACTTGCCTTGGTTAACATGACACGAAGGAAATGACGAAGGAATAGGTTTTGGTCCGAACAATCCTCCCAAATCCGTCCCTAACACAATAACGGTATACAAACAAGTATCAATATTGCGGAAAGGTAAGAATTAATCCTAATTCTACCCGTTGGAACAATTTGTCGGTCACTACGAAGTCCTATATGGTTTTAATCTTACAATGGCGAAACTACGAGGTTAAATTCATTAGACTATAATGGAAACAAGGGAGTACGACTACACATTCGTAATCTAACAATTCGATGGAGCTAAAATGGATTAAAAAGAAGAATTATGTCAAAAATCCCGAAATCCCCAAAAAAACTAGGGTTCAACGATGTATACCATGATTCGGACAAAGAATGATGATTATGATGATGATTAACCTCCCTTGGTACACAATAATCAATCTCCAGAGGAACTCTACGGATTGCCCTCGGCAAATCGCTCCAGATCGCTCAATAAAACTCACGTCGCGCACAAAGGGATGAGAAGGAACGAAATAACGCGGCTGAGGTTAAGTCACGATTTAAAACGCCTGACAGTGTGTTACGTATGTTAACACGAGTTGTTAACGTACGTTATGAGGTTTACATACGTAACTTCTCACAGGTTAACGTACGTAACAAACAATCTGTACTCTATTGTGAAAACCATAATGTACGTTACCAATAAGGAATAACGTACGTTATGATGCCTCTATAACGTACGTAAGGGAGCATGCATAATGTACGTTATGCATGCAGCAGTCCCACGCTGCTAAACACTTAATTCTGCACAGTCGATACAACGACGAAACGCAACACAAGGATAGAATCAAAAGTGTAAACATGAGGTATCGATAACAACGAAGCTGAGTTTTGAAAGAAAATACACTTCCAACTACCGAGGAATCCAAAATACGACAAGGAGGATAAAAGCACCCTAAACTTCTAGGAAATTACAAAATGGCCCAAACATCCGAAAATTCATGATACGACGTCGGATTAACAATCCGAAACTTACAACATGAGCAACTCATCCAAACGAACTCATAGAAATAGAGGAATAATGAAATCGAACGAGTTTTACGAGAATCGAACATACATACAACAAAGTATAATTCAAGATGAAAATATGTAAAAATATCTTCAAAACTCGTCTGGATGGAAAACTTCAAGAACAAAATAGATTTAGAATTCCAACTAGTAATAAGCGAGTCATCCGAAACGAACATACACCAAAAATAGAAATTACCAAAAATAGAAAGTACGGATATTACAGCATGAACTTATCTCAAAATCGAGTTTTTCAACTCTTCGTTCACCGGTACGCATAACCGATTCTTAAATCGCAATAGTCCATCCTCGTGGACCACAAATCCAGGGGCTTTCCCCTGAGCCACATCCTCTCGGATGCATAACAAAAACGGGTCTGAACCTTGATTCAGTGTGATCGCCTCCTCAAGTGGCGATGAAATCTCTAACATACAAAGTTGCCCTTGCACTCGCTGTAAGCAGACCTCGATCTCAGGTCTTAGGAATTCCTGCTGAAGCTCCTTCTGAACTGTTAAACGAGCAAGCATTTGCTCCTGAACGGACTTACGACTCAAAGCATCGGCGACCACATTCGCCTTACCCGGGTGGTACAAGATCTCGATATCATAATCTTTGATTAGTTCCAACCACCGCCTCTGTCACATATTTAACTCCTTCTGAGTAAATATATATTTCAAACTCTTGTGATCGGTGAATATCTGACAAGTAACGCCATAAAGATAATGACGCCAAATCTTCAACGCGAAAACCACGGCTGCTAGCTCCAGGTCGTGGGTCGGATAGTTGACCTCGTAAGGTCTATGTTGCCGTGAATCATAGGTAATAACTTTCCCGTTCTACATTAATACACATCCAAGACCGTGTCTGTACGCATCACTATAAACCACAAATCCTTCCGTCCCTTGTGGTAAGGAAAGGACAAGTACTGAAATCAAACGGCTCTTGAGTTCTTCAAAACTCTGCTGACACGCATCGGACCACATGTATTTCTTATCCTTCCGCAAAAGGTTCGTCATGGGTTGAGCAATTTTAGAAAATCCTTCCATAAATCGCCAATAATAACCAACTAATCTGAGAAAGCTTCGGATTTCCTTAACATTCTTCGGAGGTTGCCAATCTCAGATCGCCTCCATCTCCTGAGGGTCGACACGAACTCCGTTTGATGAAATTACATGTCCGAGAAATGTCACCTCGGACATCCAGAACTCACATTTGGAAAACTTTCCATAGAGCTGCTCTCGTCTCAACACGTCGAGAACCTGATGAAGATGAAATTCGTGCTCCTCTCGGTCCCGAGAATAAATCAGAATGTCATCAATGAAGACAACCACGAACTGATCCAGATAATCAATGAAGACTCGATTCATTAACTCCATGAACACCGCAGGTGTATTAGTTAACCCAAACGGCATCACCACAAACTCATAATGACCATAACATGTTCGAAACGCCGTTCTAGCGATATCCGACTCTGGAATTCGCAACTGATGATATCCAGATCTTAAATCGATCTTGGAAAATACTGAAACTCCCTGAAGTTGATCCAAAAGATCATCAATACGGGGTAGAGGATATTTATTCTTGATCGTCAACTTGTTCAATTCCCGATAATCAATACACAAACGAAATGAACCATTCTTCTTCTTGACAAATAACACTGGTGCTCCCCACGGGGACGCACTCGGTCGAATATAACCTTTCTAGAATAATTCCTCGAGTTGATTCTTCAACTCCTGCATTTCGGTTGGGGCCATCCGATACGGTGCCTTCGATATTGGAGACGTACTGGGCTCCAACTCAATCGTGAATTCCACATCTCTCTGTGGGGGTAGACCAGGTAACTCGTCTGGAAATACGTCGGCATATTCTCTCATTATTGGAATATTCACCAACATTATTGGTGATTTCTCGGTCTTGGTCATATAGCACCAATAACCAACACACCCCTAACTGAGTAATTTCACCGCTTTCATCATATTAATAACTCTACCGGAACAGCTGGGATTACCTCCCTGAAAAACACATTCGACTCCATCATCTGAAATGATAGTTACCATACGCTTACGGACACTAATGATGGCATCATGACGATCCATCCAATCAATACCCAAGATAACGTTGTCTCTCGGTAAATCTACCACGATCAGATTTGCTAGCCATACACGGCCATGAAGCTGAATCGGACAATACTGAATCTCACGATTTCCGATAATTCTTCTACCGTCAGGTAGACCAATGACATAAGGCTCACAACTAGTAGCACTACCCAGACGTAGTCTACTCAAACATGACTCGGAAATGAATGAATGTGATGCACCAGTATCAAAAAGGGTACACACAGGTTGAGATAGAATTTTGAGTGTACCTGAGATCATTCGGGCCTCCGGATCATTGGTCCTCTTCATCTCATAAATTCGGGGCTTGTCGGCCCCCGAACCGGACACTCCCGTCTAATAGCTTTTGGCTCCACCTTTGTTTGCTCCCGTCATTTTAAACGACGCTGACTGAGTAGCCTGATTCTGAATAGCTGACTGCTTTGGGGCCTGAGATGTTGCCGGAGCAGGCCTGGAGTCTCTTCGGCAGAAACGGGCCGAATGCCCAGCAGTTCCACAGTTGTTGCACGTGATAGTCGACTTCAGACACTTAGTGATGAAATGGCACTGTTCTCCATAGTTGTAACAGGTGATGGCCGAACTGGCCACTCGAGACTGAGATTCTGCAGGTCTGGGCGCCATAGGAGGTCGCTCAGAAAAAGTAGGGCCCGTATGAGACTTCTTGAAAGTGTCGTGACTGCCTTCGAACCGATTACGATTCTTAGATTTCTTGCTAGCAGATGAAGGTTGCTGCTTAGCAATCTCCTTAGCAGTAAGCTCATAAGTAAGAGCTTTCTCGATAAATTCGGTCAGGGTGGTGCAGTTATGATTAAGCATCTGCATCCGCCTACGAGGTTTCAACCTCTTACTGAAATATTTGATTTTTTCCGCCTCAGAGTGAATAATAGATGAGGCGAAAGGAAGTAGCTCCTGAAATTTCTCGGCGATGGCGAGAACATCGTCGTCCGCTGATGGGTCGGGAGTGAGTAGTTCTGATAACTTGGCCTCTCTGAGTGGGGCCGGATAATACCTCTCCATCATGAGAGTCTTGAATTGATCCCAAGTACAAGATCAGTCGGTGGGCTTCAACGATAACCACCATGAATGAGCGCTCTTACCCAGATAGTAAGCCGCAACTGAAACTTTGTGCCCTTCGGGACACTCCACCATAGCAAACAACTTCTCGAAATGCTCAAGCCAATGAACAATATCTGCCGGCTCAGATGAGCCCTCAAAAGTAGGTGGTCTTTGGCGAGAGATGTCGCCAATAATATTGCTCACACTCCTCTCTTGCCTCTAAGGTGGCAGCGGGGGAGCCTGCTGATTCTGAGTAGCTGAGTTCTGCATCGTCTGCCATCTGTGTCATATGGGCCATCATGCCCTGCATAAAAGCGAGTGAATCAACCCGAACACCTTCAGATTGAGCTGTGTCCCGGGTACGACTCCCTGACAGTGAATGATCATTTTCGGGTGAATGAGTGGCAGCGTCGCTGCTCGATGAATTGGCATTATTCCTCGCATCCGCGCGTGTATTCACACGAGCTCTCGGGTTACGGCCCGCACCGCGGCCTCTTCCCCTGCATCCTCTGCCAGCTCTTTCCATACTGAAGTGGGAAAATCACATGATAATTATATATCTCGCATGAATATCACATTATGGTATGATGAAAATGAGCATACGCGCTCAAACACAATGATTACATGAATGATCAACTGAGGTGATGTGATTATCTGATGAAATTCTTGAAATGATTATCTTGAACAAGTTAACAAGATTAATGATACGATCCTTACGATCAACAACTGAGCAATGAAATGAACTGAGTGATTAATGAATTAACATGATCGACATGATCAAAATTGGAAATGATGATTGAGGATTGTTGACTGTTGAATGATGAATGAATGATTCTTATTGCCAGAAATTATACCATGGTGTCAGAAATATTACTGTTCTTTGGTCTGAGGGGCTTGGCTCTGCACAGGTCATACGTGACGCGAAAGTCCAATGATACTAGTCTGATGAATGATGATTTCAAATGAGACATGAATCGGAAGGTAGTATTCAAAACCGCGCTCTGATACCAACTCTGTAACACCCCAAACTAGGCGACTATTATAGTGCCGTGGACCCCCGAATGGGACCCACTAGGCAAATGAATATTAATGACTTAAATAATATAATTGTAGTACCGAACCATATTATATCATCCATTACTCCGATGAGAAGTTTCAAGTACGACACACCCAAGATAATACCGAATACATGTATATTTTATATGAAGATAAAATATACAACGCTGAATGAAAATGAGTATTCAAACGGAAATGTGCAGCGGAAATAACAAATATGAAGAACATAAATGACTGAAAAGGACTGGGGCCCCCTACTAGTATCACTGGGACTCCTCGCCGTCAACGTTCTCTTCCCGTGCTTTAGCCTTGCTATGACCTGAAAACAATATCCCCTAACGGGGTCAGTTACACAAAACAACAATCCTCAAGAGTTGAACAATATACAACAATCACATGAGTAAATTAAGAAATAGAGTTGAATGGTGGGCATCATAGTACTCCCGAATGGAATGTGTAAGTACACAAGTAGCCGAGTGTCTGGAGTCCCGCATATACACCCACAACTTGGCCTAATTAGTCTCACGGAGGTACTTTACCGTGTGCACAGTCCAATGTGTCCGGAGTCCCGCATATATACATGACCATCGTATGCCCGACTAAAAATTCCACACATTCACCACCCGACAAGGTAATACAATCCCGGAAAAGGTCACGAGAACAAAAGCGACCAAGATGAGAGATAATGAATAAAAACCGAGAATGATAAATAACGACTCACCGAGATGAAATAATGATACAACGAGTGATAGCTTCAATGAAATGATTTGGAACCGTCGTTCCTCGTGAGTTACATGATTAGTTGATAATTACAAGTTTCGATGTGAATGATATATTATGAGTGAATTACATGTATGAATGAACAACAACGTAAGGAATGAGCATCCCTTTAACCGAGTAAGAATTAACTTACACAACACCGGTGAAGAATGTCCTTCCACGAACAAACGTCCTAAATGAGGTGTCGGTCGTTCGAACAACCTTGAATAACACAATTACCAACAATCTGTTCAATATACGATTCAAACACGATTATTACTAACTCAAAACGTCGATACGACCAAACCAAGTTCATTGGGGCATTATATCAAACACGTTGTAACCAATCTTTGATTGTTTACAACCAATCCTTAATTATACCAATTCCAAACCTCCAAAGAGTGTTACCATCCAACAAAACATCTTCAATACAATCAATAATCCAATATGAATATCCAATTTGGGATTTCAACAACATCTAATCGAAACCCACAAATCCAAATCAATATTCATAGTGTTCTTGAATAATCCTTCAATAATCCAATAAATATTCATACGAACTCATAATCATATGTATATCTCTTCATACAACATGATTATAACATCCAAAACATCATATCTCAACACAAAATCAAAATCCAAGATGTTGAAGAATTTACCTTTGAAGATCCAAACACTTTGATCCGGTGAAATCGTGTTAAATCAACTATCCAAGCTCCACAAATGGATGAAGATGATGAAATCCAAACACACAAGTGATTGATGAGGAAAAATCTCTCCCTCAAGACTTCTCTCTTGGAACTCAAGTGCAGAAATGAGAAAAATGAGCTCAACAACCCGTCCAGGTACTTAAGTACTGCCATTGTTACGCCCGTAACTCGGCCTACTTACGGCCGTAACATCCCCAAGTCAACGGCCTTACGGCCGTAACCAGCCATCTCGTACGGGCGTAACTCGGCCTCGTCGAAAATATCTGCCGATAGACATACGATCGTACCCGCACATGCCTTACGGGTGTATCTAGACTGATACGGCCGTACTCGGCAAGACTTACGGGCGTATGAAACCTTCGTCCAAACTGACCGGGCACCTGCTTGAATCGTACGGCCGTAATCGGCCAAGCCCTTACGGCCATACCTGCCTCAACTTACGGCCATATGCCGCAACCCTTACGGCAGTAAGCCCTCTTCGTCCGACATGTCCTGAAAACCACGAACGCATGTTACGGTCGTAGCCTGTCTATCCTTACGGCCGTATCTCCCCTTCGGCCAAAACATCCTTAAGACAACGAATGCATGTTACGGTCGTAATGCATGATTAGTTACGTCCGTAACTCACTGCTGGAAGTGACAAAAATCCGACAACTCCATCTTCTCGTTACAAATGGTGGATGATTCGACATGCCGTACTTGTATGAATATAATTTAGTCCAATAACATACGATAGATGATACTTCCAACACAAGACTACCAGTCACGATGATTATGATAATACTCCCGTCTCGATTCTCAAACGGAGATGAATGACGATCGGTAACTGATACACGGCTAAATTATGCCAACGAAGAATACAGATGAATGAATCATGAATGATGAATGATTATCAATGAGTGAAATTACTGAGTGACAATTACTGAATGATAATGAATGAATTACAACCGGATAAGATTCCCGCGGATGATCCTGGACAATTTTGGAGTCAACGGGTGTTAGCGTACGCTAAGTGATGTGTACAGCGTACGCTAATTCTAACCATTATGTACGTAACTTGGATAAGGTAGCGTACAAAAGTGTGTACAGGAACGGGACAGAAAGCTATTATTGAACGTTAACGTACGCTAAGGATAACAGATAGCATGTGCTAAGAGAATTACGTACGTTATGCATGAAGGCTAACGTATGTAAAGACAGAAAAATTACAAATGGGACAGCACCTCATTTCATTTCATTTCGTTTTCTTCGATTATTGTACAATTATTTTCACTTCACATACAAGTCAATTAATTTAATCTCGCTTAGTGAATCATAAATATTTTTACGACATCTCATAGGTTCTAAGCTCAAGTCAATTTATCAATTTAATTTAAGAAGCATTTAATATTAGTCGTTGTTATTAATATTACTATAATTATTGAAGATATTATTATTAATAATAATATTTATAATAGGGAACAATATTAATAGTTTTAATATTATTAATGGATATCATTATCAATTATTTAAAGTCCAATAAATTTTAATTAAAATCCTTTCTTTAGCACAGAAACCCAACAAATTATACTACTATATTGTTGTGTCACGATTTATTCATCCCGACAGGCGATCGACTATAAGGCCAAGCGACCAAGTCAACTCCAGTCAAACTATGGCTAGCTCGCCAAGTCGAAGATATCAGACCACCATCAGGAACCTAGCGATCGACTCCCAAGGCGATCGCCCTTTGGCAGCTGGCGATCTACTCTAGTGACCGGCTAAGGGCAATCGACCTGCGCCCCGAGCAGATACGATCGCCCGCCAAAGTCATCAAGGACTGGGTCTCAGAAAAGGACCCACGTGCAGATCCACCAAAGGCGCTGACAAGATCTTCGTAGCAGGCAAGATCTTTAGCTGACAGACAAGAGCTTTGACCACAGCCTGCCACCTACCTCACCTACCAGCATGCGCGCCGAAAGTTATCAGTAGGACCACCCGTGTCAGCAACTCAGGACGCGTGTAAGCTCCCCATTGGACCGCCAGATTGGCTGGCCAACTCCCGCAGACTTTGAGGGACAGCCCATGTGCTAAAAGACGATCGCCCGATTATTATATTGCAGAGAAGGCGATCGCCCGGCGTATCCAAGCCCTATAAATAGAGAACCTCCTCCTACCGGAAAAAGGTTCACATTCTCTCACATTCCGATACATTCACGGAAATATCAAGGACATACATATCATCAAAGCTCCCGGCTATCTCACCTAATCCATCTCAGACTTCTCTCTAAATCTCTCGTCCAGAAGACGATCGGCAGAAGCAGCAAGTCTCAACTAGACAGATTCCAAGAGATTCACAAGCCCAGGAGCCCAAGCATCCAGCTAAATACTCGCCGTGAGAGACGATCGATCTCTCACCGCCGCAACTGTTCATCTCCTTTGTTACAAGAACTCACAGAGCATCAAATCTTGTTCTTCCGGCAATCTACACGCTCACTAGCTAAGATAACAAGAATCTTTACACTCATTGTAATTGTATTCTTACATTAGTACTTGTATCCCCGAATATTGGTATTAATAATATCTCGCGAGAGAATTCAAGCCCGGGACTAACAACCCCGGCAAATCTTGTGTTATTTATCTTTCTCTCGGAAGTGCTCTTGCATTTGATTGCTATCCCATCCATTCCAGCAATATCTATCTCCGGATAATATTTTGGGTAGCAACAATTGGCGCTAGAAGGAGGGCGATCTAACCCTCACATTTTTATTCCTACCGTCCCGAAGAACACTCACTATTCTCGGGGCATATACTTGAAGTGACACTCACTGCACTTCAAAGAAAACCTTCAGAATCATGACATCCGCCGGTCCATCGAAGAAAGCTGCTCCCCTAACCGCCGGACACCATATCCCGGCTCAATCCGAACCCCAGCCAACGACAGGGGGAAGCCGCAGCAACGCGAGACTCTCGATCCCGCATCCGAGAGATGGCCCCAACCTCTCACTCGATCAGTTCCAAACCGAGGAACAGATCGAGGAGGCTATAGCCATCCTGGAGGAGCGACGGAGAGCATGTGCGTCGCCTGCGATAACTCCCTCGATCATCCACCGCATGGGAAAAAGGAAATTCAACGGGCTACTGAACGAGCGATCGTCAAAAAGCCCCAATTCGAGAGGAAAGGCTCTCACACGACCGGACGGATCCATATTCGATCGCTTGGGGCGCGACCCATCCTGGCAACCGGGGCACTCTGTTTCCAACCTCGAAAAGACGGAACCCGAATCCGTCACCAGGAGTTCGGCCTACCCACCTCACAGCCGAACGCAGGTCAGCCATCTGACTCCCGCCCCGATCGTCAGGGAATCAGTACTCAATCGCCTCGGCTCCCGCTCCGAGCGCCGAGCCGCTAGCAGTCAGGCCACGGCGATGGCCGACATACAACGCCAGCTCGACGAGATGAGAGCACTCTTGGACACTGGGGCAAGCACCAGCAAGAAGATCGCCGGGCCGACCGAGCCACTCGCGGTCCCCATCGAGCTTGCCCCCATACAACCAACGATCGCTCCTCCCAAAACACCTCTGTATGAGGGGAGATCGGACCCCGAAACCCACCTGAGTAAATTCCGAATTTACATGACTGGGTGTGGGGCATCTGATGCAACCAAGTGCCGGATCTTCCCGTTGACATTGGGCGAGCTGGCCCATAGATGGTACGTCTCACTACCATCGCGATCTATCACATCTTTTAAGAAACTGGCGAACGACTTCACATCATACTTCGCCAGCAAGGTCGCCAGACCAGAAGGCCCCCACCGCATGATAAAAATCAAGCAGGGGAAAGACGAATCACACGCAAATTACATTTACCGAGTGGACGAAATCGTCCTCACCGGCGAACCCGTCAGTGACGAGCTCGCTCTCTATTCGGTCATGGGGGGATTCTGCGGTCACTCTCCCATGTTTAGACATCTCTCCAAGGATATTCCCCCAACTTACGCGATCTTCCGCGCTAAAGCTGCCAACTTCCTGGCCAGGCAAAGGCTACTCACCCTCCGCTTAGGCGAGGAAACGCCACCTCTTGTCCAGAAGATAGCGATCGCCAAAGCAAAGAAGGCGATCGCCAAGACACCCGGAGATCTCAAGGCTTTCGAGGACATGGAAGCCCATCTCCTCCATACGTTCAACAGAACTCCGGCACATATTTTCTATGCCATCAAGGGGCACGAAGAGCTCAAAAAGCCAAAGGCGATAAGGGACCACGGTCACCTGGACAACAATCAATATTGTGCCTACCACAAGAGTCCCGGCCACAGCACCAACAAATGCCGCGATCTCCTCAAACAGCTCTGGAGATTGTTCGAGGAGGGCAAGTTGGACAGCTTATTGGTTTAGCCGAAGCCCCTACCTATCTCTATGGACGATCGTCCGAGTCGAACACAAACAGGCTGGAAAGCTCATATGAGCCGACCCCTGTATCAACCTCGGCGACCGTCCCTGCATGCTTCGATCAAGAGAAGGAGACAACGGAAGTCACCCCGATCTCCCTCCTTATTTAGAAACCGGAGGACTCAATCGCCATCTACAGTTCACCGTCTAACATGATGGACTAAGGCATGAGATCGCCTCCCCCGCACAACGTACACCGTCGAAGGTCAGCATCTACATGACGATCCAAGGTGGAAGAGTGCAACATGGTCCCGTGGTCGATGGAACCGATCGCTTAGGCCATGCAAGGTCCCTTTGGGCCAAGATCGCCCGCCCTTCGTTTAAATACGAGGCCGGCGTAGTCCGAGGGCCCTCCGTGTCGATGAGACACGATCGCTCGCCTCAAAGGTTCATCATCTAACATGGTGAACCCGGACAATGCGACGTGCCACAACCCCGTCTCAACGTACACTGCCGAGGTCGGCCATCTCCATGGCCGCCGAGGTGGAAGCAGAGCTAACAAGCCGCGGGCGCGGAGTTGATTCATCCGACGCTGCCCCGCGCAAGGACTCCTCTAGACCAAGACCGCACGCCCTTCGTTTAAATACGAGGCGAGGCGCAGCCTAACAGAGGACGCTCATAATAAAGTGAGTCACGAGACACTCAATGTCTTCGCGCATCAAGACATGATCAAGGAGTCGGTCCATCGAACTCCGCGATCGTGCACGGTTCCTCAAGATGGACGACCGTCCCCGAGGATTCGACAAAGTTAAAGACCGCTCACTCAAGGAATTATTTTCATCCCCTTACTTCCACTAAGTGAATAAAAACAAGGGGCAATAAGAGTGCGGACTACCTACACGACGATCGTCGATATTCAACCACATACGGAGATCGTCATTTTTTCAGATGTAGTGCAGCGATCGAATTTGTTGTAAAAAGTTATCTTTATGAGTTTATCAATTCATTTGGAACTACCCTCGCAACGATCTCTCCTCACACATGTGTACAAAGTCAAACAAAGACTCAAAAATAACCATTCATTCAAGTAATCGAAGATAAACAAACATTCAGTTCATTGCTTGAGAAGGTCATAGTACACGGTCGCCCGAAGGCCTTAGTGCTACAAAAGGAAGCTACAAAACTACAAGTAAGCAAGCTAAAACGTAAAAAATGAAGTGCCTCAGGCCCCAGCCTGGCCTTCGCCTTCGGCATCCGGTGTGGCCCCCTCATCTTCCGGAGCGTCGGGATGAGCAAGATTGGCTGGAGACGGATACCAGCTCAAATCCACGCCGATGTCCGCAATCCAGGATCGGCAAGGAGAAAGCTGAATGGAGAGGATGCTCCAACGCATACGCCTTGAATTTATCGGCAAGAGGACCGACCTCCAAGCCTCCTTTCTTAGCCGCTCGGATCGAGTCGGCGAACGCCAAATAATAGGCGAACTCGCTGACATACTCCAAGTTTTGGAAGGGATCGGCCTTGGTCGCCTCAACCTCTCCTCTCAGCTCGGCCATCGCACATTGCGATCCCCGGAGCTCGGCCTCCTCGCAGAACCTTCTCTTTCGCCTCCGCCACTGGCCTGTCACCGAGCGATCGTCACCTTCGCGATCGGCCTCCTCTTCAAGAACATTCCGCGCCTGGACGGCACTCGCATCCGGTCCCGAAATCGGTCGACCGCCATTCGATATTTCTCGTCTCCTTCTTCTCCACTCAAGCTCATGGCTCGCCCGCTGCCGCCTCCAGAGAATCCTTCTCCATCGCCGCGATCTTGTCGCAAACTCGGCGTTCTCTTTCCGAGCCGCCTCGAGATCCTCCCGCAGCGAATGGTGGAGGGCCGCCTCAAACTCTGGCGGCACTGACGGCCATGGTCGCCGTCTGAAGAGAAAGGGCGAGAACAGCGTGCATCGAACTCGCCGATCGCTGTCGAGCGATCGCATCCAGGTCAGTCGTCCATGCCTTCGGCAGAGCGGACGCAGCTTTGCTAACATATGGAGGAATGTCGCAGGAATGGCGAGGAGATCGGCTCGCTAGGAAATCCACGACCATCGGTGGACAAGACGGATCTGCGCGACGGATCCTGCATCAAAACAACTAAAGTTAATACAACTCCTATGCAGATGCAATTTTCAACACAGAAATGCTATCTACCTCTCAGCCTTCTCGGGATCCCGACCGAAAAACGGTTTCCCTCGAGGGGTCTCAGCATCCGCGATCGCCGTCTCCCGCAGAAAAGCCGCAGAGGGCGGCTCGCTCTCCGGAGCAACGATGGTGATCGGAGGCGCGGCGATCGACACCTCATCGCCCTGGGCAGGAAACGAAGTTTCTTCCGGCCTCGGCCTCTTGCGATTCGCCCGAAGCCTCTCCTCCGGAATTTCCTCCTCTACCACGACCTGCTCCACGCGAGGCTCCGGCTCCACGCGAGGCTCCGCCTCCGGAACTATAGGCAACGCAACGGGTGGGACCCGAGTCGACCTCTTATGGCGAAGGCGGCCAGACTCTGGGTTCGACATAGCGATCTCCGCCGGAGGCTCCAAAAGCGAGGAAAACGAACCTCTGCAGCTAAAGACGATCGACTAACGGCCGACACTTTCTCAAGTAAGGCGATCGCCTAGAAGTGAAGGTCACATAAACACATACTGCACCGCGAGATGTCTCGGGAAACGGAATAGTCGAGCCGACAACCGACTCTCCTTGTTGATCCGAGTGGCGTCTAGGTCGTCGTCCGACAAGCTCCTTATCCGCTCCTGCATAACGAAAGTCGAAAGGCGCCTCGATCGCCGGAATGTGAAAACTCGCAAAATGTAAATCAAATTAGATCACCCAAAACGCATCCAAACGAAGGGAGAGTCTAAACCCCACGGATTCCTCTCCCGAAATTCGATGGGGATCTCCACCGCCCGTGGGATTGTCGCCGAAGCTCTCCACTTGCCGGCGACCCGAACCACTTCGTCTCGATCGCCCGTATCTTATTCGGGACTCCATGAATCACCCGACCAGATCGGCCTTGAATATGGTAACCGCCGACCAACCCTCTATGAGCCGTCGCTTTAAACAAATGGTTCATCTCCAACGGCGACGGAGATTGGCAGTAGTGTGACCGCCGAAAAGGGTGAGAGTGCATAACTGAGTTCGGCGTCGGGCCACCAAGTGGCGCCACATTCCAAGCGGCCAACAGATGGGAGACCGCAAAGGATGAGGGAAGCGTAGCCCGGCCTCCATAACGGCCTCACTCATCGCGACCATTCCCATCGGAGGCCGGTCGGCTCGTTCATTCTTCCGCGGCGCGAACATGTCCACATCTCGAAGGAACATGGAATCTTGTCCTCCAGACGGCCGATCTCTCCCGGTCGCCGAGCTCGTATTTGGCCGAGCGACCACAACGATACTGCGGCACGATATCGCGACCGCTTGGGAAGCACATAGGGTAGGCGACCGAGTATCCTAAATCGAATCGCGAGTAGGACCGCTAACCTCTCCATTATTTCAAAGAAAGGCCCTATAGGCCCGACCGAAAACACCGTGTTGCTCCCAAGAAGCCCCGATCGCGGATCTCTCTCGATCTGCGATCGTCTCTCCTCAGCCGACTCCTTAGCAATATCGGCCTCATTGAATAAAGCCTCGACTTCACTGTCGATTCCGCCCGAATAGCTTCACTGCCTCTGTGTGGAAGACGGAAGAAGTTTCTCCCCGGGCAGCCGATGTCCCGCGGCAGAACTGGTTCCCGCTCCAAATGATGATGAGGTTCCGGCCATTTTCAGAAATACAAAAGAGGAAAAGGATTTTTCTTACCCTAAAGTGAAATCGATTGACGATCGGCGCTAAGATCTTCAGAAAATTCGGCAGCAGGACCTTCTTTCTCCAATAAGTACGCGTGAGTGAGACTGCAGCCCCGCGCCCCCTTTTATAGGAGAAGGCAGGAACCCGTTTGCAATAAGGGAAAACCTCAGGGGTCGGATCTCAAAAGACGCACTAGTTGACCCCCTCGAGACCCGCGTACGCGTCTTTTCGAGGACGCGTCAGCCGAGGAGTCATTAATGACCGTTGGTGTCCTCCAATAGAAGCCCGACACGTGCGCGGAGACTTTTCCACGCCTGTTGCTTTTTCCCAGCCAATTCGGCAAAACCAGTCGTCCGAACTCGGGTTATATCACCAAAGACGATCGCGATTCGGTAAAACACGAAGTCGCCACAAAAGGTCAGCGATCGCCAAGAAAGCCACCTCACCCCACGTTTCCAACGTATGAGCGAGCTGGGGGGCAATTGTTGTGTCACGATTTATTCATCCCGACAGACGATCGACTATAAGGCCAAGCGACCAAGTCAACTCCAGTCAAACTATGGCTAGCTCGCCAAGTCGAAGATATCTGACCACCATCAGGAACCTAGCGATCGACTCCCAAGGCGATCGCCCTTTGGCAGCTGGCGATCTACTCTAGTGACCGGCTAAGGGCAATCGACCTGCGCCCCGAGCAGATACGATCGCCCGCCAAAGTCATCAAGGACTGGGTCTCAGAAAAGCACCCACGTGCAGATCCACCAAAGGCGCTGACAAGATCTTCGTAGCAGGCAAGATCTTTAGCCGATGACAAGACTTTCACCACACCCGCCACCTACCTCACCTACCAAAGATGCGCGCCGAAAGTTGTCAGTAGGACCACCCGTGTCAAGAACTCAGACGCGTGTAAGCTCCCCATCGGACCGCACATTGATCGCCAAAGAACTCCCGCAGACTTTGAGGGGACATGCCCATGCTAAAAGACGATCGCCCGATTATTATATTGCAGAGAAGGCGATCGCCTGCGTATCAAGCCCTATAAATAGAGAACCTCCTCCTACTGGAAAAGGTTCACATTCTCTCACATTCCGATACATTCACTAAATACTTGAAGAACATACATATCATCAAAGCTCCCTATCTCACCTAATCCATCTCAGACTTCTCTCTAAATCTCTCGTCCGTAAGACGATCGGCGAAGCAGCAAGTCTCAACTGACATGATTCCAAGAGATTCAAGCTCAGAGCCCAAGCATCCAGCTAAATACTCGCCGTGAGAGACGATCGATCTCTCACCGCCGCAACTGTACATCTCCTTTGTTACAAGAACTCACAGAGCATCAAATCTTGTTCTTCCGGCAATCTACACGCTCACTAGCTAAGATAACAAGAATCTTTACACTCATTGTAATTGTATTCTTACATTAGTACTTGTATCCCCGAATATTGGTATTAATAATATCTCGCGAGAGAATTCAAACCCGGGACTAACAACCCCGGCAAATCTTGTGTTATTTATCTTTCTCTCGGAAGTGCTCTTGCATTTGATTGCTATCCCATTCATTCCAGCAATATCTATCTCCAGATAATATTTTGGGTAGCAACATATATATACAATTATGGTTACAACACATCTCAACCCTAAAATATATTAATTCTGCAGTACAAAAAAAATACAACACAATACGCAAGTTCATCGACAGAAAATACAAGAGAGGAGAACTCTTTAATATAATAAACATCAAACTATACAAATTGAGCAAACAACAACCGTATACAGGAGGAGGAGAAGATAAAATCTGCTATAATCTAAGGAGTCCTGCTGTTTCGCTCGTCCTCCCTCTTCCAGCAGCAAACAACCGGAGCACCTCCTTCGAGCAACCATACCAACAAGTTCTCTAGTCAAGGTAATCTCCCTCATGAATTACTTCATAGGTCAATATTATTATTGTTCTCTCGTTGAATATAATCCATATCTGATCCGAGTTCATAATCACAAAAAATCAAATAGTGCTTATCTTCTTTTTCGAGTTCATATATCCAACCGGATCTGTCTAAACTCAAAGACTAGAAATTCGATACCAAATCCATCAAACCCACTTGAACAAAAAAACCAGGTTTAAAATCATCCCCTTAACTTTATCGGACCCAACCTTATTGCATTAGCCCAGATTCAGAATCTGCGGCCCGGATCTCACCTGTTCCTTCAGTCGCGAGCCATCGCCGCCGGCTGCCCCGTACATCTGATATCGTTGCCGCAAAAAGCCATCTGGTTCTCAGTTCCCAATTTTGGCCTGAATCTAATCTCAGAGCCCTAACCCCCAGTCAAGTCCGAAAAGAAATCCAGGCCTTCAATTCAAAACTCTTACTTGAGTTTGTGACCGCCGGACACCTTCCGTCGAATTCCAGGGCTGTGCGGCCGGAGGTGTGATAAGCATCCAAAATTTAAGCCTATCGCCTCCATTCAAACCTCCGCCTGCCTCCTCCAGTCCTAAAGCATCAAGTCTTCAAATCTAAGAGGCTCTATGTTTGTGTGTTTATTTTCTTTCTTTTAGTGTGTGTGATACAGATAGGGGGATCGGGTGTGGCCGTTGAGAGAGAGAGAGAGATAGAGATTGACTCTAGAGATAGAGCAGACCCGAGAGGAATAAGTGAGAAATGAGTTAGCGGCGATCGGCTGAATGGGGCTTTTATACCCTTTCGTTTTAGGTAAATTCAATTGAACCGTCATTTTCCAATAACCTTTCATTTTCACCCAGACTTTCAGATTCTTCAATTTGACCCCAGTCAGCTTTTAATTCCTACAATTTATCCCCAATCAATTTTAGTAATCTAATTCAGCTCTATTTTGACTCAGTCACTAATAATGTTAACCCTTCAATTAATATTAATAATCAATTTAATTTTTATTTCAGTCATTATATCTTAATATTTTATAATGATTAAAATTATTATTATATGCAGACATTCACAAGAATTTACGGGCTTAGGACTTTGAGTCAAGCATCTTCATATTCAAGTTCAAGCAGCATCATTTCATTCAGTGGGAATTTTCACTATCACTTTAATTGCTTTACTTGGACTGTTATCTGATATTCTATTTATGTTTTAAATTTAGGATACATGTTGTAAATCAGGCTCACATATGTACATGTAAAGAGGCTATCTTAAGATATATGTTGTGTGGGGATACCTGTACAACTTCAATATTCACATGTGTGCTAGATTTATGTTATATGTGATATTGTGTGTATATATTCATGTTGAGGAAAATACTATTGATAGAATAATTATTTCGTTGCTTTCCATAAATTTATATATTATTGTGATATGTTTGATTTCCGCAAGCTGAAGGAAGCTCACCCCCACCTATATTGATCCTGCAGGTTAAGCTGAGCTGGATGGACGAAGGAGCAAGCCGAGATGGCATATGGTGATTGTTTTTATTAAACGGTGTTTTCTTTTATGTCTTATGCTTTGAAATATATATTTTATTTGGGGAAATTATTGATTGGTAATATTAGTTTTTAAATTTCTTCCGTCATAATTATGACCTCTTAATTATGACATGTCGTTGCCTTAATTAATAGGTATTTATTTTAGTCAGTGTAGCGACTCGACTTTGTAGGCGAGAATTTTAATATTCTCAAAGAAATTTATTTTTCGTCAAAATTCACCTTTTTACTTATTATCCCCTATAATTATTCCTAGAAAGTCGGGGCGTTACATAGTGGTATCAGAGAGGGTTTTAGCTTTATGTAGGCTCGCTAAAATATAAAAGTATCATATGCTCTCAGCTTCGCCACTTCGTCACTCCGTTCAGGGTGCCAATTTCAATTTCAAACTGTATCATTATTCATGCATCTCTCATTTTATTTTTATTTACATGTTATATATGTATGTGAGAACTGTTAGAAAGGCCAAACCTAGGATGACACCACGTAAGAGGATTCCTGCTATGTATGACTCGCGTCTTCTGGCACGCAAGGATTGATGGGATGATCCGAGTTTGCCAAAAAATGCACCGCACTATGTCATCAACAGGCTAAGCAAGTGGTTGCAGTCCGATAAACAAGGTTCTGCCACGCAACAACTGAACCATCTAATGGTAAAGTTACCCGATGATTGGAGTTATTGTATTTTCCAGCTTTGGCAAGAGTCCATAAAGAGAACACCATAAGAGAGGGAGACCACAGACGATTTACAGTTCGTAGCCAGGTGTTTATTAGATATGTACGCTCGAGATGTGATACCAGCTGAAAATTAGAGTTCTGATTCTATGGAGGACGAGGATCCTGAAAAAGACCCCGAAGAAGACCCAGAAGAAGATCCTGAAGAAGACCCCGAAGAAGACCCTGAAGAGGACCCTAAGGAAGATCCATAAGAAGTTCCTGATGAGAGCTCAAAGGAAGACCTCGCGGAGAACATGAATGATGTTTTAATGTCAGACACTGATTCCGATGATGACGTTATTTCGTGGATTGAGCCGCGACCCCTATTCCTTTTATAGCGATTATTAGCAGTGATGATGAGGAGTAGTCGTAGGCTTAGTTCATTTTATTATATAGCTATTATGTTAAGAACCCCGGTTGATGTTTCCAGTTCCATGTTTTTAAAACATATTATATATAATGAATATCAGTTATTTATATTGCCTTCTATCAATTTTTTTATGTGATGTGACTATTATATGCGTGCTATCACTATCTTCTTATTCTTTATTTCTTGCACTGCGCCGACTAATGGGTTTTTATAACTCGTCGGCAGACTCATGGCTAACCGTGGTAACCGCAACGCTCAGCCTACTCAAGATCAACTTTTGGCTGGATTAGCCACATTGCTTCAAGGCGTGACCATTTTGCCGCCTAAGCATCCTGAGCAAGTTCAAGCTCAAGTCATCAAGTGGTTCAATCAGTTCAAGCTGCCCGTCTTTCTTGGTCGTGAGGGACCAGCAGCCATAGAAGAATGGTTGTTGAACCTAGATAGCATATTCGATTACATGGCATGCACCGATGCTCAGAAGGTGTCATGTGCCGTTTTCAACTCAAGAAGGATGCTAGAACATGGTGGATTGGAGTGTGGAAACTCAAAACCTAAGACGAGAAGGATGCGTTTATTTTGGACCAGTTCAAGGAACGGTTATGGATAAGTACTACCCAAGGGTGTACAAAATCAAAATGCAAAAGGAATTCCTTCACCTGACTCAAGGAGGAATGCCGGTCACCGACTACGACCGCGAGTTCAATCACATGTGTCGTTTTTCTCCTCACATGGTCGAGATGGATGACATGAAGTCCTAGAAGTTCCGAGATGGACTACGTGACCATATTCATCATCACTTGGCTGGTCATGGGCGTTTGACCTATAATGAAGCGGTTGCCAAGGCCGAGGACATATCTACTAGTTTGGATGTGGAAAAGCTAAGAGCACCACCAGTCGCAGCTACTAACAAGCGCAAGTGGCAAGATCAGGGGAGTGGTAGTAAGAAGAATGCTAAGACTATATTTTTAGGGGCGAAACCCCCGATAAACCTAAGTGTGCTACTTGTGGCAAGGGACATAAAGGTACCTGCATGATTGATCAGAATCGGTGCTACTTCTTCCGTGAGGAAGGACACATGGCCTCAGCATGTCCAAAGAAAGGGAAAGGTCCACGCAAAGGAGTTCAAGGTCAAGGCTCAAGAGGCAAAGCTCGATTGTATAGCATGGCCGAGGCCGAGGAAGGGATTGAACCCCAAACTATGTCAGATATGCTGTCAGTTGCTAATATTCCTGCTTTGGTGTTGTTTGATACGGGTGCATCTTATTAATTCATCTCTAGGAAGCTTTTTAATATGATTGGTTGTAGAAGTAGTAAAGCTCTTAGATCTCTATTAGTTAGCATGCCTGCGGGGGGAGTAGTGCATGTAGACTCCATAGCTAACAATGTTATGAAAGAGATTAACGAACATAGCTTCTTAGCTGACTTGCACATAGTTGAACTCAGTGATTTTGATGTTATTTTGGGAATGGTTTGGTTGTACAAACATAGAGCTATAGTAAAATGCTCCAAAAGAAGGGTAACCTTATGTCTGTCTGTTGATATCAAGACCATATTTGAGGGAGTAAGACATTGTAGTGCCCCGAAGGTGATTTCAGCCATGAAAGCTGTGAAGATGTTGAATAAGCGCAGTTTCCAAGGATTCTTGGTGAATGTGATAGGGAAAACAACTTCAGAGAAGACGGTAACTGATGTTCCTATCATCAGGGAGAGTCTAGATGTTTTTCCTGAAGACTTACCGGAAGTTCCACCGAGTCGTCAAGTTGAGTACTTGATCGATTTAGTGCCAGGAGCGACACCAATATTGAAGGGCCCTTGGCACCCAAGGAGTTACAAGAGATGAAAGTGCAACTTCAGGAACTGCTTGACTCTGGATTTATCCGACTGAGTGTATCGTCATGGGGTGCGCTAGTGCTTTTTGTGAAGAAAAAGGACAGAAGTTTGAGGATGTGCATAGACTATCGTGAGCTTACTCGTCTCACGGTAAATAATAAGTATCCACTTCCTAGAATAAAGGACCTATTCGATCAACTTGAAGGATCGGTAGTGTTCTCGAAAATTGATTTGAGATCCGGATATCACCAACTGACAATTAAGGATGATGATATCCTGAGGACAACATTTCGAACTCGATATGGACACTATGAGTTTATAGTGATGCCATTTGGTTTGACTAATGCACCAACAGTATTCATGGACCTCATGAACCATGTATTTCAACCTTATTTGGATAAGTTTGTCATCGTGTTCATAGATGACATACTTATGTATTCAAAAAGCAAGGTTGAACATGAGCAGCATATTGGAATGGTATTGGGAATACTGCACAAGGAGAAGTTGTATGCCAAGTTCAACAAGTGTGAATTTTGGCTTAACCGAGTTACATTTTTGGGAGATGTGATCACTTCTAGAGGAATCTAGGTTGACTCGGATAAGGTAGAGACATTCAATTGGAATGTACCGAGTAATGTGAATGAAGTTTGCAGTTTTTTTAGTTTAGCCGATTATTATCGAAGATTTATCGAGGGATTTTTGAAGATAGCTGCACCAATGACTCGATTGACAAGGAAGGGAGAAGCTTTATTGTGTAATGAGAAGTGAAAAGAGTTTCCAAGAACTTAAGCGAAGGTTGACTGCAGCACCAGTTTTGACCATCCCCGATCCGAGCAAGGCTTGAGATGTGTATTGATGCAGCAAGGTAAGGTAGTTGCCTATGCTTTGAGGCAACTAAAACTGCACGAGCTGAACTACCCTACTCATGATTTGGAATTAGCAGTGGTAGTTCATGCCTTGAAGATTTGGAGTCATTACCTGTATGGAGATAAGTGTGAAATTCATACAGACCGCAAAAGTCTAAAATATATTTTCACACAAAAGGAATTGAATATGAGGCAACAAATATGGCTAGAGTTGGTCAAGGACTACGATTGTACAATTCATTGCCACCCCGGTAAAGCAAACGTAATTGCTGATGCACTAAGCCATAAGGCGAGAGGAGATCTAGCCTATATGTTGACCAAAGAGGAGAGCTTGCTGAAGGAAGTTTCGAGAATGAACCTTGAAATAGATACACCATTGAAGTCCGTTGAGTCGTTATTGGTTAGTTTGGTGGTACAACCAACCTTGAGGAAGCAAGTCAAAGAAGGTCAATGACAAGATGACTTTTTGACCAAAATGAAATAACGTACTCTTTCAGGTGAGGATAATGGATTCAGCGTGTCTGATGACGGCATGATGTACTATGGAGGGAGGATTTGTTTGCCCAATGTTGATAAGCTAAAAGAAGCAATATTGAAAGAGGCACATAATACTCCATATACAGTACTAAGATGTACCAGGACCTTAAGAGGACATTTCAGTGGGAAGGTTTGAAGAGAGATGTGGCATACTTTGTCAGAAAGTGTATAGTTTGTCAACAAGTAAAGACAGAACACCAACGCCTCTTTAGATTACTTAAATCACTTCATATTCCATAATGGAAATGAGAACATATTATGATGGACTTTGTGGTAGGTCTGCCTCGAGCGGAAAGAGGGAACCACGCTATTTGGGTTGTCATGGACCGACTCACAAAGTCAGCTTATTTCTTTCCTGTTAAGATGAATTTTCGAATGGATCAGTATGTTCAACTTTACATCAATGAGATTATAAAGTTGCATGGAGTGCCAGTCTCTATAGTATCGGACCGGGATACTCGTTTCACATCGCGTTTTTGGGAAAGTTTGCAAGAAGCTTTTGGAACATAGTTGAATTTTAGTACAGCCTATCATCCTCAGATTGACAGTCAGTCTAAGAGGACTATTCAGATTCTTGAGGATATGCTGCGAGCATGCGTGTTGGACATGGGCAATAATTGGGAACGACTGTTGCCTTTTGTAGAATTTGCTTACAATAACAATTATCAGTCAATAATTGGTATGGCGCCGTATGAAGCCTTATATGGTAGGAAGTGTCGATCACCACTGTATTGGGACCAAGTAGGTGAAAGGAAAATCTTGGGTCCCAAGATGATTGACCAGACAGTAGGTGTGGTGGATAAGATTCAAGAGAGGATCAAGATAGCACATGATCGTCAAAAGTCTTATGCCGACAAGCATATGAAAGATCTCGAATTCTGTGTTGGCGACAAGGTATTCCTTAAGGTATCTCCTACCAAGAGAATTATTCATTTTGGTCCAAGGAGCATGTTGAGGCCGAGATATATTGGACCGTTCGAAATTCTGGAATGAATTAGAGAACTAGCTTACCGTTTGGCTTTACCCCTGGAACTTTCGACCGTGCACAACGTGTTTCATATATCATTGTTGAAGAAGTATGTGCATGATCCCTGACACGTCATCAACTATACCGCCGTGGAGGTGAACAAAGATCTTACTTATGAAGAACAACGAGAGGTTATTCTCGACCGATCAGTCTGACAATTGAGGAACAAAGAGGTGTTTGTCAAAATCCAATGGCGTAACCACGGTAAAGATGAGGCCACTTGGTAGCGCGAAGAAGAACTTCAAGCTCGTTATCCAAATTTCTTCAATCGACGTATGTCATTTATTTTCGAGGACGAATTTTTTTTAAGAGGGGTAGGATGTAATATCCGTGATTTTTATAAATAATATTATTATTTATGATAATATTAATAAAGTATTTCATTTCATTTAGTCTCATTTCATTACCGAGTAAGTAACTGTTATACAATTATTTTCTCATCTCGCTTAGTGAATCATAAATATTTTTACGACATCTCATATGTTCTAAGCCCGAGTCGATTTATCAATTTAATTTAAGAAGCATTTAATATTAGTCATTGTTATTAATCTTACTATAATTATTAAAGGTATTATTATTATAATAATAATAATAATTATAATAGAGAACAATATTAATATTACAGTTTTGATATTATTATTGGATATCATTATCAATTTTTTAAAGTCTAATAAATTTTAACTAAAATCCTATCTTTAGACTAAAATCCCAACAAATTATACTACCATATATACTCCTAGGGCTACAACACATCTCAACCCTAAATCTAGAAATATAAATATACTAATTTTGCAGTACAAAAAAAAATACAACACAATACACAAGTTCATCGACAGAAAATACAAGAGAGGAGAACTCTTTACTATACAATACACATCAAACTATACAAATTGATCCTCTCTTTACTATACAATACACATCAAACTATACAAATTGAGCAAATAATAACCGTATATGAGGAGAAGAAGAAGATAAAATTTGCTATAATCTAAGGAGTCATGCTGTCTCCCTCGTCCTCCCTCTTTCAGCAGCAAACAACCCGAGCACCTCCTTCGAGCAACCATACTGGCAAGTTCTCTAATCATGGTAATCTCCCTCATGAATTACTTCATAGGTCAATGTTATTATTGTTTTCTCTTTGAATATAATCCATATCTGATCCGAGTTCATAATCACATAAAATCAAAATAGTGCTTATCTTCTTTTTCAAGTTCATATATCCAACCGGATCTGTCCGAACTCAAAGACCAGAAATTTGATATCAAATCCAGTTGAACAAAACAACCAGTTTAAAATCATCCCCTTAACTTTAATCGGACCCAACCCTATTACATTAGCCCGAATTCAGAATCCGCGGCCCGGATCTCACCCGTTCCTTCAGTCGCGAGCCATCGCCGCCGACTGCCCCGTAAATCTGATCTCATTGCCGCAATAAGACATCTGGTTCTCAATTCCCGATTTGGGCTCGAATCCAATCTTAGAGCCCTAACCCCCAGTCAAGTCCGAAGAAATCCAGGCCTTCAATTTCAAAACTCTTACTTGAGTTTGTGACCGTCGGACACCTTCTGCACCACCGCCGTCGAATTCCAGGGCTGTGCGGCCGGAGGTGTGATAAGCTTCCAAAATTTCAGCCTAGCGCCTCCATTCAAAACCTAAGCTTGCCTCCTCCAGTCCTGAAGCAGCAAGTCTTCAAATCTGAGAGGGTCGATGTGTGTGTGTGTTTATTTTCTTTCTTTTAATGTGTGTGATTTAGAGAGGGGGATCGGGTGTGGCCGTAGAGAGAGAGAGATAGAGAGTGACTCTAGAGAGAGAGAGCAGACCCGAGAGGAATAAGTGAGAAATGAGTTAGCGGCGATCGGTTGAATTTGGTTTGTATACCCTTTAGTTTTAGGTAAATTCAATTAAACCCTCATTTTTCAGTAACCTTTCAATTTCACCCCAGACTTTCAGATTCTTCAATTTGACCCAGTCAGCTTTTAATTCCTACAATTTATTCCCAATAAGTTTTAGTAATCTTAATTCATCCCTATTTTGACTCATCCATTAATAATGTTAACCCTTCAATTAATATTAATAATCAGTTCAATTTTATGCATTTTATTTTTTATTTCAGTCATTATATCATGATATTTTATAATGATTCAAATTATTATTATATTGTTGTGCGGAGATTTATACGCCTCGATGGCGATCGGCGTAATGGTTCGGAAGCCAACCAAAGAAGACAGATGCTGGGAAAGTGACTAGCGGTCGACGTCCAAGGCGATCGTCTATTGGTACCTGGCGATCGCCTCTAATATTCGACCGGGGACGACTGTCCCATGCCACGTGTGAACTCGACACCCGTCAAAGTCTGCAAAGACCGAATCTCGGGATGAAGGCCCACGTGCAGATCCGCAAAAGGCGCCGCAAGAACAGGCCTTACTCCAGCCCATCAGCAGCTGTCAGTGATAAGGACGGCCTCACCTGCACGACAGAAAGGTCTAGGTGGGACGTCCCAAGACAACGAGTAGTGGGATGTGTCGCCTCCTCATTGGTTCGGGCATCCCAGGCGCCCGGCCATTGCGGACTTTAAAGAAACAGTCCCACGTGCTGGGATGATCGCCCGCCTTATTTAAATGCAGGAACGGCGATCGCCCGTGGGAGACAGGGACATCCCAGCAACTTCTTCTCCTATAAATAGGAGGCCTCCAACATTGGCAAAGGGACGGTGACAACGTTAACACGATTACATACAGCAAACAATACAGAGAACTCCTCAACTTTGTAACAAGAACTCATAGAGCCTCAACTCTGGTTCTTCCGGCAATCTTCAGCACTCAAGAGCTAAGATAACTAGGGTCTTTACACTCATTGTAATTGAACTCTAACATTAATATTTGTACTCTCTAGTATTCATATTAATAATATCTCGTGAGAGCATTCAAGCCCGGGACTAACAACCCCGGCAAATCTTGTGTTATTTACTTCCCCACGGACGTGCTCTCGCATTTTGTTTGTTACTCGTCCATTCGAGCATATCATCTCCGGATAATATTTTGGGTAACAACAATTGGCTCTAGAAGGAGGGGCTCTACCTCCATTTTCTTCCCGACCGTTTCGAAGAACACCCACTGTTCTCCGGAGCATATACTTGAAGAAACACTCACTGTTCTTCAAAGAAAAACCTTCAGAATCATGACGTCTACCACGACCTCGAAAAGAGCCACTCTACGATCTGCCGGACACCTTATTCCGGCCCCGAGGCGAAATCGACCTGCGGCCGGCGGCCATGGCGGCGCTAGACTCTCACTCCCGCCCCCGAGGGATGGCCCCAGCCTCTCACTCGACCAGTTCCAAACCGTGGAACAGATCGAGGAGGCCATGGCCATTCTAAGGGAGCGACGAAGAGCATGCGACTCGCCCACCATTACTCCATAAGCCATCCGTCGTGCGGGCAAGCGGAAGCTCAAGGGGCTATATGTCGAGAAATCGTCAGAAAGCCCCGAGCCGCAGGAAAAGGCGCTCGTAAGGCGGGACGATTCCGTCTTCGGTCGCCTAGGGAGTGATCCCTCATGGCGACCCAGGCATTCGGGCCCCAGCCGTGAGACATCAGAGTCCGAATCCATCACCAGGAGTTCGGCGTACCCAACTCCCAGAAGACAGGTCGGCCGTCTGGCTCCCGCTCGCCCAAGAATTGAGCTCGGCGGCAGAGACCTCGTCACCTACCACGGGGCCAGGAGATCGGTACATGATCGCCTCGGCTCCCGCTCCGAGAGCCAAACCGTGAGCAGTAAGGCTACGGCGATGGCCGCAATGCAGTGCCAGCTCAACGAAATGAAGGCGCTCATAGAAACTGGGGCAGGCGCTAAGAGATCGATCGCCGGACCGAGTGAGCCGCTCGCAGTCCAGATCGAGCTTGCCCCCGTACAACCGAAGATCGCTCCTCCTCAAACACCTTTATATGAGGGGAGATCAGACCCTGAGACCCACTTGAGCAAGTTCCGGATCTACATGACCTGGTGCGGGGCATCGGACGCAACGAAGTGCCGAATGTTCCCATTAACATTGGGCGATCTTGCCTATAGGTGGTACATCTCATTGCCACCGCGCTCAATCAACTGTTTTGAGAAGCTGGCGAACGACTTCACGTCGTATTTCGCCACCAAAGTCGCTCGGCCTGAAGGCCCCCACCGCATGATGAAGATCAGGCAGGGGAAGGATGAGCCCGACGAAGAGTACATCGATCGGGTGGATGAAATAGTCCTCACTGGCGAGCCCATTAGCGATGAGCTCGGCCTCTACTCGGTCCTAGGGGTATTCTATTGCCATTCACCCATGTTCAGGCACCTCACGAAGGACATCCCCCCGACCTACGCGATCTTCCGCGTCAAGGCCGCCGACTTTCTGGCCAGGCAGAGGATGCTCACCCTTCGCTTAGGCGAGGGATCTACCGGAGAAGGGAAGGCGCCATCTTCCATCCCGAAGAAGGCTGTCGCCAAGCCCAGAAAGGCAGTCGCAAAGCCGCCCGGTGAGTTCAAGGCCTTCGAAGATGTGGAAGTTCACCTCCTCCGCAACCTCAATCTGTCTCCAGCTCATATCTTCAACGCCATCAAGGGGCGCGAATGGCTTAGCAAGCCGAAGCCGATGAGGGACAACGGTCATTTGGACCGCAGTAAATTTTGTGCCTACCACAAAAGTCTCGGCCACAACACCAGCCAATGCCGCGATCTCCTCAGACAACTCTGGAGGTTGTTCGAGGAAGGCAAGTTGGACAATTTGGTGACCAAGCCAGAACCCCGGGCAGAAAGGGTCGGGGGCGCGATCGCCGATAGAACGACGGAATCCCTCCTAATCCGGTCGCCAGGATCGAGCAAAATGAGCCGGAGTACTCAGACGAGTCAATCCCTCCGATCAACCCCGGCGGTCGGATCAATATGCTTCAGTCGGGAGGTGGAAACCTCGGAGGCCTTTCCCCGGTTTCCACCATATCAAATAGAAAGCGGAAGGCCGAGCTGAGGGCGTTCGCCGGAGTCCATGTCGTGGTGCCCCCAGAGCCGACCATCTACAGAGACACGCTCATCTCCTTCTTGAACAAGGATAGAGAGGGAGAGCAGTGCCCCAAAGAGGATGCATTGGTGATCTCTGCATGTATCCTCGGGAAAATGGTCGATCGCGTGCTGATTGACAATGGGAGCTTCTACAACATCATATCCAAATCTACTCTGGACCAGCTCGGCAACCTGACCAAGTTCATCAAGCCATTCGATATCGTGATTCAAGGGTTCGGCGACAACACGGTCCAAGCCTACGGAAGGATCAAGCTCTTTGTCGAGCTAATATGCTGTTACGATCCTAAGGTTAGGATCACTAGGAACCTCAATTTTGTAATCATAGATAGGCCCAGCATCTATAATAGGTTCCTAGGTCGCCCCTTTCTAGAAACCTTTGAAGCGGTCGCCTCTTCTTTCTTTTACTATATCAAGTTCCCCACTACCGATGGGACGGTCGGTACTGTAAAAGGAGACCAGCTAATGGCAAAGAAATGTTTGAATTACTCCTGTGTCGTAATTTCCCCTTTAAACGTTTCCCGAACTATTTATAACATTGAGGCGATCGACATTCAATCAATGGAGATCGGCAAGCCAAGCACCTCATACCAGCCCGACTTAGAGGACGGCATCTCGCATCAATTATCGGACGACATCGAGCCAAGGATCGGTTTGGAGCCAAGCCTCGACATTGATCCAAGGATCGAGTCCGGCAATCGTTCCAAACGAGAAGCGACCGTCCCCATTGAAGAGTTGGAAACAATAACAATCGATTCGGCTCGCCCGGAGCGGGAAGTGCAGATCGGCCCAAACATCGGTCCCGAGTTAAAAGACGATCTGATCAGTTTACTACGTAAGAACATCGGAATCTTTGTGTGGTCGCATCAAGATATGGTCGGCATAAGTCCTGAACACGCTTGCCACTATCTAAAGATCGATCCGACAAGGAAGCCTGTTCACCAGAAACGTAGGAAATTCGGTCCTGAGAAGTACGCTGCGCTCGACGCAGAAGTCAAAAAGCTACTCGACAACAAACTGATCGGAGTAGCTACCGACGAGCCACAGTGGGTAGCCAACGCGGTGCTCGTCAAAAAGGCAAGCAACTCCTGGAGGTCATGCATCGATTTCATCGACCTCAACGCGGCATGTCCAAAAGACCACTTTCCGATGCCTCATATTGACCACTTGGTCGATAGCACGGCAGGTTGCGAAATGATGGACGCCTTCGCCAGGTACCATCAGATCCCACTGGCGGAGAAAGACATAAAACACATGTTGTTCCACACGGAAAATGACGTGTACTTTTGGGTCCGAATGCCGTTCGGTCTGAAAAATGCGGGGGCGACCTACCAACGACTAGTCAACCGGGTGTTCGCCGATCAGATCGGCAAGACCATGGAGGTTTACATCGACGACATCGTGGTCAAGAGCCTCAAAAAGGAAGATCACCTCAAAGACCTTGTCGAGATGTTCGCCATCCTCGAGAAATTCAACATGAAACTTAACCCCAAGAAATGCAACTTCGGGGTAAGCTCCGAAAAGTTCCTGGGGCACATTGTGAGACAAAGGGGGATCGAAGCGAACCCCACCAAGATCCAGGCGATCCTCGACATGCAGGAGCCACGGAATGTCAAACAGGTGCAACGCCTCACGTGTTATCTAGCAGCCCTTAACCGTTTCATTTCTCGGCTCGGAGACAAAAGCAAGCCATTCTTCGCCACCATAAAGAATAAGAAATTTGCATGGACGAAGGAAAGCCAAATGGCGTTCGCCAAAATCAAGGAGTATCTGTCTAATCCCCAAATTTTGGCGAAACCAATCCCCGGCGAAAAGCTATTCCTCTACCTGTAAGCCTCAGAGGTCGCGCTGAGCACTGTATTAGTGCGAGCAGAGGGGAAAGCCCACTTTCCGATCTACTTTGTCAGTCAAACGCGTTACACACCTCTGGAGAATCTCGCCTACGCACTAGTCATGAGTGTTCGCAAGCTGAGGGCCTACTTCTTCGAACACCAAGTGGAGGTTCTGACGACTCTCCCTCTAAGACAAGTTCTGCACCGGCCAGACACCAACGGGCGACTCCTCAAGTGATCACTGGAGATCGCCCAATACGGTGTCACGTACGCTCCTTGCACGGCGATCAAAAGCGAGGCCCTGGCGGATTTCGTGGTGGAATTAACATTCCCGCCTAGTCCGACCCAAGTCGGCCATCCTGCCTGGAAATTGTACGTAGATGGCTCGGCGACCAGCTCGCGATCAGGGGCAGGGATTGTCCTCATCATCCCCGACGGCCAAAGTTTTACAAATGCTGTGCGTTTTGGGTTCTGTGCCACCAACAATGAAGCCGAGTACGAAGCCTTGGTAGGCGGGCTCGATATAGCACTCGCCATGGACGTTCGCCGCCTCCATGTCTTCATGGACTCCCTCTTGGTCGTGAACCAAGTCAAGGGGGAATATGAGGCGCGCGGCGAACAAATGATCAGATATCAAGAACTGGTCGCCGAAATGTGCACAAAGTTTGAAGAAGTTGTAGGTCACAAGTCGTGCAGGAATAAGTCTAGAGGGGGGGTGAATAGACTTATTGAAACTCTTAAACTCTTTTTATCAAAGAGTAAGTTTCTCCAGGTGATAGGTAAACAAATGACTTGGAGTCGTTTGTTCTTAATACGTGCGGAAGTCAGCTGATGACGAATTCAAAACAACTAATGAAACACTTAACAATGAATGCAGCAGTTAAAGTATGATGCTATAAAACAGTAAAGTACGCAGGCAATTATAGTGGTCTCGGAGGTGGGGTAATCCTCTACTAATCCACTTTTCTCCAAACCAGATGGAGATGAATTCACTATAATTTTCAACCAGTGATAAATATTACAGTGATTCAACCAAACTACAACAGCTTCCAACCAGTGGAAATCCGTGCCGTTGTAACACACTTGACTGCCTAACACCTCTTGATCCTCGATCCTTGGATGCCTTTACAGTCTCAAACTTCAACCAGTGAAGTACCCCGAACTCAGGATTTAAGACACGAGTTTTTGTCTTCTCCAACTAAGAGCTTCTTCAAGTATGAACATTTTAGAACTGCTCTTTTCACGATGTTGTGTTTCGTTTTTAGATTGCTAGAATGCTTTGATCGCTTGAAAGTATGTTCGCACCGGTTGTTGTGTGTGCTCAGCTTCAAATCTTCGGATATATATATATAGGTCATGATCTCTGAGCTTTCCTTCATAGCCGTTGCAAATCTTTTCAACAAATCCGTCCGTTGGAGAGGTAGACTTCATTGTTTTCTTTTTGAACGTTGCAAGGCCGGATTCCCATAATTTAATCCATCTTTCGACCGTTGTGAAGACTCTGCATGTGAGGCGCCGAATCTTTTGAATATAATACGATTTAAAGTCTTTCAGGTGGGTCTGGATGAATTATTTAATTCATATCCTTTGCGGGAATCTCTCCAATTTGTCTCTTCACGTTGCATGTGACTTTACGTAATAATTGACTTTTCAACGCATGCTGACGTGGACTTGGAGTACTTGGCTGATCACAGGTAGACTGATGTACAGTTAACTTCTCTGCAGTCTGGGCCTCTCTGATGGTGACTGTTTGGGACTCGCCTGATCAGATGACCTGAGTGAGGTTACTTGATCGATCAGTCAAACATCTCTGATAATTTTTGTTGACCAGATCTTCTCTGATATGACTCGGCTGTACCTCTCTGATGAACTTAGCTGTTCTTTTGTACTTAGCCGATTTTTAGCCTAACTTATTTTGGCCTATAGAAAATACTCATTCGGTTCTTCTTTACATATTGCCAAGTTTTACACTTAACATATTTTGGCCTATGGAAGATACTCATTTGGTTCTTCCTTACATTTTGCCAAGTAATAAACATTTGAATTTATATTAATGACATCATCAAAATCTAACAAGTATTCCTAACAAATTCCCCCTATTTTGATGATGGCAAAACTTTAAGCAAATATTCAAATAAACAAGTCTGCACTTGAGTGCAAGACACAAACTAAATCAGTCTAGTATTGAGACAACTGGAAATTGTCATTCAATAAACTGTTATAAAATTTTCTGAATTGATTACAAATACATGTCTGAAATTTACAAGAAAATTTTACAAGTACAGAAATAAATAAAAGGTCATCTGCCTCTGCCTCTTCGAATAGGCTGCTTGGCAGGCCTGAAAGGTTTAGCTTCGATTGGTCTTGTCTTGACAGGTGCAAGACCATACTTCCTATACAACAAGAGCTGCAAAGTCTTGCTCTTCTTGAGATGAAAACTTATTCTCAAGACACAACTTCTTGATTTTTCTCTGGAGTGCAAGTTCATCCAAAGCATTTCCTTTCACCAAGGTGGGAGGTACTTTGGCACAGAACGTAGGGATCATGGGATAAGCATTGTGTGCCTTAGCATGTTTCTTCAGAATAGTCCAGAGTTGTGGATGAGCTTCTTCCATGAAATTGATGAAGATCTGCTGTGGGGTGAGATTATCATCCTGGAGTATTTCCCAGATGTAGTAGTCTCTGATGAATTTTTTCCTTGCAGATCCCCACATGGGTAGAGCTTCCTCTGGTATAAATTCTTCAACATACCACAACTCCTTGCCTTCCCACTCTAGAGTAGGCTCGAATCCTCCTCTAGTCCTCCTCTTTTTGCCTGCAGGCTGATCATCAGCCTCTTCTCCCTTCCTTTTGGCTGAGGATGTCCCAGCAGTGATCAATTGGACATCCTGCCTCTTCTTCGTTCTAAGCTCCTCCCTTATCTCTCCTTGAATGCTGCCTTCCCCCTGTATCCTATCTTCCCCATTTTTGCCAGCATCAACCAAAGTGGTCAGCTGCTGCTCCATCCTGTGCATCTAGTCAGACATGCCAAATGGCATTCTGTTGTTTGTAGGGGGAGGAGGTTGAGGGACTTCACGCTGCAGCAAAGTATCAATCTTGGCATTGATGGATTGGAGATCAGGGGTGACCTGAGATGCAAGCAACTCTCCAATGGTATCCTTCACTATTTGCCTTATCAGCTCGGTCATCGCAGGTGAGATCTGCGATGGTGGAGAGTGCTCGCCTGAGCCTTCTGCAAATGATCCACTAGACTGCAGGCTCCTATCTGCAGCTGGTACTCCAGATGGGGTCTTTTCAGGTGTCCCAGATCTGGAGTCCTCAGCCAACTCTGCGTCAGTGGTATATACGGGCGCCCGGCCTTGTCTGCAGCCTCTACTTCTGGCTCTTTCTCCGGCTCCTTTTCTTTCTCTTCTTCTTCCTTTTCTACTTCCTTCTCTTGTTCTTCCTCCTTTTCTTCTTCATCAACATTATCTTTTTCATTTTCAGCTACTTGTTCTCCTCCTTCATCCTTATTATCATCATCATCATCATCATCATCCCTTTTCTCATCCTTTTTATTTTCTCCATCATTCTCATCATCTTCTTCATTATTCTCATCATCCTCCTTTCCTTCATCATCCTCCTGATCTACCTCTTCCCCTTCTTCTTCTCCTTCATCCACTAATTCCTCTGTTTTTTCAATTCCTTCCTCTGTTTGTTTTTCAACTAAAATATTTTCTCCTCCTTCTCTTTCTTCCTGCTCCTTTTCTTCGTCATATATAACAATGACTTCCTCATCTTCTTCTCCATTTACTTCTTCAATTCTTATTTCTTTTTCTTCTTCCTTCTCATCTTCTTTCCCAAATGATCCATCAAAAATAATGTACATTATAGAAATGATGAATTGGTCCATGTTGGTTTTGAAATTTGACATGAACCAATTCTCCTGGAGGATCAAAACTATGTCTGATACTTTGCAAAAGTGTATCAGTACATCCTCTGTGGCTTGGGGATACTCCCAACCACTGGTTTCAATATAAGTTTGAAGTTTAGCAAATGAAAGTGATTTGAAAAATTTGCACTCTTCAAAAATATTAACAAAAGAGTGTTTTAAAGCTTGTGGTTTAACAAGCTGTAATTGTTCTATGGACAGGTTGAAAACATTGTTGTCCAGCAGGTTAAAGGTGTAGTTTGCTTCAGGGATTGAGATGATTAAACCTGCTTCTTCCTCCTCTGGAATGTATGCTGGAGTGAGGACAGGGACGATCTGAGTTTCCAGGCTGCCTGGAGCAGGCTGGTCTTCCAGGTGGGTAGGCGACTTGGCTGCAGGACTGGTATAATGTTCGGGCTGCTCTTTCTGGCTGAACTGCAGTCGCCTGGGCCTCTTGGGAGAGGGTTCTGGAGATGAATGCATGATGGATGGCTCTCCACGGGCTGGTCCCCTTCTTTTGAACCGGACAGCTATCAGTGTGTTGTCTGACTCCGAGTCTGACTCGGCTGCAGTTGGGTTGACGTCTGCAGGTCGATCCGACTCGTCTGATGTAGGACATTTGTAAGGCTGTCAATCAGACAAATCTTTGAGTATCCGAGTTGCTCTTCTGTTGCCTCCCAACTTCCTTAAGGTCTCTTGGTCCAGATGACCAAGTCTCTTGTTGATATGGAAGGGGTCAGTACTTCCCTTCGCCACACCCATCTTTTCAAGGATCCAACTCAGCTGCATTCCAAACGCCAGCTTGGATCTGAATCTCTTCTCATCAGCAAGCCATTTGGCTTTGTTGACTTCGCGAACAAACTGTCTGAAGGTGTAGTCAGCCCAATCAATCGCATCGTGTTGAATAAGTGCTCCCAGCACTGTGAATTTCGCCGACGACAGTTGGTCGTAACTGCCGGCCATACCCATAATAATTTTGTTGGTAATATCCAACATATATCGATACTCCTTTTTAATCTCGCTCCGTTTGGCAGTGAGTTTTAGCTTCGTCGGCTGGTCAATTGCCTTAATCTTTAGCCAAATGTCGGTTGCTGACTGCTTGAGAGCTTCGACGGCTATGCCACGGTATTTCATACCAAAGACTTTCTGAATCGACTCCGGCGAGATGTCGACTTGAATTCCGCCGACTGTGCTCCTGATTCCTTCTTCAACCACATTGGCTTCGCGGTAAAAGGCGATGACGTCTTCCTTGTATAGATGCTTGGGACTGATATCCAGAAATGGGTAGATCCCATTCTTCATCATCGAGTGAATAAGGAAGAGTACGTCGTTGTTATCCAGATTTGCTTCCAAAAGACCTTCGAAATCAACGACCAGAGAAAAGATGATCTGGTCTTTGACCGCCTTCATGTTAACGCCTTCAAAATACGATTCCATTTCTGCAAATGAGAGATTTTCAGTGTATTTGGAGTTCAAAGGATTTTTGCTCTGTAAATCTAGGGTTTGAAAGACTGGTAAGCGTAAAGGTAAAGTGAAGGGTTTTCTGTCTTTATAAAGAAGATGAAAAGACGTTGGGATTAAATTATTATTTATTTTGAATCGGTGTTTCGCCTTTTGAGATTCTTTTTAAATTATAAATTCTAATCGGTGGTCCAGGTTTTGATTTTAAAATTGGACGGTTGGATTTTAACTGGTCACCGTGGAGGTCGATTTATCAAGTGATTGCCACGTGTATTTAAATGCCACTTGCGAACCAAAAATTAATATAATATTATTATACATACAGCAGACAATAATAAAATATTCAGAAGTCGGTTGAGTTTAGAAAACTTAGCTGGTTTGACTGTTGGCTGTTGACTGCCCTGCATCAGGTGAGTTGACTCCTTGGACTTCTCGCCTGAGATTCTGATCAGCTAGGTTCCTTTGTCCGTCCTTCGTCCTCTGCATCAGCTAGGATCTGATTCCTCTAATCAGCTGGGTCCGTCCTTCCTCTGATATGCTTCAGCTTGCTTTTTCTTCAGTACTAGATTCCCAATCTAGTAGACCAAGTTCTCTGCTCAGCTCCAAGAATCTTTCTTCTGGCAAAGGTTTGGTGAAGATGTCAGCTATTCGGTAGTCTGTGCTGACTCTTTCAACTCTAACTCTCTTGTTAAGCACGTGGTCTCTGATTAAGTGGTGCTTAACATCAATGTGCTTGGTCCTCGAATGCAAAACCGAATTGTTGGTTATTGCAATAGCACTATTGTTGTCACACCAGATAGGGACTTCATTGGCAATGATATTATAATCCCTCAGCTGTTGTCTGATCCATAAGATCTGGGCACAACAGCTACCTGCAGCTAGGTATTCTGACTCTGTGGTGGAGATAGAGTTAGAAACCTGCTTCTTGCTAAACCAGGATATCAGTCTGGTTCCTAGGAATTGGCACGTTCCACTAGTGCTTTTCCTATTAATTTTGCATCCTGCGAAATCTGCATCTGAATATCCTGACAGCTCGAAGTTATCATCCTTAGGATACCATAGTCCAACGTTGACTGTAGACTTAAGGTATTTGATTATCCTCTTTGTTGCATCTAGGTGCGACTGCTTAGGCTTAGATTGGAATCGCGCACAAACTCCTACGGCATAGGATATGTCAGGACTGCTTGCAGTGAGGTAAAGCAATGATCCAATGAGTCCTCTGTAGTGGGTTGAGTCCACTGATATGCCTCCCTCATCTGCATCTAGGTGAGTACTTGTGCTCATAGGAATTCTTGCTGGTTTGGCTGATTCCATTCCAAATCTCTTGATTAGATCTTTGGTATACTTAGCGTGGTTGATGAAAATTCCATTTTCCATCTGCTTAACTTGTAATCCGAGAAAGAAGTTAAACTTTCCCATCATACTCATCTCAAATTCTCCTTGCATGAGGTTAGAGAATTTCTCACATAGCTCTGGATTGGTTGAGCCGAATATGATGTCATCCACATATATCTGAACTATCAATATGCGGCCTTCGTGCTCCACTCTGAATAGGGTCTTATCCACCTTTCCTTTGCAAAAACCATTCTTCTCAAGAAACACAAACAGTGTTTCATACCATGCTCTTGGTGCTTGCTTAAGTCCATAGAGAGCCTTCAAGAGCTTGTAGACTTTGTCTCCTTTGACAAAACCTGGGGGTTGCTCTACATAGACTTCTTCTTCTAGGATGCCATTTAGAAATGCACTCTTTACATCCATCTGATAGACTTCAAAATCTTTGAATGCAGCATATGCGAGGAATAGTCTGATGGCCTCTAATCTTGCAACAGGTGCATAGGTTTCATCAAAATCTATTCCTTCACACTGTGCATATCCTTTTGCAACAAGTCTGGCTTTATTCCTAACAACAGCTCCGTCTTCATCACTCTTGTTTTTGTACACCCATTTGGTGCCAATAACCTTCTTGTGATCTGGTCTGTCTGTTAGTTCCCAAACTTTGTTCCTTTCCATCTGCTTCAGTCCCTCTTGCATGGCATTGATCCATGAATAATCCTCCAAGGCTTGCTCTGTTGTCTTGGGTTCTATCTGTGACATGAAGCATGAGAACATAGCCATTCCTGCGGGTAGAGTTGACTGTCTTGTCTTAACTCCATCAGTCAGCTTCCCGATGATTTGCTGGATTGGGTGATCTTTGAGCCACTTGGGGATATCGTCTTCTTCTGGGTCTGTTCCCCCTGTTGAATTGCTCTGGTGGATTTCTGCATCAGCTGGGTTCTGGTCTCCTTGGTCTGCAGCTGGATCAGCTACCGTCTTGTCATCTGCAGGTTGGGTCTAATCTGCAGATGAGTCTTTATCAGCTACAGCTGGGTCTTCATCAGCGGCAACTGGATCAGATAGGTTTGGTGATCCTATCTGATCTGCAGTTGGGTCTTGGCCTACGATTGGATCTGATCTTCAGCCGGTGCAGGTGAGTCCACCATTCCAGTGTCATGTACAATGACTTCTTCAAGGGTTGCTGATTTGAGCTTATTCTCAATTAGCTCAACTTGCTTCCTGTACTCCACAGTAGATTCATCAAATACAACATGTGGTGTTTCCTCCACAACTAAGGTTCTTTTGTTAAATACTCTATATGCGTTGCTTCTTTGTGAGTATCCCATAAAGAGACCTTCATCAGTTTTAGCATCAAAGGCATTTAGTTGTGTTTTACCGTTGTTGTGGATGAAACACTTGCAACCAAAAACGTGAAAGTAAGCAACAGTAGGAGTTCTATTATTCCAAACCTCATAGGGAGTTTTCCATGTCTCCCTACTATCATACTCCTGTTCTGAGTATGACAAGCTGTGTTGACAACTTCAGCCCAGAACCTCTTGGGCAGGTCCGCTTCTGCAATCATGGACCTTGCTGCTTCCTTCAGGGTTCTGTTTCTTCTTTCAGCAACACCATTCTGCTGGGGGATCCTGGCTGCAGAGAGCTCATGCTGGATCCCATTCTGGTCGCTGTAATTAGTGATCGCCTTGTTGAGAAACTCTCCTCCTCTATCTGATCTGATCTTGATGATGGATAGGGATTTCTCATTTTGGATCCTTCTCAGCAGCTCAGGTAGCTTGGTCAAGGTTTCACTCTTCTTATACATGAAGATAATCCAAGTGTACCTTGAATAATCATCTACTACAACAAGTGCATGCTTTCGGCCGCTTAGAGTCCTTGGCTTGATAGGACCAAATAGATCCATATGGAGTAGATCTAAGATCCTTGTTGTGAGGGTTGTAAGCTAGACTGGCTTGAATGATGCTCTCGTCTGCTTTCCTTTCTGACATGCATCACAAAGCGCTTCCTTCTTGAATGCTTCATCTGGAAGTCCTCTGACCAGCTTCTGAGAACTAATATTGTTGATGGCTTTGAAGTTCAGGTGACATAATCTTTTGTGCCACAGCCATCCATTCTCGGCTACTGTCTTAGATAGAAAACAGGAGTTAGGTGTTCCTGTGTTCCAATCTATCATGTAGACATCTCTCCTTCTGAATCCTTGTAGCTTCACCTCACCAGATAGGATATCTATCACCATGCATTTCCAGATGGTGAAGACTACTAGATTCTTCTCATCGCAAAACTGGGTTATGCTCAGGAGATTATACTTGAGCCCTTTGATATAGTGAACTTTGAATATCACAATATTTCCTCGGTGCAGCTCTCCAAAGCCCTTTGTTTGTCCTCTGGAACTATCTCCAAAGGTTACATCAGGACCTTTTTCTTTGGTGTATTTAGACAGCGTCTTCTTGTTCCCGGTCATGTGCCTTGAGCATCCAGAATCTACAAACCATTCTTCACCTCTAAAGTTTGAATTTGTGGAGATGTGGTTGTAGTCCTTCCACCTTTTCTGCAATCAGACAAGCAGAGATTTAGGTACCCAAATCTATGTGGGTCCTCTAGGGTTAGCTGGTTTCCTGGAGAATTGATTTCTCCTTGGATTGTGAAAATTGTTATTATTATTACCCTTATAAGGTGTGTAAGGTTGAGGTCTGAATCTCCTGTTGGGATTGTATACCGGATATTTCTCAAAATATTGATAGTGTGGGCCATTTCTAAACCTTGGCTGAGACCATTTATTAAATCTTTGAGGTCTCCACACTTGTTCATTTTGGAAATTAGGATAACCTTGAGGTTTCCATCTGCCCCTCCCATTTTGAAATCTGTTTTTAGGGAGTTGTTGATAATAGTGGGCATGTTATGCAGGCCGCTTCGCTCAGGCCATTGCCTAGTCACTTGTCTAGGTGGCTGCCTTGTGTACCCTGGCTGCAGCCTAGACTTGTGACTTGGCTGTTGCCTATTTTTAAATATCGGTTTGTATGTAGGCTGATGGATTCAAATTAAATACTCGCAAGTGTACGAATCGCTCTTTTAGTAAGCGGCAAGTAACTCCGAGGTCGATCTCTCGAGGAATTGGAAACGGTTTAAAATTCGATAATGTTCGGCAAATAGTCGAATGAACAAAGGTAAATTAAATTAAAATACATCATTTGTTGATTATGATTACAATTACTAATGCACAAAATTTAAATTGAACTAAGTGATATCAACACCAATTTGATAGTCGGATAAATGAGAGATAACAATAATGAGATTAATATGGGAATTTAGAGTCACCGACACACACGTAATCAATTATTAGTTCCGATACTCAAATAAATAAGGTTAGGAATTATCGATTGCTCACGATTAAAAGAAATCCGTTTGATGGCGGAAATTCTAAAAATCACGATTGTTCTCAACGAAAATTAAGGGATACTCTTTTGATGGGGACGAAACCCTAGCTAACAATCAATTAACCGACTACTTTTGATGAGGTAAATCGTTAAAAGATCGCGCGAAAAAGCTCGAGAACATTCACAATCGTTTCTTTCGGGTCGTTTGATGGCGAACACCGATAAAAACCCTCGATTCGAATAATAATAACAACAATGAAAAAGGTTGGATGATCTAATTCAAAAGTTCTTAAACGAAGAACGTACAAGAGGAACAATCCCAAACTTTATCCGGAAAATCAAAAGGAACTAATAATCAAAAACATGTGTGTGGCTATATCTAAAAACCCATATGAAGTGTTTAGCCACACATGATTAATTCAACAACAATAATGGAAATTGAAGAACAAAATATGGTAAAAACTTCCCTTGTAAATGCCGAAATCGAATTCCCGAAAAAGGTTTGATGATCTTCTTACAAGAACTCACAACAAATTTATACAAGGAATTATTATATCTCACTAAAGTATTTTTCTCACTCCAAGAACACACAAGGAAGATGATGAAAATCTCTCTCTTTCCCACTCTTTTGGTGTTTTTCCTTCCTAATCTTGTGTTTTTCCACAAAATATCTTCTTCACAAGACAAGTACACCTCTCAAGGGGTCACTCCACTTTGTTTTATAGCCAAAAAAATCAAGACAAAGGCTTAAAGTTGTGCAAAAATGTCAAGGAAAGTGACATGAACCGAAAAGTGGCACGGCCCGTGTCCTGGGACACGGCCGTGTCGCACTGCGCTGAATAACGGAAAGTAGTTCATCGAGGGGCTCGCCGTGTCCGTGACACGGCCGCGGCAAAGACTATGCGGGAAAGGCGAAATGGCCGATAGTGACTCGGCCGTGTCCCAAAAGGCACGGTCGAGTTCTTCTCATCCGGAAAGTGCAGTTCGCGCTGGAATGAGACCCGGCCGTGTCCCATGGCACGGCCGAGTTACCTGATGCAGCCGAGCGCCTGTCGCAGCCTAGTCCGGTTGCACAGTGCACTTAGTCCGGTTGCACGTGCACTTAGTCCGTTTTGGTCTTCTTGGCATGATCCTTCGTTCTTGTATCAATTCACCTCGGATTTTAGCATATGATATACCGTTTCGAAGCTAATTTCACGAGGAATTTATATCAAAGGAGAATACATCTCAATTCGGAGTGGAGATTCTGGTATTTAGGAGATTCGACCGATACTGCTTAAATCTTTCGTCGTTTTAGGCCCCGTTCGCGCTCTTGATCGTCATAAACTCCAACATTGGCCATAAAAGCGCATATTTCACCACAATCTTCGTCCGGATACCTACAAAACAAAAACACAACATACCACGCGTAAAAAGGGCAAAAACACTCGAAAACAAATGAAAGTGCGGCTCGATAGAACAGAATGAGACGATCAAAAATCGACTCATCAAATCCCCCCAAACCTAAACTTTGCTTGCCCTCAAGCAAAAAAGAAATAAAACACACGACAAATAAACGAGAAGGATTGAATAATCAAGTTAATCATCGGGTATACATACAATCAACCGGGAATGTAAAAGTATCGTAAAGTCTCGTAATTCATCATGGAAGCCTAAACTCACAAATGAGTGGAAAGCAATGGCACTTGATCGAACATGCAAGAAAACAAGTCTTAATAGTCCCTCACTGAATTATATCGATTCACTCATCTCTCAAGTGTTTAGATAGGTCAATACGCTCAACTCGATTCAAATGGAAAGTTCTACTATATGCTTGCACTTCTTCTCTTCATCAAACGCATCAATATTCACAAAACATGAGTCATAGGGTCTTACTTTTGGTTGTAACAGGGCCGTGGCTCAGGTTGGGAAAATTTGGCTAGTAGTTACAAGTTCAGTCCAAGTCGAGCATATACGATCCTCATATATGTGAAATAAAAACTCAAAGCAAGATCGATCATTCTACTTCAATTCTCCCGTATATATATCTCCCTCTTTTTTTTCTAGGCCTTGTTAAGTGTAATTCTTATGATATTGGCCTATTTCTCACAACCCAACGACTTCCCTTTTGTTTTTCTTAGGCTCACTCCTCTCCTCCCCTATTTTTTCTATCCCACTATTATTATTAGGATCACCCCTTTTTTTTGTGGGGCTTATTATTTTCAGGGGAACGGGAGAGAAGATTTTTGCCTCTATACACCAAAAACTTTGCACACCTTCGTTTTTCAAATATACCCTCTCATGCTCTTACGTGGACCAATACTTGGGTAAGTTATGGCTTTTGGATATGGAGCAATAAGATGCGGGTTTTTCAAACAAAATTACGGCTAAAGGCTCAACGAGGCTAGCAAAGGATATTGATATGAATTGGTGGATATTTTTAGATAAGTAGGTTCAAGACAAAAAAAGGGCAGCCCTAATCATTCCTCGTGTATGTAAATATCAACACGTCATCCGACAGAATCATGCAAGTTCTAAAGAATACAATCCATAAGAAGAGAAATCACTCATGAAAGAATTTTACCGCTAAAAGTGAACGGTTTAATTAGGCACAAGGACTCACGGCTTTTGGACTACTATACTCATTCCTTACATGTCAAATCAAGTAACCAAAAACTATACATTCACACGCAAGGTCAAGCAATCAATTAGATTTATTAAACTCTACGAGCCAAACACAAACACGATTAATCATCCATATACCCAACAGTTAACAAGGTTATTGCAATCCAACTACGACATTACGCAAGAAAAAAAATAAAGAAAGGAAAACAAACATCACGCAAACAAAAAATAAATAAAAATCGAAGAAGTTGCACCCCCCCCAAACCTAAACCATTGCTTATCCCTGCGAAAGATTAAGTCAGAAAATGCGAAAATACAAATTAAAAAGAAAGAACATAAAACTACGGATTAAGAAGTGTGGTTTTTGATCGCGGCACCATGCTTTTGTGCTCGGGTCTCTACTTCCAATAGGCTAGGTTTCTTCCTCGGATGAATACTTCCTTTTATTAGATTACCTACACACGCCACTGCAAAAACAAAATTAATGCAATAATAATAATAATAAAAGCGATAAAAATTAAAACTCCTTGGGTTGCCTCCCAGCCGCTTTTTATAGTCTTTAGCTCGACTTCTTGATTCTTCTATCCGGATTAAATGGAAATGTGCTAGGTCCAACCATATAGCTCGTCATTTTTCGCTCGTTTTCCTTTGTAAGGATGTGGAGAGTGGTTCCATGGATTTCCATTGTGAGCGCTTTTGTCACCATTTCAATTTTCAGATCATCGTCACCATGAAATGTCTTCCTTGAAGAATAAGTGACGTGATTTTTGTTGGTGATGTTTCTTCTATGTTTGGTATCACGAAATCCATCGGGACTATTACCTCCCCAAACCTAGTGGCGAGTATATTGGTTTTGTGTTAAATTAATACTCGCTCTTAAGTTCACGGTGGGAACTTCTTTCTCCACGAAAAGAACTTCCATGTCAAAGCTTTCTAGGTCCTCCTTTCGATGCATTGATTTGACCAGGTTCGCTCTTATTCTCTTCAATTGGCTTCTCGATTGGATCTTTAGATTTGTCCCAAGGAATTCGAGTCTCGCAAGATTGGGTAGCATTACTCGGATTTCTTCATCGTTCGACTCATCCTCTTCAATCACCATAGATTTCTCCGATTGACTCGGCAATTCTTCTTTCTCACCGCCTCTCTTTCGCTTCGGTAATTGTTTCTTTATTTATCACTTTACCACTTCGGATGGTGGTAATAGCTTGAACTTGCTCGGGTTGACTTGGTAGTTTACCCGTTTCTTGTTGCATGCCTCGGTAGCAAGTTGCCCAATTTGAATCTCCATTTTCTTCATCGAAACTTCTAAAGATTCAAACCTTTTATTGTTCTCCACTCGGTTTTCCTTGCCCTCCTTAATGAATGCCGCAATACTCTCCTCAAGAGAGTTCCTTTGTTGTGGAGGTGGTTCACTTCGCGTTGGTTGTTGGGCTCGGTTTCCTCCATTGTATTGAGTTTGGACATTTGCGTCGTATGCCATCGGGTGATAAGTATTTGGGAGAGGTGCATTTCTTGCGTTTCCGCCATAATTATTCCTCCTCTCCTCCCACCGGGCCTTCCCGTGCTTTGTCCCATAGCCCAATTAACTTGTTCGGTTTGTTCTCCCGGAAAAATATAAGGGCAAGAATTAGCATGATGTCCGGTCCCCAACAAATTTCGCAAACTCGTGAGCTCGAAGATTTATTTTGAATCTTGAGTTGTCTTAGTTCCTTCATTAACTCATCGATTTTAGATTGCATCTCGTCCTTCTCGCTTACTTGGTTCACAACTCCTCTATGAACACGCACATTTTTTTGTTGAGAATTAGCCCCCAATAATTCAAATACGTCATAAGCTTGTCTCTCCGTTAACCCCCAAAACGAACCACCGGCGGCGTTATCTACCGCTCCTTGGCAATATTGTGTCAACCCATCATAGAAGAATTGATTAAGTAGTTGAAGCGGATAGTGATGGTGTGGGCATTGAATGAGGAGCATCTTGAATCGGTCCCATGCTTCATGAAATGCCTCTCCGTCTTGTTGTCCGAATGTTGAGATTTGGGCTCTCAATTGTGTAGTCTTTGAATGGGAGAAGTACTTGGTAATGAATTTATCGTAAACTTCATCCCATGTTCTTAGTGATCCGGGCACCAAAGTCATCAACCATTGTTTCGCCCCGTCCTTGAGTGTATAAGGGAAACACTTCATTCGTAGTTGATCCTCGCTCAACCCGTTCAATGGGAAGTTATCAATCGCCACATAGAAATCTCGGATGAATGATAACGGATCCTCTCGTGCTAATCCGTGAAATGAGGGCAATTGCTCGATGTGAAATCCGCTTATGTGGTAGTTCCTTGCGGCCGGTGCTAATTGGATGCATGAAATGGCGGTGTTCACTACGGGCTTTGCATAGTCCCTCATAAGATGTTCGACCAGGAGGTTGTTGCGGCATGTTATAGTTCGCCTCCATCCCATATTGAGGTCCGGATAATAATTCGCTCCATATTGCATTCCAACGGGTGGTTGTCTCGGATAGAAGTATCTCCTTGTTGAGCTTCGGGCATCCCTTGATTGCGCCAATAATATCATATCTCGAAACCTTGGTTGACGAATGTTTTCTCTCTCAAGCAATTGGTGCTCTCAAGATCCGGTTATTCTCGCTGCTCGCCATTGATGATTGCGCTATTATTTTTGGTGCTCTAATTCTTTGAACCTCATCTATGGGTGGAAGAATCGGGTTTCCCAATGATCTCCTACCAAGCATAAACAAGAGAAATTAGAGCGAATTTTTAGACTTTATCGAAAATAATGAAAACGGAAAAAATAATCAAGAAAAACAATTCAACTATTATTAAAACAAGATCAAAAATTAAACGCCAATTCGACAACGGCGCCAAAAACTTGATGGATTCAAATTAAATACTCGCAAGTGTATGAATCGCTCTTTTAGTAAGCGGCAAGTAACTCCGAGGTCGATCTCTCTAGGAATTGTAAACGGTTTAAAATTCGATAATGTTCTGCAAATAGTCGAATGAACAAAGGTAAATTAAATTAAAATACATCATTTGTTGATTATGATTACAATTACTAATGCACAAAATTTAAATTGAACTAAGTGATATCAACACCAATTTGATAGTCGGATAAATGAGAGATAACAATAATGAGATTAATATGGGAATTTAGAGTCACCGACACACACGTAATCAATTATTAGTTCCGATACTCAAATAAATAAGGTTAGGAATTATCGATTGCTCACGATTAAAAGAAATCCGTTTGATGGCGGAAATTCTAAAAATCACGATTGTTCTCAACGAAAATTAAGGGATACTCTTTTGATGGGGACGAAACCCTAGCTAACAATCAATTAACCGACTACTTTTGATGAGGTAAATCGTTAAAAGATCGCGAAAAAGCTCGAGAACATTCACAATCGTTTCTTTCGGTCGTTTGATGGCGAACACCGATAAAAACCTCGATTCGAATAATAATAACAACAATGAAAAAGGTTTGATGATCTAATTCAAAAGTTCTTAAACGAAGAACGAACAAGAGGAACAATCCCAAACTTTATCCGGAAAATCAAAAGGAACTAATAATCAAAAACATGTGTGTGGCTATATCTAAAAACCCATATGAAGTGTTTAGCCACACATGATTAATTCAACAACAATAATGGAAATTGAAGAACAAAACATGGTAAAAACTTCCCTTGTAAATGCCGAAATCGAATTCCCGAAAAAGGTTTGATGATCTTCTTACAAGAACTCACAACAAATTTATACAAGGAATTATTATATCTCACTAAAGTATTTTTCTCACTCCAAGAACACACAAGGAAGATGATGAAAATCTCTCTCTTTCCCACTCTTTTGGTGTTTTTCCTTCCTAATCTTGTGTTTTTCCACAAAATATCTTCTTCACAAGACAAGTACACCTCTCAAGGGGTCACTCCACTTTGTTTTATAGCCAAAAAATCAAGACAAAGGCTTAAAGTTGTGCAAAAATGTCAAGGAAAGTGACATGAACCGAAAAGTGGCACGGCCCGTGTCCTGGGACACGGCCGTGTCGCACTGCGCTGAATAACGGAAAGTAGTCTGTCAAGGGGCTCGGCCGTGTCCCGTGACACGGCCGTGCAGCACTATGCGGGAAAGGCGAAATGGCCGATAGTGACTCGGCCGTGTCCCAAAAGGCACGGTCGAGTTCTTCTCATCCGGAAAGTGCGATTGGCTGGAATGAGACCCGGCCGTGTCCCATGGCACGGCCGAGTTACTGATGCAGCCGAGCGCTGCAGCCCTAGTCCGGTTGCACAGTGCGGCTTAGTCCGGTTGCACAGTGCGGCTAGTCCGGTTTTTGGTCTTCTTCGGCATGATCCTTCGTTCTTGTATCAATTCACCTCGGATTTTAGCATATGATATACCGTTTCGAAGCTAGTTTCACGAGGAATTTATATCAAAGGAGAATACATCTCAATTCGGAGTGGAGATTCTGGTATTTAGGAGATTCGACCGATACTGCTTAAATCTTTCGTCGTTTTAGGCCCCGTTCGCGCTCTTGATCGTCATAAACTCCAACATTGGCCATAAAAGCGCATATTTCACCACAATCTTCGTCCGGATACCTACAAAACAAAAACACAACATACCACGCGTAAAAAGGGCAAAAACACTCGAAAACAAATGAAAGTGCGGCTCGATAGAACAGAATGAGACGATCAAAAATCGACTCATCATAGGCTCAGCAGTCGAGACAATTGTTTCTCACTTGACGAAAGTGGTTTTGGAATTAGAGGGAGTGTGAGGATCATATCTAAGGCCTGATCTGGAATATAGTGGACTTTTATTAGTACACAATTCGTCCAGGGTTGAAGACGCCTTCAGGGAGGTTGTTTCCTGCGCCTGAGTCTTATTTGCCTGAGTCAGCTCAGTAAATTCGGCTTTGACATGAGCAAGTGCAACTGATTTTTCTTTAAGTAAAATAGTTAGTCGATTTATCTCAGCTGTATTGACATCAGCCTGGTTTTGCAAGTTAGTCATAGCTTATCTCAATCGTATTCGATTCTAGCCGAGTTTTTCAAAATCATTTTTCAGCTTCCTATTCTCATCTTGCAGCTGAGTCTTCTCTGCTGATACAGAAAGGTGTGCAGATTTTAGTGTTTCAAAATCTTTAAATAGCTGATTTAGAGATTCGTGCAGATCCATATCTTGTGATATGGCTGAACTATTATTTGAACCAGAGGGTTTTGATGTTACCTCTTCATCAGCTAGGTTGGCCATCAGACAATCATACTCTTCATCATCATCTGAGAAGAATCCGCTGCTTGATTCTACATGCTCCTGATCTTCTCCGATGAGGGCCTTCCTTCTGTCTTCTTTTCTGCCCACCTCCTTCTTACTCTCGTCCTTCTTAAGATCAGGACAGTCGATCTGAATGTGTCCTGTCTTACGACAGTTATAGCACTCCACCTTCCAGCTTCCGGATTTCTGGTTCCTTCTGGGATTCTCCTTATAATTTTTCTTGTATTTGGAGTAGTTTTTCCGAAAGTTGCTGAACCTTTGCATTATTAACGCCATTTCTTCCTCAAAATCTAATGGATTTGGAGGCTTTACATCAGATAAGCTCTTGGTGGGGGACTCGGCTGCAAAGGCTATTCCCTTCTCTGCAGGCTCGGTTGAGGATGAACTTGTAAGCTCGAACTCATAAGCCTTCAGATCAGAAAACAGATCTTGGATCTTTATCTTATTGAGGTCCTTGGATTCTCTCATGGCCACTGCCTTCATGCTCCATTCAGGATTGAGAGATCTTAGAACCTTCAGCGCCATTTCCCTATTGCCATAAGATTTGCCGAGTGAGTTGATCTCATTGATAATCTCAGTGAACCTTGTGTCCACTTGGTCTATAGATTCGCCATTCTTCATTTTGAAGTTGTCAAATTTTTGAATAGCAATTGACAACTTGTTTTCTTTGATCAGCTCCGTTCCTTCACACATTAGGGCTAATGTGTCCCAGATTTCTTTGGCATTCTTGCAATTCTTGATCTGGACCATGGTGGATTTGTCAAGAGTTTGATATAGCACGTCTCTGGCCTAGTTATCAAGATTGGCCAGCTTTCTTTCTTCGGGAGTCAGCTCTGTCCTCTTCTTTGGGATCTTCTCTGGCTTCCCTGCTGCGATCTCCTCTGGAGTGTTGTCCTTCTCGAAGGTGAAAGGACCATCCTCTATGATACACCACATGTCATCATGGATTGAAGATAAGTGTGCCTGCATCCTTATCTTCCAAAGATCATACTCGTCAACTGAAAACACAGGTAGTCTAGAATGCATGTGTTCCATTATAAAATGAGAGTAAAGATATATCTCTGATATAGATCTGGTTCGTGAAACAAATGAACCAAACTCTCTGATACCACTTGTAGGTCACAAGTCGTCCAGGAATAAGTCTAGAGGGGGGGTGAATAGAGTTATTGAAACTCTTAAACTCCTTTTCTCAAAGAGTAAGTTTCTCCAGCTGATAGGTAAACAAATGACTTGGAGTCGTTTGTTCTTAATACGTGCAGAAGTCAGCTGATGACGAATACAAAACAACTAATGAAACACTTAAAAATGAATGCAGCAGTTAAAGTATGATGCTATAAAACAGTAAAGTACGCAGGCAATTATAGTGGTCTCAGAGGTGGGGTAATCCTCTACTAATCCACTTTTCTCCAAACCAGTTGGAGATGAATTCACTATAATTTTCAACCAGTGATAAATATTACAGTGATTCAACCAAACTACAACAGCTTTCAACCTGTGGAAATCTATGCCGTTGTAACACACTTGACTGCCTTGCACCTCTTGATCCTCGATCCTTGGATGCCTTTACAGTCTCGAACTTCAACCAGTGAAGTACCCCGAACTCAGGATTTAAGACATGAGTTTTTGTCTTCTCCAACTAAGAGCTTCTTCAAGTATGAACTTTTTAGAACTGCTCTTTTCACGATGTTGTGTTTCGTTTTTAGATTGCTAGAATGCTTTGATCGCTTGAAAGTATGTTCGCACCGGTTGTTGTGTGTGCTCAGCTTCAAATCTTCGGATATATATATATATATATAGGTCATGATCTCTGAGCTTTCCTTCATAGCCGTTGCAAATCTTTTCAACAAATCCGTCCGTTGGAGAGGTAGACTTCATTGTTTTCTTTTTGAACGTTGCAAGGCTGGATTCACATAATTTAATCCATCTTTCGACAGTTGTGAAGACTCTGCATGTGAGGCGCCGAATCTTTTGAATATAATACGATTTAAAGTCTTCAAGGTGGGTCTGGATGAATTATTTAATTCATATCCTTTGCGGGAATCTCTCCAATTTGTCTCTTCACGTTGCATGTGACTTTCCGTAATAATTGACTTTTCAACGCATGCTGATGTGGACTTGGAGTACTTGGCTGATCACAGGTAGGCTGATGTACAGTTAACTTCTCTGCAGTCTGGACCTCTCTGATGGTGACTGTTTGGGACTCGCCTGATCAGATGACCTGTCTGAGGTTACTTGACTGCAGTCTGGTCAAACATCTCTGATAATTTTTGTTGACCAGATCTTCTCTGATATGACTCGGTTGTACCTCTCTGATGAACTTAGCTGTTCTTTTGTACTTAGCCGATTTTTAGCCTAACTTATTTTTGCCTATAGAAAATACTCATTCGGTTCTTCTTTACATATTGCCAAGTTTTACACTTAACATAATTTGGCCTATGGAAGATACTCATTTGGTTCTTCCTTACATTTTGCCAAGTAATAAATATTTGAATTTATATTAATGACATCATCAAAATCTAACAAGTATTCCTAACAGAAGTGCTGATCGAACAAGTCCCGAGAGAGCACAATTCCCAGGCCGATGCCCTATCCAAACTCGCATCGTCAGATGGGGCGGCAGACTTCTCTAACATCCAAATCACGAAGTCAGCAAAATCGGCGATCGACAGAAGCCTAGTCACCACAGTTGCCATCGCCGAAGAGAACTGGATGACTCCGTTCGTTAAGTACTTGAAGGACGGAACAGTCCCCACAGATCGGATCAAAGCTCGCCAGCTTCAGCTCCGAGCATCCAGATACACCCTGTTGGACGACCGACTTTACAAGCGAGCTTTCAGCCTTCCTCTCCTCAAATGCATTATGCCGGAGGAAGGCCGACTTGTTTTAGCCAAATTCCATGACGGGATCTATGGAAATCACGCTGGAGGGCGAGCTCTCATCCACAAGACGACCAGGCAAGGCTTTTTCTGGCCTACCCTACAAAAAGACGCGATCGCCTACGCTCGATCTAGTCACAGGTGTCAAGTAATGGGCCAGAACATCAAGCTCTCCCCCGAGCAGCTCACTTCTATGTACAGTCCTTGGCCGTTCGCCCAATGGGGCATCGACCTCATCGGTCCTTTGCCGACGGTGCCAGGGGGATGTAAATTCACCATCGTGGGGGTCGATTATTTCACAAAATGGGCTGAGGTCGAGCAACTCAACAAGATCGGCCAAGAACAAGTGATCAAGTTCATTTGGAAGAACATCATATCCCGATTCGGTCTACACAGGCTATCATCTCCGACAACGGAAAGCAGTTCGACGGTTTGGAAGTTATGCAATTCTGCGATAAATAGGGAATTAAAAAGCTGTTCTCGGCCCCTTACCACCCTCAGACGAACGGGCAGGTGGAGGCTGTAAACAAGATTCTCAAACACACGATCAAAGCAAGACTCGAATCCAAACAAGGACGATGGGCGAGAGATCTCCCGGATGTGTTGTGGTCCTACCGAACGACGACCCGAAATTCAACCGGCAAAACCCCATTCGCCCTCGCCTTCGGAACATAAGGAGTGATCCCTTCGGAGATCGCCGTCCTCAGCCACCGAACTGCACAACAAATGACGACGGACAATGATGTAGCTCGACGGATCGACTTGGATATGCTCGAGGAGCGACGACTGACCTCAGAAATGAAGAACATAATCCACAGAAGGAAATCCGAGAAATTCTTCAATTCGAAGGTCAAGGAAAGGCGATTCCAAGTGGGCGACCTAGTCCTCAAAAAGGTCCAGACTCATACGGGAGTATTTGGACCGAATTTGGAGGGGCCCTTCAGGATATCCAAATGGCTGACCAAAGGAGCCTACGAGCTCCAACACCCAGACGGCACTCCGGACCAATATCCTTGGAACGCCGTTCATTTGAAGAAATACTATCAATAAAAACTATGTATTCAGTTACCCAATGTACAAAGAACTTAATGAGATTTTCCGATCCCCTCTAAATCATTTGCCTCAACAAAACAAACAAATAAAAAAGAGGACGACTCGCTCGCCCTCCAAGAGTTCGTCATCTAACCTGATGGACCTAGGTAAGCGATCCCCCCCAAGCACAATGTACCGTCGAGGATCGTCATCTAACATGGCGATCTAAGGTAGAAAAGTGCAGCCATGGTTCTGTAGGTCGATGGAACCGATAACCCGTCCATGCAAGGTTCCTTCGGGCAGAGATCGTCCGCCTTTCCGTTTAAATACGAGGCGGGCGTAGCCGAAGGACCCTCCAAAACAGATCAGTGGAAACACTAGCCCGTCCTCGGATCCATCATCCAACATGGTGGACCTGGACAATGCGACGCGTCCTTCCCCTGTCACAACGTATGCCCTCAAAGGCAGAAAAGTGCTAACAAGCCATGGTAGCCAAGTCGATTTATCCGACGGTCCCTCTTGCAAGGACTCCTCCAGGCAGAGACCGTCCGCCCCATCGCTACATTGCGAGGCAAAACGTAGCCTACGTAGGACCCTCACATCAGACGGAATGTTGCTCGCGCATAAGAGATAGTCATAGAGGTCGGTTCCATCGAACCCCACGACTGTGCGAAGTCTTTCCAGGCCGGGACGTTCGGCCTCCATCGAGGAATCAACAAAATCGAAGATCGCAAGAACCAAACTAAAGATAGCTCACTAAACGAATTATTTTTGTTCCCTTCATTTCACCAAGTAAAAAAAAACAAGGGGCAGAACGGAGCCATACATGCGATCAGGGGGACGGAACCACATACGATCGGCTTTGTTCAAATACACATATGACGATCGATTTTGCTCAGAAATTTACAAGTAAGAATTTTAAGTATGCCAATACATTCGGAGCTATTCATACAACGGTCGCTCCTCAAACACTTGTGTGAAGTCAAATGCGAAAGATTCAGACAGACGATCGTACAAGAAAGGAATCAGATGCAATTATGTATTTTATTTCATTCAAGTTATTTGTACATACGCCCGAAGGCAAAACACAATGAAACTGAAAAATTACAAGGGAAAACAAAATGAAAGCGGTCTAACTCAGGCTGCCCCCGTCTGGCCTTCGCCAGCGTCTGCTGCATCGGTGTGCGCTTCCTCGCCGGCATCCAGATGAACGAGTTTGTCCGGCGACGGATACCAGCTCAGGTCGATTCCGAGTTCGGAGAGGTCAAGGATCGGAACAAAGAAGGCCGGCTGCAGAGGATGCTCAAGCACATAGGCTTTGAAGTTATCGATCAGAGGTCCGACCTCGAGCCCTCCCTTCTTGGCAGCGCGGATGGCGTCAGCGTAAGCCATGTAATAGGCAAACTCGTCGACATACTCCATGTTGAGGAAGGGATCGGCCTCGGTCACCTCCAACTTCTCCTTCAGCCCCGCGATTATTTGATCCGCACCCTGGAGCTCGGCAACCTTGGCGATCAGCTCCCCCTTCGACGACTCCAACTCGCCATTTAACCGGTCCACCACCGCCTTCAGCCTGTTCGCCTCCTCCTGCGAGGCCGCATGCAACCGACGGGCTTCCGTCATTTGATCGCGCATCCGGTCGGTTGCCGCTCGGGCCCGGTCGAGATCCTGCCTCATCCGGTCGAGATCCTGCTTAGCCCGCTTGGCCGTCTCCACGTACTCCTTCTCCATTGCTGCAATCCTATCGGCTAACTCAGCATTCCGACTCCGAGCAGCCTCGAGGTCCGAATGGAGACGGGCAGTAGAGGACCGCCCCTCATAATCCTTTACAGCTTGGGCGGCCGTCGTTGCCGCTTGGAGGGTCAAGGCAAGAGTCGCCTGCATTGCGTCTCCAGACCGCCGGTGCGCGATCGCATCCTGATCGGTCGTCCAAGCCTTCGGCAAGGCGGAGATAGCCCGAGAGACGTAATGAGGGACGTCACTAGGCTCGCGGGGAGACCTGCTCGCGAGGAAGTCCAACACCATCGACGAGCAGTTCGGGTCGGCAAGACGGACCCTGCACCAAGAACAAATGAGTTATTATATCCCCTACACGAGTGACTTAACTCAACAGATCAACCAAGCTTACCGTCGACCTTCTCGGGGTCGCGTCCGAAAAAAGGCTTGCCCCGTGGGGCCTGGGCGTCAGTGGTCGCCATGGCTATAGGAAGTCTGATGAGGGTGTAGGCCCCTCCGCCATTGGAACTGCAGAAATTGGAGGCGCGGCGACTGGCGGCACCACTGCGGGCGCCTCAGCAGCAACAGTTGGCAAGGGCTCCTCCGGCCTCCACCTCTTGCGGTTGCGCTGAAGCTGCTCCTCTTCCCGAGTCTCCGGCTCGACGACGATTGGCCCCATGAGAGGTCTCGCCTCAGGGATAGGATGGTTCGTAGCCGCAGGGGCACGGCCCGCCTTCTTCCCTTGGCGGAGATGATTCATAAGACCAGGGTTCGACATAGCGATTTCTCTCGGCGGCTCGGAGTAGAGGGGGAAGTAGATCTCTGTCAAAAAGACAATCAACCAGGTTAGACGTCTTCTTCAATCAAAGGCGATCGTCAAGCAAAAAGGAGATCGTAAACATTTGTACCTGGGACCCTTAAGTGGCGAGGAAAGCGAAACAACCGAGCGCCCAACCAATGAGCTTCGTTGTTGATCACGCGAGCGTCGATGTAACTGTCCGGAAGACCACGGATTCGCTCCCAGACGATGGCAAAATCAAAGGGTATTACATACTCCCCCTCAAAAAAAGAAGTTTCATCTCGAAACTTAAGATGCAAATAACTCCGGATATCTCGCTTTCATACTTTCTTCAGTCTCCCAGGTTGCTTCCGCGACTCCATGTCATGACTATTGTACTTTAACTAATTTGATTAGTGTATTCTCCAATTGCTTGATTTGACTCTCAAGTATCTTGATGAGTTTATCTTTAAAACGTGCCATCATTAGCCACTTCGATCTCGCCGAAGTCGATGACATGACTGGGATCTGACATGTACTTCCTTAACTGCGATACATAAAACACATTATGAGAATGACCCATCGATGGAGGTAGGTCCAATCTGTATGTTAATTCTCCAACTCTCTCGAGAATCTTGAATGGCCCGATATACCTTGGACTCAGTTCCTTTCCTTCCAAAGCAAAAAATTCCCCGAGTATGAGAGACTTTTAGAAGCACGTGGTCCTCAACTTCAAATCCTAATGGACGATGGCGCACATCCGCATAAGACTTATGACGACTTTGGACGGTCAACAATTTTTCCCAAATTAGACCGGTCTTCTCCCGAGTTTGTACTATCAATACTGATTTCGCCCCAATTAAGTCAGATGAATCGTCCCATCATAAGGGTGACCTATATCTTCTCCTGTATAATGCTTCAAATGGTGCCATCTTAATTGAAGCATGCCAGCTATTATTATAGGTGAACCCAATCAAAGGCAGATGAGTTTCCCAATAAGCCGACCAATCTAGAGCACGGGCTCTCAACATGTCTTCTACAGTCTGGATGGTCCTCTCAGATTGCTTATCAGTTTGAGGATAGTACGCCGTGATAAATCTCAACTTGATTCCTAAAGCTTTATAAACCGCTTTCCAAAAATGTGACCCAAAATGACGATCCCGATCTGAAATAATGGTTTATGGTGTTTCATGCAATTGGACTATTTCTGCAATAAATACCCGATCCAATCTCTCTGGTCCCCAGGTATCCTTGATACATAGAAAGTGGGACAACTTGGTTAAACTATCACCCAGATCATATTCATTTCAGTTCTGGTCTTCGGCATATTGGTGATAAAGTCCATAGAGATATCCTCCCACTTCCATTCAGGAATTGAATGTGGTCTCAACATTCCGGCAGGTCGCTGATGTTCGATGTTAAACTGTTGACAAGTTAAACACTTTGAGACGTATTCTGGTACTTCTTTCTTCATATTGCCCCACCAAAAAGTCTGATTTAGATCTTATACATCTTACTGACACCTGGGTGAATTGGATAAGCTGTGATATGGACTTCTTTCATGATCGTTTGCTTCAGAACATCGTCATTCGGAACACAAAGTAGATTTCGAAATTTCAAAACTCCATCTTCATGGATTATAAGGCCTGTGGCCTTTCCCGTGTTCACTTCATCACGTAACTGAATCATCATAGGGTCATCTAATTGCTTGGATTTGATCTCATCAGACAAGGATGAAGTTACTTCCATCATACATAATTGTCCTTGAAATCTTTGTAACCATACTTTAATTTCTCAATTGATCAACTCTTGTCGAATTCTCGGCTGAGTCATGAGTGTCTCCAACATTCTAATAGAAACATGTTTGTAGCTCAGTGCGTCACCTACCACGTTTGCTTTGTCTTGGTGATAAAGAATTTCCAAGTCATAGTCTTTAATCAATTTAATCCATTTCCTCTGTCGGGTGTCTAACCCTATCTGACTGAAAATGTAGTTAAGACTCTTGTGATCTGTGAAGATCTGACAATGCGTGGTTCTTCAACATATAATTTTTATAAATAGTGTTGTTATATTTTCAGTGTCAAAAAAATAGATGCTAACTTCAAATCCTGTATTGGATAATTGAGATTATACCGTTTCATCTACCATGAAGAATAGGCGATTACCCTATCATTTTGCATTAGAACGTACCCAAACCCTGATACGAAGCATCACCATAAACTTGTAATACACAGGATATTATTTTCTCGTTGTCGTGAACTATTGGTCATTTTGGGCTGAATATTTTTCGTTGATGATTTATTGGAACTGTTTTGATGCGGTGCACTGTTTGTTGCTATCGTGTAATGAATTTAGTCGAGTGCGACTCGTTGTCTCATGAGCCTTTTTGATTGCGTGTATATGCTTGTGGAATCGTATGTTGTGATTTATTGGGTGTTCGTTATTGTTTTGGAGCATTGATGGTGCGTTGGAGTAACCAGGACGTTGTCGGACATCCGACCTAACTGTCAGAGCCGTGGGGTTCTGCTATTGTGTTCAGCATTAGCATTACAGCCGTAAGTGTTGTTTATTACGTCCGTAAGTGTTGTTTTTGGAGTTACGACCATAGTTTCCATTGGTTATGGCCGTAACGAGCATTCATTTTTAGGTCTGGAGTCCAGAGAGCTACTTACGGCCGTAAATATTGTATGATACGGCCATAAGTTGTTATGGCCGTAAGGCTTATATGTTACGGCCGTAACATGCCACTGCTATTTAATAGCAGGGCAATATTTTCATACGCCATTTCTCCCTTCTTCCTCCTTCCTTCGCGATTTTTGGTGAGAATTCGAGAGTGGTGGTCTGAGGCATCATTGTTCATCATTTTGGGAAGCCTTATCCGTAATTATCATCATCCTCCACTCAAGTTCGTCCGAGATTGTAGGTAATTTATTGAAATCTATTAGGTTGACCTTCGGAATTTTCATCTTGATTTCGATGTTCATCCGATTTTGGTACTTGGGGTGGTATTATTGGGTGTTATTGATTGTATTCTATGGATTATATATCCATATCTCAAATTTCTTTAATTTCAACCATGATTTTGTGTTCTAAGGAAGCATTGAGAATTTAATGTTCGATTAAATGTCTCAATGGGTTTTCCTTCGATTCTTAGATGCGTTTTCCATTGTTTTTAGTCAATATACTCATAGTAATTACGATGTTGTGGTTTCTCTCATGGAGGATATAGGTTTGGGGACTTTCGGTTGAGCTACGTTTTTCGGAGTTATTCGTGTGATACCAGGTACGGTTCGACGGGGCCTTTGGGATTCATACTTGACGAGTATGAAGGATATTTGTGTGATACCAGGTATGGTTCGACGAGGCCTCTAAGATTCGTACTTGACGAGTGTGAAGGATATTTGTGTGATACCAGGTGCGGTTCAACGGGGCCTCTAGGATTCATTACTAGACGAGTATGAATGGTATTCTATAACACCGGGTACGGTCTGACAGGGCCTCTGGTAGGTCATTACTTGATGAGTATGAACTGTATGGCGCCAGGTACTGTCCGATGGGACCTCTAGATAATGTTTTATTGTTGGATTGCACCCATGATTAGATTATCATAATTGGGATATATTCATGGATTGAATTGCTGAACGTTGATGTGTTTTATAAAGTTTGTCGGTAATAGAGTTTGTTGAGAACCGAGATAGGTTATGCCGACTTTTGTTTGAATTTATTATTCATGAAGTTGTGTTGATGAAACTGGTAACCTTGAATGTCGAACCGACATATTTGAAAGTCGATTGTTTTGTACCAATTGATGATACTTGTTATCAAAGTGTTCCTAATTGTTAAGTATATCCGTTGTGCGTGTGTGTTTGAAAATGGTTTTTCTGAAAATTCATCGATTTGAGTATGTTCGTGGAAAAACCAGGTTTCTAAATATTTTGACAGTGAGGATTTTGGAAATTATAGAGTTTTAATGAACCAACCTTGTATTTTCCAGTGGGACTTTATGACGGTGTTTGAAAGTTAAGTTTCGAAGTATTTTGGGTCATCTTGTAAACTGTTACCGTCGTTGATTTTTTGTCTGTGTTTGAGAGAATTTTTGGAACTGATTTTAATGTATTGGTTTTATTTTCAAATGACTCGAGTATATGATTTTGAAAATATTTCACACCATAAAACTTTTGTATTTTAAAAAAGAAATATGATTTTTCATTTTCAAGAATAAATAGTGAAGGATGAAAAATCTTACTCGGTTTAAAATTTTAAAAATTCAGATTTGGAAATATTTTTTCTGAACTGAGTGAGTTTGTGCATGTTAATTGTAAGTCTAGTGTGCGTTAATTTACAGTGTGTGCATGATATGGGTTTATCGCTTAAGGCAATAGGCTAGAGTTTGAACTAACTTGATTGCATGGTTTTGATTGCTTGTAACTTGTATGATGTTATTCCGATGTGATTGTGCATCCATGAGAATGTTTAGTGTGAGTATGAATACCATGTCCACCCGGGGACGGTTCGGTGGAACCTTTGGGGGTCGATGCTAAGTGGCATGACCGAGGTGTTGTTGCGAAGATGATACATGGTGTCATGGTTTTCATAATTATGATGTTGTTTTCAAGGGAATTTGATATTCCGGAATATTATTTTTCAAATGATTTCAAAACGAGACGCTTCCAATTTATGGTTTAAAGTTTTGGCAAAACGGCCCGAGGTATCCAAAGTATTTTCAAATCTTATTTTGGAAAATTTTAAGAACTCAAGAATTTTAAGATGTTATTATTTTAATAAAATACCTCGTGGAATTTTAAAAGAATATTATCGATGATTGGTTATCTTTCAGAGCCATTTTGGTGGCTGCTGAACTATTCTCTGATATTCAGCAGCATGTTACGACTACAAGAGGAGTTTGTTATGGTCGTATGATTACTGTTTTCACGGCCATATGGTTTCTTGATAGGGTCGTATGTTTTATGTTAGTACGGATGTAAGTTGCTGCTTATATCGTACTTGTGCCCGGTAGCGGCCATGAGATTTCTGTTGATACAGTCATATGATTCATCAGTTACGGCTGGGCATTTTACTTAGGTTCGGCTGTTTGATCCGTTAGTGCGTGAGTTCCATATATCGTAGTAGTAGTTCTTGTATCCGTGTAATTACCCGGAATGGATATTTTTGACGTGTTATTGTGTTATGCCAAATGTTCTTATGTTGCGTTGTGTAGATATTCTGGTTTGTTGGTTATGAGATGTTATATTTCATTGTCTTGAATGTTTGTTTAGCATGCTGCGAGGAAGAGATCGCGATCGCGGCCGCGGTCGTGGCCGTGGTCGTGTTTAGGTGAATCGTTCGCTATCAAGTGCCAATCGATCTAGTGCCAAAGGTCGAGAATACCAGTCGCTCAGTCAGAGACATTTGGCTGGCAATGATTCATACTGCTCGAATATGAGATTATCCAAGACATTCGGCGGGTCTAAGAGATCCATGTCGGTATCTTTAACCTATGGTAACATGCCTAGATGCTTCAACTGTAATGTTTCACATCACGAACATGTGAATGGTAAGGCACCATGATTGACTTTTTACAATTGTGGACATCAAGGGAACCGGGTTCAGTATTGTGAGATAGTATTGGGAGCGCCGGATACTCAATCCTCAGCGCTGGGGTCGAGATTGACTCGTGGAAATACTTTATGTTTGAGTTTTTACCTGTGTGTTTGTTTTCATTTGTTCCTTGGTACTCTTTGTTTTAAGTTCCGGGATGAAACTTATTTTCAGTAGGGTAGAATGTAATACACAGGATTTTCTTTTCTCGTTGTCGTGAACTATTAGTCATTTTGGGCTGAATATTTTTCGTTGATGATTAATTGAAATTGTTTTGACGTGGTGCACTGTTTGTTGCTATCACATAGTGATTTTAGTCGAGTGCGACTCGTTGTCGCATGAGCCTTTTTGATTGCGTGTATATGCTTGCGGAATCGTATGTTGTGATTTATTGGGTGTTCATTATTGTTTTGGAGCGCTACATTGGAGTAGCCAGGGCGTTGTCGGACGTCCGACCTGACAATTGGAGCCGTGGGATTTTGCTACTGTGTTCAGCAGTAACATTACGACCGTAAGTGTTGTCCATTATGGCCGTAAATGTTGTCCACTACGTCCGTAAGTGTTGTTTTTGGACTTACGGCCATAGTTGCCATTGGTTACGGCCGTAACGAGTGTTCGCTTTTGGGTCTGGAGTCCAGAAAGCTACTTACGGCCGTAAATATTATATGATACGGCTGTAAGTCATGTTGTTACGGCCGTAAGGCTTATATGTTACGGTTGTAACATGCCACTGCTATTTAATAGCAGGGCAATATTTTCATACGCCATTTCTCCCTTCTTCCTCCTTCCTTCGTGATTTTTGGTGAGAATTCGAGTGTGGTGGTCCGAGGCACCATTGTTCATCATTTTGGGAAGCCTTATCCGTGATTATCATCATCCTCTACTTAAGTTCGTCTGGATCGTATGTAATTTCTTGAACTCTCTTAGGGTTGACCTTCGGGATTTTCGTCTTGATTTCGATGTTCATCCGATCTTGGTGGTTTGGTGGTATTATTGGGTGTTATTGATTGGATTATATGGATTGTATATCCATATCTCTAATTTGTTTAAGCTCAACCATGATTTTGTGTTCTAAGGAAGTCTTGAGCATTTAATGTTCGATTAAATGTCTCAATGGGTTTTACTTCAATTCTTAGATGCATTTTCCATAGTTTTTAGTCGATATACTCGTAGTAATTATGATGTTGTGGTTTCTCTCATGGAGAATATAGGTCTGGGGACTTTCGGTCGAACTACATTCTTCGGAGTTATTCATGTGATACCAGGTACGGTTCGACGGGGCCTCTGGGATTCATACTTGACGAGTATGAACGATATTTGTGTGATACCAGGTACGATTCAACGGGGCTTCTGGGATTCATACTTGACGAGTATGAAGGATATTTGTGTGATACCAGGTACGATTCGACGGAGCCTCTGGGATTCATTACTAGACCAGTATGAATGGTATTCTATAACACCAGCTACGGTCTGACAGGGCCTCTAGTAGGTCATTACTTGATGAGTATCAATAGTATGACACCAGGTACGGTCCGATAGGACCTCTGGAAATTGCTACTTGAGGAGTACGAATAATGATTTGTTGTTGGGTTGCGGACCCATGATTATACAGCCATTATTGTAAATTGATATTATATTTGTGCCGAGACACTAATGATTTGAAACGATTTATGACTAAGGACTCGAGGTCCAAAAAGGTTTTCCATTTCGTACAACGTTTGTGATGGTGAAAGATAAATGAGCTGAGACCCTACTCTTAAAAGATTTTATGACTTGGGACTTGAGATTCTATAGATTGATGTTTCTAAAAATGCCGAGATGGTAATTAGTTTTCAAATACTTGAATTTGTTTTCTAAACATTAAAAACTCTCGGACACTTCTCTTTATGGTTGGTGATGTTTGATCCAGGGCTGATATTTGCATGGTGTATTTTGTATGATTAGAGTACTTGTACAAGCAAATTCGAATTGCTAACCCCTTAAATGGGAGAAATGTATTTCATGCATTTCAGGTATATTTAGTTCGAGGGAGCTTTCACTGGGTTAACATGGAAGATGATGAGCTACGATACTAATCGAGAGTTAGAGACTTTCAGTCAGATATCGCTCGTACTGTCGGGTTGCATTTTGTCTTCCGCTGTATTATATTTCGACCCCTGCGTGGGTATGTTTTGTAAGAACTTCTATTTCAGTTGGTTTAGTCGTGTGACCTTGCCGGTCTCTGTATTTTTGGGTATTTGACCTTATCGGTCAGTGTTATTATGTTGTTTGCCACTGGCAGGCCAAACTTTTGGTTGTCTTGAGTTGTCTAGCCTGGTAGATCCTTGTCAAAAGGGTCTACGACGCTGTAATATTCCCGGACCGGACTGGGGGTGTTACAAAACTATGAATCCTTCAGTTCCATGTGGTAGTACCAAAATCGGTGCCATTGTTAGTCCTTTCTTGAGTTCGTCCAAACTAACGTGACACTACTCATCCCGTTCGAACTTTTAGATTTTATGTAATAACTGAGTAAGTGGGCGAGTGATTTTGGAAAACCCTCCACAAATCGACAATCGTACTGTTAGGCGTATTTTTATGCGCTTATTTATCATTATTTTATATCCATTTGAAGTTTAAATCTGCATAAATGAGCTTTTAATGCACTATCTTTATATGTTTTGTAGGAAATTAGAGTCTGGAAGCTCGAACGGCGAAAAACGGGCCGAAACGACAATTTTTGGCTTGGGGCCACGGCACGAACCAAATGAGCCGCGGCACACGCACGACACACCAAGGTGTCGAGCGCACTATATCGGGGGCCGCGGCACGCACTTACTGAGCCGCGGCCCATGAAGAAAAATGTGCCCAGGTATAAGGCGCTGAGCATTAAGGGCCGCGGCACACACTTACTGAGCCACGACCCGCAGGGCGGTTTTGATATGTTTGCCGCATTTCTGGGCCGTTTTTAGAGCATGTTTTCGACCTAATCTACGGATGCATTTTGGAGACGAATGATGGTTATAAATAGGGATTTAAGGTTTGAATATCGATCATTGGGGATCATCGAGAGAAGCAGAAAACACCAAGGAGCAGAGAGCGAAAGCTAGAGAACGGAGGAATTCAAGTTCTTCGTCTGCATTTGATTTCTATGCTTTCTTTAATTCTTTTTGTATTTTTATTTTCTAGCATGTCAGGCTAGAACCCTAGTCTAGGATTTTGATGAAACCGAGGTTTTGATGAATTAACTTTTGATTTTGCATTATCAATATAATTCCCTTTTTTATTGAGTTTTCCCCAATTGTTCTTAATGCTTTCAATTGTGTCCTATAATTGAATTGTTTTGATTACGCAACTCGAATCGGGAGAGGAGAGTTGGTAGGAAAAATTGGTGAGAACCGTTTTATCTTGTGAGATAGGAATATACTCATAGGAATTACGTGGCCTTTCTGAAGATTTAGTGCTTTTTGCCTATTGTTGAATTAATCCACCTAGGAATAGAGTGTAGTATTCGCCTTATATAATTCTATTGACCTCGGGAGAGGCGATAGAGTATCTTAGCAACTTTCGCCTTCAATACATTGGAAGATCATTAAATTCATATAATCAAGAGTAATTCGGATAAACCGAGGTGGATTCACAATCATAGATTAATTCCTTATTTGATTTTATTTCTTCGAACAATCGTTTTCATTATTTATTCTTTTATTAATTTTCTTTAATTATTCTTGCACCTCCAATTTCAATCGTTCAGATAAAATTAGAATACTCATAAATTGGTAGTTAGTAAGTCAGTCCTCGTGGGAACGATATCTTACTCATCTCTTTATTACTTGTTTACGACAACGTGCACTTGCGTTCACCGAAACATCGCAACAAGTTTTTGGCGCCGTTTCCGGGGACTGATTATTTTACTAAAATCTATTTCAGTATTTCTAGTCTTAATTTGAACATTATTTTATTTTTGTGTAATTTTTTTTATTTGGTTTTCCTTTCAGGAATTTCTGGTTAGTGCATGAGAAAATTCGGTAACGAAGGCCTACTACCTTTGGATACCGAACTCGAGCGCACTCTTCGGAAAAACAAGAAGGAAAAGCGCGAGCTACCAGCAAAAGACACCATGGCCGATAACACGGAAAATCACGGAGTAGATAACCCTATTCAGCAAGCTCAACCGGCATTGGCACTCCGTGATTATGCAATGCCACAAATCAATACAAACTTTTTGGGGATTCGGCGTCCAACCATCCAAGCGAACAACTTCGAGATTAAGCCGGCTATTATTCAGATGGTACAAGCAAGCCAATTCTGTGGACTGGCAAACGATGATCCCAACGCACACATCGCTTCATTTCTCGAGATTTGTGACACCTTCAAGAATAACGGTGTTACCAATGATGCTATTCGTCTGCGGCTTTTCCCTTTATCTCTAAGGGACAAAGCCAAGTTTTGGTTGAATTCATTACCGCCGGGCTCTATCACGACTTGGGGCAGAATTAGCACAAGCCTTTTTGGCTAAGTTCTTCCCACCGTCGAAAACAGCGAGACTAAGGAACAAGATAACCACTTTCGGGCAATTTGATATGGAATCGCTTCACGAAGCTTGGGAGCGATACAAGGATTTATTACGGAGATGCCCACACCATGGCTTACCGGATTGGCTGCAAATTCAAACCTTTTATAACGGATTGAGTGCTTCTACACGCACTCTTGTTGATGCAGCCGCTGGAGGAGCGTTAATGGGAAAGACGATGGCGGAAGCTCATTCTCTATTGGAGGCGATGGCTGCAAACACTTATCAGTGGCCTTCCGAGCGTGTGAACCCGAAACGAGTGTTGGAAATCTCCGGTAATGATCTAATATCTACGCTATCGGCCCAAGTTGCCGCCTTGACTCAGCAACTTCAAGTTTTTTCACATGCTCCTTCCCCCGTTACCACTGAATCATGTAATTGGTGCAACGGATCTCATCCTAGCGCGGAGTTCCAAGTCGGAAATCCCTTCGAGCAACATCTGATGGAACAAGCTCAGTTTGTGGGGAACGGGAATCGGCAGAACAATCCGTATTCCAACACATACAATCAAGGGTGGCGAAATCACCCAAATTTTTCATGGAAGAACGGACAAAACTTAAACCAACCTCAGTTTGTTCAACACTAGCAGCAACCTCCTCCCACTCCAAAGATCTCTCTAGAGGAAGCAATGGCGAAATTAGCAGCAAATACAAGTCATTTCATGACCCGTATGGAAGCAACGTTGCAAAACCATTCCGCTTCTATTCGCAACTTGGAAGTCCAATTGGGCCAAATAGCAAATATGTTAACAGCTCGCCCTGAGGGTACCCTGCCAAGTACAACTGAGAGGAACCCCATAGAGAGTATTAATGCCATTAGTTTGAGAAGCGGGAAGGAAGTGTGTGAGCAGCCCAGGGAGAACAAAAAGAGAGATGAAGATGAGGAGAAGAAAAATTCAGTGACTGAGGAATCACAAATTTCTAGAAGCTCGAAATTGTTTCCAGATAATCCGACAGCCTATGTGCCACCCATTCCGTTTCCACAGTGTTTGCAAAAGCAGCAATTGGACAGACAATTCTCCAAGTTTCTTGACATCTTCAAGAAACTACATATCAACATTCCATTTGCCGACGCTTTAGAACAAATGCCGAGCTATTTGAAGTTTATGAAGGAAATCTTATCTAACAAAAGGAAGCTCGAGGAATATGAAACGGTGGCACTGACTGAAGAGTGCAGCGCAATCTTACAGAGAAAGCTCCCGCCTAAATTGAAGGACCCAGGAAGCTTCACTGTACCGTGCACTATTGGGAATTTGTCTTTTGATAGAGCATTATGTGATCTCGGCGCTAGCGTTAATCTCATGCCTTTTTCTATTTACAAGAAGCTAGGAATTGGGGAAGCGAAACCTACTACGGTCTCTTTACAACTAGCCGATAGATCCATCAAGTACCCGAGAGGGGTAATAGAAGATGTCTTGGTCAAAGTCGATAAATTCATTTTCCCTGCTGATTTCATTGTGCTTGATATGGAAGAAGACCATGAAATTCCGATTATTTTGGGTAGACCATTCTTAGCCAACGGAAGGACCCTTATTGATGTTCAGGAGGGTAAATTAATACTTCGGGTTGAAGATGAGCAAGACACATTCAAAGTGTTTCGATCTCTCCCGTGTCCAAGCACGGACAAGAAGTGTTCACAAATTGATATCTTTGAGAAAGACACACACCGAGAGAGTTGTCGGTCGAAATGTTCAGAATCCATTTTAGTTGCTCCAACGTCGAAGAAAAATGTAGAACGAGTCGCATATCTTAGGCATTTGGACATGTCGTCTTCATCAATCGTTCACCCACCAACGAAAAAGTCTAATGCTGTCATAAGTTCGTTCGTGAAAAAGGAGAATAAGCCGAAAGTGAAACGAGTGCCAAGTCATGTGCAATATAGATGTTTTGGAAAGTTGTTTTTGTTCAAATCTTTTCGCAAAGAACATGGGGTGTCCAAACCAAAAATCGAATTGTTAAAGACCAATGGTCAAAAATTTAAAACACATATTAACGGTTCGATGGACAGGGCGGAGTTCAAATGGTGTTTGCGAAAAGCAAATTGATTTTCAAAAGGTCCGGATGAAGACTATAAACTTAGTGCTTCTCGGGAGGCAACCCGAGTATTAGTTGTAGATTATTATTTTTCAGTGTTTTCATGCATTTTAGAGTCTTTATTTTTCGTCATTTTTGCTTGAATATGCTTATCTCTCACGTTCTTGATGTGTTCCTTTGAAAATTCTGTGCAGGAAAACACCCAGGGAAAAATTCATCAATGGGCCGCGGCACAAGGATAGTGAGCCGCGACACACACAAGTTGACACAAATAGGCCAACCGAACTGTACTCTGTGCCGCGGCACGACCTTACTAAGCCGTGGCACACTCGGTCCCTGAGCCGCGGCACATATGCACTGAGCCGCGGCATGCCAAATGTCCAAGAAATGCCCAGAAAGCTGTACTTCGTGCCGCGGCACGGACCAAATGAGCCGCAGCACACTTACACTATGAGCCGCGGCACCCATATGCTGAGCCGCGGCACACGGCAATAGAAAAAAGAAGCCCGGGCAGGCTGTACTCTGGGTCGCGGCTCACTTAAGCTGTGCCGCGACCCCTGTTGCGAAGATGAACAACCTAGGCCTGCTTTATAACATCGATCAGCCGGCACACCAGGTAAGTTTTCATTCCTTTCCTCGCACAGCGCTCGGACGAACCCTATTCAAGTCTTCTTCTTCTTGCATTCTTCAATCCAAGGCAAGGTAATTTTCATCTCTGAATCTTAATTGCAACATAGAATTAAAAGTGAGGTGATGTTCTTTATTCATGGTTTAAAAATGTTGTTAGTTTTCTTAAAGTGCTATCAAAGTTGAGTTTGATTATGGTGATTATTGATCGATTGTTGATGCTATTTGCGACTATCAATTGTTGTCATCATTGTTGGGGGTTGGATTAAACCATTATCACTCTTGTTCTTCATTCAAAACCATGCATGTCAAGTGTTTGATAAAATGCGTCAATGAAATTTTTTGAGCAAAACGTTTTCAAATTATATGCAACGAAATTGATTATCGAATTACATTGTACCCAAACCCTTACATCATGTTTAAACATGAAAGCTCAGCCTTAATTTACTCTTACGATGGTGCAAGACTCTATATTCACGTTTCGCGTCGAGAGTGGTGTAATTTTTCTTAAAGGTTGTGTAATTTCCAGTGTTTATCTTTTCAAGAACCTCGCCATGGCTAGAAAAAGGAAGATTAGTACGAGGGCTAGGACACAATCGTCCCCCACAAGAGGGGAGACATCGCGGAACCAAGCCGAATTAGAATCTCATCAATTCTCCGACCCGGAAATTCACAAAATATTCAACGAAAAAATCCGGCCTCGACCGATCATCCCGGAGCGGGGATTCACTCCCGCCCCCCAGGACGGTGAGCTTCTGACTATGATTGACGAGATGGGATGGGCTCGTTTCACTGCGCCTCCCAAGCCGGCTGTGATCTCTATCGTCCAGGAGTTTTACGCTAGCGCTCTACTGCGACATATTCGGGCAGGGCAGATGATACCGCAATCAGATACTCGGACTCAGGTCGTCGTCCGAGGCCATACTGTGGATTTTTTGGTGGCTGCAATTCGGAGACTATATGAGCTGCCAGTGGTGGACGAGACGGCATTTACGCAGAGTATGAGTAGCCTCACGAGGGAGGCTCTGCTTGAGGCACTCACACAGCCTGGTTCCGTATGGGAGACTCGAGCCCCGGGTTCTTCAGCCTTCTACTTTAAGAGTTCGCGCCTCAGTCGGCTCGGGCGATCCTGGTTATACTTCCTCTGCGCACGAGTTGATCCTACCTCGCAGATTCGCTCAGTCTTACTCTCTCGTGCCCGACTGCTATATGCCATCACTTTCGGGCTCAGATTCGATGTGGCCCCTCATCTGGTCCGATCTATCCTTCAGTGCATTCAAGGAAGGGCCAAGACGGGTCTGAAGCACCCCTTTCTCATTTGCGCTCTATGCCGCCAGTCGGGCATGACTTGGTCGGATGATGAGCCAATGCTAGCACCCCAGGGTCCGATTGATCATCTCATTATTTCTCACTTTGACCAGTGGGGTGGAGCGCCGGCACATGCTCGGGGATGAGGATTTCTTCTTGACGAGGCATATGAGCAGTCCCCCGAGCCTCTTCTTCTGACACATGTCGCCTTCAATACATTGGGAAATCATTAAATTCATATAATCAAGAGTAATTCGGATAAATCGAGGTAGATTCACAATCCTAGATTAATTCCTTATTTGATTTTCTTTCTTCGAACAATCGTTTTCATTATTTATGCTTTTATTAATTTTCTTTAATTAATCTTGCACCTCCAATTTCAATCGTTCAGATAAAATTAGAATACTCATAAATTGGTAGTTAGTAAGTAAGTCCTCGTGGGAACGCTATCTTACTCATCTCTTTATTACTTGTTTACGACAACGTGCACTTGCGTTCACCGAAACATCGCAACACGTACCCAGCAAGTCCTAAGAAACTTGTGACTTCTTTCACATTCTTAAGAGGTTCCCACTCTAAAATTGCTTTGACTTTCTGCGGATCTACTCGAACTCCTTCTGTTGATACTACATGACCGAGGAATATTATTTCCTTTAGCCAGAATTCAGATTTAGAAAGTTTTGCATACAACTGATCGTTTCTCAATATGTTCAAACCAATTCGCAAATATTCCGCATGCTCGTCCGGACATTTAGAGTAGGTCAAGATGTAGTCGATGAAAACACCTACGGATTTATCCAAGTACTCTATGATACTCGATTCGTTAACTCCATAAACACAGCAGGCGTATTGGTGAGACTGAATGGCATTACCACAAATTCATAATGCCCGTAGCGAGTTCTAAATGTTGACTTCGGAATGTCGGATTCTTTAATCCTCAATTGATGGTATTCCAATCTCAAATGGATCTTCGAGAACACTCTCGCTCATTGCAACTGGTCGTACAAATCATCCACTTTGTTTAGCTCCCGATAGTCAATGCACAACCAAAGTGACCTGTCTTTCTTTCGAATAAATAGAACCGACACACCCCATGGAGAAACACTTGGTTTGGTATAACCTTTGTCCCGCAGCTCTTCAAGTTGCTTCTTTAACTCGTACATCCCGGTGGGTGCCATTCGATATGGCGCATTGGAAATAGGTGTGGCACCCAGTTCTAACTCGATGGTAAACTCTATATCTCGTTGTGGAAATAATCCAAATATATCCATAAATTCATTTACAACAGGAATAGATGAAAGTTCTACTTCTCCTTCTTCTTTCTTCATTACATAACATCAGTATCCGGCACAACCCTGTTTCAGTGATTTGATAGCCTTTATTGGTTTAATCATTTTCCCTGAGCTTTCTGGTCTCCATCCTTCGAATAAATATTCAGATCCATCCTCAGCGACCATCGAAATATTTCTCTTCCAGTAGTTCATAATAGCTCCGTTTCGATCGACTTTTTCTGTATCCAAATTTTTAAATTTAGATTCGGTTTAAAAAAATACATATTTTCAATGTCAGAAATCAAATGGAACCGATAATTTGGGTCCGATTTCGATCGGTTTTACGGATTTGGGGTTTTCGGATTGAAAACTCCCGGCCTCTCTCTTTTACGTCTGCGAAGGAGCCTCTCGGTTTTACGACTTTTCACAAATTTATATCCGGACCCAGACTTCTATCGGTATTGTATAATTTCTCAATAATTGAATGATAGAAAGAGCCTATTGTCACGGGACGGGAGTTGTGACACTATGCTCAGCATATCGCATCCTGGACCTCAGACTTCTTCCTCCACCTCCAAAACCTGATTCTCGTTTCTTCCCAATTCCTCCCCCCACCCACCCAACCCCCAACCTCTTCCTCAATGGATTACCATTTTCGTCTTTCTTGATGAAGTAGCAGTTAAAATTGTATTCATTCTCTCTGCTTGAACAATTCTGCTGGAATACTACAGTTGGTCTTCCTCTCCGCGTTTTATATTATTCACGTATGTTTTTTCTTGAACTTTCTTGATCGCAATTTATGTTCTTAGATTTTGTTCTTTTGTTGATTCAATTTCCAATTTGTCTCAAGAATGCGCGGTTTCTGCCATTCTTTTGGGTCTTAATTTTGTCGAAACCCTGGAACCACTTCTTTTATAATTTCAATCTCCATTAGGGTTTGTAATTGTCTGAATCTCGTTCAGAGGCGTAGTTAGAAAGATAGTGGAGAGATTCTGGGATTGTTGTTTCCCTCAGGCCGGCTTGAATATGGATATGCTTTTAATCCAAAATCAAACCCAGATGCAGTCCACAGAGAAAGAACTTATTCTCTCAATTCTTCCATTGCTGAAACTCATCTGTCTCACCGTTATCGGTTTGATTCTTGCAAAAACACAGCTCATCCCAAGAGCCACTTTCAAGCTCCTTAGCAAGCTCGTGTTCGCCTTGTTCTTGCCGTGTATGATCTTCATCCATCTTGGGGAAACCATAACTCTGAAGAATTTTTTCAAATGGTGGTTCATACCCGTCAACGTTATTCTCAGCACTGCTGTTGGTTGTGTCTTGGGTTTGTTAGTCGCGAAAATCTGCCGGCCTCCCCCTGAATATTTCCGGTTTACGATTATCATGACGGCATTTGGAAACACTGGTAACCTTCCTCTTGCTATAGTCGGATCTGTTTGCCATAGCCCGGAAAATCCATTCGGACCGGCCTGCCAAACGACCGGGACTGCTTACGTGTCGTTCGCCCAATGGGTCGCTGTGCTTCTCGTTTATACTCTTGTTTACCACATGATGGAGCCTCCCATGGAATATTACGAAGTTATCGAGGATGGCTCCGAAATCCAAGCACAAGTGTCCACGACCGATCTCAGTCGGCCACTTCTAGTTGAAGCCGAGTGGCCCGGAATGGAAGATAGAGAGACCGAGCACTGCAAAACACCGTTAATCGCCCGAGTCTTCGCTAATGTTTCGAGTCAATCCCAAGTTTCTATCCCGGAACCTGGTTCTTTAGAGGAAGGAGATTTGAGTACGGGGCAAAGGAGCCCGAAATCGCTGAGATGCTTGGCGGATCTTCGAGTGGTGAGAAGAATAAGAATCGTAGCCGAAAAAACTCCTATCGTTCATATCCTTCAGCCGCCAACATTCGCTACACTATTAGCTTTCTTAATCGGGATGGTCCCACCACTCAAGTCTGTTGTGTATGGTGATGATGCTCCTTTTTCGTTTGTAACAGATAGTTTGGAAATTATGGCGGGAGCAATGGTTCCGTCTGTAATGTTAATTCTTGGAGGGATGCTCGCAGAGGGGCCTAATGAGTCGAGACTCGGGAATCGGACAACGGTTGGTATAATGGTGGCGAGGCTTCTGGTGCTGCCGATGATTGGCATCGGGGTTGTTTATTTGGCGGACACTTTGCATTTTTTGATCCCGGGGGACCAAATGTACAGGTTCGTGCTTCTGATGCAGTATACGATGCCGAGTGCGATTTTGCTGGGAGCCATTGCGAGTTTGAGGGGTTATGCCGTTAGGGAAGCTTCGGCTCTACTGTTTTGGCAGCATGTCTTTGCGGTTTTGTCCCTGGCGATATACGTCATAGTTTACTTCAAGTTGCTGTTTTCTTATGTTTGAGGTATGTTTTTTCGAACTTGTGTGGCTCTTGTTTTTTCCGATGAATGAGTTGTGTTTAGGAATGCAACATTTTTTTTTTGTCAGGATGGATCTTGGTTGATTGAAAATAGTAGATAGGAAAGGCTACATGTTATTATAGGTGATGTGTATGTGTCTTGTTATGCGTCCATTAGTAAATTTCACATCCGTTAACGTGGCCATGCCTGGTTACATTGTCAAGGGGAATTATTATTGCTAAGTCATATTCTATAATATGGAAATGTACATCCATAACCGTGTGAACTGTCTCTGGCAAAGGATATGTTTTTAGTAAATTCTCTCCAAGTTTGCTTTTTGACTCCAATCTTGTGCTCTAGAGAGAAAGAGAGAGAGAGAGAGAGAGAGAGAGAGAGAGAGAGAGAGAGAGAGAGAGAGGGAGAGAGAGAGAGAGAGGGAGTGGGGGGGGGGGGGAGGGGGAGGGGGAGGGGGAGGGGGAGAGAGTCTTTGTTTTGTATGCTTAAATATAAGAATGTCATACATTTTAGTTTTACACATCTTTTCATCATCACCTTTCACTTTGTTACAATGTAGCAATTTCTTTACCCTGCTGGTTTTGTAGGCGCTTAAAGGAATGGCATACTCGTACCAACATTGTGGTCTCGCCATCATCATGAATACTTCGTATGTGGTCTCGCCATCATCATGAATACTTCGTATGTGATATTTCCATCGGACACAAGGACTCTGTAAAATTTGTAGATATCTCTCTCTCATAAATAAATGCGGTCGTCTCTGTTTTGTATTGTTGGAACGAGTGGTTGATCCGGGTTCGTTCGATGCTATATCAGTGCATGGTACTATCCCCTAAACCCAATGTACTCTTAAGAAAATAAGTGGTAGTGAATTGTTATAAATTTTCAGTATGTGTGGGTAAATTTACCAAGTATTATTTAATAATGGAATACGGTAAAACACAGCTTCATTATTTATAATTTAAATAGCAGTTTTGTGAGTGATTAATAATATTAATATATGAAATGATTGAATAAATTAGATTTTTTTTCCTAGAGCGTTAGACTATCTTAAGAAAAAACCTTTAGTTCCGATAATAGTTTACTAAGTTACTGTATTAAGAAAAAAAATCAGTGAACTGGTCTTTTTAAAGAATGAACCAATTTTGTGCAATTTTAATTGAAGAATTCATAAAATGATTATATATAGATAAAGGGATGTTATAACAAATGTCGTTTCATGAAAAAAAAAATATTTCAATAAAAAATTGAATGACTTGATTACACGTTCCGTCTTCATGTTTCTCAAAATTTATTTCTCTTGTTCGAGAAATTACGTCTCAATTCGTTTCCAGTATGTAGCTTATACATGTACTGATTAGATTAACTATCAAGATGATAATAAATTAGATCTAGTTGGATTCTATAATTTTTACCATCTATATTTGGAAATGATTCTTTTATACTGCCTATATAAAAACACCCTCTGTTATCGATACCAATACACAAGTGATTTTAATTATCTATATTTTTGGTCCAACTATCATGCAATTACTACTCTTCCTTCGACATGTTATTAACACGAGGCATTATTCAACCCGCGACGACAAGTTTTTGGTTGAATATCTACGATTTTCAGACGTAATATCGCAGATAAATGAACGAAGTTGTATTTACGTAATTTAAACGCCTTTTGCAGGTTTTATATGCTTTTTTATCATATTGTTTTTTATTTTAACATGTAATTAGTTATATGAAATGAGATTTTACTAACTCGTATGTTCCTCCGGGGTCGTTTTTGGTTTATTCAACCCGTGCGATGCACCGATTGTATCTAAGATTTCATAGCTAAAATTTAACCATCTTGTAATTTATATTATCATTTAAAAGTTCATTTAAATCACCTATTAGAAGGTGCATTTCAGATTGTGATGTTTATCATAACTTTTCTATTTAAATTAGTTTATTTATATTAAAAGTTACAATTAAAATAGTCTCTTCATATATTTACAATTAAAAGTTACAATTAAATCCCTCTTCCACATTAAATTAAGAGGGCTAAGTATTATATAGTATAGAAATCACCTTGTGTATTAGAAGGTGCATTTGCATTGTGATGTTTATCAACTTTTGTATTTAAATTAGTTTATTTACATTAAAAATTACAATTAAAATAGTCTCACATTAAATTAAATGGGATAAGTATTATATAATATAGATATAGTTGTCAATTTAATAAGAAGAAAAAAAAAAGATTTTTTTGGGCAGAAAAACGAGTCTTCTTGATTTCCACTATTCTCTTTTCGGAATTCATACCTAACCTCTAATTGACCAAAAAATGTAATCAAGAGGTGTTAATATTTGATTTAAGATGTCATTCAATTAGAGGAGAACAAAATTAATCAAGCAAAATGAAGCTCGGAGTGTGATCTAGATCACCAAAGTCCTAAATCTACAAAATTAGCCTAACAAACTCATTTAGGAGAAATAGAGTAATTAACCATGAAAATTAAGGAAAAAAGAAAGAGAAAGCAATCCATGAAAACAATTAAGGAAGCACGAAAAATTTAGAAACTTACATTTGGAAGTTTGAAGAAGAAATTGACATCTAGAGACTTGAATTGAATCCAATATACTTCCAATTGGACAAATTAAATTTAGATTCTAGTGCTTGATTTGAAATTAAAAAAGAAAATTACAAGAATTAAAAGAAGAAATTGTAAAGTCTAACCTTAATTTTGAAAATTTGGTGAAGAACATCCCCAAATACTACTACTCCTAAAAGATTTGGAAAAATAAAACCTGAAAATGTCAAGTTGTGATGTTTGGATCCAAAACACAATTATATAGTGTGGGAACTCAGCCCCAACGGGCTTAAGAAAGCAACGATTGGGTGCAGATAGAATGAGCCTGGGAATAGCCGATGCCTTGCACGACGGGCGCGGATACAGGCGCTCTAACATGCACAACGGGCGCGCGACGGGTGTAGTCACATTGCTCAATCTCCAAGGGGCAATTGGTGCACATTGGCCGATCTCCAAGGGGCAACGAGTGCACAGTGGCCGGTCCCCAAGGGGCAATGGGTGCACAACGACCGATCCCAACAGGTGCACAATGGCCAATCTCGAGTGCACAACGCCCGATCTCCAAGGAGAAACATCAGTATATAATTAGTTATAAAAAGGTCAAAAATCATGAAGATATTTGCACCTGTAAATTCTTGGCTTACCTTATTATTTATTTTTTTATGAGAAATGAATGACAAGTTCTTAGGATTAAATGGTGGTCATAATTTATTATGATCCTAGTAAATACATGCACAATATTTTAGAATAAACGATATTTTTTTTTCAAATACGAAAAAATATTATAAGCGTCAATAACAAACTATTAAGAATTCCTGAAAACCAATTTATCCGCTCTAAAAGGTGGAAGATTCTGTATTATTATCTTTTAAGTCTCTATATAACTCGTTGTGTTCAAAAATATTCGTTGAAATATGTAAGATACCAAAATAACAAATAGGACAAATGAGAAATACAGTTTCTAAAAAAATAGTATTAGAGAAACTATCAAAGTAAATGGCATAAAATTTACCACTTACTAGAACAGAGGTCTACTAATCTCAATACTTTCAATATTTGAATACATATTTATGATATGTATCCTGAATACATATTAGTACGATTTGTACAAATTATATGATAAATATCATAAATTAGTGGTAAAAAATTCAAAAATGTCCTATATGGATTTAGTTATCTATATAAATTAAGTGGTTACTCGGTTATAGTGCTAATCTGAATGATAAAAATTACTGTTTTATCCCTCACGCTATGTTAAACACCGATAAAAATAATTTTTTGGTAATCATATTAAATAGTTGATTTTAAATGATAAAAGTATCGATTTAATGATTTTCTAAAATAAAAAATTATATTATTTTATTTTAAAAATACAGTTTAAATATTTGTATATATGAATATAATATTATATATAATATCAATATTCTTACTTGATATGAATGTGCATATATATTAATATTATTTTCTTATAAAAATGTAATTTCTGTATTAATATTAATATATGTAATAAATGGTTGAATGATATTAGAGTTACTGTTGTATTATATATGTACTCTTAATATATATTACAATTTATATATTAATACTGTATTAATATAATACTATATATTAAACAAAATATATGTATATATTAAAAGGGTTTAAAAGTAAAAAGTGAGGAGGACAGGATAACTAGGGAATAAAAGCTGAACAAATGGTTTAATTCATATGGCTCTTCTTTTCTGGTTGATTAATAATGCTACCAGCTTAATGAATAAGCCAAAAACGAATAATCACATATGACTGACCGAATAAGCCATACAACTTATTAAGCCCATTAAGCCTTTAACAATCCGTCCATTAGACACGTAATATTATAATATTTAGAGTTGACTAAATTGTTTCAAACATCCTATTGATGTTGGAGAAGTTGCATGACAATCATTCTACTTTCTTCCTCAAGAAAAATAATAATGAATATATATATATATATATATATATATATAGAGGAATGATAGAGACACACCTCCACAACCACACCCCATACACACCCATGCTTTATGGGGTTGTACCGTATTGCTTTACAGATAAAATAATCAGTAATATTATAATAAATTTTATCTGTAAAGCATACGGTACAACTCCATATAGCACGTGTGTGTATGGAGTGTGGTTGGGGAGGTGTGTCCCTATCATTTCTTATATATATATATATATATATATATATATATATATATATATATATATATATATATTGATGTTAGTATTGTCGTGCCGTTTTTCAAGAACAAAGGCGATGTCCAGAGTTGTAGTAACTATAGGGGTATTAAACTCCTTAGTCATACTATGAAACTTTGGGAAAGAGTGGTGGAATGCAGGGTTAGAAGAGAAGTTGAGATCTCAGAGAACCAATTTGGCTTCATGCCTGGGAGGTCCACGATTGAGGCCATTCATCTCGTCAGACGACTTATGGAGAAGTTTAGAGAGCGGCGTAAGGACCTCCATATGGTGTTCATTGATCTAGAGAAGGCTTATGATAGCATCCCTCGCGATATTATTTGGAGGAGCCTAGTAGAGAGGAGGGTGTCATTGCCGTTCGTTAAGGCGATCCAAGACATGTACTCCCAAGCTAGGACTTGTGTTAGGACCCCAGTTGGTGACACCCAGTATTTCCCGGTTGAGATAGGGCTACACCAGGGGTCACCGCTACGCTCTCTTCTCTTCGCTCTAATCCTTGACGTCATTTCGCGGGGGATACAGGATGGCTTCCCGTGGTGCATGTTTTTTGCTGACGACATTGTGTTAGTGGCGGAGTCGAGAAGGGAGGTGAACTCGAAGTTGGAGCTATGGAGGTCTAAGTTAGAATCCCATGGATTGCGTGTGAGACGGTCTAAGACCGAGTATCTCTGGTGTAACTTTAGTGGTGAGACCAACGAGGAAGATGTAGAGGTAATGATTGCGGATCAGATCGTACCCCGTACGGATAAGTTCAAATATTTGGGTTCGATCATTCAGAAAGAAGGTGAGTGTGAAGATGATGTCACTCATCGTATCAAGTCGGGGTGGCTAAGGTGGAGAGCAGCGACAGGGGTCCTGTGCGACAAGAAAGTCCCTCTAAAGTTGAAGGGTAAATTCTATAGAGCGGCAATCCGACCTGCAATGTTGTATAGCTCCGAATGTTGGGCAATGAAGAAGTCGCTTGAGAGCAAGTTGGAAGCGGCTGAAAGAGAATGTTACGTTGGTCGTGTGGTCGCACAATGTTGGATAGAATCTCGAACGGGGTTTTCAGGAACGCGCTAGAAGTGGCGCCCATTTCTGCGAAAGTTAGGGAAGGGAGATTGAGATGGTTTGGCCACATCCGCAGGAGGCATGCATCTGCTCCGGTGAGGAGGGTCGAGAGTTTATTGGTTGTCGGGGAGAGGAGGAGAGGCAGACCGAGGAGGACGTGGGAGGAGCAGCTGAGATTAGATTTGAAGGCCCTTAACCTTTCCGAGACCATGACTGTTGATAGGTGCGCTTGGAGGCGCCGGATCAGAGTTGTGGATTATTTTGTAGGGAACGGTGTTGTAGTTGAGAGCCTCAGGGTTGGGTTGTCTCGATTAACTCTGACCTAGAGCATTGCATTTTTCTTTTTACTTTTATTGTATATTTTATCCTGTTGCCTTTTGCGTGTGGTATATTTTTGACAGGGAGCTGTGCGCTGAGTCTACCTCTCTTCTGTTGGAGCAGCGTGCATCGAGAGTGCAGTTGCCAAAGTCCACTTAGGTAAATCTCATGTGAATTAAGCTATGGGCTCAGGTATGGTTTTGAGCTTTCTCGCATCATATGCTTCTTTGTATATATCACTCAATACTTTGTTGTGCACTAAGCTAGGGGTCTTCACGGAAACAGCCTCCCTACCGTAAAAAGTAGGGGCATGATCTGCGTACATCTTACCCTCCCCAGACCCTGCTCTGAGCGGGATACACTGGGTTTGTTTGGTTTGGTTTGATGTTGATATATCATTGATAATTAATGCATATAAGTACAGTTGAGAAAAATGAATGCTCTTGAAAAGATATAATATTTCTCCATGAATGATAAATTACTACTATCTTTTAATGTTTAAAGATAAAATATTATTGGTATCTTTTGTTGTGTCACGATTTATTCATCCCGACAGGCGATCGACAATAAGGCCGAGCGACCTAGTCAACTCCAGTCAAACTATGGTTAGCTCGCCAAGTCGAAGATATCAAACCACCATCAGTTACATAGCGATCGACTCCCAAGGCGATCGCCCTTTGGCAGCTGGCGATCAGCTCTACTAACCAGCTAAGGGCAATCGACCTGCGCCCCGAGCAGAGGCGATCGCCCATCAAAGTCATCAAGGACTGGATCTCAGGAAAGCACCCACGTGCAGATCCACCAAAGGCGCTGACAAGATCTTCGTAGCAGACAAGATCTTTAGCTGACAGACAAGACCTTGGACCACAGCCTGCCACCTACCTCACCTACCAAAGATGCGCGCCGAAAGTTGTCAGTAGGACCACCCGTGTCGGCAACTCAGACGCGTGTAAGCTCCCCATTGGACCGCACAGTTGATCGCCGGAACTCCTGCAGACTTTGAGGGGACAGCCCATGTCTTTGAAAGACGATCGCCCGATTATTATATTGCGAGAAAAGGCGATCGCCGGCGTATCCAAGCCCTATAAATAGAGAACCTCCTCCTACCGGAAAAAGGTTGGAAATTGGTGAACCTACAGTTCACATTCTCTCACATTCAACCTACGGTTCGAATTCATTTGACTTACGTCCAAATACATTCCACCAAAGGTTCACATTCTCTCACATTCCGATACATTCACTACGGAAACCGAAGAACATACATATCATCAAGCTCCGGCTATCTCATCTAATCCATCTCGTGACTTCTCTCTCCAAATCTCTCGTCCGTAAGACGATCGGCGTAAGCGACAAGTCTCCACTAGGCAGATTCCAAGGGATTCATAAGCCCGAAGCCCAAACATCCCGGCTAAATACTCGCCGTGAGAGGCGGTCGATCTCTCACCGCCGCGACTGCTCATCACCTTTGTTACAAGAACTCACAGAGCATCAAATCTGGTTCTTCCAATCTACACGCTCACTAGCTAAGATAACAAGAAACTTTACACTCATTGTAATTGTATTCTTACATTAGTACTTGTATCCCGAATATCGCTATTAATCATATCTCGCGATAGCATACAAGCCCGGGACTAAAAACCCACGCAAATCTTGTGTAATTTATCTTTCTCACGGAAGAGCACTTGCATTAGTTTGCTATCCCATCCATTCCAAAGAATATCTAACTCCTGATAATATTTTGGGTAGCAACAATTGGCGCTAGAAGGAGGGCATCTAACCCTCAAACTTTTATTTCTACCGTCCCGAAGAACACTCACTGTTCTCGGGGCACATACTTGAAGTGACACTCACTGCACTTCAAAGAAAACCTTCAGAATCATGACATCCGCCGGTCCATCGAAGAAAGCTGCTCTCCGAACCAGCGGACACCATCTCCCAGTTCAATCCGAACCCCAGCCAACGACAGGGGGAAGCCGCAGCAACGCGAGACTCTCGATCCCGCATCCGAGAGATGGCCCCAACCTCTCACTCGATCAGTTCCAAACCGAAGAACAGATCGAGGAGGCTCTGGCCATCCTGGAGGAGCGACGGAGAGCATGTGAGTCGCCTGCAATAACTCCCTCGATCATCCGCCGCATGGGAAAACGGAAATTCAGCGGGCTACTGAACGAGCGATCGTCAGAAAGCCCCAATTCGCGAGGAAAGGCTCTCGCACGACCGGACGGATCTATATTCAATCGTTTGGGACGCGACCCATCCGGGCGACCGGGGCATTCGGCCTCAACCTTGAAAAGACGGAATCCGAATCCGTCACCAGACTTCGGCCTACCCGCCTCACGCTCGAACGCAGTCGCCATCGACTCCCGCCCGATCGCTGTGGATCGATTGATCGCCTCGGCTCCGCTCCGAGCACCGAGCCGCAAGCAATCGGGCCACGGCGATGGCCGCCATACAACGCCACTCGACGAGATGAGAGCACTCTTGGACACTGGGGCAAGCACCAGCAAAAAGATCGCCGGGCCGACCGAGCCACTCGCGGTCCACATCGAGCTTGCCCCCATACAGCCAACGATCGCTCCTCCCAAAACACCTCTGTATGAGGGGAGATCGGACCCCGAAACCCACCTGAGTAAATTCCGAATTTACATGACTGGGTGCGGGGCATATGATGCAACCAAGTGCCGGATCTTCCCGTTGACATTGGGCGAGCTGGCCCATAGGTGGTACGTCTCACTACCACCACGATCAATCACCTCTTTTAAGAAACTGGCGAAGGACTTCACGTCACACTTCGCCAGCAAGGTCGCCAGACCAGAAGGTCCCCACCGCATGATAAAAATCAAGCAGGGGAAGGACGAAACCGACGCAGATTACATCGACCGGGTAGACGAAATCATCCTCACCGGAGAACCCGTCAGCGACGAGCTCGCTCTCTATTCGGTCATGGGGGGATTCCACGGTCACTCTCCCATGTTTAGACATCTCTCCAAGGATATTCCCCCAACTTACGCGATCTTCCGCGCTAAAGCCGCCAACTTCCTGGCCAGGCAAAGGCTACTCACCCTCCGCTTAGACGGGGAAACGCCACCTCTTGTCCAGAAGATAGCGATCGCCAAAGCAAAGAAGGCGATCGCCAAGACACCCGGAGATCTCAAGGCTTTCGAGGACATGGAAGCCCATTTCCTCCATACGTTCAACAGAACTCCGGCACATATTTTCTATGCCATCAAGGGGCACGAAGAGCTCAAAAAGCCAAAGGCGATAAGGGACCACGGTCACCTGGACAACAATCAATATTGTGCCTACCTTAAGAGTCCCGGCCACAGCACCAACAAATGCCGCGACCTCCTCAAACAGCTCTGGAGATTGTTCGAGGAGGGCAAGTTGGACAGCCTATTGGTCTAGCCAAAGCCCCTACCAATCTCTACAGACGATCGTCCGAGTCGAACACAAAACAGGCTGGGAAGCTCATACGAGCCGACCCCTGGATCAACCTCGGCGACCGTCTCTACATTCTTCAATCAAGAAAAGGAGAGCTCGGAAGTCTCCTCGATCTCCCTCCTCATTTAAGAAACTGGAGGACTCGATCGCCATCTACAGTTCACCATCTGACATGATGGACTAAGGCACGAGATCGCCTCCCCGCACAACGTACACCATCGAAGGTCGGCATCTGCATGGCGATCCAAGGTGGAAGAGTGCAGCCATGGTCCTGGTGGTCGATGGAACCGACTGCTTAGGCCATGCAAGGTCCCTTTGGGCCAAGATCGCCCGCCCTTCGTTTAAATACGAGGCCGGCGTAGTCTGAGGGCCCTCCAAAGTTAATTAGTGGACACGATCGCTCGCCCTCAAAGGTTCATCATCTAACATGGTGAACCCGGACAATGCGACGCGCCACAACCCCCGTCTCAACGTACACCGTCGAGGTTCGCCATCTTCATGGTGGGCCGAGGTGGAAGCAGAGCTAAACAAGCCGCGGGCGTAGAGTTGAATCATCCGACGCTGCCCCGCGCAAGGACTCCTCTAGACCGAGACCGCACGCCCTTCGTTTAAATACGAGGCGAGGCGCAGCCTAACAGAGGACCCTCATAATAAAGTGAGTCACGAGACACTCAATGTCTTCGCGCATCAAGACATGATCAAGGAGTCGGTCCATCGAACTCCGCGATCGTGCACGGTTCCTCAAGAAGGACGACCGTCCCCGAGGACTCGACAAAGTTGAAGACCGCTCACTCAAGGAATTATTTTCATCCCCTTCCTTCCACTAAGTGAATAAAAACAAGGGGCAATAAGAGTGCGGACTACCTACACGACGATCGTCGCTATTCAACCACATACGGAGATCGTCATTTTTCAGATGTAGTGCAGCGATCGAATTTGTTGTAAAATTTATCTTTATGAGTTTATCAATTCATTTGGAACTACCCTCGCAATCTCTCCTCACACATTTGTACAAAGTCAAACAAAGACTTAAAAGTAACCATTCATTCATGTGATAAGTCGAAAGACAAATGCTCATTTCATTACTTGAAAAATCGGAGTACATGATCGCCGAAGGCCTAAGTGCTACAAAGAAAGCTACAAACTACAAAGAAGTAAGCTAAAAGCGTAAAAGGAAGCGCCTCAGCCCCGCCTCGGCCTTCGCCATCGGCATTCGGCGCGGTCCCCTCATCTTCCGAGCATCGGGATGAGCAAGGCCCTGAGACGGATACGGCTCAAATCCACGCCGATGTCCGCCAGTCCAAGATCGGCAAGGAGAAAGCCGAATGGAGAGGATGCTCCAATGCATATTACTTGAACTTCTCGGCCTAGAGGACCGACCTCCAAGCCTCCCTTCTTAGCCGCTCGGATCGAGTCGCGAACGCCAAATAATAGGCGAACTCGCGACATACTCCAAGTTTTGGAAGGGATCGGCCTTGGTCGCCTCAACCTCTCCTCTCGGCTCGGCCATCGCACATTGCGATCCACGGAGCTCGGCCTCCCTCGCAGCAACCTTCTCTTTCGCCTCGCCCGGCTCATTTCACCGAGCGATCGTCACCTTCTGGCGATCGGCCTCCCCTTCAGAAACATTCCGCGCCTGGACGGCACTCTGCATCTGGTCCCGAAATCGGTCGACCGCCATTCGATATTTCTCAGTCTCTTTCTTCTCCAGCTCAAGCTCATGGCTCGCCCGCTTGGCCGCCTCCAAGGAGTCCTTCTCCATCGCCGCGATCTTGTCGGCCAAACTCGGCGTTCTCTTTCCGAGCCGCCTCGAGATCCTCCCGAAGGCGAACAGTGGAGGGCCGCCCCTCAAACTCCGCGGCACTGACGGCCATGGTCGCCGTCAAGAGAAAGGGCGACAACGGATGCATCGAACTTCGCCGATCGGCGAGCGATCGCATCAGATCGATCGTCCATGCCTTCGGAAGAAGCGGCGGCAGCACTTTGCCGACATAGGGAGGAATGTCGCAGAATGGCGAGGAGATCGACTCGCCAGAAATCCACGACCATTGGTGGACAAGACGGATCTCGCGACGGATCTGCATCAAAACAACAAGGTTAATACAACTCCTATGCAGATGCAATTTTCAACACGTAAATGCTATCTACCTCTCGGCCTTCTCGGGATCCCGACAAAACGGTTTCCCTCGAGGGTCTCGGATCCGCGATCGCCGTCTCCCGCAGAAAAGCCGCAGAGGGCGACTCGCCTCCGGAGCAACGATGGTGATCGGAGGAGCGCGATCGGCACTTCATCGCCGGGCAGAAACGGTTTCTTCCGCCTCGGCCTCTTGCGATTCGCCCAAGCCCCTCCTCTGAATTTCCTCCTCAACCACGACCGCTCCACGCGAGGCTCCGGATCCACGCGAGGCTCCCTCCTCGGAACTATAGGCAATGCGACGGTGGAACCCGAGTCGACCTCTTATGGCGAAGACGGCCTAGACTCCCGGGTTCGACATAGCGATCTCACGAGGCTCCAAAAGCGAGGGAAACGAACCTCTGCGCTTAAAGACGATCGACTAACGGCCGACACTTTCTCAAGTAAGGCGATCGCCTAGAAAGTGAAGATCGCGAAGCTCATACTGGAACCGCGAGATGTCTCGGGAAGCGGAATAGTCGAGCCGACAACCAACCGACTCTCCTTGTTGATCCGAGTGGCGTCTAGGTCGTCGTCCGACAAGCTCCTAATTCGCTCCCAAACAACGAGAAAGTCGAAGGCGGCTCCTCGATCGCGGATATGGAAGCCGCAAAAGAAATCAAATTAGATCACCCAAATCGCATCCAAACGAAGGGAGAGTCTAAACCCTTACCGGGATTCCTCTCCCGAAATTCGGTGGGGATCTCCAGCTCGCCCGTGGGATTGTCGCTCGCCGAAGCTCTCCACTTGCCGGCGACCCAGAACCACTTCGTCTGATCGCCACGTATCTTATTCGGGACTCCATGAATCACCCGACCAGATCGGCCTTGAATATGGTAACCGCCGACCAACCCTCTGTGAGCCGTCAGTTTAAACAAATGATTCATCTCCAACGGCGATGGGAGGCGGTACAGGCGATGATCGCCGAAAAGGGTGAGGGTGCAAATAATTTGGAGCCAGGCGTTCGGCGTCGGTGAAGTGGCGACACATTCGATTCGGCCAACAGATGGGAGACCGCAAGGACGAGGGAAGCGTAGCCGGCCTCCATAACGGCCTCACTCACTGCGACCATACCCATCGGAGGTGGTCGGCTCGTTCATTCTCCGTGGCGCGAACATGTCCACATCGAAGGAACATGGAATCTTGTCCTCTAGACGGCGGATCTCTCTGGTCGCCGAGCTCATGTTGGCCGAGCGACCACAACGATCGGCTGCGGCACGACATCGCGACCGCTTGGGAAGCACATAGGGATAAGCGACCGAATACCCCGGAAGTCGAATCTCGGAGTAGGACCGCTAACCTCTCCATTATTTCAAAGAAAGGCCCTATAGGCCCGACCAAAGTGCTATGTTGCTCCCGGTAAGCCCCGATCGCGAGATCTCTTTCGATCTGCGATCGTCTCTCTTCGGCCGACTCCTTAGCAATATCGGCCTCATTGAACAAAGCCTCAACTTCACGGGTCGATTCCGGCTCGAATGGCTTTCCGGCCGTCTCAGTGGAAGACGGAAGAAGTTTCTCCCTGGCACCATGTCCGTGGCGCGTAACCGGTACTCGCTCCAAATGATGATGAGGTTCCGGCCATTTTCAGAGATAGAAAAGAAGAAAAGGATTTTTCTTACCCTAAAGTGAAATCGAACGACGATCGGCTCTAAGATCTTCAGAAAATTCGGCAGCAGGTCCTTCTTTCTCCAATAAGCACGCGTGAGTAACACTGCAGCACCGCACCCCTTTTATAGGAGGAGGCAGGGACCCGATTGCAATAAGGGAAAACCTCAGAGGTCGGATCTCAAACGACGCAATGGTTGACCCCCTCGAGACCCGCGTACGCGTCTTTTCGAGGACGCTTCAGCCGAGGAGTCATTAATGACCGTTGGCGTCCTCCAATAGAAGCCCGACACGTGCACGGAGACTTTTCAACGCCCGTTGTTTTTCCAGCTTGATTCGGCCAGCCAGGTCGTCCGAACCCAGAGTATATCAGCTCAAAGACGATCGCCAGTTCAGTTAAACACAAAGTCGCTCGTCAAAAGGTCAGCGATCGCCATGAGAGCCACCTCACCCCACGTTTCCAACGTATGAGCGAGCTGGGGGGCAATTGTTGTGTCACGATTTATTCATCCCGACAGGCGATCGACAATAAGGCCGAGCGACCTAGTCAACTCCAGTCAAACTATGGTTAGCTCGCCAAGTCGAAGATATCAAACCACCATCAGTTACATAGCGATCGACTCCCAAGGCGATCGCCCTTTGGCAGCTGGCGATCAGCTCTACTAACCAGCTAAGGGCAATCGACCTGCGCCCCGAGCAGAGGCGATCGCCCATCAAAGTCATCAAGGACTGGATCTCAGGAAAGCACCCACGTGCAGATCCACCAAAGGCGCTGACAAGATCTTCGTAGCAGACAAGATCTTTAGCTGACAGACAAGACCTTGGACCACAGCCTGCCACCTACCTCACCTACCAGCATGCGCGCCGAAAGTTGTCAGTAGGACCACCCGTGTCAGCAACTCAGGACGCGTGTAAGCTCCCCATTGGACCGCACAGTTGACTGCCAGCAACTCCTGCAGACTTTGAGGGGACGGGCCCATGTGCTGAAAGACGATCGCCCGATTATTATATTGCAGAAAAGGCGATCGCCCGGCGTATCCAAGCCCTATAAATAGAGAACCTCCTCCTACTGGAAAAAGGTTGGAAATTGGTGAACCTACGATTCACATTCTCTCACATTCAACCTACGGTTGAATTCATTTGACTTACGTCCGAAATACATTCCACCAAAGGTTCACATTCTCTCACATTCCGATACATTCACTAAACACCAAGAACATACATATCATCAAGCTCCCGGCTATCTCATCTAATCCATCTCGTGACTTCTCTCTCCAAATCTCTCGTCGTAAGACGATCGGCAGGCGCAAGTCTCCACTGCATGCATTCCAAGGGATTCATAAGCCCAGCCCAAACATCCACTAAATACTCGCCGTGAGAGGCGGTCGATCTCTCACCGCCGCGACTGTTCATCACCTTTGTTACAAGAACTCACAGAGCATCAAATCTGGTTCTTCCGGCAATCTACACGCTCACTAGCTAAGATAACAAGAAACTTTACACTCATTGTAATTGAATTCTTACATTAGTACTTGTATCCCCGAATATCGGTATTAATAATATCTCGCGAGAGCATTCAAGCCCGGGACTAACAACCCCGGCAAATCTTGTGTTATTTATCTTTCTCACGGAAGTGCTCTTGCATTTGTTTGCTATCCCATCCATTCCAGCAATATCTATCTCCGGATAATATTTTGGGTAGCAACATCTTTCAAAGTAGATCATCGTATTATAAATCTAATAAAACAAAAAATAATTATGTTACTCATTCAGGAATGAATTCAAGCTAAGTTGATATAGTTGTCTTTATTTTTTATTTCGTAGTACAGTATCATTCCCAAAGGAATGTATCAACCTATTAAAAAAATTATTTGAAAAATGATGGATTTGAAGTTTCAAATAATTATTGATTTTGCAAAAATTGCAATCAATTATATGTATATACTCCAAAAGAGTTTAAATAAATCCAGCCGAAAATTAATATCTTGAAAGACACATGCAACTGCTATAAAGTTTAAGGCTAGCCGACTAAATGGTGAGACGTACTCACTCCATCCCGCCCGAAGTTAAACGATTAAGTGGCGTGAAGGTCTCAAGATGCAAAAGTTAGACAGCTTCCGATGATGAATTCTGAGCACTGCCCCTTGCTTATCCGCACTGATTCAGAAGAAGAAATAGCAAGGGAATCAAACTTCAAACTCCAAGCTACCTGGTTCCTAAATAAAACCTTTGAACATAGGGTAAAGGCAACTGGAACGAGCAAGGTTCCTGGAGAGATACAATTAAGAACTTGACCTCATCCCTCGCGGTTTGGAACCGGGAGGTCTTTCGAAGCATAACTGCAAGGACAAAAAAGACTTATGGCTCGAATTGAGGGTATTCAGCATAACAAATGCAAACGTAGCTGATCCGGAAAAAAATGGAGGATAAGTTTGATTTTGGTTTGTTTAATCTAGATAAAAAATTAAGAGAAGAGTTGGATGAGGTTTTGTATCAGGAAGAACTAGTTTGGTTTGAAAAGTCCCGAGATGAGTGGATTGTCTCAGGGGATAGAAACACAAATTTCTACCATGCTTGAATGATAGTCCAGCGAGCCCGTAATAAGGTTGATGCATTATTCAATGATGAAGATACTATGGTCACAGAGAAACGGGAAATCAAGGATCTCATTTTCAACTTTTATTCTAAGTTGATTGAAAATGATTATGACTGTGACATCACGCAGGCTTTCAAAGGGTAATTCCCACATCTTAAAGAGACTAATGTTGGGAAAAATCAGATCCCACATTCATCCACTAGGGATGAGCAGAAATAATCGAGAAATAATATGAAAAATAATAATAATCCACAACACAAGAATTTACGTGGAAACTCCAAAACCGGAGAAAAACCACGGCCCACAGAGAAAGAAATTCCACTATGTGAAACATTATTACAATCACACATTCTCTCTCCCGACCCTGTACCCCACACTCTTACAAATCTTTGACTAACTCACACCTCTCTCCCAACTCTCCATACTAGAGAATACAAGAAAGGAATTTAACTAGAGTCAAACCACAAAGGTTAAAATATATTTTGACTGGTGCATTTGAAACCACACCACATGGGTTCCTTAAATAACCTTAAGGTTCCCACCCATTTTGTTCCACAAGCAATGTGGGACAAAACCCACTTCTTATATTTTGACACAAAACCAACAAACTCCACCTTGACAAAATAAAAGAAGCTCCATTGTCTTCACCGACAATCATGACTCTCAATCCAGAGAACCATCATTCTCAAACCAGAGAATCCTACTCCATCATATGAGTAGACCACTTAGAATACACCATTCTAAGAATTTCCTCGGCACATATCGAAAACCCCGCTGAAATTTATGGTGCAACTCCCAACTTTTGGCCCTCTTGGAAGTCCTTCAGCCATCGACATAACACACACATTGTATCCATGCCAAACCGATACCCGTGTGTAAATTCCACCACACACCCTACATCCATGTCAAACCAATGCCCATGTAAAATTCCACCCCGACATCTTTCCATAACAAGCCAATACCCGTGCGCAAATTCGTGGACCCGCTAACATAACCACATCATCTTTCATGACAACTCATATGCCAAAAGGACATACATTTTCTCATCAGAGAAAATCATCACTGTCACAATGTTAGCCAGGATTAGGAGTTATTTGCCAGATTAACTCCATCTCCACCTTGACAGTTCACCTTCATAGCCTTGTGTAACCCGGATTGTACCAACACATCCTTGACTTATACTTGTCATAAGCCAAACTTGATCATTCCATCAAATTTCTCCACCTGCTTGTACCACCCTAGCCTGATGAACAACCGCCTCCAAATGAGACCCCCGGACACCGCTCAAGAAATTTTTTCTGATGTGGAAGGTCAGACATCGCTGCGACCACAGAGCATACTCAGAATTTCAAGAGACCCAACCCAGGCTCCGATACCACTTGTTGGGAAAAATCAGATCCCACATTCATCCACTAGGGATGAGCAGAAATAACCGAGAAATAACATGAAAAATAATAATAATCCACAACACAAGAATTTACGTGGAAACTCCAAAACCGAAGAAAAACCACGGCCCCCAGAGAAAGAAATTCCACTATGTGAAACATTATTACAATCACACAGACATTCTCTCTCCCGACCCCGTACCCCACACTCTTACAAATCTTTGACTAACTCACACCTCTCTCCCAACTCTCCATACTAGAGAATACAAGAAAGGAATTTAACTAGAGTCAAACCACAAAGGTTAAAGTGTATTTGACTGGTGCATTTGAAACCACACCACATGGGTTCCTTAAATAACCTTAAGGTTCCCATCCATTTTGTTCCACAAGCAATGTGGGACAAAACCCACTTCTTATATTTTGACACAAAACCAACAACTAACAGGGGCAGACTTGAAGCGGCGGTTACAGAAAAGGAAATTAAGCAAATCGTTTTGGAAATGTCTCCTCTTAAAGCAGCAGGTTGGGATGGCAACCACGCCAACTTTTATTATAAGAGCAATGGTAACCCTTGAGCCGTAGGGCTCGTGCCATGGGGAAAATTTAGTGCCACGTCAGCAAAAATCTCTATGGCACCAGAAATCTGACGGCACCACATTCTGGCCGTATCCGTTGGCACCAGAAATTCTGGTGCCGTCGGCCTACTTTTTTTTTTTCACTTAAAATAAAACATACATAATTTTAACTAAAATAAACTTCATTAATTTAAAAAACACACATTACATATTAAAAAACACACAATACAATAATTTAAAAATGCATAAAATTAAAAACCTATTACATAAATATAGAAATAAAAGCTTAACAGGATATTTTGCCCGGATTCGAGCTTGTTGTGCCCTCACGATCCTTGCGTTGACCGGATCCATTATGCTTGTATCCATTTGTAACACACGCATCTCCTCGGCAATCTTTTGAGATTCATATAAATTAACTCGTGCGAGTGACTCTCGCTCGAGAACATCCATTTTTGCCTTACGGTCTAACTCGATTTATATTTGCAACATTTCTTGAAACAATGCCGGGTTTGAACCGAAACTAGCGGTCGAGTTAGATGAACGTTGACTCTTCGAAACCCGGTACATGCCGTCGGGCCGTGGCAACTCGTCGGGTCCAAAATGCTCGGCTCCTCGTGAGTGTGCCGAAGACGATTACGTCTTGCCAAAGTCGAGTCGGGGTTTTTCCACTTGTGCTTGTCTTTCAAAAACTCCCAAGCGCTCATGTGTTTAAAATCATAACCCGTTGTTTTTTTAAACAATATGTGACAACGGGTCATAAAATCTCTATCATTCTCCCCACTCATCACGGTCGTTTCATCCACCACCGTATTCCACTTCTTGACATCTCTATTCATTGAAGTCCACTTTCCCGTCAACATGTTTTTGGTACGAGTTGCATAATTGAGCCGCTTGGCTTCCGTGTTGTATGCATCGAGCACTTTGTACCAAAACGTATCCATTTTTTGATCCGCACCTACTTTTGGATCCTCGGAAACTTGAATGAAACACTCCGCCAAGAGATACTCCTCGCCTTGGGTCCAAAAAGTTCGAGCTCGGGACGGGACAACATCTTCATCAACTTCTTTTTCTTTGTCGGATTTCTTCGTCTTCGACTTTGTCTTTGGCTTCTTCGCCATTGTCTTTGCCCTCGACTTTTTGGATGTCGGGGTCAGCTCCGCTTCTTCTTCATCTTCTTCGTCACCGTCATTGATGTCTTCGTCAACTAGATGGAAGGATGCATGGTCCAAATTTAGTTGGGAAGGGGTTGCTTGAGGTTGAGTAAATTGAGTAAATTGTTGTTGTTGTTGTTGTTGTTGTTGTAATTGTATTTTCCATTGACTAAATAGTGTCAAGTCGTCGGGATTCATATATGGGGTTTGGAAGCTTGGAAGGTAACCCGATTGAGAAGACGAACCCGGCATTTGGATGGGATTCATTTGGTTGCTCGGGTCGTTTAGCATGTGTTGGGGTATAAGGGTTTTGTGGAGATCCGGATTTTCCAATGGATCGTGTAAACACTTTCCGAACTGATATTTCTACCCTATGCCCGGGTTACAAGAAATTCAGCCTAGGATAATCCAATGGAACACTTACGAATCCAGGCACAGAAACGTAAGCCAAATTGCTAGAGATATTCTGTGTTTATCAGAAAGATAAAGAGCTCAGAAAAGGGTGTCTTTCAGACTCATGAGGAGAGCCCTATTTATAATGTCGGATTAGGGTTACAAGTAGGTCGATTTTAGGGTTTTGATGACGGCGCCGTCATTAGTGGTCCGAAATTAGGGTTGACGGGTGGTTAACGAAATTAATCAATTTTACCACAGTCTCCCTCTAAAATTCGGAAATATCACTAAATCCCAGTCTAAATTTCCGAAGACCTTTTGGGGCGCTGCCCCAAACCCGCGAGCTCGGCCCCTCGACCCTGCCCGCTGAACGCCAGGCTCGCCCCATGGACCCCAGGCGGCGCCCCTAGACCCCGTCACAGTGGGCGCGCCCCGACCCCGACATTAGTCCGCACGCTTATAATTCGATCTTATACATGTGTGCACTCCGCACATACCCGATCATATATTAGAATACGAATTATAAACCCCTTAGCTCACATATTAGTTCCAATTACACAAAATGAATGGTGACACTAAAATCACCAACAATCCTCCCCCATTTTAGTGTAACCCATGAACCAACATAACATTAATCCAATCAAACCAAACCAGTACATAAATGAAAATATCGCAACGATTGAATTTCCATCTTAGTATCATACACTTTCAAATACTCGAGAATTAGGGTGTTCTAAGAATTGAACCCTTCAACCCATTTGAATACCTGAAGGTAAAATACATACAAGTTTTTGAATTTCTCTAACGAGATACAACTTGACACTATTATAAAGCCGAGTGTCCTAATCCTCTCATGACTGTATCAAGGCCAAGTCCTCAACCTCTTGAAATGCGGCTACACTTCACAATCACGTAGGTAATTCCTTTACTTCATGTATCTGCATATACATTTTATCAAAGGAATTATTAAGAAGTTAAACTTCAACCTAGCCAACTGCAGAACCGAACACATACCTGGGATGAATAATTTGTGTGTTCCAATCTATAAGTGTGAGCTTTCCTCATTGAATTCAACTCCTAATGTCATATTAGAAGGGATATGGGTGTCTCACCATTACAGAATTAGATGGACTTTAATCCCATCCCAATTACAGACTTGTGCACTAAGTCTCTTGTGACACTTTAGTCAAATGATCTGCCAAATTTTGTTGCGATTTCACAAACTCAACCGAAATAACACCATTCATGATTAGATCTCTAATCATACTGTGTCTAACACCTAAGTGTCTAGACTTGCCATTATAAACTTGGCTATATGCCTTAGCCAAGGTTGCTTCATTATCACAAAGGATAGAAATCGGTGCTATCGGCTTAGACCACAAAGGAATCTCATAGACTAAATTTCTTAGCCACTCTGCTTCTTTACCAGCAGCAGCTAACGCAACAAACTCAGATTCCATTGTTGAGTGTGTAATACAAGTTTGCTTCTTGGAAGCCCATGAAATGGCACCTCCCCCAAGCAAGAATACCCAACCAGAAGTCGAGGAATGGTCCTCCAAGTTATTTATCCAACTCGCATCCGAATGTCCTTCCAAAACCGAAGGATATCCCAAGTAACTCAAGCCATAATCCATGGTTCCCTTGAGATACTTAAATACTCTATTCAAAGCTTGCCAATGTTGAGCACTAGGATTACTAGTGTATCTGCTCAATTTTCCCACAAAGAAAAGCAATATCGGGCTGGTACTTGTCATGGCATACATCAAGCTACCAATAGCCTTAGAGTATTCCAATTGTGAAATGGGAATGCCGGTGTTAGGCATTAATTTCACACTAGAGTCCATAGGAGTCTTGTGGAGAACAATCACTGAAATTAAACCGTTTGAGAATTTTCTCAATATAATGACTTTGAGTCATTACTAAACCTTTGTTCACCCGCTTAATTCTTATTCCAAGAATTACATCAGCCTCTCCAAAATCTTTCATGGAAAATTTAGATGACAACAATTCTTTAGTTTCATCTACTTGATTTTGGTCAGTACCGAAAATCAGCATGTCATCTACATATAAGCAAATGATCACTCCAGCACTAGTAGTTTCATCAAATCTACTATAAACACATTTATCACATTGGTTTAACTTAAAACCAGAGGACAAAATAACCTCATCAAACTTTTGATGCCATTGTTTGGGTGCTTGCTTCAGCCCATACAATGATTTCACAAGTTTACATACCATATGCTCTTTACCGGGCATAACAAAACCTTCTGGTTGTTTCATGTAAACTTCTTCATCAAGTTCACCATTCAAGAAGGCTGTTTTAACATCCATTTGATGGACAATCAGATTGTGAATACTTGCCAAGGCAATTAACAATCTAATAGTAGAAATACGCGCCACCGGAGCATAAGTATCAAAATAGTCAACATCGGGTTTTTGTCTAAACCCTTGAATGACCAACCGGGCTTTAAACTTGTCAATAGTATCATTGTGATCATTTTCCTTTTGAAAATCCATTTGCAACCAAGTGGTTTAGAACCCGGAGGCAAATCACATAACACCCAAGTGTCATTTTCAAGAATTGACGACATTTCGTCATCAATAGCTTCCTTCCAAAAGACAACATCTCGAGACTCCATGGCCTCTCGAAAAGTCTTAGGATCATCCTCAATCTTTGTAACAATAACGGATTGAAAACCAATTCGTCCCTTGTCCCTTCTACCAAATAGAGTTGGAAATCTAACCAAAATTTTTAGCAATTCGGCCTCTTTTGCTTTTCCGAGGCTCTTGTGTTGTTGGTATAGCAACACCATCTGAATTTCCTGGATTTTGCACTTCATTAGTGCCAAAATTCAGATCCTTAAACCTTTGAATCGACGAAAAACGCATCTCATCAAAAATCGCATCCCGTGACTCAATAACGGTGTTAATTGATACGAAATCATTAGGTTCTATTACATAAAACCTATATGCCTTGGAATGTTCAGCATATCCAATGAATATACAATCTATTCCACGTTCACCCAAAGTTTTCCTTTTAGGTTCGGTAAGTTTTACAACCGCCCGACATCCCCAAACCCGAAAGTAACTCAAATTCGGCTTTTTCTTGAACCAAAGTTCATATGGGACAGATTTGTTCTTTTTATTTGGAACCCTATTCAGCAAATAGCAAGCCGTTAACATGGCCTCTCCCCAGAATCCCTCACTCAATCCCGAGTAAGAAAGCATCGAGTTTACCATTTCTTTTAAAACTCGATTTTTGCGTTCGGCGATTCCATTTTGTTGGGGCGAGTAAGGTGCTGTGGTTTCATGAATGATACCCACTGATTGGAAGTATATGGGATCCATATATTCACCTCCCCGATCAGTTCTAAGACATTTAACCGGATTGCCTAATTGCAATTCCACCTCAGTTTTGTATATTTTGAATTTATCTAAGGCTTCATCCTTAGAATGCAACAAATACACATAGCAAAACCGAGTACAGTCATCAATAAATGTGACAACATACTTTTTATTACCCAAGGAAGGAGTAGAGTAAAAATCACACAAGTCACTGTGTACAAGTTCCAAAATAGCCGAATTCCTAGTGACACTTGGAAAGGGCTGTTTTGTCACTTTTGTAAGCATGCACGTTTTACATTTTTCAAGATTCATGTCAAAGGCTGGAATCAATCCATCTTTTGACATCTCATGCATCCTTCTAAAATTGACATGACCCAATCTTACATGCCAAAGCATAGAGTCATCAATTTTAGAAGTAGAAGACACAAATGCAGAGTTTTGAACAGTTATAGATTTATCAATAACATTCAAACGAAACATTCTATTATTCAAATATCCAAAGCCAATAAACATTCCACCACGAGATAGGATAAACCTATCCGATTCAAAAACTTGTCTAAAACCATCAGAATTCAAACCACTACCACTAACGAGATTCTTTCGAATCTTAGGAACAAACAAAACATCAAAAAGTCTAATAGTCTTTCCAGAAGTAAATTCAAGACAAACGACACCGACACCACAAATAGGTATAAAAGAATCGTCTCCCATTTTCAGCACCGATCCATCTTCAAGGGGTGTTAATGTTTCAAACCACCGTTTATCCTTGCATACATGGTTCGTTGCCCCGGAGTCGATCCACCAAGCAACATCATCATCCTGCACATAGAATGATTCTGGAATCAGTGAGACATAATAGACATAATTCTGTTTAGAATTATCAAGGTTAGTCAAGTACTGACCTCCTTTAACTTGGTCCTTAGACCCATGTCCACTTCCATTGGCTCCACTGTTTCCAGTACCATTGTTGCCCAGATTCACACGACAATCACGCTTGCAATGTCCCACCTTGTTGCACCTCCAACAGGTCAGAACCTTGTTCCTTTTGTTGGAGTTATTAGGGACAATTTCTTGCTTACGTTTGCCATGTCCTTTGTTATTCGGGTTCCTTGGTTTGCTTTCAACCATATGAACTGAGGGTCAGCCCGATTCAACTTTTCCTTTGGTTTTATCAGTTGTCATTATCCTTTGCGAAGAGATTCTTCAATGCAAAGATGACTAGCAAGTTGAACCAAAGACAGCTTCCTCCTTTTGATGTTTTAGGTTATGTTTGAAATCTTTCCAGATGGTGGAAGTTTGTCAATCACACTTGACACAAAGAATGGATTCGTCCATATTCATGTTGTGCAGTTTAAATTGACCCAAAATACGAAGGAGTTCATTGTATTGTTCTATGACAGACCTTGAATCAACCATCTTATAAGCATTAAAATCGCTAACCAGAAACTTCTTACTCGAAGCATCCTCAGCGATGTATTTTGATTCAAGGGTGTCCCACAATTCCTTCGCACTCTTAGCATCACCATGGATATCGAATAAAGAATCAGACATACCGTTCAATATGTGGCCTCTGCAGATGTAGTCATCGTTGTCCCACTTGCTCCTCTTCCTGGTTTCCTCCAATGTCTCGTTTTCAACCACCTCCGGTCTGGGAGTACTCAGCACATACGCCGCCTTCAAAGTAGTCAGCATGAAGTGCATCTTCTTCTGCCAGCGCCTGAAATCGTTGCCTTCGAACTTGTCCAGTTTGTTGAACTTCGTAGTCATCTCGCGGATTGATTCAGCCATCTCCAGAAGACAAGAAATATCAGTTCGATTGTTGGGGTATAAGGGTTTTGTGGAGATCCGGATTTTCCAATGGATCGTGTAAACACTTTCCGAACTGATATTTCTACCCTATGCCCGGGTTACAAGAAATTCAGCCTAGGATAATCCAATGGAACACTTACGAATCCAGGCACAGAAACGTAAGCCAAATTGCTAGAGATATTCTGTGTTTATCAGAAAGATAAAGAGCTCAGAAAAGGGTGTCTTTCAGACTCATGAGGAGAGCCCTATTTATAATGTCGGATTAGGGTTACAAGTAGGTCGATTTTAGGGTTTTGATGACGGCGCCGTCATTAGTGGTCCGAAATTAGGGTTGACGGGTGGTTAACGAAATTAATCAATTTTACCACAGTCTCCCTCTAAAATTCGGAAATATCACTAAATCCCCAGTCTAAATTTCCGAAGACCTTTTGGGGCGCTGCCCCAAACCCCGCGAGGGCTCAGCCCCTCGACCCCTGCCCGCCACCGCCAGGGGCTCTGCCCCATGGACCCCGCTAGGGGCGCTGCCCCTAGACCCCCGACATTAGTCCGTACCGGCTTATAATTCGATCTTATACATGTGTGCACTCCGCACATACCCGATCATATATTAGAATACGAATTATAAACCCCTTAGCTCACATATTAGTTCCAATTACACAAAATGAATGGTGACACTAAAATCACCAACAGCATGTTGTTAATCCATTTTTGGTTGGGATTCATTTTGGATGCAAAAGAAATAATAGAGATAAGTTAGTTATAGAAGTGTATGAGTTAGATTTGAGGGGGTATTTATAAGTTTTTTGTGTGCTTAAAACTTGGAAATGGGACAAAAAAACGGGCTTATACCCGTTACTAGCATGCATGCAACGGTCATATACAAGTTTCAAGATTCAAAAATTAATTCCAACGTTCGGATTTCAAGGGAAAAAAAAAGGGAAAACGCAGCACCGCGTGGGCTGGCCACCACGGCGCAACCAGCCATGGCGCTAACCCCGGTGTGGTGCGCCATCAGAAATTTTGGGCTGTTAGCTAAAACGCAAGCCATGGCGCATGGTACCCCTTACTCTAAAATATAGCACGTTGTGGGGCATTCCTTCACCAACTTAATCCTTGAGTTCTGGTAAGGAGGTTTCCTCCCAAAAGGAATGAATGACACTATTATCACCTTAATCTCTAAAGTGGATCCTCTAGACAGAATCACGCATTTTAGGCCTATTAGATTATGCAATGTAAGCTACAAATACATCACTAAAGTGATTACTAACAGGCTTAAGATTGTAATGACGAGTCTTTTGGGCCCTTATCAAAGCAGTTTTGTTCCTGGGGGCCAGATTATGGATAATATTATCCTTTACCAAGAAGCACTTATTTCCATGAAATAGAAAAAAGGAGGGAAGGGATTTATGTTACTCAAAATTGATCTTGAGAATGCGTATGATAGGCTCTCGTGGGATTTCATCCAGGATACCCTGTATGAAGTCGGCTTTAGCAATGATTGGGCCCAAAACATCATGGGTTGCATGGAAACGTCCATACTGGCACTCCGATGAGAGGGAGAAAAGACAGAATTCTTTAAACCAGGTCAAGGGGTTAGACAAGGGGATTTGATTTTGCTCTTCCTCTTTGCTCTTTGCATGGAACATCTTAGCCATATGATTAATAAAGCAGTCCACGAAGGGAAATGGAAAGGGATTAACTTCACTAGATATGGTCCTATCTTGTCCAATCTCTTTTTCGCGGATGATTTGGCCCTCTTCGCAGAATCTAGTATGGAGCTAACGCACGTCGTGATGGAATATTTGGACATGTTTTGCAAAAGTCCAGTCCAAAAGGTTAATCGGAACAAATCCCATTTTTTTGTTTCTAACAATGTTGACTCCATTTTTGCAGGTTTATTAACCCAGAATTCAGGAATTCCGCTTATAACTGATTTGGGCCATCATCTAGGGGTCTCATCTATCCACGGGAGCGTAATTGGTGAAAATTTTGCTACTATAAATGACCGAGTAAAAGCAAGACTGGAGGGGTGGAAGAAAAAACACGTCTCACTAGCGGGCAGAAAAGTTTTGGCTCAATCAATTCTAAGTACAATCCATTATTATGCCATGCAGTCTACCCTACTACCGACGAGCGTTTCTGACAACATTGACAATCAAGTTCGCAAATTCATGTGGGGGGAACAAATACGGTTAAATGATGCCATTTAGTTCGATGGGAGAAAGTCACCCAACCAAATGAAATTGGAGGCCTAGGAATCAAGAGCTCTCATTCGATGAACTTGGCTTTTATGACCAAACTAGGTTGGAATTTGCTTTCAAACAAAGGCATTCTATGGATCGAGTTCCTTTTGAACAAGTACTTGAAGAATAGAGAAGGGATAGAGAACATTAAAACCAGAATGGCTCTTTGAATGTTTGGAAGGTAGTTATTGCTTCTAAGCGGATTCTTGAAGAGGGTATACAAGTCCTAGTGAGAAATGGCAAGAATACTTTCTCCTGGAGAGATACCTGGCTAGTGAATGAGCCACTACATCACCATGTACTTTGAGAAATTGAAACAAATGATTATGACAGGCGAGTAGCGGACTATTGGAGAACGGGTGCTGGTTGGGATTGGGATAAATTACAAGATGTCCTCTCGGCAGAAATTTTAGAAAGATTGGGATCCATAATCCTTATCCAGGATGATGACCTTCCGGATCACATGGCTTGGAAGCAAGGTAAGATTAAAGAATTTTCAGTAAACTCTGCTTATGGTGTTATTTATGGAAATGCAGGTGTTCAACGGGAAAAAAGCTGGAGCAACATATGGAAGGTGAAGGTCCCAAACAATATTATTTTCTTCCTTTGGCTCGTTAAAGACAAAATTATGACCAACATGGAAAGAAAGAAAAGAAGGTTCATGGATGATGAAGCTTGCCATATCTGCTAGGGAGTTCCAACGACTATGGATCATATCTTAAGGAAATATTCGAGAACAGATGCGGTTTGGAGTAGAGTAGCTCAAGGGATGGCCAATAGCTATCTTTGGACACAAATATTCGAAGAATGGCTAGACACTAATGTCTCGGACTGAGAACATGAAATGCTGCCTTTGCAACCATTTGTTGGTGGCTTTAGAAGTGGCGGAACGATGGAATATTTAATGTCACAACAAAAGAACTTGACCAGAAGATTACCTGTCTTAGAAACCAGTGCATTCAAAATGAAAGAGCTATTCTCCAGGCAAATAAAGCAGGGGGAAAGTAACAGACAAAAGAGAAGATTGGGTTAGATGGGAAAAACCAGATCAGGGTTTGATGAAACTCAACACGGATGACAGTATCAGTCCCACAAGCAACCATGCTAGGAGTAGAGGGGTCATTCGGGATGAGCACGGGAAGTGGATTATGGGTTTTGATTTTAATGTAGGAGTCTGCTGTATCGACGAGGCCGAGGCTAGGGCCATTCTAACGGGGCTTTAAATAGCATGGAATAAGGGGATAAGGAAACTTTGGGTTGAAAGTGACTCAGAGAGAGTTGTTAACGAGATCAATGAAGCAAGGGAATTCAGAGAGCGGCATGAAATTTGGAGAATATACTCCAAGAATGTTGACTCTACAAAGAAAAAGACTGGGATATTCATGTTTGCCATATTTAATGTGAACAGAATAGAGTGGCAGATTTTATGACTAAATATGCTTTCCAGTTTACAATGGGGCTGAGAGTTTCCACCACGGCTCCAGTTGAGGCTTGCGAAATTCGCGAAGATGCAATAGGAATTGCTAGTGCTTGCTGTCTGAATGTTGATTAGTCTCTTATTAGTTTTGTTAAGGTCTACCCCCTCCTCCTTTTTCGAAAAAAAAGAGGAAAACGGGAAAAACTGGACCACCTAGAGGCTACACTGATTCTGATTGTGGCAATGATTCTGATTTGATGCCTGGCATTCCTTTTGATGCTTCCTCGATCCAAGACTAGCTTGGACCGGCTGAAATGTCAAAGGTACATAGCAATTACATTCAAGGAAGAAAACTTGTTTTGCCCTTTGAGGTATAACATTATTCTTTTTTTCCTAAGTTTAATGCCAACTCTTTTGATATCCAAATTATCGGAATTGACCTTTACTCGAATACATTCGAATCATATATTGTATTTTCGAGTAACATAATTTCGAGTCAACTTCAAAAAATATACAATATTGAGGAAGGTTGACAATCAGGTAACACGAATTAGACAATCGAGTAACACGATTTTCCATCGAGTAACACGAAGGATGACTCGGGTAACTCGAGCCGAGTAAACTCGAGTATATACCGAGTAACTCATATTGTTACTCGAGTTACATGATTGTGGTCGAGTAACTCGATGAACTTACTCGAGTAACCCGACCAAGTTACTCGGGTAACTTGAAGTGTGACTCGGGTAACTCGAGCCGAGTAACTCGAATTGTTACTCGGGTTACAAGATTATGTTCGAATAACCCAACCAAGTTACTCGATTAACCCAACCAAGTTACTCGATTAACTCGACCAAGTTACTCGAGGAACTCAACCAAGTTAATCGGGTTACACGATTATGGTCGAGTAACTCGACTATAAATGTTGAGTTTTTACATAAATATCATGCTCAGCAAGCCACAACATCCATTGAACTCTCTCTCCGTAATATTTTTACCTTTCTTTTCTGATAAATTATCTGAGCAATACTTTTATCTTTCTTTTCTCATAAATTATCTCACATCAGGAGCTCTCTCACATCGAAGAATAAGGATTATTTTGACTGCAAAAATAAAAGATATATTTGTATCTCAATTTCAAATAATGTTTATACTTAAAATATCAGAAAATATTCAAATACTAATTAATCTGTGTAAATATTTTAAGTTTTAGTTTTAGTTAATAACCTAAATGTTTTAAATTATTCAACAAATGAGTTTTTTTAAAAAGGTTATCATTCGTTTTAATGTCAAGTAGCAAGATTTATACTATCGCGGTGGAGAAGAACAAATATTGCCTGTGCCCGTTGGTGTGAGTTATGCAACATTAGTAGACAATTTTCACTGTATTATTGAAGCTGATAGAACAAAACATATTTATGTTCTATTCTCAATTGATTGTGATGGGAAAAAAAGAAAAAAAATAAAGATAAAAAATGATTCTGATATAAATTACTCGTTCCAATTCAATATTGAGCCTGTGATTTTTGTTAGCCTTCAAAATGCATCTAGCATTTATAGTAATACCCAGTTCACAAGCACTACTGCTAATTTTAATTTTTCTCAGTTCCAAAATATTCCTCCAACATCTCCCTCATTTGGTCCATAATTTGACTTACCTGGATCTAGCTCTTTTCCAGTACCTTACAATTATAATCGTGTGTATTATATGATTGATTGGAGTTCAAGCATGCAAATCCCTGAGGAATTCGATGGTTCTTGATTTGATGGTTGCGGTCCTTAAAATAATAATGTATATGATGTTGGTGGTAATTGTGGTTGTGGTGGTAGTGCTGATGATGGTAGTAGTGATGATGATAATGACGACATAAATATCGATGATATCGATCTCTAACATGCCGAGGATCAGAAATATTGGTTTGAAAAATTTTGCAAATATTGTAAGAAAAAAGGCATGTTCAATAAAAGATTTGTAAAAGAAGCAGAACCAGAACCAGAACCAGAATGGAGACGCTTTGATTTCGATCAATTAGTAAATGAAGAAGATGCTCCAGCTCCCCCATCTGGTCCTGGGTGGGAAAATCCAGATAGACCTCCATATGTGTCTCTTTCTGGAGTTGATGATGATATGGATGAGAAATTTGATCCCGCAAATACACTATCTTTACAAAGAGGATCTGTATTTCTCTCCAAAGATAGATTGAAGAACATTGTTGGGTGGTATCATTTGAAAAAGAAATCTAACTATCGTACTCCAAATTCTGATAAGAAGCGCTATTCTACCGCTTGTATAGATGAAACTTGTAATTTTTTGTTGAGCGCCTCAGGGAGAGGTGGATTTTGGAGAGTGCACTCACTGAACGAGCATACCTGCCATTTGGACCTAAATCACAAGGCACCTAAGCAGTTGCCTTCTAAGATGCTCGGTGAATACATGTCTGACAAACTATTAGTGAGCAAATTATGACCCGAAGCTAGTGCAGGCTCAACTTAAGAAGGAGCATTGTTTGACCATCCGTTCTGGTTTGGCATTGAGCATTCGCAACCTTTTGTGATATATGGAGACCATCAAGATTCTTTCATAATGGTCCACCCATACTTGCATATGTTAGAGGTGATAAATCCAGGTACCATAACTGATTATGTGGTTGATTCAAATACTGGAAAATTTAAGTACACGTTTTATGCTTTGGGGGCTTCGGTATCTGGATTTCGTTATGCTAGACCAATTATGTTGTTGATGGGACACACCTTAAGGGTAAGCATCGAGGAATATTATTTGTTGTTGTTACAAAAGATGGTAACAATCAGATATTTCCACTTGCTTTCAGGATTGACGACGTCGGATGCGATGAGTCGTGGAAGTATTTCATGTACAAATTGAAAGAAGCATTCGGTTGTCCAAGGGACCTCTTGATTGTTTTAGAGGGCATAAATCCATACCAAATGCTATATGAGAGGTATTCCCACTTGCGCATCACGGATTATGTTGTTACCACGTTCAGAAGAATTTGGCTAAGTATGGTCAACATGTGGTGGCAATTTTCAATGCTACAGCTTACAGCTATCGTATTGAGGACTATAATAGGCATATGAAAAGTTTAGAAATAGCATGTCCAGCTGTAGCTACCCACTTGAAAGAAGCAGTCGGTGAAAATAGATGGGCTCGTGTGAAGTGCCCAGTCCGGTGATTCGAGGTTATGAATTCAAATGTCGTTGAAAGCAAGAACAACCGTCTTCTCTGGGCTAGAAGGCTGTCCGTTTCCGCGCTTCTAGAGGTATGTCGAACTGTGGTAGAAGAATGGATATCTGATAGACATAAAAATGCAAATGAGTGTCCTGCACCTTTAATGATCATGCAGACGAGATATTGATGAAGGCGGTTGGAGCTGGATCAAACATGGACATTCAATTCGTTAGGGATGGGGTGTTCAAGGTGACCTCTAACCGGAAAAATTATGTTGTGGACTTGAGAGAGCAAAAATGCAGTTATATGATGTTCCAGCATGATACGATCTCGTGCAATCATGTCGCTGCAGCTATAAGGTACCTCAATGACGACTAAACTTTGTATATACATGATTACTACAAAGTGTCCACACTTCGCCAAATGTGGGGATGGTATGTGATTCGAGTACCTCACCCAAGTGATTGGTTCATTCCTGCTAACATCAAGGTAAAAGTTTGTGAACCACCAGACAATTCGAGGCAGGCAGGGCGACCAAAAGAAAGGAGATACACATCAGGGGTTGAGTCCTCGAATCATACTCATAAAGTTCAAACATGTCTTAATGTGGAGGCACAGGGCAATAGAAAGACTTGAACTACAGTTATTCCTCAACTCTTTGAGGATTTCACAATACAACCAACTCCGTCTAAAAAGGGACGTACAAAAAAAAGTGTAGTATATGTAACTCTGATGACCACACTGCTACAAAATGTCCAACTAAGCATCGTTTCGACCTAAATGAGCCCCCAATGTAAAATTAGTTTTATTTATTTAAAGTATTTGTATTTTCATACTTATTATTTCATATCAAAATTGAAGCTTAAATATTTTCATTATGTGTTTATTATAGTTGGGTTACCATCGGAAATTTCGAGTAATCTCAATCGAGTTACTCGAGACAAACGAATTACTCGTGAATACCAAACCGAGTTACTCGAACAAAATCGAGTTACTCGAATAAGGAAAACCGAGTTGCTCGAGTTAAATCGAGATACAAATCAAGTTACTCGACCATGAATCGAGTAACTCGAATTACATATCAAGTCACTCCTATCTCAAATCGAGTCGAATAATTATTTATTTATTATTAAAAAAAAGAATCTTTCGAGTTAATCCACTTTTAGATTTTGAGTTGGACTTTTTTATATTTATTATATTATATTTATTTAATATTAAATTATTTTCAGTGTGTATTTATTACAAGAAAAAGGTCTTCATACACAATAATAATTATGAAAAAAGAATCATTCGAGTTACTCCTCTTTTAGATTTCGATTTGAATTTTTTATATTTACTATTTTATATATATATATATATATATTTACTATTGAATTATTTTCATTGTGTATTTATTATAAAAAAAATATTCATACACAATAATCATTATAAAAAAAGAATCGTTCGAGTTACTCCTCTTTAGATTTTGAGTTGGATTTTTTATAATTACTATTTTATATTCATTTAATGTTGAATTATTTTTATTGTGTATTATTACAAAAAAAGTATTCATACACAATAATCATTATAAAAAAAGAATCGTTCGAGTTACTCCTCTTTTGGATTTTGAGTTGAATTTTTTTATATTTACTATTTTATATTTATTTAATGTTGAATTATTTCATTGTGAATTTATTATAAAAAAAGATATTCATACACAATAATCATTATAAGAGAAGAATTGTTATTTATTGATTTGGAATATTTATATACATGTATATCACTAAAAAAATATATCACTAATCTCTATCATCCCACCATATGAATAAACTAGTGGGATCATATACTACAATATCTACATCATCGCTAAACCTCCATATAGCTCGTGCCATACGTCCTCTAAATGCGTAAATATCGGTCTTGGTCTTTCCATGAGCGACTCTAAAGTTCGTATAGAAAACGCACCACAAGAGGTCGAGTCATCCTATACCTAGCATAAATCCCTCCCCGCCACAGCAATTTGAAACTGAGTAACCAGGGTGATATCAGGGCGGCGCACGTAAAATCCCTAACGCTGTAGAATGGTCGGAATTAAGCAACATATACCCAATGCCTGCCGCGATCTTAATTTCCAATATGCATAGTGTTCCTTCGCCAGAGAATCATGCATGATGATGATACCCTCCTCGAGTCTAATGCGAAGAACAATCCAATGTCCACTCGAGGACTCTGGAGACGTATTCCAGATGGTCAACACATGAATTGTTAAAAAAGTATATTGTCAGCACAATAGTGAATGAATAACTAATACAAATAAATAACAAAGCATGCAATAAATTATCACCTCGCGTAACTCGCACCAAGGGCGATGATCGCCCAAAATTGGTCTCAGGCCGTGAACGTGGCTGATCAAGAAATCTAGATCTCTCATCATCAGTCCTCAATGAACCTCTTCTCCTATTAGTATTATTCCATACACGTAGCCTAATATAAAATAATTTTGTCAGTAACGAAGTATTGAATTAATTTGGAAGAAATTTATAAATTAATATTTTTTTCATTACCAAGAAGCTCGTATGAACCAAAACCATTTGGGCAGGCCAATCATAGAGTCATCGCATGCCAACAAATCTGGGATCAGACTGTAGGATCCTCATATATGCATCCAGATGCTGGATATCATTTAAATTTCAAATAAATCAAACATTTTCAACAACTACGGATTTCAATAATAGATTATATACATATAAATTGAAAGACTTACTTCTGCATCTATCAATCTGGATCCGTCCTGTAGCATCAAAAACCATGAGGCTTTAGTTCCGCATGTAGCACCAACATCGACACGGCAATTTACTTTTTCTTTAAATATGGACAATTTTAGTAAATAATATTCAATATACAATTTAACTCACCTCTCGCCGCTGGTCAACCACCTCATATACGCCTCCTCATCCAAGTCCTTCCTCTTCCGAACTACAGTGGTCGAGAAGGAGAATGCGATCTATATGACATATAATGCAGTCCAGGCGAATCAAACTTATCTGTTGGAATAGGAATAACAGAATACTCAAGCGGGATAGGGCTCAGATACGCAGTGGAAGAGGATGGTCGAGTCTTAGGGGCAACCTCTGGTGGTGTCACCAACATCTCAGTAGGAATAAATGGGTGGGGGAGGGTAATTATCGGGACCGAGGCTCCATCAGCATGATGATCGAGACTCTGAGTGTGCTCTACCGGGACCGAGGCTTCATTAGCATGATGATCGAGACTCTGAGTGTGCTCTACCGGGATCGATGCTCCGCCAGTGCTGGGGACGCCCTCAGTCTGCTCGGTGGGTGCCGACACTCCATAAACACGAGTCTCTATCGGAAACGATGCTCTGCCAGTGCCGGGGATGCTCTCAGTCTGCTCGGGGGATAAGCGCTTCGTCAAATCGAGGCTCTGTCAGAACCAAGGCATGATGAGAAGAATCACACATAAAATCATTAGTACCTCTAAAGTCCCATGGTGGCGTATCAAGACGAGCACTCTCGCCCACTGCATCATCAACATGTACACGCATCTGCTGGACACTCTGGCCCACTGCATCATCAACATATCGATGCATCTGCTGGAACGCCCCAGCACATGCTGAGTCGATATACACACACAAACGGGTGCAAAGGGTATCAAAATCAGTAGTGCGTGCATTCTCCTGAGTACCCCGTGCCGGAGAAGATGCACTGAGTACCCCGTGTCGGAGAACTCTGGCATTGCGAATCAGTATGCACATGAGGCTCGCCTAATGACTCATGCCCAGTAGTAGGATATATAAGCTCAGAAGTAACTGGACTGGATGTCCGCTGCTCGACAATACGCTCTCCGGCTGAATCACCGACAAAATGATCACCATCACGCGACCTCCCATTCCCCTTTCCCCTCCCCCTCCCCTTCTTGCATACAGCCATCCTGTGCATATACTGCACCCGCTCACTCGCAACATCACTAATGGACTGCATATATGGCTCATGCTCCTCCTCAGGTGTCGGAGATAACAACTCAAAACAGTCAATCTAAATGCAATCCAATGATACGTTTTAACTAATTGTTACCTTAAATATCTACAAGAGTATTTACGTATTGAAAATTTATAATTGATTACCTTCTCATCGAAAAATGTGTTAAAAGCAACATGACCCAGCTTCTTCAACTTCCAACGAGTACAACGAGGTCGCTAGATGAAAGAAGCTCCGAGCATGGTCCCACATATGGAGCCTAACGAAGGTATAGCCTCGCAAGTCTATATCTAAATACAATAATTGAATCCCAACATAAGAAATAATAACAATATTTATTTTGAGTTTCCGTATATAATTAAGTTAATGAATATAAGGACGTACCATAATAGCATATATGTTACATTAAAAATGGTAACTCGGATCCAGACCAGCGGGGACCTCAGTGGGGACATCGCTCAAATACGTAACCAATATCTGATATGAATATAAGACCCATGGAAAGCTATGCCACCGAGTCTGGTCCTCAACCTGTAACAACTCCGTACGGGGTCATAACTGTTACAGTGTCGTGGGTCCGTTTCAGGTATCCAGATGGCAAAACATGACTAACACGCATACACACACACAACGACCAATCCGGTCAAACATAAAATCAAAGCAACACACGTCAACCGGCAAGATCGACAACACAACACACCCATAATATCATGACCGATAGGGTCATATATGACCACTTTCAAAACCAACTCAACATACAGATAACAACTTCAAGACAGTACCCAATCCCACACACGGGCATGCCATCAATAAAAACAGTACTAGCGAGCACTTACCCAAAACAAGAACAAAACAACTAAAACGACATCGGCAACATGAGAGAATATCACTGCTGCTCGTCATCCTCGTGCCCTTCCTGCACCAGCTCACTATTAAGACTTGTACCTAAATACACAAAAAGATATCCAACCCCGAAGGGTCAGCAAACGGCCGGTGCAAGTACTTGATAACAATAGTATGTATAACATGCAATAAATATAATGTGGCAATGACTGATTATATTCGTATATCAAGAAGAAGGAAATTATCACCAAGTACTAGCGCCTCAACAATACAGTGACAACGACATCGTTCACAATCCAACAACATAAGCAGTACCATGTCACGTCATTATTACATAATAATACGTATATCACATTGCCAAAAACTGTAATACCCGGATTTTCAGTATAAATTTTTCGCATTATTTTATCTGAGATATACTGCATAGCTTGATGTCTATACAATATGGATAAAATAAATTTAGAACCGAGACAATTATACTTGTGTAATTGACGTGTTTGATTGACAGTTATATTGAGGATATGGTGTATCAGGTTGAATTGATTTGGACATCAGGTTATCGTACTTTTGATATTGGGTATATCATATGAAAATATTATTGGATTGAATATATGTATTCAGTATGCCGTATGTTCATATCCAGTATGTCGAGACGGACAGGAACAGTTGGATTTTGGCCAAGTATAGAAGGCCATTACGTACGCTAAGGGTAAGGATTTACGTACGCTAAATTCTATGCTTTACGTACGTTATGCATAATGCATTACGTATGTAACAAAGGGAATCGGACAGGACCGAGTTGTGGTCAGCAGGTGGGGCCCTGTGTCGGTAGCTTTCGGCGGAGAACGTGCATGGGCAAGTCAACTACGTATTATGTATGCTATACAGGGTGTATTAATATGAGCTTTTACTGTAGCAAGTCAACGTACGTATTACGTACGTTATGGTGAATGTGTTATGTACATAAGGATGTGAACGAAATGAGTCAGGAGCCTCTCGACTGTCATTACGTATGCTACCAAATTCAGATAGTGTACGTAAATGTTGGTTACGTACGTTAAATTTGGCATGTTACGTACGTAACGAGTTAGAAGTTTATAAAAGTGAACGCCCATCATTTCATTTTTCTTCAGAGTTTCATTTCGTTTTTCGACCTTCAACGCCCAGAGATGGATTCTTGGTCCTTCTAAGTGGATTATGAGCTTGGAAACATGGGATTGGAGCTTGAGATATGGAGCTATTGTTGATTCTTGAAGTGTTTGCTTGTGTATTTCATCTTCTAAGAGGTATGTTGAATGATCCTCTCTTTAGTTTCGGATTTTTGATGTTGTTGTTGATGATTAGTTCATATGGTGCTAGTTTATGGAGTTGTTGTGATGATTCTTGGTATTCATGGGAATTTTGTTAAGGAGGATGATGATATTATGATTTATACCTTTGATTATGTTAGTTATGATTATGGAATCATAGTGTTCTTGATAGTATTGTTGCGATTCTTGATGTTATGAGAAGTGTATGTTGAAGAACATGATAAAATACATCTTGAATTATGAATGAGGATTGTTTAAACATTAGAACACATCGGATTATGTCGTCTTAGAGATTTTGAATGTGATTTCGGAATAATTTGTGTTCTTAAGGAACTCTTGGATTATATGATTTGATGAATATGTCTGGGAGGTGGTGTTTTGGATATGAATATGGAATATTCATATATCAAACTAAGTTATGTGTTTTGATACAATATTCGTATAGGAATACGAATACGATTTCGAGTTTGATGAGATTATTATTCACCTTTAAGATTGGAAGTTCATACGTATTGAACAAGTGTTCAAATCGAATGATTGAGTTATTTGGCACCCTTGGAATATGATCATCTATAGGTTGAACTAATTGGGTTATCCGGATTAATGATGATAATCGGTAATTGGTTCTAATTATGAATTTACAAGGAGGAAACTTGTATTCGTATTTATGATTAAATTTGGAATCGGTAACGTTTATACCCTTGTTATTGGTTTAATTTGATTATTGATATGATCTTCGGATTGTGGAATCGTGTTGAGGTTTTGAGTTCATGATTGATAGTTTGGGTTGTTCGGAATTGTGTTTAATCGGGATTTGTGGAACCGTTGGTTTGTTGATCGATTATGGATTGTTATTTATAATCGTCGAGTTACGGCTTGTATTGTTGATATGAGTTCGTAATTGTTGAGTTGGATTATTTGATATGAGTTCGTAATTGTTGAGTTGGATTATTTGGTTTTGTGTATATGATCGAGGTATCGTTGAACCATTGAGTTTTATTGGTCAGTTATGTCGGTTATTGATTGTTATCGAATGTATGTTAAACGATTATTACAATAGGTTGAGATGATTGATCATTGCTTACGACCGTTGTGTTGCGGTTGAGGCTGAAGAGTTTGTAGATCGCTTTTGGTCGGAGCTGAGGAGCTCGTAGACGAAGGCAATGGATTTTGGTAACGACTTCGTGGTATCGGTATCGAGGCAAGTTTATACTTGTCCAGTTTATAATATTTGATGAATGGTTTCGCTTTCATTTCATTTATAATTCATATAGCAATGCTATTATAGATATAAACTGTCGAGATGATGATTTGTTTATCATGCTGTGGTTTGGGACAAATCATAATGTATATGATTTAATTATGTTTGATTGAAGACATAGATGGGAGTTGTCTTTGATCTATGATATGGAATGTCGGATATCAAGGGTAGTTATCGTGATGACTTGAGTATCGGGATAAAGGTTTATTGGTATTGAATGGATGGTACTTTATTTGAGATTATTCGTATAACTGTGTATTCGTTCAGGGATGTTTGTTCGTGGAAAGAACATTGTCTCCGACTTTGAGGTAATGTAAGTATTGTTAAGTTATGAGGATAATTATTCTGATGAATTGTTGTATGCTGATGTTTCGTATAATGAGATTCATATTTGATTGTTTCGTTGGGGGATGTTGATCCCAGGACTGGTTGTATTGAGATCGTTGATCATGTTGATCGTATGGATTACCCTTTGGGGATTGTGATCCCAAGATGGTTGTTTCGGATATTGTCGGTCGTGTCGATCTTTCATTATCCGTGTGTCATTGTTCACTTAGATGAGTCTATTGATCCTTATTGGATATGTGATTCTTTGAGTTTTGTTGTCATGTTTCATCGTGACATATCTGGAGTCATATCTGCGTTCCGATTGGTTATTGTGTAGGATTTTTAGCTGGGCACACTATGGTTATGTGTTGATATTTCCACATTGAACCGTGCATACGAGAGGTAGTTCGTGAGGCTAATTAGGTACATGTCCCACGTATATCCTGGATTCCGTATACGGGGTGGACATGTACACGGACACATTTTCGGATCGGGCGTACTATGACGTCCATCTTTGAGCCATATTATTTGGTCGTTCATCCTCCATTTATGGTTGGGTATGTTCGAAGGTTTGCGACTGGTTGTTCATACACCCGAGGGGTATGTTCGACAATCGGGGTTATTTCTTTGAGATCCATTATTGTTGATCGTTTGGAGTTTACCTTGTTGATGGTATTCTCGGTCGTTGATTGATCCTTTGTTGATCCTGTTTGGAGTTTACCTTGTTGATGGTATTCTCGGTTATTGTTGATCCTTTGTTGATCATGTTGGAGTTTATCATGTTGATGGTATTCTTGGTCGTTGTTAATCCTTTGTTGGTCGTATTGGATTTATCATGTCGATGAAATTCTCGGTTGATTTATTGGTTGATCATTGTTATTGATCGTATGAGCATTCGGACTGTACGTCGATGTTTCAGGACATGTTATCATTTTTTTGTGGTAGTTGATCTACAGATATATCGTGTATATTTGGTTTTATCCAGATTGAGATTTGTCGGTGCAATCCGACAGACAGGATTTGGCACAGATGGTTCAATCCACGCTTATGAGTTATGATGATGTTTTGAGGATACTTGTTGTTTGAATACAGTACAAATGATTATTGTTGAGTTCATTTCGTCATTTGAGAATGCAAAATGCGGATTATGATAAAGATTGATTTGTTATGAATTGCCATGGATTGATAAGGTTACGACGGTAAGATTACATGGTATTCTTACATTGATGTCACATTGGTATGTAATTATTTATGATTAGGGCTGAGAATCGGGACATCTCGAGGTCCCGGTCCAGAGTCCCGAATGTCCCGGCCCCGAAAATCACCAATTTGGTGGTCCCGGTCCCGATCCCAATCGGGACTTCGGGAGTCTCGATTCCCAAAATGGGATAAATATAAGTCCCGGTCCCGATCCCGATCCCGAGGATAATTTTCCGGAATGTCCCGAATGTCGACAAAATACCCGAAATCAGAAAAGGAAAAAAATTGATTGAAATTAGAAATTTCAATCGGGACTTTGGATAGTCCCGATCGGGACTTCGGAACTCCCGAGTCCCGAAATTACCAAAATCTAAGGTCCCGGTCCCGGTCCCGTAAAATTCGGGACTCGGGGTCCCGTTTCCCGTCGGGACTCGGGACGGGGTCTCGGGATTTCCCGATCCTAAATTCTCAGCCCTATTTATGATGATGTGATCGATATCATTGTTGAGTATTGTGGCTGACCCCGTCGTGGGCTTTATTTTAGGTACTCGGAGATCGAGCTAGTAGCGGTCGTGAAGAGATGAGCTTCCCGGGTGATACTGGCTGTGGCATATTTTGGAGAATTGAGTATTCTTTCTGGTTGTTTTATTTCCGCTGCAACTATGTATTTTGAATTATATTTTATTCGCTGCGTGTGTATTTTAAAATGGATTTTCGCTATCTTCACCAACTCGCGTGTACTTTCAAAATGACATTTTTGGGTATTTCGTAAACTTGGGTTATTTCGTTATACCCTTTTTCCTAAACTATTTTGTCAGTACGTTTAAGTGGTGGCTTAGCGTGCATTTTGAAACTGTCGAGTTTTGGCATTCGCCTTGTGTTTGCAAATAGTATTTGATGACGATATTTGAGAACTATAGTAAATATTTGGGTATTTAAAATATTACCGTCATCGACATTTTGGCGTTTTTAAATATTTTTGAAATGGATTTTAGCCTGGTGGGTTCCGGCGCGGGACCCACGGCGCTGTAATATCCCGGATGGTTTTGGGGGTGTTACAAAAACCACATGGGCTATAACGATACGAGGTTCAGAACCCCATCGTATCCCAGAGCCCTCGTCAGGGCAGTCCCCAGTTGTATAACCCGATCGAGTGGCACGTGGTTCGCACCTAACGTACCCCAGAGCCCTCGTCAGGGCAGTTCCCAGCTTTACTCGATCCATCGAGTCATACATGGTCCGCAACCCAACTTATCCCAGAGCCCTCGTCAGGGAAATCCCCGGCTTTACACGATCACAAAACACAGTTTCACAACATTGGTACAACTTCAAAATATCGATTTCCAGTCATATCATTCCACATTTCAAAGTACGTTATCACATAATTTTAACAACGCAAGCCTCAGATCATTTTTTAACACTTTCAGCAACTTCGTTTTTCAATCCCATTTGAAATAACTTTTCGAGGCATCCTCAATAAATCATTTATAAAATGATATCATTCAGAAAATAGTAATCGCAATCAGTCAGCAAGAAAATATTTCTCAGATCATTTTTAAAAATATTTTCACAATCCTTTTTCAAAACATTTTCGAAATCCCTTCGAAATCATTTTCAAAAACATTTTCGAAATCCTTTTCAAAATATTTTCGAAATCCTTTCGAAATATAGTTTATTTTAAGAAATTATTTTCATAAGTTTCAAAATATCAATGTAGAGTTGATGAATTTAGCGCATGAATGATAGCTTTCACATCGTTATTTTCTAACGTGTAGCTCTTTTCACCAACACATTTCCATCTTTTTTTAAGTGATAGCTTTCGTGTAGCTCTTTTCACCAACACATTTTCCATCTTTTTTTAGGTGATAGCTTTCACACCGTTATTTGCTAACATGTAGCTCTTTTCACCAACACATTTTCCATCTTTTTTTTAGGTGAGCTTTCACACCGTTATTTGCTAACGTGTAGCTCTTTTCACCAACATATTTTCCATCTTTTTTTTAGGGAATAGAATTTTTGCAGAAAAATCGTTTATTAGCTAAGCATGAAAAATCAAAAACTCCTCAAATTAAGTAAATTTCAGTTCTATTTTTCATCAACCGACCGATTCTTCTTTTCTCAAGGTAATGAATGACTTGATTTTAAATGATAACAACAAGGCTTGGAAAGAGAGATTATGGCTCAAAAATTTTGGAATATATAATATTTTAACCGGTTAAAACGATTTTAGAAACTTGTATATAGCTAGCTTATTGGTGTTGTGGCCAGATCTAGAAATCGCACAAATCAAAATAAACAAAATAAATATATATAAATATACAAAAAAATCAAAGCCAAATAGAAAACACCACAATAACCAAAGCCAAATAAAAAACACCACAATAATCAAAGCTAAACACACCAAAATACCAAACACATCAAAATGATCAAAACACACCACACCCCCAAACTTGAAAAAGAAACTGGCTCAGTTTTAAAAAATAATAATAAAAAGCAAGGGAGAAAAGCATAATACTCCTGTTATGAAAGCTGATGCTTGAGCTAACGCCTTTTTGGATCTGCAAAAAAAAATGTACGAGGCATACAACAAAAAAAATAAAATAAAATATACCCAGAAGTATAATATAATTTTTAAGATGCGCTTCAGAGAAGTCCGAAGAGTCCGCCTTACGCTGCCATCAATTTATTAAAAACAAATAATAAAAATTACAGCAATAAAAATAACAATACATAAATCGTGAATAGATGCGCGTCAAGAGATCACAAAGAAACTCCTTAAGCTGCCATCATTTAGCACGATTTTTACACACAACAGAAAGTAAAAATAACAAGAGGTCTGATATGGGTTATCAAAGGGAGAGAAATGAATCCACTTTTCATTTTCTCACGGTAAAATCTTCCATCCAGACAATATTAGCTAGAGCTGGATCTGGTTGAGGAACAAATTCATTGAGTTTTTTTGATTAGTTCTTCTAGTGTTGTTGCAACGACTATGATTCGTTTAGCATGCTCGAAAATAAAACCTTTTTCAGCAGAGTAGTCGATGAAAGATAGTAAACCATCAAAGAAACCATTGACATTAAGCAGACCTATTGGTTTTTTATGAATATTTAGCTGGGCTCTGGTAACCACATGAAAAAGTTCCTCAAGAGTGCCAAAACCACCGGGAAGGGTGATAAAGGAGTCAGAATTATTCATCATGTGAGTTATGCGATCTTGCATATTTATAGCTCTAAATCATCTCCAATAGTTGCCCCGGTGATTTTACTTTCATCCAGAGGTATTGGAATTATTCCCAACACTTTTACTCCTTCCATATAGGCAGAAGCAGCAGCGCGTCCCATTAATCCTAGACTTCCTCCTTCGTAAACTACATGAATGCATTTTTTCCCTAAGGTATGACTCAAGTTGTGGGCTGCTTCAGTAAAGCATGCCTCTGTTCCATAACTAGCTCCACCAAAAATGCAGACTGAGTTAAATATTTTTGTGGAAGATGATGATTCCATTTTTGAAAAGAAACTTATTCGAGAGAAAAAAAAGTACAAGTTTGAGGGATGAATAAAAGAAACAAGCACAATGCTTATTTATAGAAGAAGAATAAAGTAAAAAATGTTTAACAAATCTGTGATTGCGCTAATTGTGCTTCAACTACTCAATAGAATAATGAATGCATTTATTGCGTATCAGTTTTTTATTCAGAAAATCTCACCATACGACAAAAATTAAAGATACTCACGCGTATGTACAGTAGTTGTGATTATGGCTCACATCTTCCTCTGATTTTACGTTCCGAAACAGCATAAACGCCTTCTATGAGTTGGGGAGAAGCTTCCCCTCTAATTTTCTTACAAATTGGCAAACAGGGTCTTTTAACGTCAGATTCCCAAGATGTTATTCATATCCTGGTTTGAATTTATTCCAGAAACATCGAATTCCATAATGTACGAGTCCACTAGGATGCGTGTCCACATAATTTCGATATTATCTAAATTCTCTTTATTCAGACCATCCTTAATGAACTGAATTTTATCTTCTCTGTTTGTACATGGAATTCCTAAAGATCGACATTTTGAATTACAGTTCTATCTAGCACATTTATAGCAAACGGCTATTATCTTTGCTCGCGTTTCTTGGCATATGAACTTTTTCCAAGCCCTGTTAAAAATCTAGTAGGTATTTCTGTGAATTCACCTGCTATTCTCACATTGGTTTCAATAATGAATCTAATATCAAAAGGTATGCTTTTATTCATAGGCAACCTCATCCTTTCAAGTCTTGTCTTGTAAATTTTTAAAATGACTTCTTTTGCTAAGAAAGAGAAATCTCTTTTCAATACTATTCAAAGTTTCTTCAATGATAAAAAAAATAAAATAAAAATAAAAGGAGAAAATATCTACAAATATCAGTTGTGGTGGGAAACTGAAAAATCCGACTTTAATAGTCACAGAGTACCGTTATCCGCCACTTGACCGGACAAACACAATTGAGTACTAAGTTACAACGTCGAGAAATTGTATCTATAATAATAGTTTACAATGTAATATTTCAAAAATAACATTAATACTTCCCCGGCAACGGCGTTAAAAACTTGACACGGCTTTTGGTGTAACTATCGCAAGTGCACGATATCGTATCAAGTAGTAAGTGGACTTTTTGAGTCTGGTTTATCGATCCCACGAGGAAGTTAGGTTATATATTGAATTATACACTATTTATCTATTTGTTATAGAGATTTAGATCAGTAAAACACATAATTTAAGAGTTCGGTTTGACAATTGCAAGGAAATACAATAATAATTCTAAAATTTAAGGAAATGAAAGATTTCATTAATAATAGATTGGTAAAAGGTAAAATGAAATAGTTTGGATTAAAACCTTAGTTCATCATTAGTTATAGAAGATGTATAAAAGATAATAAGATGTATTTACTTATTATGTTGTGTAGATTTAATTTTATTTAAAAGGACAGTTCCTCTTTCGAATGTCAAAATGCCCCTTATATATTGAATCAATCCACTATATTTCTATATTGATTGGATTCAATACATAGCATTAGATTTTATGAAAATAACTCAAATAATCATCTAAGGTCTAGAGGCATATTTGTATCCTCTTGAACAACTTAGAGTGAAAATCATTTGATCTAATCAATGTATTTTCTTTCAAAATATATGAAGACCATAAATATCATCATTTATTGGCCAAATAAATAAAGATTGGTAAAATAATGAAAATCACATACAATAATAAGTAATCCATAATAGATCTTTATACAAACTTAAATAACATGACAAACCTTGTTTATAATCCCAACTAAGGATAACTTAGCCCATGAAGGCTTTATTCAATATATTACAAGTTTGAGTGGTCATTATTAGTTGAAAAAGTGAAAGAATTGGTACTAACTCCCTTAGTAGATAAAGGAGAAAGAAGTAATAAACTCCCTCAACAACATAAACTAAATCACTCTTAGATAAATCACTCAAAAACACATGTGTGTTCTTCACACAAAGAAAAATATTACAAAGTAGGAAAAATATAAGATGAAGGATCATAAATGATGGATCTAAGGGGTCTATTTATACACCTAAAGTCATCTAATAGCTCCAAAACTCAAGCATTATTACATTAGATCGGATCAAGACCAGCCATCCCCTCAATAATAGATTAAAAGTATTAAATATTTAAAAATGGTCATACATCTGTCAAGAGTTACGGCCATAATATTGAGGAGTATGAGGACTTACGGCCGTAAGCTTTGGATATTACGGCCGTAAGCTTTGGATATTATGGCCGTAACATGGCTTCAGCTTTTTGCACATTAGTTGCTGTGTGAGTAATGGCCGTAACTTTATTTATACGCCCGTATGGAGTTTCAGACTTTATTTTCAGCCCAGAATTTCTTAAACTCCTGCATTTTCGCCCCAAATCTTATTCGGATGATAACTTTTGATATATAACTCTGATTTTGAATCCGGAAAGACTTCCAAACTCGTCTCGTAAAGCTCTTCAACATGTATACATAAAAACTCAATAAAGAGAATATTTTTTAAATATGTTATTTCTTGAGTAAATCAGTAATTCAATCCGATTAAGACTAAATTTATCTCTTCATCCTATAAATAAAATTATTAAAAACTAATTAATTAAAGCAAAAACGAGTAGACTATCTCATAATTATGGGCGAAATATATCAATACCAATCAAGGATAAGTGTATAAAACTGACACTTATCAATGAACAAAACCATACGAAAATCACGGTTTATACATATTCAATTGCAATTTATACATAAAGCACGATCAAATACTTGTCTGGCCGCCCTACGAATGGAAAAGTTCGATTGATAAGAAGGTGCAATGGGAGATTCACCAGACTCCCGATATCGGTAACTCTCGTGAGTACTCCGAAGAACACGATCGATTGATTCGGAACCTTGATGAAGACAACAATCAGGAGGGTTTAACAGCAACTTCTCGTAGGGAACTCAATCCTAGTATCCTATTATCAATCAAACAACGATCACATGAGGAAAAAACATCGTAGAATGCCCAAATTCCCTCTACGATATTTTACCAGACACCTTGAAGGCGTTGGTTTAAAACTCAACAAAACAACGAGTCGCGGGTAATTAAACCACGGAAAACAATTAAATTCATAGGATACCACTAGATTATTGATAATCCTTCAACAATATAGGCTAATTCGGAATATATGGACCAAATCATTCAAAATACCCAAATTTCTCAAAACTAGGATTTTAGGAAAACTTACCCTGATTCGGTCGATCGGAGGAGATTAGAGGATGATTAGATCATTTTTAGGAACTCAGAAACCTTGCGGATTGATAGTTTTACAGCATGCCTTTGTGTGCTCTAGGTTCCAACAGCGGAAAGGAAAGAATAGAAATGAGAAAACGTGTGAAAACTCGGCTGCTCGGTCATATTTATAGACCTGCCCGACGCACAAGCAGCCACGCATGAGCATCCGGTCATGCATCAAGAACATGTCTGAGCCTTCCGGACACGCCCGAGAAACTTCCGGACATGCACGAGCATGATGCTCGGGCGTCCGGTCATGTGCCGGGTCGTGGGATGCACCGCCTGGCCTCCGCCTCACCGCACGAGCACCACGCACGAGCACCGCTCGTGCGCGCCTGCTTCTGGCCGTCTAGTGCTACACGAGCGTCTGCTCGTGCGCTGGCTCGTGCGTGGCCGGCAGGCACTGCCCCACTACCTGCCTGCTCCGCACGAGCACCGCACGAGCACCTACCCGTGTGGCTGCTTGTGCGCGTCTGCCCGGTCCCTGGTGCACATGGCCGGTTCTTGCCGCACCCGGATGGCCAGTGTAGAGCCGTCATGACTCGAAGACTCGATTTTATGAAATCGCACGGAAAAGTACATGATGCTCGGTAAGAGTCTCGATCAGGAATTCAAAATTTTAATTGTAACACCACCAGAAACTATCTCGGAATATTACATACCGCAGACCCTCTCCGTGAGAATCTAACAGGCTAAACACAGAACAGGACATCACATATATTGCCGACATGGCTAAATTACGAATCATTAGACAGACTTGGTCTTTCTAAAATAATATATAACTCAAATATACATAACTCAGACAGGACTCATATCCACGCAAGGGTCAAATACACTCACAAATAGAAAAATATGACAGCGGAATAGACCAAACAATTGTAATATTCGTACCTTTCTATTTTTAGCAGTTTCTATTTTTGACACATGTCTATTTTTATCAAATTGCTTGTAACCGTTTTGACATTTTGAATCTATTTTGTTCTTGGTGTTTTTCCATTTGGACGAGTTTCAGAGGTGTTTTTACGTAATTTCGCTTTATGTTATGTTTTGTCGCATGTATGTTCGACTCTCATAAAACTCGTTCGATTTCGTTGTTTCTTTATTTCCATGAGTCTGTATAGCTGAGTTATTCATGTTGTGAGTTTCGGTTTGATAATCCGACATCGTATCGTGCTTTTCGGATGTTTGGGCCGTTTTGTAATTTCCTAATAGTTTGAAGAAATTTACTTCCGTTCGTCGGGTTGTCGGAATAGTGTTTCCTTTTAGCGCTTAGATTCATCATCGAGAATACTTCGTAACCATATGTTTGGTTTGTTAGCAGGTTCGGCTTTCGTTGTCACTCGGGGCGGTTCAGACCACAGTCTTCCCAAACTGCTGTCCAGTAGGGTTTTACGGCAGTAACACCCCATAGGTTACGGCCATAAAATCTATTTGTTATGACCGTAACAGCCCGCTGTTCTTAAAACAGCGGGCAGAGGACATAAGTCCACATTTCCTTCCTTTCGTTTTTTCGACGGGCGACGCAAGAAATCATTCCAGGGGCGATTTTGCCACTTTCAATCCATGTGTTCAACATCTTCCATCACCGTAGTGTCGTAGTAGCATATTATCATCAACAAAATCACCCTACTCCATCCGAATCCAAGGTATTTGACTTAGAACCCTAAACTTGTCAATTTTGGGAGGTTTGCGGGATTTGTCTATTTAAACCCGAATTGTTCATTTGTGTTGTTATATTTCCTATCAATTATTGTTATTGAGTGTTTCCCAATCCATTTTCATCGTGTTTAATTCGTGGATTGTTGATTCGGGGAGGTTTTGTGAAAACCCTCGCCCCTATTGAACGTACACGTATTGTTAAGGTTGTAATTGGGGTTGTGGGCATAATCCGTTCGATTATTGTTATCGTTTAGGACTGAGTTGTGCTAATATTGCGTTTAGGAGCGGTCATGGTCACTCCTTGGCATTCTTAGCCATTGTTTACTTTCCCTCTCGTCAAAGATGTCTCAAAGGCAAGCACTTTACATTTGGTTGCGTATTCTAGTATTTGAATTATGGCTTCTCGTGTATGTTGTGGATGTGAATGTTAGTATAATGCTCTAAGTCTACTGTTTAATAATAGTGTGGAGACATTTATTATTATATAATATTGATTATATTATTAAATTAATATTCTGCATACGATCATCAAGTATGTGACTTGATAGTAAAGCTCGTTAAAGCATTAAAGAATATTTATTCTAGATATCCCTAGTAATATGATTACTAGTATGATGATGATACGATGACTATGTTTTACTGGTCATGAACATGAGATGTTATATCACGTCATAGATAATGTAGAGACATCGTATTGGATATGACCTAACAAAGAGAATTATATATGGATTAAGTCATTATAATTTCTCTGATTGTTATATATTATTTAAGTCCTTATTACCTAAAGACACTACAGTTTCCTACATAACGAGTATCGTATTTTAACACAATACCAACGTCTTCTGTAACAAGAGACCATACAGTTGGTGATTGGATACGGTACGATTTATGCAGATGGAAGTAGTTTGTCCAGAGGAGACTTGTCCCTCCTATAAAATGGAGAAGATATCCACGGGCCCTTGATAAGTTAAATTGTTTAAATGCATGGCCATACTCAAATTGATCAATAAACAGTTATTGATAAATATTTGAATTGGACAATTGTAACTTGGGATCAAGAATATTAATTAATCTATATAAGGTCGACTTATCCATGCCTTATGCTTAATTAGGATATCGCGCGACGAGAGGATTAAATATTACACCGTAACGGGATTTCGTTCGTGCCGTCGAATGAATTCTTTTAATGCGGGTAGTCATAATGTCTAGCTAGAGGCCGCTTATGATTTATGAGTCGTAAAAATTGTTTTATACTCATTGCCATATTAATTAGAACCTACAGGGTCACACACTTAAACGATTAGAGCAGCTATTTTGTTCCGGTTGATTAAAAGTTGGTGAAGGGGTTGGTGAACCCTTACCATTTTGAGGACTATATAAGAGTGCCTGGTGATATCCCTCATACTAGACTTAATCACAAGTAAAGACATATTTGTGGAGAGAGAATCAAAAATCTGATTTTGATATTTCTCTCTCTCAAAAGTCCTGAAGATATATTCAAAAGTTGAATAATCAAAAGGATCAAGAATATATTTTCATATCTTTGAAGGTTAATTCTTTGACCAAGAAAGTATTTAGAATACTATTCTAATCTTCATCTAATCTTGTGAGTTTGATCTTTAGTAACATATTGAATAAGATTCATAGTTATTATTTTAGATCAAAGTTCAAGAACATTTGAATAATATTATTGGTGTTCTTGTTCTTACCATAATCTAGAACATACTCAAATTGATTTAAGTGAAATCTTTGTTGAATCGGATCTAGTAATCCGTTAGACGCTTGGGACTTGTTCGTTGTGTGGATACCGTAGAGGACGCTCGCTTCTTGCAACGTCTCTAGAAGGCTCGATCGAAAACACGCTACAAGAGGTAACAATCTTGTTCTTCGTACTTTGATAATATACTTGGATCCTCGGAGGGTTTTTACATATTATATTATACTTCTGCTGCTCTATTTCGATATATGATGAGATAATAAATCTTATTAGTTCGATAAAAACCCAACAGTGGTATCGGAGCGACTAGTATATTTTCATTGTTTCGATTTTCATATATGTTGATATATGATGTTCATATATGTGATGTTTATATATATGATATATAAATTTTATCTATCTATATTTATATATATGGAGATATATATAATTTTAATAGATTTGTATTTCGATATATATATATATATATAAGATATATATATGATGCCTATTGTTGTGCGGCGATTTATACGCCTCAACGGCGATTGGCATAAGGGCCGAGCGACCAAGCCATCGTCAGATGAACCATGGCGGACTAATCGAACGAGGGTTCCAGATCAGGGTCAAATACCGAGCGATCGACGTCCAGGGCGATCGTCTTTTGACACATAGCGATCGTCTCTAGTGCCCGACCAAGACGATCGTCTTATGCCACGTATAAGGCCAGCATCCGTCAAAGTCATCGAAGACCGAATCTCGGGATGAAGACCCACGTGCAGATACGCAAAAGGCACTGCCAGATAAGGTTCTTTGACTCTAGCCCATCACCAGCTATAGACGACAAGGACAGCCTCACCTACCGACAGACTCGCTAAAAGGTCCAAGGTGGGACCTCCCAAGACAGCGACATGAGGCACGTGTTGGCTTCCCAGTGGTTCACTCATCCGGCTGCCAGCAGCAGCTGCGGACTTTAAGGAAACCAACCCATGTGACGGGACGATCGCCCGCTTAGTTTAATACAGGAAAGGCGATCGCCCGCTTGGGATCAAGACATCCCAACTACCTCATCTTCTATAAGTAGGAGACTTCCATCATTTGGAAAGGGACTTTTTTTGGCTCTTCGAAACCTCTCTCATAGGCTTCTCTGGGTTTTTCTCTGATCTCTCTCACTCTCGGAACCTCTTACCCTAAAGACGGTCGGCAGAAACGAGAACGCCCTACATTTCAAGAACTTAGAGAACGTCAACTCTGGTTCTTCCGGCAATCATCAACACTCAAGAGATAGATAGCTAGGGTTATTACACTCATTGTAATTGTACTCTTACATTAATATCTGTACTCCCAAGCAGAATTCTTATTAATAATATCTCGCGAGAGTATTCAAGCCCGGCCCTAACAAACCCGGCAAATCTTGTGTTATTTACACTCCTCGTACGTGCTCTCGTATTTTGTTTGTTACTCACCTGTAGCCATATGCAGCAAACCATTACGTATAATATTTTGGGTAACAACAATTGGTGCTAGAAGAAGGGCATTTACCCTCATTTTCATTCCGACCGTTTCGAAGAACACTCACTGTTCTCCGGAACATATACTTGAAGAAATATTCACTATTCTTCAAAGAAAAACCTTCACGATAATGACGTCTGCCACCACTTTGAAGAGAGCCACTTTACGGCTCGCCGGACGCCATATCCCGGCCTAATCCGAGCCCCAACCAATGGCGGAGGGCAGCCGTGGCTATGCGAGACTCTCACTCCCGCCCCCAAGGGACGGCCCCAGCCTCTCACTCGATCAGTTCCAAACTGCAGAACAGATCGAGGAGGCCATGGCCATCCTAAGGGAGCGACGGAGAGCATGCAACGCGCCCTCTATTACCCCATCAGCCATCCGCCGCGCGGGCAAGCGGAAGCTCAAGGGGTTAATTACCGAACAATCATCGGAAAGCCCCGATCCACAAGAAAGGGCACTCGCGAGGCGGGACAGTTCCGTCTTCAGCCGGATTGAAAGTGACCTTTCATGGTGACCGGGGTAATCTGGCTCCAGCCATGAGACGCCGGAGCCCGAATCCGTCACCAAGAGTTCGGCATACCCAACTCCCAGAAGACAGGTCGGCCATTTGGCTCCACCTCGCCGAAAAACCGAGCTCGGCGGCAAGGACCTCATCGCCTACCACGGAGCCAGGAGATCAGTACACGATCGCCTCGGCTCCCGCTCCGAGATCCAAACTGCGAACAGCCAGGCTACGGCGATGGCCACAATGCAACGCCAGCTCGATGATATGAAGGCGCTCCTAGAAATTGGGGCAGGCGCCAAGAGAAAGGTCGCCGGACCAAGTGAGCCACTCGCGGTCCAGATCGAGCTTGCCCCCGTGCAACCAAAGATCGCTCCTCCTCAAACACCTTTGTATAAGGGGAGATCGGACCCCGAGACTCACTTAAGCAAGTTCCGGATCTACATGACTGGGTATGGAGCGCCAGACGCGACAAGATGCCGAATGTTCCCATTAACATTGGGCAATCTTGCCCATAGGTGGTACATCTCATTACCACCGCGCTCCATCAATTCCTTTGAGAAACTGGCGAGCGACTTCACGTCATACTTCGCTGCCAAGGTCGCTCGACCAGAAGGTCCCCACCGCATGATGAAGATCAGGCAGGGGGAAAACGAGTCCGATGAAGACTACATCGACCGGGTGTATGAAATAATCCTCAACGGCGAGCCCATAAGCGACGAGATCTCCCTCTACTCGGTCCTAGTGGGATTCAATGGTATTTCGCCCATGTTCAGGCACCTTATGAAGGACATCCCCCCAACCTACACGAACTTCCGTGCTAAGGCCCCTGACTTTATGGCCAGGCAGAGGTTAATCACCCTTCGCCTAAGCGAGGGGGCATAGAAGACGATCGACAAACCCGGAAAGGCGGTCGCCAAGCCACCCGGTGATTTCAAGGCCTTCGAGGATGTGGAAGCCCATCTCATCCACAACCTCAACCGAACTCCGGCCCATATTTTTTACGTCATCAAGGGGCGCGAACCGCTAAACAAGCCAAAAGTGATAAGGGACAATGGTCATCTGGACCGCGATAAATTTTGTGCTTACCACAAGAGTCCCGGCCACAACACCAACCAATGCCGCAACCTCCCCAGACAACTCTGGAGATTGTTCGAGGAGGGCAAGCTGGACAGTTTAGTGACTTAGCCGGAGCCCCGGGCAGAAAGGACCAAGGCCACGATCGGCGATAGAACGACGATAATCAATCTCCCAAACCGGTCGCCCGAATCAAATGCGACAAGCCAGGGGATTCGTACGAGTCGATCCCCCCAATCAACCCTAGGACCGGATCTATATGCTTCAATCAAGAGGTGGAAACTTCAGAGGTCATTCCTGTAACATCCCCAGAATCAAACCGGGAATATTACACGCCGTAGACTCTCTCTGTGAGGATCCACAAGGCTAGACATCAAACAACACATTACATTACATACCGACGTAACAAAATAACGAACCAATAGACCAATTTGGTCTTTTATCACTAACATACAAATGAAAGTATACATTACTATATGACTCGTACCCATGCAAGGGTAAAATATACTCATAAACAAAAAGTACGACAGCGGAAAGACTGCACTGCACCCAAAACTGGTCTTCATGTGATTAGTATCATTCGTCTTCCATCATCCTTCGCACCGATCCTGTGTTTTGCTCCCAAAACCTGCATGTACCTGGACGCAGAACAGACATCCACCCCCCGAATACTCGGGGGTTAGCAAAACTCCATTGTTTTGCTAGTACAAGTATAAAGTGCAAACACGAGCCATACACAACACATTCCGAGAATACAACGAAAGACTTCCCGAGATATATTATTTAGTTAAAATAGTTCAAGTCTTGAAACTAGAAACGAAACAAGTAAGCACTTAGAAAACACTTCCAAATCTCGGGAGTTTTGAAAACATTTGAAATTGAAAAGTTCTTAATTCCTCGAAACCCACTTAGGGTCACAGCCCCAAAGTTCATTTTCCAAAATGCAAATCCATTAACAAGACACGGGGTCCACGACCCAACCATTCCGGTCACAAAACATAGGGTCCACGACCCGATCATCCACTTCAATTCACTTACAAGGACATTACACATAATACATTATTCTTATGCCATTCTAGCCAAACACCAAGACTCGATATATAATGTATCTCGACCCCGAGCATAAAGCATTGTGATACTTCGGACATATCACATTTGATCATCAAAACATCAACATCAACATCATGAAAAACCACACCTGGTAACCCGTGGCCGTACCCATTAGTAGCGACCCCCAGAGGTCCCGTCGGACCATCCCCGGGTGGAAGAACAACAACACACGCACCCAAGTATACTTCCGTAGCCGTACCCATTAGTATCGGACCCCAGAGGCCACACATGCCATCCCCGGGTGGAAGAACAACTCACAGATTACAGAACCAAAACTCTCAAAGGTCAAACACACAGAATATATATAGTCGAGGTACCTTGCTAGAATGGCCAAACGACACAACCAATATCACATAAACTCACATATTAATCCATAACCACGTGACTCCACGCACATATTTTGACAAAAGAATTAAACTTTACATTTACCGATGACATAATCATACATAATGACATCACCCGAAAGTAAGGTGATCCTATACTCGACACTAGCACAAATATTCAATTAAGCATATTAATTCCCGAAACACACGGGTCACCTTTACGAAAACCATGATGGTAAATATACCAATTCTTTTGAAAAATGGTTATAAATATTTATTTAGAACATATCGACGATTAGCAACCATTATATCCACAAAACACGTAATGTATGGGCAAGATACTTGCCTCGACAATCGATACCGGACACTCCGAAGAACACGGCTCAACCGGGAAACCTCAAACACCTACAATTCTCCGGCGAAGACAATGAATACACCCTCGATCGGAAAACTTGAAGAAAACGACGAACGGAAGAGTTTCGACTCGAGTTCTTCGCAAGGAACCTAACCCTAACATCATACAATTAATAAATCAGTGATCATACGAGGAAGAATAATCGTAGAACGTCCGAAAACCCCTCTATGACATTCTACCGGACACTTCAAGGCGTCGATTAAGAACTCGACTAAATCGACGAATCTATACGATCCGACCATGGAATAACAAGGGAAATGATATAATACATCTAAATAATCATCAATACATCACAATACTAAGTTAAATCGGATTAAACGGATGAAATCAAACAAAATACCCAAATTCCCCAAAAATAGATTTTTAGAAAATATGACCTGATTCGCTCGATCAAAGGATGTTATAGGATGGATAATCTATGATATGAACTCCAAGACTTCATGGATTTATTGTCTAGCAACATGCTTCCATGTCCAACATGTCTCCATCCGCGGAAGAGGAAGAATGAAGTGAGAAAATGGGTGAAAAACCCATCTGCTGGGTCTTATATAGGCTGCCTGTCGGCCGCCTTACATACGTAATCGGCCATGGCTTACGTACATAACCGGCCATGGCCGAACTAACTGCCCAGAAATACCGGCATCGTTACGTACGTAACCGGCCACGGCTTACGTATGTAACCGGCCTTACGTACGTAACTGCCGGGCCCTTACGGCCGTAACTCGGCTAGGTGTGGCCTGGCCCCAAAATGCCCGGCCATGACTCGGCCGGGGCCAACTCCGATGGCCCGGACGACCCCGAAACCTGAACCTGAATACGAATCGAAGATACGGTTACGAAGTACTCGAAAAGACGAATTCGAGCACCAAGAGAACACACGATTCCGACCACCCGAAGTGTCAAAATTCGACAGTGGAAGTAATTACCCCAAACTTTGCGAAATTACGAAAATGGCCCAAAACGTTTAGGAAATTATGAAAATGGCCCAAAACGTCCGAAATATACGATACACGATCGAAACACCAAACCAAAGCTCGCAACATGAATAATAACATTAAATGAACTTACGAGAAACTCGAGACAACAGTTTCGGACGAGATTCGCAAGAATCGAACTCAAATACGGAAAAGCAGCTTAAGAACACGAAACTCAACAAAACAATACCGAAACAAACTCGGACGTCAAAAAGTGCAATATTAAATATTTTCAAAATGACGAAACGGCCATGAGTGAGTCGTCAAAATGGGCTTCCGCCAAAAAAAAAAATTATCGGAAATTGAAATTGCGGGTATTACATACTACCCTCCTTAAAAGAAGTTTCGTCCCGAAACTTAAAACAAAAGAAAGGCGACACTATATAACACACGTTATCTGATACTGACAGCGCATAAGAGCTCCATGCAGTACAAAGCTACTGCGGACCGATTCAATACGCAAGAGTGTTTACGAAAAGCAACGAACATGAATCACAACGGTTGATAAACCCGAGCAATACAACAATCAAAACACCAGTCCAACGTTGAACAAGAATGTAACTCCAATAACCTCGAGTGTTTAGAAGATCAAATACGAAGACAATTTCCCAACACTTATGGAAATTACGAAGTGGCCCAGATGTTCAATAATCATGATTACAAGATCAAACAATAATGATTGGTCAACGACGAACGAATAGCAATGATCGAACAACAATGATCAACTCTGAAGTTCACACCTTAAATCAAGACATCAATAAACCCGTAGGAACCATGAGGTGTTAATTCTGCACATGTTTCACACGATCCGAGTCGATATGGTTGAACGAGACGGAAGCGAACAAAAATATAGGTATTACATCATATCACCTTTAAAAGAGGTTTCGTCCCCGAAACCTAAACAACGAGAACGAAGTGCTGGAATATCGACCTTCCTGGCCATATCTTCTTGGTCCCGCATCTGATCTCCATGACCAACTGTACCGCGGTCACGACCGCGTCCTCTATCCCTCAGCATACTAAGCGGATTCTCACTCGATACGATGCCACAACTTCGCAAAAATAACATGCTAAAGTATCAACTCAGCACGACAATATCACATAAGGTAACTACTAACAACTCGATAAGAAAATCCACGAGGTATTCTTTTAAATGATATCATTTGAAAATCCTTGGATTTGTGTGCTATTCAAAGTAAAAATTTAAAAGTATTTTTGGTACCTCGGGTTGCTTCATCAAAAATTTTAAACAACAGACTTTAACTGTCTCATTTTGAAATCATTGGCAAAACAATATTTTCTGTGCAACCGGCATTGTCAAAATCACCACGCCACTACACACCAGCATTACGTTAATAACAACAAGGTAACCACGCAAGGTCATCAAACCATTCGTACATACTTTAATCAATACAAGAAACTTTCCCAAATCCGAGTTTGAAGTTTACATAGAGTGAGATTTTTCATCTTTCACTATATATTTTTTTAAAATAAAAATCGTATTGGTTTTTGAAATGAAATATTTCTATGGTGTGAAAGATTTTTCAAAAACATGTACTCGAATTATATGGAAATACAACAACACGTCAAAAATCATTTTCGAAAATTCTCCCAACACTACATGAAAAACAACGACGGTAACATTTTACAAAATGTCTAAATGTACTTTAAAACAACTCTTTCAAATACCGTCGAGGTTTTATTTGAGAATCCGAGCCCGGCTCACCAATTCTAAATAATTTCTCAATGTACACACGGAGCCGCTGCTTAATAAAACTGTCGAAACTTTATGAAATTTTCAGGGAAGCGTTCTCGAACACACACACACAGCAGACATATACATAATCAATTGTCACCTAGCACTACAAAAAGTCCTAACATATATTCCCACACAACAGTTGTCATTATCAGACAACACACACAGAATACAGTCACAGAAAGGTTGAATGTAAAAGATAGACCTGACGGTTAAAAAAAATGCGGTTCCATAGCCTCTGCCCAGGCTGATTAGCGTGCGCTACAACAAAGGTCAGCGTGCGTTAAACATGCCACGTTAGCGCGCGTTAGCCTCGTACTAAGCTTGCGCTAACTGCTCTAATCAACCACATGATTGCAAACATATACAAGGCAATACTAGAATCAAAGGTTACAAATGAACAACAACATACGAGTCTGAATGCCATCGATTCACATAATTACAACATCTCACAAGTAACCATCAAAAGATAATCATCATTCAAAACCGAAATTTCTCCTCTCAGCATGGAGGGTTATCTCAACGTACATATACCGAACAACTCGGCGTTCACACAACCATCTTAATCATAAAACTGGGCACCATCGTCCAAACGACGATAACATCATCAATACACATCTTCTGACTAACATTCATGAAACCGAAAAGTTACAAACGAGAGTCACGTCTTGAGTATATTTTGTAGACCTCATTTGAGTTAAAAACTCGTGTTTTGAAAACTTATAGTATGAGATCAAAATGAAATATCGGTAGTTGAAGTCTCAAAAATATTGACCTTGAGGTCATCATACAAAAATCAAATTTTTTCCTCCCTTGGAGAACATTTTAAAAAATTTACGTGGCTCCCCGGAAGCCTTCGAAACTAAAAATTCCAAGGTTGTTACTCTTGCAAGAAAAACAGTTCATACAAGGATACATTTAGCAATATCATTCTTCCTTCTAGCACAAAACGGGAATCAACAAATATATGTCACTTACTCATGATGCACCTTCAAATAATACTACATAACACAGAATCACACAGGCTCGTATAGCTCGTGGTACAACCTGTAGTAGGGATACTTACATCCACAGATCGCACGAAGATGATGGCTGCACCCTTATACTAATCACGGCCGACATTCCAAACGACGCGTCGCGACACAACTCAGTCAGACACAACCTGACAAGACAAGACCCAACATTACACGACTGGACCCGACAACCTAGGTTTCCGCAACCTAAGCTCTGATACCATAAATGTAACAGCCCCAGAATCAAACCGGGAATATTACACGCCGTAGACCCTCTCGGTGAGGATCCACCAGGCTAGACATCAAACAACACATTACATTACATATCGACGTAACAAAATAACGAACCAATAGACCGATTTGGTCTTTTATCACTAACATACAGATGAAAGTATACATTACTATATGACTCATACCCATGCAAGGGTAAAATACACTCATAAACAAAAAGTACGACAGCGGAAAGACCTTACAACGAACTCCGATTGACTGCACCCAAAACTGGTCTTCATGTGATTAGTATCATTCGTCTTCCATCATCCTTCGCACCGATCCTGTGTTTTGCTCCCAAAACCTGCATGTACCTGGACGCAGAACAGACATCCACCCCCCGAATACTCGGGGGTTAGCAAAACTCCATTGTTTTGCTAGTACAAGTATAAAGTGCAAACAAGAGCCATACACAACACATTCCCAGAATACAACGAAAGACTTCCCGAGATATATTATTTAGTTAAAATAGTTCAAGTCTTGAAACTAGAAACGAAACAAGTAAGCACTTAGAAAACACTTCCAAATCTCGGGAGTTTTGAAAACATTTGAAATTGAAAAGTTCTTAATTCCTCGAAACCCACTTAGGGTCACAGCCCCAAAGTTCATTTTCCAAAATGCAAATCCATTAACAAGACACGGGGTCCACGACCCAACCATTCCGGTCACAAAACACAGGGTCCACGACCCGATCATCCATTTCAATTCACTTACAAGGACACATTACACATAATACATTATTCTTATGCCATTCTAGCCAAACACCAAGACTCGATATATAATGTATCTCGACCCCGAGCATAAAGTATTGTGATACTCCGGACATATCACATTTGATCATCAAAACATCAACATCAACATCACGAAAAACCACAGCTGGCAACCCGTGTCCGTACCCATTAGTAGCGACACCCAGAGGCCCCGTCGGACCATCCCCGGGTGGGAAACCACTTCCGCGGCCGTACCCATTAGTATCGGCCCCCAGAGGCTCCGTCGGACCATCCCCGGGTGGAAGAACAACAACACACGCACCCAAGTCTACTTCTGTAGCCGTACCCATTAGTATCAGCCCCCAGAGGCCACACATGCCATCCCCGGGTGGAAGAACAACTCACAGATTACAAAACCACAACTCTCAAAGGTCAAACACACAAAATATATATAGTCGAGGTACCTTGCTAGAATGGCCATATTATCCAACACGTACTCACGACCCAGGATTATAACAATTCACAAGGAAGCACAAGATCTCAACAGCACCGAACGACACAACCAATATCACACAAACTCACATATTCATCCATAACTACGTGACTCCACGCACATATTTTGACAAAAGAATTAAACTTTACATTTACCGACGACATAATCATACATAATGACATCACACGAAAGTAAGGCGATCCTATACTCAACACTAGCACAAATATTCAATTAAGCATATTAATTCCCGAAACACCCGGGTCACCTTTACGAAAACCATGATGGTAAATATACCGATTCTTTTGAAAAATGGTTATAAATATTTATTTTGCACATATCGACGATTAGAAGCCATTATATCCACAAAACACGTAATGTATGGGCAAGATACTTGCCTCGAAAATCGATACCGGACACTCTGAAGAACACGGCTCAACCGGAAAACCTCGAACACCTACAATTCTCCGGCGAAGACGATGAATACACCTCGATCGGAAAACTTGAAGAAAACGACGAACGGAAGAGTTCCGACTCGAGTTCTTCGCAAGGAACCTGACCCTAACATCATACAATTAATAAATCAACGATCATACGAGGAAGAATAATCGTAGAATATCCGAAAACCCCTTTATGACATTCTACCGGACACCTTCAAGGCATCGATTAAGAACTCGACTAAATCGACGAATCTATACGATCCAACCATGAAATAACAAGGGAAATGATATAATACATCTAAATAATCATCAATACATCACAAAACTAAGTTAAATCGGATTAAACGGACGAAATCAAATATAGTACCCAAATTCCCCAAAAATAGATTTCTAGAAAATCTGACGTGATTCGCTCGATCAAAGGATGTTATAGGATGGATAATCTATAATATGAACTCCAAGACTTCATGGATTTATTGTCTAGCAACATGCTTCCATGTCCAACATGTCTCCAGCCGCGGAAAAGGAAGAATGAAGTGAGAAAATGGGTGAAAAACCCGTCTGCTGGGCCTTATATAGACTGCCTGCCGGCCGCCTTACGTACGTAATCGGCCATGGCTTACGTACGTAACCATCCATGGCCGAACTAACTGCCCAGAAATGCCGGCATCATTACGTACGTAACCGACCACGGCTTACATACGTAACCGGCCTTACGTATGTAACTGCCGAGCCCTTACGGCCGTAACTCGGCCAGGTGTGGCCTGGCCCCAAAATGCCCGGCCATGACTCGGCCGGGGCCAACTCTGATGGCCCGGACGACCTCGAAACCCGAACCTGAATACGAATTGAAGATACAGTTACGAAGTACTTGCAAGGACGAATTCGAGCACCAAGAGAACACACGATTCCGACCACCCGAAGTGTCGAAATTCGACAACGGAAGTAATTACCCCAAACTTTGGGAAATTACGAAAATGGCCCAAAACGTCCGAAATGTACGATACACGATCGAAACACCAAACCAAAGCTCGCAACATGAATAATAACATTAAATGAACTTACGAGAAACTCAAAACAATAGTTTCTGACGAGATTTGCAAGAATCGAACTCAAGTACGGAAAAGCCGCTCAAGAACACGAAACTCAACAAAACGATACCGAAACGAACTCGGATGTCAAAAAGTTCAGAATTAAATATTCTCAAAATGATGAAACGGCCATGAAAGAGTCATCAAAATGGACTTCCGCCAAAAAAGAAAATTACCGGAAATCAAAATTGCGGGTATTACATTTCCCCAGTTTCCACCATGACAAACCAAAGGCTACTACCTAAGCAACGCCTCGAAAAAGAGGATGACTTGCTCGCCCTCTAAAGTTCGTCATCTAACATGATGGACCGAGGCAAGCGATCGCCTCCCCCAACACAACGTATACCGTCGAGGACCGTCATCTAACATGACGATCCGAGGTAGAAAAGTGCAGCCATGGTTCTGGAGGTCGATGGAATCGACAGCCCGTCCATGCAAGGTTCCTTTGGGCAGAGATCGCTCGCCCTTCGTTTAAATACGAGGCGGGCATAGTCGAAGGACCCTCCAAAACAGATCTGTGGACACGCTAGCTCGCCCGCCCTCAAAGGTCCATCATTTAACTTGGTGGGCCCGGACAATGCGACGCGTCCCTACCCCCGTCACAACGTATGCCCTCAAAGGTCCATCATCTAACATGTCGGTCCCAGGCAGAAAAGTGCTAACAAGCCACGGTCGCGGAGTCGATTAATCCGACGGCGCCCCGTGAAAGGACTTCTCCAGGCTGAGATCGTCCGCTCCATCGCTACAGTGCGAGGTGAAACGTAGCCACCGGAGGACCCTCACAATAAAGTGAGTCGCGAGACAGACCTACAGGTGGAATGTCGCCCGCGCACAAGACATGGTCACGGAGGTCGGTTCCATCGAACTCCACGACCGTGCACGGTTCCTCTAAGCCGAGATGGTCGGCCTTCCTTGAGGAATCTGCAAAATTGAAGATCGCAAGAACTGAATCGGAGCAACCGAGTAGGTCGTCTAAATTCCAAATCAGTCTGCTCAATGAGTCGCTCGTCATTATCTTAAACGATCACCAGTGGAACCACCTCACCCCACGTCTCTGACATCGGAGCGAGCTGGGGGGCAATTGTTGTGCGGCGATTTATACGCCTCAACGATAATCGGCATAAGGGCCGAGCGACCAAGCCAGCGTCAGATGAACCATGGCGGACTAATCGAACGAGGGTTCCAGATCAGGGTCAAGTACCGAGCGATCGACGTCCAGGGCGATCGTCTCTTGGCACATAGCGATCGTCTCTAGTTCCCGACCAAGACGATCGTCTTATGCCACATATAAGGCCAGCATCCGTCAAAGTCTTTGAAGACCGAATCTCGGGATGAAGACCCACGTGCAGATCCGCAAAAGGAGCCGCCAGATAAGGTTCTTTGACTCCAGCCCATCACCAGCTGTAGACGACAAGGACAGCCTTACCTACTGACAGACCCGCCGAAAGGTCCAAGGTGGGACCTCCCAAGACAGCGACATGAGGCACGTGTTGGCTTCCCAGTGGTTCACTCATCCGGCTGCCAGCAGCAGCTGCGGACTTTAAGGAAACCAACCCATGTGACGGGACGATCGCCCGCTTAGTTTAATACAGGAAAGGCGATCGCCCACTTGGGATCAAGACATCCCAACTACCTCCTCTTTTATAAGTAGTAGACTTCCATAATTTGGAAAGGGACTTTTTTTGGCTCTCCGAAACCTCTCTCATAGGCTTCTCTGGTTTTTTCTCTAATCTCTCTCACTCTCGGAACCTCTTACCCTAAAGACGGTCGGCATAAACAAGAACACCCTACATTTCAAGAACTCGAAGAACTGGTTCTTCCGGCAATCATCAACACTCAAGAGATAGATAGCTAGGGTTATTACACTCATTGTAATTGTACTCTTACATTAATATCTGTACTCCCAAGTGGAATTCTTATTAATAATATCTCGCGAGAGCATTCAAGCCCGGGCCTAACAAACCCGGCGAATCTTGGGTTATTTACACTCCTCGTACGTGCTCTCACATTTTGTTTGTTACTCACCCGTAGCCATATCCAGCAAACCATTACGTATAATATTTTGGGTAACAACACCTATCTTAATATGTATATGGTGATATATATATATTGATTTATATGTTTGATCTTGACATATATATGGTTATTTGATATATAGAGATTCATGTGATGATTTAGTTCTACTAATAATCCAAGAATCCAAGAACATATGATTTGATCTACATATAATTTTATGTTAGGATTATGAATTTTAAGAGGTGCATATAAACATAAAATTGTTTATGTAAAGATTATGCTTCTTTAAAATTTTCATATGAACATAATTATATTTTGATTCCGAGGTTGTATAAATATAGATTTGATCTATTTAATTTATACATTTGTATTGCTCAAAAGGTATTGGATATGATATACATAAGATGTATACATGTAGTATACATAAGATGTATACTCAAAGAGAGAGAAAAAAAAATTATACCTAGGCAGGCCCTGCCGCGCGGTCTGCCGAGCGGATCGCGATCCGTGCCTGGTCGCGGCCTCGCCGCCGCTGAGCGGTACGGCGTGGCTGCCGAGCGCCGCGAGCAGATCGCTGTGGCTCGCCGAGCGCCGCTGCAAGCAGACCGGCTGGCCTCGCGATCGGCCGGTAGCGGTCAGGCCATTTCCGACTGTTTGGCCCTCAAAATTTTATATTTTATCGATTGTCGATATTTGACATATTTTATATATTATATAACTTATCGATAGTCAATGTTTAGTACATTTTATGTATTATATGTGCTTGTGAATGCTTAAATGGTTTATGCATCGTGGTTGATATAGTCGTACTAGATCATTAGATTGATGGTTCGATTATAGTTGTAATATTCATAATACGACTTGTATGTCGTGCCTTATTGTTATCTTGTTGTAATTTCTCTTCTCATCTTATTCCCCTCGAATGTAACTCGAGGTTTCTATTACAAAATGTAAAGATATGGTTTATAATAGTTCTAGCTATAAGAGGAAGACGAAGGAGACGAGCTACTTATAAGGAATTCAAGAAGAAAGGCGTTATCGAAGATTACACCAACCGACCTATTGATATTAACGAATATCATAATAGGTTCTATGGCTATACCACACCATACCTAATTGTTCATGTGAATGTATGAGATGCATCATATTTACATTACATATGATTGTATGAGATGTATCATATTTAAATTAGCATATGATTGTATGAGATGCATCATATTTATTTTATTTGCTTAATAATCATTATTACCAAATAAATCATACTCATTAAAACATTTACATGTATGAGATACAGGGTAATAATTTTGAGATAATCAATTTTGATAAAATAGTTTTATTAAAACAATTGATATGGAACATAAGTCTCAAAAGCCAACCATTTCAAAACACTCGTCAAACTTTAGATCATTTCTAATATGGGTCTGCCAAAGCAGGGTGTATGGATTTTATCTTAAGGAGGCGAGATGAATAAACAATCTTATACATATGTTTTAAATTGTTAAAACTTATATAGGTTATACAAAACGGTTTTGGACCTATGGCTTATTTGGGATTAATACGATTAAAACGACATAAGATGTCATCCCAAATGATAATCTAAAGCATCTTTTAATTACAGGGGACATGTCAAATCTGTGTCTGTGGTTATTTGATCGTTAGATTATAATTCATATATGTGTATCTGATACATAATATTTGAGACTAACATGTTGACATAAGATGTCATCTCTATTGATAAAAACTAAACTTCTTTTATTTGCGAGGGACATGCCAAATTTGTGCTTGCATTTACTTGATCGTTAGATTTTAAAATCAATATATCTCACGAATAACTTTGCATATTAATATTGTAGAATCAATGGCGACAATCAATACAAACTCATTGCGATCAATTCTTTACAAAGAAAAACTTTCTGGCACTAATTACCTTGATTGGTTAAGGAACTTGAGAATCGTTCTCAAAGCTGAAAAGAAGCAGTACATTCTGGAAAACTCAATTCCTGATGAACCGGAATCAACCGCCACCAAAGCTAAAAAAGATGCTTATAGTAAGCATATGAATGATTCTTTGGATGTGACATGCCTTATGCTAGCAACCATGAACTCGGAGCTGCAGATATAGTTCGAGGACATGGAAGCTTATGAAATGATGGGCCAGCTTAAGGAAATGTTCCAAGAGCAAGCCCGCCAGGAAGGGTTTGCCACTACGAAGGCATTGAATGGTTGTAAAATGTCTCTGGGTAGTTCTGTGAGTGCTCATGTCTTTAAGATGAAGGGCTACATTGAGCATCTTGAAAGGCTAGGAGCTCCTATCAGTCAGGAACTCGCTACAGATATGATCTTAGCATCACAGCCTTGAGAGTATGATCAGTTTGTAGTAAACTTCAACATGCACAACATGGAGAAGACTATTACTGAGTTGCATGAGATGCTAAAACAAACTGAGACAAACATTAAGAAAGCTGTTCCTAATGTTTTAATGGTTCAAAAGAAATGGAATAAAAAGAAAGGGAATAAGATGGCCCCGAAAGATAAAGGTAAGGGTAAAATGCAAATGTTGCCTAAACCCAAACCTAAACCTTTCAAGAAGTCATCGAAACAACCCAAAGAGGGGGCTTGCTACCACTGCAATGAAATTGGTCATTGGAAAAGGAATTGCAAAGTCTACTTGGAAGAAATGAGGAAACGGAAGAGCGGTGAGACTGCTGCTTCAGGTATTCTTGTTATAGAAGTCAATTTATCTACTTCTTCATCATGGGTATTAAATACCGGTAGTGAAACTCACATTTGTGTGAATGCGCAGAGGCTGCGAAAGAGTAGACAACTGGCAAAAGGTGAAATGGACCTACGTGTTGGAAATAATTCAAGAGTTGTTGCTATTGCCTTAGAGACTTATGATATAAAGCTACCTAGTGGACTTGTATTGGAACTTATTGCGTTCCTGCTATGGGTAGAAATATTGTATCAGTTGCTTGTCTTGATTTGGAAGGATATGACTTTACTATTAAGAATAGTATAATGTCCATATTTAATAAAGGTATTTTTTAGGGAGATGCCTTGATGAGTGGGAGATTATATCCCATAAATCTTGAAAGTTCCAAATCTGTCTATAACTTGAATATCAAAAGACTTAAATCAAATGATTTAAACCAAACATATTTCTGGTATTGTGGGCCATATAAACGAGAAACGTATAACCAAACTCCATAATGATGGAATCTTGGACACATTTGATTTAGAATCATATGATACGTGCGAATCTTGCTTATTAGGCAAAATAACCAAAGCTCCTTTCACGGGCCATACTGAGAGAGATGCAGATTTATTGGGCTTAATACATACTGATGTATGTGGACCAATGAGTACAAATGCTAGAGGAGGTTTCCAATACTTTATAATGTTCACGGATGACTTAAGCAGATTCGGATATATCTACTTAATGAGTCATAAGTCTGAGTCGTTTACAAAATTCAAGCAATTTCAAAATGAAGTACAAAATCAGTTAGGCAAAACTATTAAAGCACTATGATCAGATCGTGGTGGTGAATATTTGAGCCATGAATTTGACGATCATCTCAAAAGTTGTGGAATTGTTTCACAACTAACTCCACCTGGAACACCTCAATGGAATAGCGTGTCAGAACGGAGAAATCGAACCCTGATAAACATGGTTAGATCGATGATGGGTCAAGCTGATCTTCCAATTTCCTTTTGGGGTTACGCCTTAGAGACTGCTGCATTCATTTTAAATCGAGTACCATCTAAATCAGTTCAAAACACACCATATGAGATATGGACAAGGAAACAACCTATTTTGTCTTTCCTTAAGATTTGGGGTTGTGAAGCTTATGTGAAGCGACTTATCACTGATAAATTATCACCCAAATCGGATAAATGTCTATTTGTGGGATATCCTAAGGAAACTAAAGGATATTACTTTTACATCCCATCAGAGGACAAAGTGTTTGTTGCTCGATCTGGAGTATTCCTTTAGAAGGAATTTATTTCAAAGAAGAATAGTGGGAGCAAAATAGCTCTTCATGAGATGAGAGAGCCACAAATAGATACTGAACCTTTAGATAAAACTGATTTAAACTCACATAGAGATGTTGAGACCACTTCTTCTATACCAGCTCCACATAGGTCTATACGTTATCATTGTGAACCTGAGAGATATGGATTTCTCATCACAGATGACAAAAATGTGGAACTTATGGATCTAGATGAGCCCACAACCTACAATGAAGCAACTACTAGCATTAAATGCGAAAGCTGGATTGAAGGGATGAAATCCGAAATGCAATCTATGTATGATAGTCAAGTATGGACTTTGATTGATCTCCCTGAAGGTTCCAAAGAAATTGGTTGTAAACGGATCTTTACAAAGAAAAAGGACATGGATGACATTGTACAAACATACAAATCACGACTCGTGGCGAAAGGATATAAACAGACTCATGGTATTGACTATGATGAAACCTTTTCGCCAGTCGTAATGATTAAATCAATTAGAATTATACTTGCCATAGCAGCATATTATGACTATGAGATATGGCAAATGGATGCCAAAACCGCTTTTCTTAATGGTAAGTTAGATGAGGATGTGTATATGATACAGCCCGAAGGTTTTGTCAATCCTAATAATCATAATAAAGTATGTAAGCTTCTAAAGGCCATTTATGGTTTGAAGCAGGCATCCCGGAGTTGAAATCTTCGTTTTGATGAAAAAATCAAAGAGTTTGGTTTCATTAGAAATCAAGACGAACCTTGTGTATACAAGAAGATTAGTGGGAGCGCAATTGTTTTTCTTGTACTCTATGTGGATGATATCCTACTCATTGGAAATGACATCCCTACTTTGCAAAGTGTGAAGCTTTGGCTAAGTAAATGTTTTACAATGAAGGACTTAGGGGAAGCTGCCTATATACTGGGTATAAGGATTTATAGAGATAGATCTAAAAAGCTTCTTGCCCTAAGTCAAAGTACATATATAAATAAAGTACTGAAAAGGTTCAGTATGCATAATAGTAAGAAAGGGTTCTTACCTATGTTACATGGCATAAAGCTCAGTATAACTCAAAGTCCTTGTTCGAAGGACGAGAGAGATATAATGAGCTTGATACCTTATGCTTCAGCTATAGGATCTATAATGTATGCCATGATATGTACTAGACCGGATGTATCATTTGCATTGAGTGCAACCAGCAGATTCCAGTCTGACCCTGGTGAGGCTCACTGGACCGTAGTCAAAAGCATACTTAAGTACTTGAGAATGACTAAAGATATGTTCTTGATATATGGTGGTCAAGATAGTGATTTGGTCCTTAATGGCTATGTCGATGCCAGTTTTCAGACAGACCAAGATGACTCAAAATCGCAGTTGGGATATATATTTTGCTTGAACGGTGGTGCTGCTAGCTGGAAGAGTTCCAAACAACCAACCACAGCTGATTCTATAACGGAAGCTGAGTACATAGCCGCTTCGGAAGCAGCTAAAGAAGCTGTTTGGATGAGGAAGTTCATTGGTGAACTGGATGTGGTTCCTAGCATTGTTGATCCAGTAAATTTGCACTGTGATAACAATGGAGCTATTGCACAAGCTAAAGAACTAAGATCACAACAAGCATCCAAACACGTACTTAGAAAGTTTCACCTCATTCGAGAGATTATCACTCGTGGCGATGTGAAGATATGCAAAGTTCACACGGATAATAACATAGCAAATCCTTTAACCAAGCCGCTTTCTCAAGCGAAGAATTATGGTCATATTAAGGCTATGTGTCTTCAGTTTATGTCTGTGTAGGACTAAGAGCAAGTGGGAGATTGTTAGTATAATGCTCTAAGTCTACTGTTTAATAATAATGTGGAAAAATTTATTATTATATAATATTGATTATATTATTGAATTAATATTCTGCATACGATCATCAAGTATGTGACTTGATAGTAAAGCTCGTTCAAGCATTAAAGAATATTTATTCTAGATATCCCTAGTAATATGATTACTAGTATGATGATGATACGATGACTATGTTTTACTGGTCATGAATATGAGATGTTATATCACGTCATAGATACATGTAAAGACATCGTATTGGATATGACCTAACAAAGAGAATTATATATGGATTAAGTCATTATAATTTCTCTGATTGTTATATATTATTTAAGTCCTTATTACCTAAAGACACTACAGTTTCCTACATAATGAGTATCATATTTTAACACAATACCAACATCTTCTGTAACAAGAGACCATACAGTTTGTGATTGGATACGGTACGATTTATGCAGAGGGAAGTAGTTTGTCCATAGGGGACTTGTCCCTCCTATAAAATGGAGAAGATATCTACGGGCCCTTGATAAGTTAAATTGTTTAAATGCATGGCCATGCTCAAATTGATCAATAAAGAGTTATTGATAAATATTTGAATTGGACAATTGTAATTTGGGATCAAGAATATTAATTAATCTATATAAGGTCAACTTATCCATGCCTTATGCTTAATTAGGATATCGCACGACGAGAGGATTAAATATTATACAGTAATGGGATTTCGTTCGTGCCATCGAATTAATTCTTTTAATGCGGGTAGTCATAATGTCTAGATAGAGGCCTATTATGATTTATGAGTCGTAAAAATTGTTTTATACGCATTTCCGTATTAATTAGAACCTACAGGGTCACACACTTAAACGAGCAGAGCAGTTATTTTGTTCCGGTTGATTAAAAGTTGGTGAAGGGGTTGGTGAACCCTTAACCCTTTTGAGGACTATATAAGAGTGCCTTGTGATAGCCCTCATACTAGACTTAATCACATGTAAAGACATATTTGTGGAGAGAGAATCAAAAACCTGATTTTGATATTTCTCTCTCTCAAAAGTCTTGAAGATATATTCAAAAGTTGAATAATCAAAAGGATCAAGAATATATCTTCATATCTTTGAAGGTTGATTCTTTGACCAAGAAAGTATTTAGAATACTCTTCTAATCTTCATCTAATCTTGTGAGTTTGATCTTTAGTAACATATTGAATAAGATTCATAGTTGTTATTTTAGATCAAAGTTCAAGCACATTTGAATAATATTCTTGGTGTCCTTATTCTTACCATAATCAAGAACATACCTATATTCAAATTGATTTAAGTGAAATCGGTTGAATCGCATCTAGCAATCCGTTAGACGCTTGTGACTTGTTCGTTGTGTGGATACCGTAGAGGACGCTCGCTTCTTGCAACGTCTCTAGAAGGCTCGATCGAAAACACGCTACAAGAGGTAACAATCTTGTTCTTCATACTTTGATAATATACTTGGATCCTCGGAGGATTTTTACATATTATATTATACTTTCGCTGCTCTATTTCGATATATGATGATATCATAAATCGTATTAATTCGATAAAAACCCAACAGTGAATGCGTATGTTCACCCAGGGATGGTATGACGGGTCCTCTGGGGATACGTAGTGCCATGTGTATGCGTATCATGAACTGGGGTTAACCACCCAGGGATGGTCCGACGGGACCTCTGCGGGGTGCGGTGGGCGTGAGTCTCGTACCAACGGTTAACCTTTGAAATGTTTTGTTGGAGAACTTGTTTTGTTCTTGTGCACCATAATATTCCGGAATATAAAAAAATATTTTCTAAAATGATTTTGGCGCATATTTTATTTGATTAGAATGGTAGTTCAAATGGATTGTACTTGCACTAGTTGTTGTCGCTAACCCCTTAAATGGGGAAATACTTTTGTATTTGAGGTACAGGTCCTGGAGGCGAATGACCATGTGGACAGTACGAGGATGATGCTCTAGAGTGATTCTGTTCAATGGTCGTCTGTTTGGCGTGTTGTCCTTTTATTTTAATATTTATGTCATTTGTTTCAGTACTCGAGTACTTCTTCCTTTGAACTTGTATTTGCTTGTGAACCCAGTTTGGGAAGGATTTTGTTTATTACTGTCGGGTTTAGTCCATTTGTCTTGAATGTCTTAAATTGTGGATTTGTTTGTATGTTAATAAAGTTTGTCATGGGTCATGGTATTGTGTTTGTACGTTAGCCTGGTGGATTCCCAACGGTTGGGTCCACAGTGCTGTAATATGCCCTGAACGTCTTGGGGGTGTTACAAAATATGGTATCAGAGCCTAAGGTTTTATAAATACCTAGGTTGTCGGTCATTTGGGTCTAGTCGAGTGTCGTTTCTGAACAGTATCACTACTATGCCATCATCTCCGTACGCCGGTGCTTATAAGTTTTCATAACTTGACTCGTTGCGATTTCTTGTGCTGTTCATTCTTAGTATTGTGACGTGTTTTGTGTTTGTACTATACTCACTAGTTACTTCTTTCGAATGCCTGCTGGTAGAGGACGCGTATGCAGTAGGGGGATGTGGCGCAGCCGGTGGGGCATCCATGTCCGATAGCTCTAGGGCTGGTTCGGCAACGCCTTCTTTGTCGAACAGTGTCCCGCCTAGTGCCGAAGGTCAGCAGGATCAGTCTGCTAGCTTCAGTAATACCAATGATAATGTCGGGGTAGCGAACATTCTGCAGCAAGTAGCGAATCAGATGGCGCTACTAACCCAGGCAGTCCTGGTTAACCAAGCTAATGCTAATCCGGTTCCGCTTACTGGTTCTGGTACCGATAAGTTGCTTCAGGACGTGATCCGTGTGCGTCCACCATAGTTCGATGGTACTTCCGACCCTTCTGGTTGGGAGAGTTGGTTATTCGATATAGAAAAGTGTTCGAGGAAGCAAACTGCTCCAAGGAGAGGAAAGTACCAATTGATCAGTACTTCCTCGCCAAGGAGGTGGCAACGTGGTGGCAAGCAGTGAAACCACGTGACCGGGAAGCTTCATGGGATGAGTTCCGAGAATTTATGGAGGCCGAATATTGTCCGTGGCTGGTAAAAGAGGGAAGGATTCGAGCCTGCTTTGAAGCAAAACCACAGGATGTTCCCATCTCACAAGCGATCAAGGACTACAATCAGCAGCTACATTATGTGAGGAATCAGGTCCGAGATGAACAGGATAAGATCCACTACTTCGACATGCGGATGAAGCTAAGGGTTCGCCACTACATGTCAGGTCTTGGGTGTACAACTTTGAAAGACTATCAGAACAGGGCGATGGCCTATGAGATGTCTTTTTCTGCGACAGAGGTGGCAGCATAGGGTAAGAAATAGAAGACTTCCAGTCAGTTTTCGTGAGGTAAGTCTGGCGGGCATCAGAAGACTCAGTCTGGTTCGCGAGCTTTCGGGAATCAGTCCCTGTCATTTGGGCGAGGCAATGGTTTCAAGTCTGCTCCGACTGCTCCTGTTCGTGTTCATACCTGTTTTAATTATGGTCGTCCGGGACATATGATGAGTGAATGTGAGAAGCCGCCGCTACAGTGTCTTAATTGTAGTCGTATGGGGCATCGTGTTAAGTATTGTGGAGGTGTGAGCCGGGCACCAGTTACTCAGGTATCAGCCCCGGCTACAAGAGAACCGGGCGTGAATCAGGATCCGACAGCTAATCAGCCTTAGCAGAGTTTCGGCAGAGGTCGAGGACGTGGGCAGTCTTCTAGAGTGGGAGCTTCTAGTGCGGGTCTGTTCCGCCCCATGTGTATAAGATGAGACGGGTGGGAGATCCTGATGCAACAGTGGCTACAAGTACCGTTCACATCATTGACCATCCTGTTTCCGTGCTATTCGATTCTGGTACTATGCATTCTTTCATCTCCTTGGATTGTGTGCGTCGTCTGCATGTTGATTGTCTAGTTGCATGTAAACTGTTTGTTGTTAAACTTCCTAGTGGAGATAGTATTGTGGGGGATCATGAGGTTAGAGATTTTCCTGTGAGTATCGCGGGGAGGGATTGGTCTTCTAATCTGATTGTGGTAGACATTAAGTATGAGGATTTGATCCTTGGTGAGGATTGGTTGGATCGACATGGGGCGATCATGAATTATAGAGCGAGAACCATTTCGATGTTAGACTCTGACGGTACCGAGCATTTTTTTGTGGGACGCAAACAGAGTAGTCATATATTCTTGATCAGCGCTATGAAAGCGGTGAAACTTCTTCGAGGAGGTTGAACTGGTTACTGGTGTTATGCTTTGAGATTGGAAGAAGGGGGAGTTGAGCTCTCGTCTATTCTGGTAGCGAGTGAGTATCTTGACATATTTCTAGATGAGTTACCGGGTTTGCCACCAGACTGTGAGGTTGAGTTCACCGTTGATTTAGAGCCGGGTGTGGCTCCAATTTCAAAAATGCCGTATCGTATGGCGCCTGCCGAGATGCTCGAGTTGACGAAACAGTTAGGAGAGTTGCTAGACATGGGTTACATTCGATCGAGCGCTTCGCCTTGGGGCGCACCAGTCTTGTTTGTGAAGAAGAAGGACGGGTCACTTCATTTATGCATCGACTAACGAGAGTTGAACAAGGTGACCATCAAAAACAAGTATTCGCTTCCGAGGATTGACAAGTTGTTTTGACCATTTGCAGGGAGCGACTGTGTTTTCGAAGATTGATTTGAGATCAGGGTATTACTAACTCCGAGTGAAGGATTCCGATATTTCGAAGACGGCCTTTCAGACGAGATATGTCCATTACGAGTTTGTGGTTATGTCGGGCTAACCAACGCCCCAGTCATGTTCATGCAGCTAATGAACAAGGTCTTTGTCGAATATCTCGATAAGTGTGTAGTCGTCTTTATCGACGATATTCTGATTTACTCGAGGAACGAGGAGGAGCATGCACGTCATCTGCATATCGTATTGGAAATCTTGAGAACTCAGTACCTTTATGCGAAGTTCTCAAAGTGCGAGTTTTGGTTGAGGGAGGTTATGTTTCTCGGCCACGTGATCTCGGCCGAGGGTGTTCGTGTGGACCCACACAAGATAGAGGCAGTATTGGATTGGGCGCCGCCCAAGAACGTGAAGGAGGTCCATAGATTTCTGGGTTTGGCGGGGTATTATAGAAGGTTTGTCGATAGGTTCTCTAAACTCTCTCGACCGCTCACTCAGTTGTTGCATAAGTCAGAAAAGTTTGTGTGGTCATACGAGAGGTAGAAGAGTTTCGAAAAGTTTAAGAAGTGGTTGACTACCGCTCCCGTCTTGGCCTTACCGTGTGGTAATGAGGGTCTCTCAGTTTATAGCGATGCCTCGGGCCAAGGGCTTTGATATGTACTCATGCAGCAAGGGGAGATGATATCCTATGCTTCCCATCAGTTGAAACCGTACGAGTTGAATTACCCTACCCACGATCTTGAGTTGGCTGCAGTTGTGTTTGCGTTGAAGATCTGGCGTTATTACTTGTACGGCTCGTCGTGTCAGATTTTCACCGATCACAAGAGCCTAAAGTATATTTTCACACAGAAGGAATTGAATATGAGGTAGTGGAGGTGGCTGGAGTTAATCAAGGATTACTATCTCGAAATCCTTTATCATCCGGGCAAGGCAAATGTGGTGGCAGACACCTTAAGTCGGAAATGAGTATCGCTTCAGACACTTGAGTTGCACATGGCGCATCCAGAGCTCCAACGAGAGTTGATGGGGTTGAGTATTGAGGTTGTGTTACTAGGGAATGCTGGGCAATTGTGCGCTCTTGCGATCTCTTCGTCTCTGGTCGATGACATTAAATCGGGATAGTTAGAAGATCCGATGTTTATTCAACTCCACGAGAATGTGGTGAAGGGGAAAGCCCCGGGATTCGTGATTCATGAAGATGGTGTGTTTAGATTCCGAGGTCGACTGTGTGTTCCAAACGACTTGGAATTGAGGCAGGGCATTATACGGGAGGCCCATGCGTCACTGTACTCAGTCCATCCGGGCTCGAGTAAAATGTTAAGGATTTGAGGAAGAATTTTGGTGGAATGACATGAAGAATGAGGTAGTGTAGTTTGTGGCCAAGTGTTTGATTTGTCAGCAAGTCAAAATCAAGCATCAGCGGCCAGCCGGGTTGTTGAAACCACTTCCCGTCCCGGAATGGAAGTGGGAGGACATCTCTATGGATTTTGTCACGAATTTTCCGAGGACAAAGACAGGAATGAACATGGTGTGGGTGATCGTGGATCGACTAACTAAGTCAGCACATTTTCTGGGTATCAAGGATACTTGTGATCCAGAAAAATTGGCTCGTACTTTTATTTCGCAGATCGTGAGACTTCATGGTACGCCGGAGACTACTATTTCGAATAGATATGGTCGGTTTGTATCGCATTTTCCGCAGGCGGTACACAAGGCATTAGGGACACATTTGCATTTGAGTACATCTTTCCATCCTCAGGCCGATGGACAGTCCGAGCATACCATTCAGACGTTCGGGGATATGTTGCGCGCGTGCGTGCTAGACTGGAGTAGTTATTGGGAGGAACATCTGGCCCTGATCGAGTTCGCTTATAATAAAAGCTGGCATGCGTCGATTAAGATGGAAACATATGAGGCGCTTTATGGCCAATGATGTCGATCACCGATATGTTGGAATGAGCCATCCGATTTAGTTGGCACCGATCCAGATCTTGTGTTGGAGACTAGGAGGAAAGTCAAGTTGATTAGAGAGAGAATGTTGACGGCTCAGAGTCGACAAAAGTCTTATACGGATGTTAGGCGTCGACCCTTAGAGTTTGAGGTGGGGGATCATGTATTGTTGAGAGTGTCTCTGTCGAAGGGAGTTTTCCATTTTGGGAAAAAAGGGAAGCTTAGTCCAAGGTATATTGGACCTTTCGAGATATTGGAGAGAGTTGGCGAGTTAGCATACCGTTCGGCATTACCCCCGTCTTTGAGCCATGTGCATAGTATTTTTCATGTTTCCCAGTTGAGGAAGTATGTTCCAGACCCGACTCATATTATCGACTTTGGGGATGTGGAAATCGATAAGGATGTTATGTTTGAGGAAAGGCGAGTGAGAATTTTGGAACGTCGGGGTAAACAGTTAAGGTACAAAACCATCCTCTTGGTAAAGGTGAAATGGTCGAGGCATGGAGTGGAGGAAGCGATGTGGGAATTTGAGGAGGATATGCGTGCCAGATACCCCGAGCTTTTTGATCCTTAAGTTTCGAGACGAAACTTCTTTTTAGAGGGGGAGAATGTAATATCCGTACCATTCTATTTTTAGTATTTTCTATTTTTGGTGCATGTCTATTTTTATCGACTCGATTGTAACCTTTTCGACATTTTGAATCTATTTTGTTCTTGGTATTTTTCCATTTGGACGAGTTTCGGAGGTGTTTTTATGTAATGTCGCTTTATGTTATGTTTTGTCGCATGTATGTTCGTGTTGGGAAAACAAAGACCCTGTATCGAAACAGCCGGGATACTCGAATCCCTGTATCGAATGTTATTTAGAGGTTTTGACATATATGCCAAATACAGTAAAGGAAACTGTATCGAAGCTTTGAGGCTTTATCCTGTATCGAAGACCTGCCTCGAATCAGCATAAAGTGAAGCTCGTCAGTACAGCAAGTAGTCTTGTAAAAAGACCAAGTATGGAAACTGTCTCGATGCTCAAAATACAGTTATCTTCCATACTGTTCACAAAAGGACAAGAAGGAACACAAGTCAAGTCCCGTTGAACAAAGAAGTATTTAAATACTCAAGGATAAAGTATTTAAATACTGCCAGTCTTCAGATCTTCAGAATCCCGCGAAATCCGGATCATGTCATATTCCCGTTGAAGGAAATCTTATTCAAACGGATACATCTCAACATATACTTTCTTCAGAGACTATATATATCCTTGAAGACATTGAAGATCAGTTACCGAAGTAACCTAACACTCAAGCTATCAAAAGTTATCATCAGAGCAAACATATCTCCAAAGCATACTGCTATTAAGAACGAAAGAGATATACAGTGCTCAACATCAAGAACAGCCATCATCAGCTCAAGAACTTCAAAGTCAGCTGTTCTTACAGTTACCTACCTTTTACCTCTGTGTAAAACCGAGCTCGTGTGAACTCAACAAGTTATTCGACTGTGTGGAACGAATAAGGACGAAGCTTTGGAACGTGTGTGAAGAAGCTAGTCAAGAAGAAAGCTTTAACCAATGCATGTGAACGGTTGAAAGCGACATTCTTTGTATCAATCTGTGTGAACGATACAAGGATAGGTTTGTTTATAATTACGTAGTTGTGTACGCAGTAATTATAATAAACTTTTTACTCCTGTGTGGAGGACCAGTGGACGTAGAGGGGTTTACCTCGAACCACTTAAATTACTGTGTCATTTACCTTCAGCTTTTACTGTTTTAAATTACTGTGATATATTAAGTATACACCATACACTTAGTTGCTGTTTCCATAGCAACCTACTGTATCCAAGACTTCCGCTACGCACTCAGATTTAGAATTCGTACAGTTTGTTGTTTAAACCATTTTTCCAAACTGTATCCAGTATACTTAAGTGGCCAACAAGTGGTATCGGAGCTTTGAGGCTTTATCCTGTATCGAAGACCTGCCTCGAATCAGCATAAAGTGAAGCTCGTCAGTACAGCAAGTAGTCTTGTAAAAAGACCAAGTATGGAAACTGTCTCAATGCTCAAAATACAGTTATCTTCCATACTGTTCACAAAAGGACAAGAAGGAACACAAGTCAAGTCCCGTTGAACAAAGAAGTATTTAAATACTCAAGGATAAAGTATTTAAATACTGCCAGTCTTCAGATCTTCAGAATCCCGCGAAATCCGGATCATGTCATATTCCCGTTGAAGGAAATCTTATTCAAACGGATACATCTCAATGGATACTTTCTTCAGAGACTACATATATCCTATGAAGACATTGAAGATCGATCAAGTAACCTAACACTCAAGCTATCAAAAGTTATCATCGAGCAAACATATCTCCAAAGCATACCGCTATTAAGAACGAAAGAGATATACAAAGGCTCAACATCAAGAACGACCATCATCACCAAGAACTTCAAAGCCGCTGTTCTTACTCAGTTACCTACCTTTACCTCTCGTGTAAAACCGAGCTCAGGTGAACTCAACAATTTATTCGACTGTGTGGGACGAATAAGGACGAAGCTTTGGAACCGTGTGTGAAGAAGCTAGTCAAGAAGAAAGCTTTAACCAACTGTGTGAACGGTTGAAAGCGACATTCTTTGTATCAATCTGTGAACGATACAAGGATAGGTTTGTTTATAATTACGTAGTTGTGTACGCAGAATTATAATAAACTTTACTCTGTGTGGAGGACCAGTGGACGTAGAGGGGTTTACCTCGAACCACTTTAATTACTGTGTTATTTACCTTCAGCTTTTACTGTTTTAAATTACTGTGATATATTAAGTATACACCATACACTTAGTTGCTGTATCCATAGCAACCTACTGTATCCAAGACTTCCGCAACGCACTCAGATTTAGAATCCGTACAATTTGTTGTTTAAACCATTTTTCCAAACTGTATCCAGTATACTTAAGTGGCCAACAATTTCCATACTTGGTCTTTTTACAAGACTACTTGCTGTTTCCATACTTGGTCTTTTTACAAGACTACTTGCTGTACTGACGAGCTTCACTTTATGCTGATTCGAGGCAGGTCTTCGATACAGGATAAAGCCTCAAAGCTTCGATACAGTTTCCTTTACTGTATTTGGCATATATGTCAAAACCTCTAAATAACATTCGATACAGGGATTCGAGTATCCCGGCTGTTTCGATACAGGGTCTTTGTTTTCCCAACAATTTCCCCCTTTTTGACAATTTGCCAAGACCTTCTTACTTAACTCTTCGAGTCTTCTTGATGATGCCAAAACCTTCTTCATGAAGCATTCTTCTTCGATGACTTCTGGCAGATTTCTTGGTCTTTTGTCAATAGGTCTGACTTAGTGACTTAGTCTACAATAATGAACTGCTCGCAGGCACGTTCGATACAGTTTAAGATTTATTACAACTTAAGCCTATGATTGGCGCGCAGGCACAATCTTACAATGTATTCTAAGTTTACAACTGAAATTATGAACTGTTCGTAGACTAGTTCGTACAACTTATTTTTCAATCAAGTTTATCTAACTTGAGATTCCTATCAAACAGTTTAAGTAATCATACATAAACACAGTAGATTACGAGTTGTAATCTTTCAAGACAAACAAACGGTTTTTATTGATATTCAAAATGATTGAGTACAAAGTTTGGTGTTTCGAATAGAAATTACAAAAACAAAAATAATATACATAAATTTCATCTCCTTATCTATAATCCGCATGCCTCCATGGTCTTTTTCCGGGTTCGTTCTCGGTGCCGCGCCACCAGTTTTGAAGAGAATCATTGCCTCGATCCTGGTATATCGCTCTTCCTTCATATGAACGATCAAAGGCAAGTATCCAATCTTCTGGATGGGTGACCCGATCTCCTCTTCTATGTTTGGATTTCATTTCGATTTGGAGAGGGAGTTTACCTTCTTCTAGCATCTTCGTAAACTTATCTGCCGCTTCCGCTAACGTTTTATAATTTTTGAAGATGGCGGATTCCCTGATGAGTCTGACAAAATATCTCATCAGTTCGTTCTTCCTCCAGTGCTTCACTTCGTCGGCAGTTGGGTTGCGGTTGGTCGGCAGACGAATTTCCGAAGGTCTCTGAATAAGAGTTTGCCAAGGGACATTAGGGTCATGGAATTCCGGTCTGGAGCCTGAAATTTTAAAGCTTTGGGATTGAGGTGCTAGCTTGTTCAATTCGGCAGTGATACTGTTCTGAGCAGCCTCAAATTCCCTTTCTTGTTGCAGCCTTATTCTCCTAGCAGCTTCTCGTGCCTCTTCCCCCTTTTTGGCTTCATCAAGACTTTGCAGGATTTCAAGAGCAGCGTCCTGTTTGGTCTCGATGCTGTTCATTCTTTCAACAAGGGAGGAAAGAGTCTGCGACATTTCTTGAATGAATTTGTCGTGAGCACGTAGTTGAGAGCTGTTCTCAATCATTGCACAAGCGGTCTTGGCTTCAGCTATCCTTGTCTTTGTAGCTTCTTCCTTCAGCAGTTGCTCCTGCTTATCTTCCATGATCTTCAAGGCTTGCTTGAAAACTTCTGGCAAAAGAATGAATGCGTCGACAACTCGAGATACTTCGTGTTGAAGAGTGGTCATTTCTTCGACGGCAGAGGTGTGCATCCAATTCAGTGCCTTTTCAACGGAAGATAGAGCGTTTACTGCATCTTGGATAAATACAGTCTGAAGGCCAAGAGCTCGCAGGCGCTCTTTTCGTGCAGCAGAGATCGGAGAATCTGGTTAGGCGAAGTCTGCAGCGCCGTTCAACCTTTTTACATTCACGGATGGACGTGAAGTAAGTTGGACATCCTCAGGTTCGGTACCGTCCTCGGATTCTATTGTTGAAGGGGCCGGAGCAGCTTCCTGTGGTTCGGCGACAGTTGGTGGAGAAGCTTCCTGTTGCGAAGACTCTTCAGCAATCATGGATGTAGGAGGGACTGAATCCTCCTGTTGGCTTTCAGGAATAGCTTCTTCGGTCGTAGCAGGCTCGGGTGCCTGTTCCAAAATTTCTTGAAGTTCCTCGACTGGAGGGACTGATTCCTCTTGGTCGGGAATGTTCTCCGGCTGTGGCGAAGGGGGATTGGCTTGGGTAGAAGGCCCTTCGTCATTTCTGGGTGGAGAGGCGTCTCGAGCTTCAGCCTCTTCACGGCTCATTCTCAGACCTGCTTGTAGAGCATCGTCGTCGTCGTCTGAGTCATGATCGTCGTCATCTTTTGGATTAATGGGAGAATCCTCTGACTTCTTCTTTCCTTTCCTCCCGGCGCGATTTGTGCAGCAGTGGCTTTCAATTAGATCCTTGCAAGAGGCGTTGTCCCATCGGCGGGGCCTCAATTTCAGTTGAGTCTGTTACTTCGGAGACGAATCTCTCTTCGTGGCTCCATTCGCTCCAGTTGTACAGTGTATCGTACGGAGCTAGCCTATAGCCTTTCCATTGCAGGAATCTTTCGTACGCGTGTTCAATTTGAACCGAAAGAAGTGTTTGATTTATGATCGAGTTAGGGGAGGGACTTCGAATAACGTCTGGAGACGCTGTTTCGAGTGATTCCTGTACAGGTATGAGATCCTGTACGGAAGATGGACTCCTTGCAGGGGATGGTGCCCTGAAGGAAATTGGATCCTGTACGGGTGTGGGATCCCACAGAGGAGAAGTAGCTTTTGGCTCCGAATGGGCAGCCGACTCGCTAAAGTCTTGAGCGTTGACAGATGTCTCTATATCCGTCGTAGCCGCCAAAGGCTCGGGATCTACTGTCGATACAGTAGGAGACAACTCTTCCACAGGGGTTGGGCCCTGGGGTTCTTCATCAGTGGGTTGCGCCACGGGGGAGACATCCTTGGAGTGCTTGGCAGATTTGATTTTTGAGAGCCTCCTGAGTCTCTTCTTGGACTTCTCACCAGCAGAGTGTTTCTTGCTGTGAGATCGCTTTCGCTTCTTTGAAGATTCCATTTCTGGGACCTTCACGGTTTCATCTCTTGGGTTGGCAGAAATAGGCCTGGTTCTCGGGTGGTTGCAATGCATGGTGCTCTGGTTATACGCAGTGGGTTTGACACCTCCTAATATCCTTGAGCTATTTTTCTTTGCATCGGCGGATTGCGTCAGTCCGCACTTCGTCAGAATGTAGTTCAGCATTAAACCAAAGGATTTCTTTTGGGTGGCAGGTTTGCACACCTCTTCTTGAAGACGTTTCAGAATGATTTGGCACCAATTGACCTTTTCACAGGTCAAAATAGCTACCATCATCCTGAACCTTATTTTCGTGCACATCTCGAACGCACCGGTTCGGTTTTCAATGATCCTGGAGCAAAAGTCATGAAGATAGACAAAATGAAGGAGAAAATTTTTCTTGTGACAAGTAGTTGTCACCATATCAACCACTTTGGACCCTGTAAATAGTCCATAAAACTTAGTAATAAGCTCTTGAGACCCGAACGTCTCAAGTTGGTCCATGGTCAGGCCATCGGCGGGCAGCCTGTAGATTCTCTGGAGTAGATCGCGATTAATACAGATTTCCACTCCTTGGACTGTTGCAGTGATGTCAGCAACATGTCCTCCCTGGGCTAGTGACAGAAAACGGACGGCGGCGTTGAGGTAGAATTCCTCAACCAGATGGGCGTCGTATTTGTCGGCGGTCTTGCTCCCAAGGCGATAGAGGCCTTGTTGTTCAAGACGAGTAATGATATACTCCATCGGTTCGGTGTCGTTGATTTCCGAGATAATACGTGTAACACCCCCAAAACCATCCGGGATATTACAGCGCCGTGGGTCCCGCGCCGGAACCCACCAGGCTAAAAACCGTTTACAAAATCAATTCAAAAGCGCCAAAAGGCCGATGACGGTAATATTTTAAATACTCAAATATTTTCAAAAACGAAATTCTGAAATACCGTCATAAAATACCATTTGAAAATACAAGGCGAAGTGCCAAATCTCAACAGTTTAAAATATACGTTAAGCCACAACTTAAACGTACCGATAAAATAATTTGGGAAAAAGAGTTTGACGAAAATAACCCAAGTTCGCAAAATGCCCAAAAGACCATTTCAAAATACACACACGAGTTGGTAAAAATACCAAAGAGCTATTTTGAAATATACACACGCAGCGGATCAGTTCAAAATACACATTTGCAGCGGAAATAAATGACCGGAAATAAATACTCAATACTCAAAACATGCCACCGCCAGTATCACATCGGGAAGCTCATCCCCTCACGACCGCTACTAGCTTGATCTCCGAGTACCTAAAAATAAAGCCCACGACGGGGTCAGCCACAATACTCAATAATGATATCGATCACATCATCATAAATAATTACATACCAATGTAATAATACTGTAAGAATACTACCAATGTAATCTTACCGTTATAACCTTACCAATCCATAATAATCCAATCCTTACCATAATCCACATTTCGCATCCTCAAATGACGAAATGAACTCAACAATAATTATCTGTACTGTATTCCAAAAATACCAATAATCCTCAAAACATCATCAAAACTCATAAGTGCTGTTATAATCCAGACTGTGACAAATCCTGTCCGTCGTATTACACAATCAAATCTCAACATGTATAAACAAATAATACACAACATATCGTAGATCAACTACCACATGATAATGATAACAAATCCGAAACATCGACATATAGTCGAATGCTTATACGATCAATAACCGGATCAACCGATAAATCAACCGAGAATATCATCGACATGATAACTCCAATACGACCAACGAAGGATCAACGATGACCGAGAGTACCCTCAACAAGGTAAACTCCAAACACGATCAACAAAGGATCAACTATAACTGAGAATACCCTCAACAAGTTAGACTCCAAATTATCAACAATAATGGATCTCAAGTAATAACTCTTACTGTCGAACATACCCCTCTGGCGTATGAACAACCAAATACAAACCGTCGAACATACCCAACCATAAATGGAGGATGAACGACCAAACAATATGGCTCAAAGATGGACGCCATAGTACGCCCGATCCGGAAATGTGTCCGTGCACAAGCCACCCCGGGTATTGATCACATACACGTGTGGTCTTGTACCTAATTAGACTCACGAACTACGTCTCGTGTGCACGGTTCAATGTGGAAATATCAACACATAACCATCATGTGCCCGGCTAAAAATCCTACACAATAACCAATCGGCACGCAGATATGACTCCAGATATGTCACGATGCAACATGACAACGAAACTCAAATAAACACATATCCAATAAGGATCAAAAGACTCACCGAAGTGAACAACAACAGACTGACAATGAAAAGTCGACACGACTAATCAATATCCAAAACATCAATCCTGGGATCATCATCCCAAATGAATGACCAACATGATCTACGATCTCAATACAACAGTCCTGGGATCAACATCCCTCAATGAATAACCGATACGAAACTCATTACACGAAACCTCAACATATACAACAACTCAACATACTAATTATCCACATGACTGAACAAATACTTAGATTACCGCAAAGCCGAGGACCATATCCATCAACATCCCCCAATGAGACGATCAACATAACCATTAATACCAATAATAGTCCTGGGATCAACATCCCTCAACGAACAACCAGTACGAATCTCAATATACGAAGCCTCAACATACAACATATACAACAACTCAACATAATAATTATCTCATAACTGAACAATACATAAATTACCTCAAAGCCGAAGACAACATCCTTTCCACGAACAACATTCCTGAACGAATACATAGTTATACAAATAATCTCAAATAAGGTACCATCCATTCAATACCAATAACCTTTATCCCGATACTTATGTCATCACGATTACTATCCTCGATATCCGATATTCTATATCCTTGACCAAAGACAACTCACGTCTTCCCTGAACACAATTAAATCATATACCTTATGATTTAATACAACCAGAGCACGATGTAAACCATTATCCCGACAACTTACATTTCTAACAACATTGCTATACGAATTATAAATGAAATGAAAACGAAACCATTCATCAAATATTATAAACTGAACAAGTATAAACTTGCCTCGATACTGATACCACGAAGTCGTTACCAAAATCCATTGCCTTTGTCTACGAGTTCCTTAGCCCCGACCAAAAGCAATCTACGAACTCTTTAGCCTCAACCGCAACTCAATGGTCATAATCCACGATCAAACATATCAACCTATTGCAATAACCGATTAACACACATTCGATAAAAATCAATAACCGACATACTCAACCAACAAAATCAACGGTTCAACGATACCCCGATCATATACATAATACCAAATAACCCAATTCAACAAATACGAACCCATATCCACGATACAAGCCGTAACTCGATGATCACAAATAACAATCAATAACCGATCAACAACGGTTCTACAATATCCCGATTAAACACATATCCAAACAACCCAAACCAATCAAACACGAACTCAAAACCAAAATACGATTCCACAATCCGAAGATCATATCAATAATCAATTTAAACCAACAAGGGTCTAACATTACCGATTCCAAAGTCAATCTTAAATACGGATACAAGTTTCCTCCTTGTAAATTCATAATATAAACTAATTACCGGTTATCATCATCAATCCGGACGATCCGATTAATTCAACATCATAGACAACCATATTCCAAAGGTTTCAAATAATTCCATTATCCGAATTGAACTCTTGTTAAATACCTATGAATTCTCAAACTCAAAAGTGAATCATAAACTTATCAAATCCGAAATCATATTCGTATTCCTATACGAATATTGTACCAAAACACATAACTTAGTTCTAGATATGAATATTCCATATTCATATATAAAACACCAACACCTTAAAACGTATTCATCAAATCAATGATCAATTCATCTCGACATTAAGGATTTTATAACATATTCGATTCCAACTTCAACTCCAAATACGAAGACAAAACTCCTTCTTGTTCATACTTGTAAATTCGTAGAAAACAATTTACCGATTATTATCGTGAATAATCACATTCCAAATTATCCGAAATCCTTCCAAAATCATAACATGTAACTCAAGAGTTCTTTAAGAACACGAATTATCCAAATTCACGTTCATAATCCATAAAACAACATAACCCGATGTTTTCTAACATCTAAACAACCCTTAATCATAATTCAAGGTGTATATAATCATGTCCTTCAACATATACTTCTCATAACATCATGAATCGCAACAAACCACCAAGAACATCGAGAATACTACGATTCCATAATCATAACAACATAATCGAATCATTTGACCACCAATTCATTATCTTCCTTTAACAAAATTCCCATAATTACCAAGAATCATCATAACAATATCATTTCAACCATCATTCATACGAAAACGTGTAGAATTTTCCAAGTTCTACTCATTGAGACATTTCATCGAACACTTTGAAGGCATAGTCCAATTCAATCGATTATTCAAAGAAATACTCGAATCCGATCCACAAAACTTCAAGAACAACGAATAATCTCAAGAATATAACAAGATTCCATCAATAATCTGAGTTAAAACGAATCAAATCGGCCAAGACATCAAGAAACTTCAAAAATATCCAAAACCAAGTGTTTAGGTGTTCTTACCTTCGATCCGGTGGAAGATGATGTTAATCCATGATTCCAACTTCCAAAACATGTTGCTAGATGATGATATTACTCAAATCCATCCACTTTGATGAAGAAATCGCCAAAAACGAAGAGAAAACATGAAAATGGCCGGATGACTGGTCCGTGCCTTTAAATAGGCGGAACTCGCCGCACGTTACGTACGTAACCGCCACCGCCTTACGTACGTAATCGCCATGGCCTCGCCATCGCCTGGGCTCACGGGAACCCTTACGTACGTAATCGGCACCGCTTACGTACGTAATCGCCCTTACGGCCGTAATCGCCACCGCCTTACGTACGTAATCGGCCGCCCTAGCCCCGGCCGAGTCACTGCCGACCGTGATCGGCCACCCCCACGAATCACTGCCGACCATGCTCGGCCATTCCAACGAGTCACGACCGGCCATGCTCGGCCATCCAGGTCATCTCGGCCACGACTCGGCCAGCCGCCCCGTAACGTACGTAACACTTAATCCGTTGCGTACGTAATACGTACGTTGACTTGCTACAGTATAATACTCGTATTACGTACGTAATACACCCTGTATAACGTACGTAAATCCATCCGTTGACTCACCTGTCCACATCTACGCCGAAAGCCGCCGACCACGGGCCCCAACTGTCCGATTCCTCTTGTTACGTACGTTATGTACACTATATAACGTACGTAAGCTAACACATTTTACGTGCGTAAGCTCCAAGGCTTAACGTACGTAATGGCTTTTATACTTAGCCAAAAATTCAACTGTCATGTCCGACGTCTCGACGTACAAAATACAAACATACGGCATACTGAATACACATACTGAATCCAAAAATATTCTCATACGGTATACCTGATATCCAAATCTGTTTAACCTGATACAACATATCCTGAATATATCCGCTACCAAAAACGATAATCACACCAAGATAATCGTCTCGGTTCTCAATTTATTTTATCCATACCGTATAGATACCAAACTATACAAAGATATCTCGATAAAATAACGCGAAAAATTTATATCAAAATTCGGTATTACATACTACCCTTAAAATAAGTTTCGTCCTCGAAACTTGCAACTGTCGCCAACAACGTATAAGTCCAAAATTTTCCAACTCATCACAAAAACAATCAAGCGTCGCCACAAGCGAAATAACCAAACCAATATACTTACAAAGCGTGAAGCCGATGATCTCCCGTGATACTAGCACACGACTCCCACACGAAGTCTCAACACAATCAAAACACACGAATATCACAAATAGCAGTTTGAAAAGATCTCAAAAATTTTGGAAACTCCAAAAATCGATTTGACTCAAAAGTCAGAAAAGCTCATTTTCAAAAATCACGCTACTACCGTACCGGTAGAGCCACATAACTCACACGCCTGGGTTTCACAAAACCCAAGCTCCGATACCATCTTCTGTAACACCCCCAAAACCATCCGGGATATTACAACGCCATGGGTCCCGTGCCGGAACCCACCAGGCTAAAAACCGTTTACAAAACCAATTCAAAAGCGCCAAAAGGCCGATGACGGTAATATTTTAAATACTCAAATATTTTCAAAAACGAAATTCTGAAATACCGTCATAAAATACCATTTGAAAATACAAGGCGAAGTGCCAAATCTCAACAGTTTAAAATATACGTTAAGCCACAACTTAAACGTACCGATAAAATAATTTGGGAAAAAGAGTTTGACGAAAATAACCCAAGTTCGCAAAATGCCCAAAAGACCATTTCAAAATACACACACGAGTTGGTAAAAATACCAAAGAGCTATTTTGAAATATACACACGCAGCGGATAAATGCAGTTCAAAATACACATTTGCAGCGGAAATAAATGACCGGAAATAAATACTCAATACTCAAAACATGCCACCGCCAGTATCACATCGGGAAGCTCATCCCCTCACGACCGCTACTAGCTTGATCTCCGAGTACCTAAAAATAAAGCCCACGACGGGGTCAGCCACAATACTCAATAATGATATCGATCACATCATCATAAATAATTACATACCAATGTAATAATACTGTAAGAATACTACCAATGTAATCTTACCGTTATAACCTTACCAATCCATAATAATCCAATCCTTACCATAATCCACATTTCGCATCCTCAAATGACGAAATGAACTCAACAATAATTATCTCTTTGTATTCCAAAAATACCAATAATCCTCAAAACATCATCAAAACTCATAAGTGCGGTAATAATCCAGCCTGTGCCAAATCCTGTCCGTCGGATTACACAATAAAATCTCAACATGTATAAACCAATAATACACAACATATCTGTAGATCAACTACCACATGATAATGATAACAAATCCCGAAACATCGACATATAGTCCGAATGCTTATACAATCAATAACCAGATCAACCGATAAATCAACTGAGAATATCATCGACATGATAACTCCAATACGACCAACGAAGGATCAACGATGACTGAGAGTACCCTCAACAAGGTAAACTCCAAACACGATCAACAAAGGATCAACTATAACTGAGAATACCCTCAACAAGGTAGACTCCAAATGATCAACAATAATGGATCTCAAGAAATAACTCGATCGCCGAACATACCTCGGGCGTATGAACAACCGATCCAAACCGTCGAACATACCCAACCATAAATGGAGGATGAACGACCAAACAATATGGCTCAAAGATGGACGCCATAGTACGCCCGATCCGGAAATGTGTCCGTGCACAAGCCACCCCGGGTATTGATCACATACACGTGTGGTCTTGTACCTAATTAGCCTCACGAACTACGTCTCGTGTGCACAGTTCAATGTGGAAATATCAACACATAACCATCATGTGCCCGGCTAAAAATCCTACACAATAACCAATCGGCACGCAGATATGACTCCAGATATGTCACGATGCAACATGACAACGAAACTCAAAGAAACACATATCCAATAAGGATCAAAAGTGTAATATCCGGATTTATTGCGGTGTATTTCATATATATTCAAATCATGTATTATTCGGATTGATGGTTTTGATTATCAGAATATGATATTTCGTGCATTGACATCATTGTACATAAGTATATTGCAAAATTGTTCAAGCAACCTCGTGATAGCGCACGCTAAGAATGTATCTTAACGCGTGCTATCGAGCCATCATTAGCGCACGCTATGCAGGTATGAGTAACGTGCGCTAAGGACTCAATTATTGAGCGGGACAGCTAGCTCATGCGCCAGCGGGACATGGGTCCGGATAAGATTCCCGCTGACGCACCCGGACAAATTATGAAGTCAACCATTATTAGCGCACGCTAAGGGATGCTTAGTAGCGTGCGCTAACTTGTCAATAATGCAGAATATTATAAATGGGACAACAACCGCTTGGGCTTTCATTTCCTTCGTCTATACTTCATCTTTGAGAGTCCAGAGAGCAAGAATCTCCCTTCTAAATACTTAGAACATTTATGAGTGATCATTGAATGATTGAGTATCACTTGTGAGTGATCATTGAAGAGAAGTAACACCTTGGAGGGGCACATAACCAACCGGAGTCGGATTACACCTTGTGGTTCAGTGATTTCGGCATATTAAGGTATGTTCAACCTATCACCAGTCTTAGATTTGGATTTCCAATGGGTATGATGATCATATTAACGAGATATTGAATTTCATTAGTGAATTATTTCAACAACTTCATGTTTAGAAGATTGGGATGTCTACAATTACGATATTATTGTTGGAACCTTGAAGTTGGAATCCTAGTACTTCAAATGATGAGAGAAATATTCGGAAGTTAACAATCCATATGATTTATATTATCTTTGTGATCATGATTTGGAAAAGATATTGTAAGAACTTAAAGGAAGAATCATCTTAGGAAATATTCTTTCATATAAGTCGGAATTGTTAGTTCACCTCAAGATGAAGTCTGAATATGTATAATGATAGTAGCATCTAATACATCAACCGGAGATCACCAACTTTGCATGAGAATTGTAATCAAGATGGATTATGGTGTCATGATGATTATACGTATATTTGCATCTTGAAATTGATATCATCCTGGAGATCATTCATAAGAGTAAGAACTTGGTATTCATGGAAGTAACATGAATTATCACGAAGGATTTCATTGTTTCGAACATGGGAAGAACAGTTTACTGCTCAGCAGTAAACTGCCATGCAGAGATAGCGCACGCTATGATAGGCAGTTTAACGTGCGCTATCGAGTACTAGTTAGCGTGCGCTACGTTTGGTACGTAACGTACGCTAGACCATCAGTCGAGTCAGTTGGCTGATCAGTGAAGTACTGACCATGCGTAGTTAGCGTGCGCTAGTCTTTGTTGTTTGCGTGCGCTATCGGGCAGACGTAACGCACGCTACACAGAATACTTAGCGTGCGCTAAGCTATTCGGGCAGATTGCAGCTTATGAACTTTTGACCGTTAATCGAATTGTTAAACATTTGTACGACGTGATATAAATCCTATATTATTTCTTTTGTTAAGGTTTGGTCTAGTTACGTGATTGATTGAGGAGGACGATCGTCGAGTGTTCATTTCCGTGGAAGTGTTATTATTGTCTTCAAATCGAGGCAAGTACCTTAATTGTTTTACGTATTGTTGTTATACATATTGTCGTGCATGTATGTCGTTATTGTATGTCCACCTCGTGTTGGTCCGACGGGATCATCGGGGGATCTATGCTAGCGTCATACCGGATCATCGGACGGGTTTTTCCACCACGGGTTGGTCCGACGGGATCATCGTGGGTTCTAGGCGATGAACGCTGGATCGATGGAATTACCATGAGTATGTATTGATATCATGTTGTGATTATCGATTGTGTATGTTATGTTTGAGTTTCTCGTAGGAGAAGACTCGTTGGTATTTTGTTGTTTACGTTATTACTATTCACCGTGAGATATGAATAATATGTTGTGGTACTTGTACTAGCATCGTTGTGCTAACCCCTTCGGGGTGAACATTTTGTTTGTGTTCGGGATCCGGGAGAGCGGGAAACAATCACTGGAACCGTATGACGACGAGGGTGCGAGTGATGTCCGACCGGGTTTATTTATCATTGTTTATTCGTTATTTCAATAAGTACTCGAGTACAAAGTCATTTGTGATGATTTGGATTTGTTGATGTATTATTGAGTTACATTGAACAATTGTATCTTGTTTACGTATTTGGTCGAATCGATGTCGTAATTCGTTATTTTCATTCGTTAGTACCTTTTTATGCTTGTTCAATTCTTGACCTTGTAAATCCTTATGTAAAGGATTTACGGCTATAATATTCCGAATATATTGGGGTCTTACGAATATGGTATCGGAGCCAAGATTATGGATATCTTGGCCGTTGGGTTAAAATAGGGGTCATTTATGTCTTTTGGGGTAACCGGCCGTGAATGACATCACTGCACTGCCTACGTCTTCATGCGAACAGTGGTTGTAAGTTCGTAAACTCTATCGCGTTCTTTACATATTGTATCTCTTTATACTCGAATATTAGAACGATGTTGTTTCCTGTATATTGAGTATTTATGCTTACAGCATGTTGAGAGGCGGACGTGGACGTGGTCGCGGTCGTGGATGCGGACGAAGAAATGCCGAAAGGAGGCGTCGCCTTCTAACCGGGCGATCATAGCTCGGGCGAGCCGCAACAATCTATTAATAATGAACCGAGATCCTGCTGTACAGAGATCCTTCGTCAAGTGGTGAACCGGATGACTCGGTTCGCCGGTGTCGTGGACCGAATGCAAGTGGCGGTGGGACTACGGCGGGGAGAGAGACGACAAGGGATCCCGGATATGGGAAATCGAGGTGACCGGTGGGTGCAAGAAGTGGCGAAGATGCAACCACCCAAATTCGACGGTATTTGAGACTCCCACACAGGATCATTGGTTAAAGGAGTGGAGAAAATCTTTGCGGAATCAAGCGCCAGACGGCAATCAAGAGCCTCTATCGCTCAATATTTTCTGATAGGGGAAGCGTCCGAATGGTGGGAAGCCATCCGACCTGTAGACCATGATACCGATTGGACAGAGTTTCGATTGATGATGGAAGCTCAGTATTGCCCTCGTCCTGTGAGGGAAGCCAAAGTTCGGGAGTTTTTCTCCGCTCAGCCTTCTGATGTGCCAGTATCCCAGGCGATCAAGACGTTTAACCAGCAGCTGGCATTTGTTCGACATCTGGTCAGAACAGATGCAGAAATGATGATTCATTTCGATATGAGAATGAAACCAGAAGTCCAGAGGTACATGTCCGGATTCGAATGTACCACACTCCATGATACCGGGATAAGGCGTTGGCATATGAGATCAAGGAAGCGACCATGGAGAAATTTGCGGAAACCAAGAAACAGAAAGTCTCTCGGTACTTTTACGAGCACAAGAACAGTGGGGCCCGTAAGGCCCAGTCATCCTTTCACTCTTTCAGAAACCTCCGACCCGGCTAGGAGCGGAAAGAACTTCGGGCGACATCAACTATTACCGATGTTACCAGTAAATGCTTTAAGCTGCGCGAGACGGGGCACTATCGACCAGAATTGCCCCCTTCTGCCGTGACTTGTTTATTTGTGGGACGAGAGGACATCGGGCGGTGTTTTGTGAAGAGGCGCAAAGTCTTTAGAGCCCGTACACCACAGCCAGTCCAGAAGGAGGCCGGTATTCCACAGACGCAGCAAAGTGTTCAGATGCCTCAGAATTTTGGCCGCGGGCGAGGCAGAGGACAATGGGACCGAAAGGGGACATCGAGTGCCGGATCTGCTCCCCCACGTCTGTACGAGATGAGGAGGACAGACGATCAGGATGCTGCTGTCGCATCAGGTACTGTCCAGATCCTTTCCCATCCAGTTAGCGTTTTATTTGATACAGGAGCTACATATTCTTTCATATCCTTGTCTTGTGTAAATCGTTTGAATATTTCCAGTTTTCATGCTTGTGAACCTTATGTGGTTGGGTTACCGAGTGGAGAAAGGATTGTCGGAAATTTAGAAACTAGAAATTTCCCTGTATCATTTGGAGGCAGAGAGTGGCTCTCAAACCTGATCGTGATAGAAATGCAAGGAGATGACCTGATACTCGGAGATGATTGGCTTAATCGGTACGGAGCAATTGTAAACTACCGAAGGAGGAATATCTCATTTGGTCGCCGACGATGGTTCCGAGATTCTGTTTGAGGATGGAAACCAGAAGCTCGGGAAAGTTGATCAAGGCGATGAAAGTCAAATTGTTGAAACAAGGTATGCAGAGTCGGTGTTACGCAATGAAGAAAGAAGACGAAATTGTGGAACTTTCATCCATTCTGTTGTGAACGAATTTCCGGATGTGTTTCTGACGAGTTATCTGGACTACCTCCACGAAGGGATGTGGAATTTACTATTGAGTGGAACTGGAGCGACACCAATTTCTAAGGCGCCGTATCGTATGGCACCTCTTGAGATGTACGAATTGAAGAAGCATTTGGAGGAGATCTTGGACAAGGGCTATATTCACCAAGCGTTTCACCTGGGGAGCGCGATTCTTTTGTCCGAAAGAAGGATGGATCGCTCATTGTGTATTGACTATCGAGAGCTGAACAAGATGACGATTAAGAACAAGTATCCGTTGCCACGGATTGATGATTTGTTTGACCAGTTGCAAGGAGCAACAGTATTTTCTAAGATCGATCTGAGATCAGGATACCTTCAACTGAGGATTAAGGAGTCTGATGTTCCGAAATCAGCGTTCAGAACTCGCTACGGGCATTATGAGTTTGTAGTGATGCCGTTTGGTCTCACTAACGCACCTGCTGTATTTATGCAATTGATGAACCGTGTGTTCATTGAATTTTTGGATAAATTTGTGGTTGTGTTTATTGATGACATTCTGGTGTATTCTAAGTGTCCGGAAGAACATGCGCAGCATTTGCGGATTGTATTGGAACTCTTGAGAAACGAGCAATTGTACGCCAAACTTTCTAAATGTGAATTCTGGCTAAAGGAAGTAATGTTCCTAGGCCATGTGGTGTCAGCTAAAGGAGTCCGAGTAGATCCTCAAAAGATCGAAGCAATATTGGATTGGAAGCCTCCAAAGAATGTGAAAGAGGTCCGAAGCTTCTTAGGACTTGCTGGATATTATCGTCGATTCGTGGAAGGGTTTTCTAAAATTTCCGCCCACTTACTCGACTTGAGAAAACTCAAAAGTTTGAGTGGAGCAGTCGTGTCAGACTAGTTTTGATGAGTTAAAGAAGAGATTGACGACGGCACCGATTCTATCACTTCCGCAGGGAACTGAAGGATTCATAGTTTACAGTGATGCTTCGAATCAAGGACTTGGGTGCGTGTTGATGCAGAATGATAAGGTGATCGCTTATGCGTCGCGACAACTGAAACCTTATGAAGTGAATTACCCGACACATGATTTGGAGCTAGCAGCAGTGGTTTTTGCCTTAAAGATTTGGAGGCATTATCTGTACGGGACTCACTGTCAGATCTTTACGGATCATAAGAGTCTCAAGTACATATTCAGTCAGAAAGAGTTGAACATGCGGCAAAGAAGATGGTTGGAACTGATTAAGGACTATGACTTGGAGATTTTATATCATCCAGGCAAAGCAAATGTAGTGGCCGATGCACTTAGCCGCAAACCTGTCTCTATTCAGATGCTGGAGACGCTGACATCCCAACTTAGCCTTCAACGAGAGATGATTCGTGAAGGAATTGAGGTATGGTTACAAAGAGTCCAAGGACAACTGTGCGTGATGGAGATAACTTCATCTTTAACCGAAGAAATCAAATCTAGACAGGCAGATAATCCTCTGATGATTCGGTTGCATGATGAAGTGATCAAAGGAAAGGCCCCCGGATTCATAATTCATGACGATGGAGTTTTGAGATTTCAGAACCGACTCTGCGTTCCCGATGTTGATGTTCTGAAACAGACGATTATGAAGGAAGCTCATAGTTCGCCCTATTCTATCCACCCGGGCACCAGTAAAATGTATAAGGACTTGAAGCAGAATTTCTGGTGGGGCAACATGAAGCAAGACGTAGCGGACTATGTTTCGAAATGCTTGACTTGTCAGCAGGTTAAGATCGAGCATCAATGGCCTGCTGGAATGTTGAAGCCGCTCCCGATTCCTGAATGGAAGTGGGAGGACATATCAATGGACTTTATCACTAATATGCCGAAAACCAGGACAGGAATGAACATGATTTGGGTGATAGTTGATCGTTTAACCAAATCGGCTCATTTTCTAGGCATTAAGGATACGTGGGGACCAGAGAGGTTGGCACGAGTCTTTATTTCGGAGATAGTTCGATTGCATGGTACGCCGAAGACCATTGTTTCTGATCGAGACGGCCGTTTTGTGTCTCACTTTTGGAAGGCAGTTCATAAGGCCTTGGGGACCGAATTGAACTTCAAGATGACTTATCACCGCGATCGACGGACAATCTGAGAGAACTATACAAATGGTGGAAGATATGCTAAGGGCCTGTGCCTTAGATTGGTCAAACGATTGGGAAGTTCATCTACCGTTGATTGAATTTACTTACAACAATAGTTGGCATGCTTCCATTAAGATGGCACCGTTTGAGGCATTATACGAAAGGAGATGCAGATCGCCCTTATGTTGGGACGATTCATCGGACTTGATCGGAACAGAACCAGAGTTGATCGAGCAGACTCGAGATAAGATAGCCTTGATTCGTGAAAGGCTGTTGACTGCCCAGAGTCGCCAGAAATCCTATGCGGACGTACGCCGCCGCCCATTGGAGTTCAGTACTGGAGATCACGTACTTTTGAAGGTTTCTCCTACCCGGGGATCTTTCGTTTCGGAAGGAAAGGAAAGCTGAGTCCGAGATATATCGGACCATTTGAGATCCTCGAGAGAGTTGGGGAGTTGGCATACAGATTAGCATTGCCGCCGTCATTGTGCCATGTTCATAACGTGTTCCACGTATCCCAGTTGCGGAGATATATACCAGATCCCAGTCATATCATCGATTTCGGCGAGATCGAAGTCGAACAGGATGGGACGTTTGAAGAAAGACCAGTCAAGATACTCGAGAGTCGAGTTAAGCAACTGAGGAACAAGTCAATCGTTTTGGTCAAAGTTCAGTGGTCACGTCATGGAACGGAAGAAGCCACCTGGGAAACGGAAGCTGATATGAAGTCCAGATATCCCGAGTTATTTTCGTCTTGAGTTTCGGGACGAAACTCCTTTTTAGTAGGAGAGTATGTAATATCCGGATTTATTGCGGTGTATTTCATATGTATTCAAATCATGTATTATTCGGATTGATGGTTTTGATTATCAGAATATGATATTTCGTGCATTGACATCATTGTACATAAGTATAGAAACTTGCAAAATTGTTCAAGCAACCTCGTGATAGCGCACGCTAAGAATGTATCTTAACGCGCGCTATCGAGCCATCATTAGCGCACGCTATGCAGGTATGAGTAACGTGCGCTAAGGACTCAATTATTGAGCGGGACAGCTAGCTCATGCGCCCGGGACATGGGTCCGGATAAGATTCCCGCCGACGCACCCGGACAAATTATGAAGTCAACCATTATTAGCGCACGCTAAGGGATGCTTAGTAGCGTGCGCTAACTTGTCAATAATGCGAATATTATAACTGGGACAACAACCGCTTGGGCTTTCATTTCCTTCGTCTATACTTCATCTTTGAGAGTCCAGAGAGCAAGAATCTCCCTTCTAAACACTTAGAACATTTATGAGTGATCATTGAATGATTGAGTATCACTTGTGAGTGATCATTGAAGAGAAGTAACACCTTGGAGGGGCACATAACCAACCGGAGTCGGATTACACCTTGTGGTTCGGTGATTTCGCATATTAAGGTATGTTCAACCTATCACCAGTCTTAGATTTGGATTTCCAATGGGTATGATGATCATATTAACGAGATATTGAATTTCATTAGTGAATTATTTCAACAACTTCATGTTTAGAAGATTGGGATGTCTACAATTACGATATTATTGTTGGAACCTTGAAGTTGGAATCCTAGTACTTCAAATGATGAGAGAAATATTCGGAAGTTAACAATCCATATGATTTATATTATCTTTGTGATCATGATTTGGAAAAGATATTGTAAGAACTTAAAGGAAGAATCATCTTAGGAAATATTCTTTCGTATAAGTCGGAATTGTTAGTTCACCTCAAGATGAAGTCTGAATATGTATAATGATAGTAGCATCTAATACATCAACCGAGATCACCAACTTTGCATGAGAATTGTAATCAAGATGGATTATGGTGTCATGATGATTATACGTATATTTGCATCTTGAAATTGATATCATCCTGGAGATCATTCATAAGAGTAAGAACTTGGTATTCATGGAAGTAACATGAATTATCACGAAGGATTTCATTGTTTCGAACATGGCAAGAACGATTCTTGCTTTCGTGATGGCGCCATGCGAGATAGCGCACGCTATGATAGGCGCTTAACGTGCGCTATCGAGTACTAGTTAGCGTGCGCTACGTTTGGTACGTAACGTCGCTAGACCATCGATCGAGTCGGTTGGTGATCGGTGAAATCGACCATGCGTAGTTAGCGTCGCTAGTCTTTGTTGTTTGCGTGCGCTATCGGGCGGGCGTAACGCACGCTACGAGAATACTTAGCGTGCGCTAAGCTATTCGGGCGGTGCGGCTTATGAACTTTTGACCGTTAATCGAATTGTTAAACATTTGTACGACGTGAGATAAATCCTATATTATTTCTTTTGTTAAGGTTTGGTCTAGTTACGTGATTGATTGAGGAGGACGATCGTCAGTGTTCATTTCCGTGGAAGTGTTATTATTGTCTTCAAATCGAGGCAAGTACCTTAATTGTTTTACGTATTGTTGTTATACATATTGTCGTGCATGTATGTCGTTATTGTATGTCCACCTCGTGTTGGTCCGCGGGATCATCGGGGATCTATGCTAGCGTCTTACCGGATCATCGGACGGGTTTTCCACCACGGGTTGGTCCGACGGGATCATCGTGGGTTCTAGGCGGTGAAGCTGGATCGATGGAATTACCATGAGTATGTATTGATATCATGTTGTGATTATCGATTGTGTATGTTATGTTTGAGTTTCTCGTAGAGAAGACTCGTTGGTATTTTGTTGTTTACGTTATTACTATTCACCGTGAGATATGAATAATATGTTGTGGTACTTGTACTAGCATCGTTGTGCTAACCCCTTCGGGGTGAACATTTTGTTTGTGTTCGGGATCCGGAGAGCGGGAAACAATCACCGGAACCGTATGACGACGAGGGTGCGAGTGATGTCCCGACCGGGTTTATTTATCATTGTTTATTCGTTATTTCCATAAGTACTCGAGTACAAAGTCATTTGTGATGATTTGGATTTGTTGATGTATTATTGAGTTACATTGAACAATTGTATCTTGTTCGTATTTGGTCGATCGATGTACTGTAATTCCGTTATTTTCATTCGTTAGTACCTTTTTATGCTTGTTCAATTCTTCAGCCTTGTAAATCCTTATGTAAAGGATTTACGGCGCTGTAATATTCCCGAATATATTGGGGGTGTTACAAAAAGACTCACCGAAGTGAACAACAACAGACTGACAATGAAAAGTCGACACGACTAATCAATATCCAAAACATCAATCCTGGGATCATCATCCCAAATGAATGACCAACATGATCTACGATCTCAATACAACAGTCCTGGGATCAACATCCCTCAATGAATAACCGATACGAAACTCATTACACGAAACCTCAACATATACAACAACTCAACATACTAATTATCCACATGACTGAACAAATACTTAGATTACCTCAAAGCCGAGGACCATATCCATCAACATCCCCCAATGAGACGATCAACATAACCATTAATACCAATAATAGTCCTGGGATCAACATCCCTCAACGAACAACCAAGATTTAATCTCAATATACGAAGCCTCAACATACAACATATACAACAACTCAACATAATAATTATCTCATAACTGAACAATACATAAATTACCTCAAAGCCGAAGACAACATCCTTTCCACGAACAACATTCCTGAACGAATACATAGTTATACAAATAATCTCAAATAAGGTACCATCCATTCAATACCAATAACCTTTATCCCGATACTTATGTCATCACGATTACTATCCTCGATATCCGATATTCTATATCCTTGACCAAAGATAACTCACGTCTTCCCTGAACACAATTAAATCATATACCTTATGATTTAATACAACCAGAGCACGATGTACAAACCATTATCCCGACAACTTACATTTCTAACAATATTGCTATACGAATTATAAATGAAATGAAAACGAAACCATTCATCAAATATTATAAACTGAACAAGTATAAACTTGCCTCGATACCGATACCACGAAGTCATTACCAAAATCCATTGCCTTTGTCTACGAGTTCCTTAGCCCCGACCAAAAGCAATCTACGAACTCTTTAGCCTCAACCGCAACTCAACGGTCATAATCCACGATCAAACATATCAACCTATTGCAATAACCGATTAACACACATTCGATAAAAATCAATAACCGACATACTCAACCAACAAACTCAACGGTTCAACGATACCCCGATCATATACATAATACCAAATAACCCAATTCAACAAATACGAACCCATATCCACGATACAAGCCGTAACTCGATGATCACAAATAACAATCAATAACCGATCAACAACGGTTCTACAATATCCCGATTAAACACATATCCAAACAACCCAAACCAATCAAACACGAACTCAAAACCAAAATACGATTCCACAATCCGAAGATCATATCAATAATCAATTTAAACCAACAAGGGTCTAACATTACCGATTCCAAATTCAATCTTAAATACGGATACAAGTTTCCTCCTTGTAAATTCATAATATAAACCAATTACCGGTTATCATCATCAATCCGGACGATCCGATTAATTCAACATCATAGACAACCATATTCCAAAGGTTTCAAATAATTCCATTATCCGAATTGAACTCTTGTTAAATACCTATGAATTCTCAAACTCAAAAGTGAATCATAAACTTATCAAATCCGAAATCATATTCGTATTCCTATACGAATATTGTACCAAAACACATAACTTAGTTCTAGATATGAATATTCCATATTCATATATAAAACACCAACACCTTAAAACGTATTCATCAAATCAATGATCAATTCATCTCGACATTAAGGATTTTATAACATATTCGATTCCAACTTCAACTCCAAATACGAAGACAAAACTCCTTCTTGTTCATACTTGTAAATTCGTAGAAAACAATTTACCGATTATTATCGTGAATAATCACATTCCAAATTATCCGAAATCCTTCCAAAATCATAACATGTAACTCAAGAGTTCTTTAAGAACACGAATTATCCAAATTCACGTTCATAATCCATAAAACAACATAACCCGATGTTTTCTAACATCTAAACAACCCTTAATCATAATTCAAGGTATATATAATCATGTCCTTCAACATATACTTCTCATAACATCATGAATCGCAACAAACCACCAAGAACATCGAGAATACTACGATTCCATAATCATAACAACATAATCGAATCATTTGACCACCAATTCATTATCTTACTTTAACAAAATTCCCATAATTACCAAGAATCATTATAACAATATCATTTCAACCATCATTCATACGAAAACGTGTAGAATTTTCCAAGTTCTACTCATTGAGACATTTCATCGAACACTTTGAAGGCATAGTCCAATTCAATCGATTATTCAAAGAAATACTCGAATCCGATCCACAAAACTTCAAGAACAACGAATAATCTCAAGAATACAACAAGATTCCATCAATAATCTGAGTTAAAACGAATCAAATCGGCCAAGACATCAAGAAACTTCAAAAATATCCAAAACCAAGTGTTTAGGTGTTCTTACCTTCGATCCGGGTGGAAGATGATGTTAATCCATGATTCCAATTTCCAAAACATGTTGCTAGACGATGATATTACTCAAATCCATCCACTTTGATGAAGAAATCGCCAAAAAACGAAGAGAAAACATGAAAATGGCCGGATGACTCGGTCCAGGCCTTTAAATAGGCGGAACACGCCCGGCCGCGTTACGCACGTAATCGGCCATCGCCTTACGTGCGTAATCGCCATGGCACGCTCACGCCCGATTCTGCCGGAACCCTTACGTGCGTGGCGGTGGCTTACGTGCGTCGCCCTTACGGCCAGAAGCCTTGCCTTACGTCGTAATCGGCGATCCTAGCCCCGGCCGGTCACCGCCGACCGTGATCGGCCACCCCCACGAATCACTGCCGACCATGCTCGGCCATTCCAACGAGTCACGACCGGCCATGCTCGGCCATCCAGGTCATCTCGGCCACGACTCGGCCAGCCGCCCCGTAACGTACGTAACACTTAATCCATTGCGTACGTAATACGTACGTTGACTTGCTACAGTATAATACTCGTATTACGTACGTAATACACCCTGTATAACGTACGTAAATCCATCCGTTGACTCACCTGTCCACATCTACGCCGAAAGCCGCCGACCACGGGCCCCAACTGTCCGATTCCTCTTGTTACATACGTTATGTACACTATATAACGTACGTAAGCTAACACATTTTACGTGCGTAAGCTCCAAGGCTTAACGTACGTAATGGCTTTTATACTTAGCCAAAAATTCAACTGTCATGTCCGACGTCTCGACGTACAAAATACAAACATACGGCATACTGAATACACATACTGAATCCAAAAATATTCTCATACGGTATACCTGATATCCAAATCTGTTTAACCTGATACAACATATCCTGAATATATCTGTCAGTCAAAAACGATAATCACACCAGTATAACTGTCTCGGTTCTCAATTTATTTTATCCATACTGTATAGATACCAAACTATACAGTATATCTCAGATAAAATAACGCGAAAAATTTATACTGAAAATTCGGGTATTACAATACGCTCCATGATGACAGGTTTGGAGAAGATCCGGCCATCAATGATGTTAGAGGATTTCTTCAGAACAGGGGAAGAAGATTGACCAGCCATTGATGTTTTCTTAAAACAAAGGTGGAAGAAAACAGTCGAATTTCGCAGTGAATATGCAGAAAAATATGTAGGCTGTTTGCTTGAGAACTCTTGTAATTGCAGAAAGCGTAAAGAGTCTCTAATGGCGAATCTGATCCTTTTATACTTGGGCGCGAAATAGGGTTTTGCAGTACGAATGGTCGATTTTAAGGGATGGGAACTGTTTTGAAATCAACGGTTGAGATAGATTGAGTGTAACTGCACGCTAATCCATTAAAAGGTTTTAAAATACATGGTCCCACTTCGACATAGGTTGATACCCTAAATGCCTAAACGGCGGTTTAAAAATAATAAATAATTTAAAAACATCGCGGCTTTTGAGATTCGATTGTCAGATGTCGTGTAAGGCATTTAATGAACATGACGTTTGACATAAAAGCAGGGCACGTGGACAAAAATTATTTTAAAAGGAAATAATCTTATATTATATCTTGAATCGAAATCTATAGCATGTCTTTGTTCTCCGTCGATCTGATGTTCCCCCTTAAAAAGGTACTAATAGGTTTTGAATTCCATACGACAATATTTGGATTAATCTTTGTATTCATGGGTCTACTGATATTCCCCCTTAATTATTGCACACACCATTGTAGGATTCATATGCGTTCCCTCGCTCTGATCGTATTGATGATTACGAGTGTACGGATAATTAATGTTGAATCTGTATTCACGGGTCTTCTGACATTCCCCTCAATTGTTGAGTAAAAATAGTAAATTACTTACAGGAGTCCATTTGTAGTATTCCCAATTCTTGTCTGAGCATGTTGAATCTTGCTGTGTCGAGAGGCTTGGTGAAGATGTAGGCCAGCTGAACGTCTGTATGAACCTTTTCCAGGCGAACATCCTTGTTCTCGACATGATTCCTGATAAAATGATGCTTCATGTTGATATGTTTAGTGCGCGAGTGCAGAACAGGATTGTGCGTGATTGCAATTGCACTCGTGCTATCACACATGATTGGAGTTTCTCTAGCATCGATTCCATAATCGGCGATTGTTGCCGCATCCAAAGGATCTGCATACAGCCTACCAGCACATAGTACTCTGATTCACCGTGGAAAGAGAGTTAGCCAATTGCTTCTTCTTGAACCAAGAAACGAGTCTAGGTCCCAGAAAGTGACAAGTTCCACTTGTACACTACCTAACTACCTTGCAGCCTCCGAGATCCGAGACGCTGTATCCAACAAAATCGAATCCGCCTTCCATAGGAAACCACGATCCTGCATCATTTGTTCCTTTAATGTACTTCAGGATTCGTTTAGCTGTATTGAAGTGTGATTCTTTAGGTGCAACTTGGTATCTCGCACACACTCCAACAGCAAACTGGATATCGGGCCTGCTAGCCGTTAGGTACAGGAGCGAACCAATGAGCTTCCTGTATAGTGATTGGTCAAACGGCTTTCCGGCTTCATCAGCACTAATTTGCACGGAAGTGCTCATGGGGGTTGGCAAGGATTTGGAATTGTTCATTCCAAATTTGTTGAGAAGTTCCTTGCTGTATTTCTCCTGGTTGATGAATATACCTGTAGGCAACTGCTTTACCTGCAAACCTAGGAAATAACTAAGTTCCCCCATCATACTCATTTCAAATTTACTTTGCATGAGATGAGAGAACCTTTGACATAGAGCAAGGTTAGTTGAACCAAAATTAATATCATCGACATAGATTTGTACCATTAGAAGGTCATCACCTTCCTGTATCTTGAACAAGGTTTTGTCCACAGCACCCTTCTCAAATCCGTTGTTAGTTAGATACTGGGACAGGGTTTCGTACCAGGCTCTAGGGGCTTGTTTAAGTCCGTCTGGCGCTTTCCTTAGCACGTAAACTAGATCGATACCGTGTGTGTTGGCAAACCACGGTGGTTGTTCAACATAAACTTCTTACGCAAGATCTCCATTCAGAAAGCACTCTTGACGTCCATTTGGTATACGATAAAACTCTTATGGGCGGCAAAGGCTAAAAATATCCTAATGGCTTCTAGTCTCGCTACAGGTGCGAAGGTTTCATCATAGTCGATTCCTTCTTCCTGACAATAGCCTTGTGCTACTAGTCTGGATTTGTTCCTTCTGATAAGTCCATTTCGATCCTTTTTGTTTCGAAATACCCATTTGGTTCCTATAATCGATTGGTGCGTCGATGCAGGTACAAGATACCATACATTGTTTCTTTCGAAACCGTTAAGCTCTTCTTCCATAGATGTTATCCAATGAGAGTTGTTAAGAGCGTCTATGGTCGAAACGAGTTCGGACCGGGCTAAGAATACGGCGATAATGCACATATTTAGTCTCCTAAGTTCGGATTGAGATTTCCATTCGAAGCTGTGAAACTTGACATTAGATTCTTCTTGTGCACAAAGTACATTTCCTTGTGTACTTTGTATTCTCCTGATAGAAACACCGGCATTAATGTTTCCAATGATCAGCTCTTGCGGGTGATCTCTCAACCATCTTCGGTCGGGTTCTAGTTCGGGATCCCGTCTTATGTCGAATGTTTACGTGGGTACGACCGACTTATGCGGTGTCGGCTTCATCCACATCGATTCTTACAATTTGCGGGGTTGATTTCTAAATCAACGGCGGTTCTATAAGTGTAGGTGGATCCAAGATAGATAGATGGTGAATGTCTGAGTGATATCATCTACTCCTGTAGGGTCATGGTGTGGTTCGTCGAACAATACATGAACGATTCCTCGATCGTCGACCTCCTTTTATTAAAGATTAAAGCTTTCTTGTGACGGAGGAGTATCCTACGAATATTCCTTCATCTGATTTTTCATCAAAGGTTCTAAGTTGGTCCTTCCCATTGTTCAATACATAACACCTGCATCCAAAAATGTGAAAATATGAAACTAATGGAGTTTTGTTATTCCATACCTCATAAGCTGTTTTGTTGTGGTGCTTGTTGACGATACAGCGGTTTTGAGTGTAGCACGCTGTATTGGTTGCTTCACCCCAGAAACGCTGTGGCAATTTGCTTGCGGCAATCATTGTCCTTGTTGCTTCTTTCAATGTCCTATTCTTTCGCTCGGCAACACCATTTTGTTGAGGTGTACGGGCAGCTGAGTATTCGTGCTGTATTCCATTCTCCGAACAGTATTGCTCTATAAAGCGGTTAGTAAATTCAGTACCTCTGTCGGAACGAATGCACACGATACTCGACGCTTTTTCATTTTGCAACTTCCTCAGGAGCTCGGGCAGCCTTGATGTTGTTTCCTTCTTCTTGCTAAGAAAGATCGTCCAAGCATACCTGGAATAGTCATCAACAACAACCATGCAATATTTCTTACCTCCCAAACTTACTGGGTCTACAGGACCGTAGAGATCCATGTGTAGCATTTCCAACACTCTTTGGGTTGAAAGGTAGGATTTGCTTTTCAGGGTTGACTTGATTTGCTTGCCTTTCTGGCATGGTCATGACGCATTGTCCTTCTTGAATGACACATCTGGCAAACCTCTAACCATACCCTGTCTTGAAAGCTTGTTGATCGTCTTGAAGTTGACGTGAGACATCCTCTTGTGCCATAACCAGCTAAGATCTGCAGTGCCTTTTGTAATATCCGGTTGTAATTCAGTCATTATCATTCAGTAATTTCATTCGGTGATTGTCACTCAGCGGATTTTCACTCATTTATAATCTTTCATCAATCATGTTCATTCACCCGTGTTCACCGTTCGGAAAAACTTCGAGTTGTGTATCGTTATTGTTCATCGTTTCAACTTTCCTCTTATGAGTTCGACTTTATTAGATCACCATTAATTTTTGGTAACTCCAAAAAATTCTAAATCTTTGCAACATTATAGAGCATCGAGTTAGCTTTCCAATGGTTCAAACGGTGAGTCAATCGGAGTCCGGACGAGAGAGTTATGGTCGTTTTAGCTCACCCGCTCGTTATTGGCCGATCACTGCCGGCCGGACCCGACCGTGTCGTCCGACACGCGGCCGTGCGTACTCGCCGGAAATGCCGAAGTTTCTGCCGGCCGAACTCGGCCGTGTCGTCCGACACGGCCCGTGTCGAACCCTTCCGGATAAGCGAGAATCGTGCCGAGCACGCCGACCGTGTCTTCGCGCAGTCGAGTCATGCCAAGTCGGCCAGTCGGACGGTCAGCATCGGAGGGCCCTACGCGCCGCGACCGTGTCAAGCCGGACACGGTCGAGTCCTGTCGGCCAGGTATGCGACACGACCGTGCGGTCGGCACGGGCCGTGTCAATGACGATCAACCTATATAAGGCCTATGAGACGTTTTCTTGCCATTTTTCACCTTCTTCTCCTCCTCTTCCACTGGGCATGTTCTAAGCTTGAAGCCATGTTGTTTAACAACACATCCATGGATTTCTTGAGGTTATATCATCAATAATCCGTCGATATCATCCCTTGATCCAATGAATCAAGGTTAGATTTCTAGAACCCTACTTTTGGTAAAATTGGGGGTTTTCGTGTTTTTGTCCGATTCGTTCCGTTTTGTTGATTAATTCATGATGAATATGATTAATCTTGTTGGTATTCTTAGTTTCCCTACGGATTCATGGTATATTTCGTGATTTTTACGGAATCGAGAGGGTTTGGTTGTGGTCCGCCCTCGTTGTTGTTTATATACGAATATACATGAATCGTAGGCGGGTTTTCGGGGTTTCTTCGTGTAATTTGGATATGGATAATCGATTATCATATTCCTTGCGAATCGTTTAGGTGCGAGCGCGTTCTCGGACCTACCGAACTCATACCTTTCCTCCGTTCGATTTCACGATGTCTCAAAGGCAAGTATACATTTATGATTATGCGTTCGACTTTGAAAGTAAGAAATATTGATGGCATATCATGAGCGAACCGTTTTTACGGCATTCATAGATATATTAATTGGCATGTAATGAGCGAACCGTTTTGGCGGCATTCCTACATGTATCGGCGTATGAGGTGAGCGAACCGTTTTGGCGGCATTCACATACGTAGCAGCGTATGAGGTGAGCGAACCGTTTCTACGGCATTCACATACGTCTTATGAGATTTTAGTTATTCCGGAATACTAGTCTTAAATTGATGAATTGACGGATATTGATGAATTGACGGATTACATTTACTTTATTGTCGAAGTATTATGTTTCATATTGTTATACTTGCACTAGCTATTCGACGGCTAACCCCTTTATGGGAAATACGTTTCATGTATTTCGAGTTCCGGGAGAGCGGACGGCGGCGGTATCGGGTCGGCATAAAGATGGTGGGCAAGTGTGATCTTGTGTCTTTCTTCCAGTTTTATTTTCTTTGGGAATTCCGTTCAGTGTTGTTGTACTGGATTGGCTATTGAATACTCGAGTATTGTTTTCCTTTTTCCTTGATGTTCCGGCCTGTGTTTGCTGAAGTATTGAATTGAGTTGTGCTGTTTGTAAGTACATTGGTTATATTTCGAATACCTTTGTATTGTTTTTCATCCCAATGTGTGTAGACCTTATCGGTCAAAGATTATGGTTCCGCGTATGTTTAGCCTTGTGGGTCCCACGGCGGGGCTTACAGCGCTGTAATATCCCTGAATAACTTGGGGGTGTTACAGAATATGGTATCAGAGCTTAGGTCTATGGATACCTAGGCTGTCGGTCTTTTGGGTCGATCGAGTCGTTAATTGTCCACAGTATCACTACTCTGCCATCATCACAGTGCGACCGGTACTTGTAAGACCTCTCACTCTTCTGGTGTTTCCTTATTCGTTTTGCTTCCTTTTATCGGTATTCTTGAGAATCGGACACTTTGTTGATGCGTGATTGAATTGTGCTTACATGACTTGTGTGTTCTTCAGTATGTCAGCTGGTAGGGGCCGTGGCCGTGGTCGTGGCCGTGGGCGAGGAAGAGGTCGTGGCACGGCCGTTTCCATCGATTGATTGCGGGTCGGCCAACCCCGATTTGTCGAACTCGGTGCATCCGATACCGAGAGTCGGCCCGACCGATCGGATGGTCGGGGAACAACGCAGACGTTGGAGTGGCGAATGCACTTCAACAATTGGCTACTCGAGATGACTATTTTGGCCCAAACTGCTTAATTTGAATAACCCGAACCCAAACACGGATGCCCCGCTTCAAAATGTAATCCGTATGCACCCTCCACGATTTGGTGGTGCCACGGACCCGTTAAGTGGGAGGATTGGCTAGCGTAATTGGAAAAGATTTTCGAGGCGATTGATTGCCAGGTGAGGAAAGTACCGATTGCCCAGATTTCCTCACTAAGGAGGCCGCTACAGTGGAAGGTCATCAAGCCACGGATCGTATTGCCTCATGGGATGAATTTAAGGAGCTCTTGGAGGCCGAGTTTTGTCCTTGGCCGTGCAGAGAGCCGAATCCGAGCCTTCTTCGAGGCTAAACCACAAGATATTCCCGTATCGCAGTCGATTGTGGAGTATAACCAACAATTAATCCATGTGAAGGATCAAGTACGTAACGAGCGCGATAAGATCCGTTATTTTGATATGCGGATGAATTTGGACTTACGGCGGTACATGGCCGGATTTGCTTGCACCACACTGAAAGAATATCAGGACAGAGCTTTAGCCCATGATATGTTGAGCCCCGACAATGATACCGTTGAAGAACCGAAGAAGCAGAAAGTCGGGGGAAATTTTTCTGGCTCTAAGGGTGGCAACTTTCAGAAGTCACAGACGACTAACCGTTTTACCGGACAGTCGTCACGTTCTAATAAAGGGAAAAGAGGTTACCGTCCCACTACGGGTACCTCAAATCGTACAGTGACTTGCTATAATTGTGGCCGTCCAGGCCACTTTAGTTCGGAATGCTACTTCCCACTATTAAAGTGTCACACGTGTGGTCAGATGGGGCATAGAGCGGTTTATTGTTCCGAGCCGAACCAGACTTTGGACACTCGGGCTTCTGCCCCAACACCCCTTGATCAAGGTGTTAATCAGCGGCAATCTTTCGGTCAACCTCAGCAGAATTTAGGCAGGGGCCGGGGACGGGGTCAGAACGCTGGAGGGGGGAACTCTAGCATCGGTTCGGTACAACCACGAGTTTATGAGATGCGTCGAACAGACGAACCCGATGCGGCGGTGGCTTCAGGTACCATCCATATTCTATCCTATCCAGTCCGTGTACTTTTTGATTCGGGTGCTACACATTCTTTTATTTCTTTGGAGTGTGTACGCCGTTTGAATATAACTTGTTTAACTGCTTGCGATCCCTTTATCGTGAGACTGCCTAGCGGGGATAGGATTGTGGGGAATCGGGAGATTAGAGAATTTCCGGTGGTTATATCCGGTATGGAATGGTTATCAAATTTAATTGTAGTTGATATGGAAGGCGAGGACGTAATCCTCGGCGAGGATTGGCTTAATAATCACCAGGCGATTATGAATTACCGTACCAAAGTTATCACTATGATGACTAAGGACGGATCTGAGTACTCATTTTTGGGACGTAAGTTGGGCCAATCCAAGTTACTTATCAGTTCCATGAAGGCCGTAAAACTTTTGAATAAAGGTTATGCAGGCTATTGGTGTTATGCGTTGAAAAGCGGAACTAATTGAAGTCGATTTCTCTTCAATTCCGGTTGTTAATGAGTATCCGATGTTTTTAGGACGATCTTAGGATTACCGCTGAGCGAGAGATAAATTTTTCCGTGGATTTAGAGCCGGATGCGGCCCGATTTCTAAAGCACCTTATCGGATGGCACCTTCCGAGATGCAGAATTGAAGACTCGGTTGGGAGAACTTTTGGAAAAAGGGTACATCGGACCAGCGCTTCGCCTTGGGGCGCGCCGTTCTTTTTCGGGAAGAAGGATGGTTCACTACGTTTGGGCATTGACTACCGTGAGCTGAATAAAGTAACCATCAAGAATAAATATCCTTTGCCTCGTATAGGCGATCTATTTGATCAATTGCAAGGAGTGCGGTTTTCTCGAAGATTGATTTAAGATCCGGGTATTATCAACTCGGGGTGAGGGAGTCCGACGTTAGAAGACGGCGTTTGGACGAGATATGGACATTACGAATTTGTAGTTATGCCTTTTGGGTTGTGAATGCGCCAAGTGATATTCATGCAATTAATGAATAAAATATTCATCGAGTATCTCGACAGTGTGTAGTCGTCTTTATTGGTGACATCTTGATCTATTCTCGAGATAAGGAGGAACATGCCCGGCACTTGCGTTTGGTCTTAGACATTTTGAGAACCGAGCACCTCTATGCAAAATTCTCGAAATGTGAGTTTTGGTTGGAAGAAGTTATGTTTCTCGGCCATGTGATTTCAGTAGAAGGGGTTCGTGTAGACCCGCGAGAAGATCGAGGCGGTGTTAGGTGGGCACCGCCTAAAAATGTTAAGGAGGTTCGTAGCTTTTGGGCCTTCTTTGGGTATTACCGTCGATTTGTCGAGGGTTCTCGAAACTCGCTCGACCACTTACGAAATTACTCCGAGACCGAAAAGTTTATTTGGACGGATGAGAGACAACAGAGCTTCGATGAATCAAGAGACGATTAACTTCAGCGCCGATTCTAACTTTACCACATGGTAGCGAAGGCTTTCTGATTTATAGTGACGCTTGGTCAAGGCACTGGTGTGTTCTTATGCGGCATGATAAGACAATAGCTTTTGCGTCACGACAATTAAAACCGTATGAGATGAACTATCCTACTCACGATTTAGAGTTGGCGCAATTGTCTTCGCACTCAAGATTTGGCGGCATTATTTGTACGGTTCACCGTGTCGGATTTATACCGATCACAAGAGCACGAAATATATTTTCATCGAAGGAGCTAAATATGAGGCGAGGCGTTGGTTAGAATTGATAAAGGATTATGATTTGGAGATTCTTTACCACCGGAAAAGCCAATGTCGTTGCGGATGCTTTGAGCCGCAAATCGGCATCTCTTCAAATGCTTGAGGTTCTTACGTCTCGAGGCGAAGATTCGTCAAGATTTAATTGAACAAGGGATCGAAGTTTGGCTTCAGGTAGTCTGAGGCAGTTGTGTACTCTCGAAATTACTTCGTCCTTGGTTGACGATATCAAAGGGAAAGCAGTGGAGTGACCCGATGATTTCTCAACTAAAGGAAGATGTAATTAAAGGAAAAGCTCCGGCTTTATGGTACACGAAGATAGTATTTTGAGATTTCGAGGCGAGCTTTGCGTTAGAATGATTTGGAATTGAGACAGAGGATTCTCCGAGAAGCTCATGCTACGCCTTACTCAATCCACCCCGGAACGAGTAAGATGTACAAAGATTTGAAGCGCAATTTTTGGTGGAATAACATGAAGAAGGATGTTACGGAGTTTGTACTACGGTGCTTGACGTGTCAACAAGTCAAGATCGAACATCAACGACCAGCGGGATTGTTGAAACCACTCCCCATTCCTGAGTGGAAGTGGGAAGACATCTCGATGGATTTTATCACTGGCATGCCGAGAACTCGGACTGGAATGAATATGATTTGGGTAATTGTCGATCGATTGACCAAGTCTGCACACTTATTTGGTATTTAGGATACTTGGGGACCGGATGGTAGCTCAAACCTTTATTCGAGATCGTGAGATTACACGGTAGCCCCAAGACCATTGTTTCCGATCGAGACGGCCGTTTCATATCGCATTTTTGGCAGCCGTTCATCGGCTCGGGTACGGAGTTGAGATTGAGCACTTCCTTTCATCCTCGGTCGGACGGTCGAGAGAGGACGATTCGGACATTGGAAGATATGTTACGGGCTTGTGCCTTGGATTGGAGTAATGATTGGGAGCTTCACTTGTCGTTGATCGAGTTTGCTTACAATAATAGTTGGCATGCGTCGATCAAAATGGCACCCTTCGAGGCACTCTATGGTAGACGATGTAGGTCGCCATTATGTTGGGACGAGGCTTCGAGCTAGTTGGGGACGGAACCGGATATGTTATTGGAAACCAAGGAAAAGATCTCTATTATCCGAGATCGACTACCGACCGCCAGAGTCGTCGAAATCTTACGCGATACTCGTAAATGCGACCCTTGGAGTTTGAAGTGGGGATCACGTTTTGCTCAAAGTATCACCGACTGCAGGAGTTTTCCGCTTCGGGAAAGGAAAACTCGACCAAGGTATATCGGACCTTTCGAGATTTTGGACGAGTTGGAGATTTAGCTTATCGCTTGGCGTTGCCTCCACTTTGAGTCACGTCCATAGTGTTTTCCATGTGTCCCGATTAAGGAAGTACGTCCGGATCGAGCCACATTATCGACTACGGTGAGATTGACGTAGCCGAGGATATTACCTTTCGGAGAAACCCGTGAAGATTCTTGAGCGCCGTGAGAAACAACTTCGGCATAAGACCATTCCACTGGTTAAAGTACAATGGTCGAGGCATGGAGTCGAAGAGGCGACTTGGGAGACGGAAGAGAAGATGCGAGTTGAATACCCCGAACTATTTATTTCTTAAGTTTCGGGACGAAACTTCTTTTTAGAAGGGGAGAATGTAATATCCGGTTGTAATTCATCATTATCATTCAAGAATTTCATTCGGTGATTGTCACTCAGTGGATTTTCACTCATTTATAATCTTTCATCAATCATGTTCATTCACCCGTGTTCACCGTTCGGAAAAACTTCGAGTTGTGTATCGTTATTGTTCATCGTTTCAACTTTCCTCTTATGAGTTCGACTTTATTAGATCACCATTAATTTTTGGTAACTCCAAAAATTCTAAATCTTTGCAACATTATAGAGCATCGAGTTAGCTTTCCAATGGTTCAAACGGTGAGTCAATCGGAGTCCTACGAGAGAGTTATGGTCGCTTTAGCTCACCCGCTCGTTATTGGCGATCATCGCCGGCCGGACCCGGCCGTGTCGTCGACACGGCCCGTGCCGTACTCGCCCGGAAATGCCGAAGTTTACGCCGGCCGAACTTCGGCCGTGTCGTCCGACACGGCCCGTGTCGAACCCTTCCGGATAAGCGAGAATCGTCTGCGAGCACGCCCGACCGTGTCGTGCAGCGCACGGTCGAGTCATGCCAAGTCAGTCGGACGGCCAGCATCGGAGGGCCCTACGCGCGCGACCGTGTCAAGCCGGACACGGTCGAGTCCCTGTCGGCCAGGTATGCGACACGACCGTGCCGGTCGGCACGGGCCGTGTCCGGCAGCATCGAACCCTATATAAGGCCCCCGCAGACGTTTTCTTGCCATTTTCACCTTCTTCTCCTCCTCTTCCGCACTGGGCATGTTCTAAGCTTGAAGCCATGTTGTTTAACAACACATCCATGGATTTCTTGAGGTTATATCATCAATAATCCGTCGATATCATCCCTTGATCCAAATAATCAAGGTTAGATTTCTAGAACCCTACTTTTGGTAAAATTGGGGGTTTTCGTGTTTTTGTCCGATTCGTTCCGTTTTGTTGATTAATTCATGATGAATATGATTAATCTTGTTGGTATTCTTAGTTTCCCTACGGATTCATGGTATTTTTCGTGATTTTTACGGAATCGAGAGGGTTTGGTTGTGGTCCGCCCTCGTTGTTGTTTATATACGAATATACATGAATCGTAGGCGGGTTTTGGGGTTTCTTCGTGTAATTTGGATATGGATAATCGATTATCATATTCCTTGCGAATCGTTTAGGTGCGGAAGCGCGTTCTCGGACCTACCGAACTCATACCTTTCCTCCGCTCGATTTCACGATGTCTCAAAGGCAAGTATACATTTATGATTATGCGTTCGACTTTGAAAGTAAGAAATATTGATGGCATATCATGAACGAACCGTTTTACGGCATTCATAGATATATTAATTGGCATGTAATGAGCGAACCGTTTTGACGGCATTCCTACATGTATCGGCGTATGAGGTGAGCGAACCGTTTGTGGCATTCACATACGTAACGGCGTATGAGGTGAACGAACCGTTTCTACGGCATTCACATACGTCTTATGAGATTTTAGTTATTCCGAATACTAGTCTTAAATTGATGAATTGACGGATATTGATGAATTGACGGATTACATTTACTTTATTGTCGAGAAGTATTATGTTTCATATTGTTATACTTGCACTAGCTATTCGACGGCTAACCCCTTTATGGGGAAATACGTTTCATGTATTTCGAGTTCCGGGAGAGCGGACGGGCGGTATCGGGTCGGCATAAAGATGGTGGGCAAGTGTGATCCGTGTCTTTCTTCAGCTTTATTTTCTTTGGGAATTCCGTTCGGTGTTGTTATCTTGGATTGACTATTGAATACTCGAGTATTGTTTTCCTTTTTCCTTGATGTTCCGGCCTGTGTTTGCCGAAGTATTGAATTGAGTTGTGATGTTTGTAAGTACATTGGTTATTTTTCGAATACCTTTGTATTGTTTTTCATCCCAATGTGTGTAGACCTTATCGGTCAAAAATTATGGTTCCGCGTATGTTTAGCCTTGTGGGTCCCACGGCGGGGCTTACGGCGCTGTAATATCCCTGAATAACTTGGGGGTGTTACACCTTTGGCAACAAAACATGGAATTGAGGAGCTCATAGGCTTCCAGTCAGCAATGTACATATTACCTGATCTATTTCCTGTAAGCACAACTTCCTTGGTTTGGGTGTTCTTGACTCTACAGCGATCTATATAGAACTTCACCGAGAACTGTTTATCACGAGGCGGCTAATACTAAGTAGATTATCTAAGCCTTCTAAATATGCAACATCGGTGACCTTGAATTTCCCGACAAGTAGGTTTCCTTTCCCTCTTGTTCTTTCTTTAGATTTATCAAGCGAACTTTTGGACCGCGACCTTCTACAAAATCGATAGCTTGCTCCTATCTCCGATCATGTGTGAGCATCCACTATCGAAGTACCGGTATCCTCCTCTAGAATGTCCTGTAACAAAGAAATTAGGTAGATTTAGGTCCCCTTTGATTTTGGGTCCATATATGTTAGTTCCTTTAGGTACCCAAACTTTCTGACAGCGATTGGTTTCTTGTAGGATGTACTCGGTGCGGTGTTGCGATATCTACGGGGCATATCCGTAGTTGTTATAATCATGATAATTACTATGCATGTAAAATTCGTGGTTATTATTATTATTCCGATCGAGTGTCGTCAGGAGGTGGAGCCATTTTCCTAGGCTTAACGGCTGTCTTGTGGGTCTCCGGTTGGATTCCCAATCGTTGTTGATACCGAATCGGCATCTGCTGTCTTGAGGGATAACGGGGCTCCTGTATCCAATACCTAGGCGCATGCATCGAGGGTACCGCGCGGGCCTTTGGTGGTTGGATACCGCTTTCTTTACGAATGACTATCGGCTTTGATGATATGCTTGTGGAGCATCTTTGTAGATTACATATACGAGTGGTTGTTGGTTCCACTGTCTCGAATAGTAGAGTTGAGGCGGAATTGCGGCCTTCGGTTTCTCGGTACAGCGAGTTCCTTTATGGGACTAGGAGTATCTTCCGATTGGAATGTGTTCCACACTCTTGACGAACACCGTACTAGTTTTCCCTTTATTCGAACATGAGCCGTATCCTAAGCCACTTTTATCATGAGCATGTTGCCCGGTGCTCAATTTCTTCCATTCTTTTGGACGATTTTTCAAAAGACTTCAGAATGGTCTCAAGTTCAGTTTCTCGCTTCTCGAGAGTTGTGATTTTGGTTTGTAGTAGAACCAAATCATTTGTCTTGCTCTCATTGTGGGTTTTAACCTCATTTAGTTCATGAGCAAGTTGATGATTGCTCTCCATGAGTTTTTCAAAATCGACCTTCTTTGGTTTCACAATCAAGAGACATATTTTCATAATTTATTTTCAGCAAGTCATTTTCATCTTTCAGCTCTGAATTTGTTAATTGAAGCTGTATATTCTCAGTTTTTAGAGTCTCATGGGCCTTTTGAATGTTTTTGAATTCATTCATCATATTTTCGAAAGTATGAGATGCATTAGATGGAATAGCTGAGGTTGAACTTACCTCATCGTCGCTGTCTTCACCTTCTGGAACATCTTTGGCCATAAAGCACATGTATGCTTTATCATCGAACTCATCGTCAGATGAATCACTTTCAGTGACCACCTGAAGACATTCTACTGATTTGGATGGTGTGGGGGAGGCTTCTGATTCTCCAATCAGGGCCTTGAGCTTGTCTTTCCAAGCACGTCTTCTTTCATCTCTCTCTTGTTGCTCGGCCTCAGGCAATCTTTGGACTTTGGGATAAGGACATTTGTTTGCATAATGGCACAGTTTCCTGTAGTTATAACACGAGTTAGCATCACCAGATGATATTTCGGTACTTACCTTGTTGACAGTTTGGGCCTGTAGGAGTCTTTCCAGATCGTTTGATGAACTTTTGAATTTATGCATTAGAAGCGCCATTTCATCTTGTGACAGGATGTAAATCGTCCTTGTCGGCGTTCTTGTGGCCGGGCTTCGACGAGCTAGGCATGCTTTGTGTCGGCGGTTCGTCTGACGGAGTCATGACCTTTGAAGGAGATTCTTGACTTTCTCTCTTCACAATGTCATACTCAAAAGCTTTAAGGTCAGAGAAGAGATCAAAAGTGGATATTTCATTAAGATTACAGGATACACGCATAGCTGTGGTCTTAATGTCCCATCGGGCTGGGAGAGATCTGAAAATTTTTAAGTTCTTCTCCTATTGGGTGTAAATCTTGCCCAACGCTTCAAGTTCACCAACAATACCAGTAAATCTAAGGTCAAGTTCCTCAAGTGTTTCCGTTGGTTTCATTTCAAAAGATTCAAATTGCCGAGTAAGTTTTGAAATCTTGTTTTCTTTTGAGAGCTCAGTTCCCTCACAAATTAACTTGAGTTTATCCCAGATTTCTTTGGTTGTTTTGCAGCTCTTTACCTTTGAGAACGTGCCTTTGTCAAGAGTGACAAATAACGCGTTCTTAGCCACGTTGTCGAGATTTGCTTGCTTCCTTTCATCGGTTGTCCATTGCTCGCGTTCCTTCTCGAGCATTTCAGCATGGGCTTGGCCCTCAATCCTTGCGGCCGGATTGACCTTCATGATCTTGATAGGACCATCCTGTATAACAAAAATCATCTCTTCGTGCATTGCTGCAAGATGAGCTTCCATTCTAATTCTCCAGTCGTCAAATTCGTTAATAGAGAACATAGGAACTTTGTTAATCATAGAAGTATCCATACTGATAATATAGGAATGAAAGAGACTGTTTTGAAAATAAGTGATTTGAATCTGATTCGGTTAAAAGAAATACGATGATTCTTTTAGAATCAACCGCTCCGATACCACTTGTTGGCCACTTAAGTATACCGGATACGATTTGGAAAAATGGTTTAAACAACAAACCGTACGGATTCTAAATCTGAGTGCGTAGCGGAAGTCTTGGATACGATGAGGTTGCTATGGATACGAGAACTAAGTGTATGGTGTATACTTAATATATCACGTAATTTAAAACAGTAAAAGTGAAGGTAAATAACACAAGAATTAAAGTGGTTCGAGGTAAACCCTCTACGTCCACCGGTCCTCCACACAGAGTAAAGTTTATTATAATTCTGCGTACACAACAACGTAATTATAAACAAACCTATCCTTGAAACGTTCACACAGATTGATACAAAGAATGTCGCTTTCAACCGTTCACAGTTGGTTAAAGCTTACTTCTTGACTAGCTTCTTCACACACAGTTCCAAAGCTTCGTCCTTATTCGTCCCACACAGGTCAGAATAACTTGTTGAGTTCACACAGAGCTCGGTTTTTACACAGAGGTAAAAGGTAGGTAACCAGGTAAGAACAACAGCTTTGAAGTTCTTGAGCTGATGATGGCTGTTCTTGATGTTGAGCACTGTATATCTCTTTCGTTCTTAATAGCAGTATGCTTTGGAGATACGTTTGCTCTGATGATAAATTTTGATAGCTTGAGTGTTAGGTTACTTCGGTAACTGATCTTCAATGTCTTCAAGGATATATATAGTCTCTGAAGAAAGTATCCGTTGAGATGTATCCGTTTGAATAAGATTTCCTTCAACGGGAATATGACATGATCCGGATTTCATGGATTCTCAAGATCTCAAGATCGGCGATTTAAATACTTTATCCTTGAGTATTTAAATATTTCTTTGTTCAACGGGACTTGACTTGTGTTCCTTCTTGTCCTTTTGTGAACAGTATGGAAGATAACTGTATTTTGAGCATCGAGACAGTTTCCATACTTGGTCTTTTTACAAGACTACTTGCTGTACTGACGAGCTTCACTTTATGCTGATTCGAGGCAGGTCTTCGATACAGGATAAAGCCTCAAAGCTTCGATATAGTTTCCCTTACTGTATTTGGCATATATGTCAAAACCTCTAAATAACATTCGATACAGGGATTCGAGTATCCCGGCTGTTTCGATACAGGGTCTTTGTTTTCCCAACAGTTCGATTCTCGTAAAACTCGTTCGATTTCATTGTTTCTTCATTTCCATGAGTCTGTATAGTTGAGATATTCATGTTGTGAGTTTTAGTTTGATAATCCGACGTCGTATCGTGATTTTCGGATGTTCGGGCCGTTTTGTAATTTCCTAATAGTTTGAAGAAATTTACTTCCGTCGTCGAATTCCGGACCTTTGGGTAGTCGGAATTATGTTTCCTTTTAGCGCTTAGATTCTTCATCGAGACTACTTCATAACCATATGTTCGGTTTGTTAGCTGGTTCGGGTTTCGTTGTCGCTCGGGGCGGTTCGGACAGCAGTCTTCCCAAACTGCTGTCCAGTAGGGTGTTACGGCCATAACACCCCATAGGTTACGGCCGTAAGATGGCCTTGTGACGGCCGTAAAATCTGTTTGTTACCGCCGTAACAGCCCGTTGTCCTTAAAACAGCGGGCAAAGGACATAAGTCCTCATTTCCTTCCTTTTGTTTTTCCGACGGGCGACGCAAGAAATCATTCCCGGGGCGATTTTGCCACTTTCAATCCATGTGTTCATCATATTCCATCACCGTAGTGTCTTAGTAGCATATTATCATCAACGAAATCACCCTACTCCGTCTGAATCCAAGGTATTTGACTTAGAACCCTAAACTTGTCAATTTTGGGGGTTTTCGGGATTTGTCTATTGAAACTCGAATTGTTTATTTGTGTTGCTATATTTCATATCAATTATTGTTATTGGGTGTTTCCCAATCCGTTTCCGTCGTGTTTAATCCGTGGATTGTTGATTCGGGGAGGTTTGTGAAAACCCTCGCCCGTATTGAACGTACATGTATCGTTAAAGTTGTAATTGGGGTTGTGGGTGTATTCCATTCGATTATTGTTATCGTATAGGACTGCGTTGTGTTAACCTTGCGTTTAGGAGCGGTCGTGGTCACTCTGTGGCATTCCTAGCCATCGTTTACTTTCCTTCTCGTCAAAGATGTCTCAAAGGCGAGCACTTTACATTTGGTTGCGTATTCTAGTATTTGAATTATGGCTTCTCGTGTATGTTGTGGATGTGAATGCATATGTTCACCCAGGGATGGTATAACGGGGCCTATGGGGATACGTAGTGCCGTGTGTATGCGTATCATGAACTGGGGTTAACCACCGAGGGATGGTCCGACGGGGACTCTGCAGGGTGCGGTGGCCGTTAGTCTCGTACCAATGGTTAACCATTGAAATGTTTTTTCTTGGAGACCTATGTTTTGTGCTTGTGCACCGTAATATTCCGGAATATAAAAAAATGTTTTCTAAAATGATTTTGGCACATATTTCATCTGATTAGAATGGTAGTTCAAATGGATTGTACTTGCACTAGCTGTTGTCGCTAACCCCTTAAATAGGGGAAATATTTTTGTATTTTAGGTACAGGTCCTGGAGGCGAACGAGCATGCACACAGTACGACGATGTTGGGCTAGAGTTATTCTGTTCAATGGTCGTCTGTTTGGCATGTTGTCTTTTTATTTTAACATTTATGTCATTTATTTCAGTACTTGAGTACTTCTTCCTTTGAACATGTATTTGCTTGTGAACCCTGTTTGGGAAGGATTTTGTTTATTATTGTCGGGTTTGGTCCATTTGTCTTGAATGTATTAAATTGTGGAATTGTTTGTATGTTAATGAAGTTTGTCATGGGTCATGGTGTTGAGTTTGTACGTTAGCCTGGTGGATTCCCAAAGGTTGGGTCCACGGCGCTGTAATATGCCCTGAACATCTTGGGGGTGTTACAACAATGAACTCCAACTCACTACACCCAAAAGTGGTCTTCGTGTGATTAGTATCATTCGCCCTCCATCGTCCTTCGTAACGATCCCGTGTTTAGCTCCCCAAGGACCTGCATGTACCTGGACGCCATACAGACATCCACCGCCCGATTACTCGGGTGTTAGCAAAATTCTGCTATTTTGCTAGTGCAAGTATAAAGTGTAAATACGAACCATACACAACACATTTCAAGAATACTGTAACTTGAATAATCCATTGCTCATTCATACCGAAAGACTTCCCGAGATTTCTCATTTGGATAAAATAGTTCAAACGGTAAAAGTAGAAATGAAACGAGTGGTCGCTTTAAAAGTCAATACAGATATCAGGAGTTTTGAAAACATTTGGGATTGAAGAGTTCTCAACTAATCGAAAACCACTTAGGGCCACAGCTCAAACATTATTTTCCAAACTACAAACCGATCATGAAACACGGGGTCCACGACCCAACTATTCACATCAATTCACTCCTAAGGACAAATTACACACAACACTTTATTCTTGTGCCATTCTAGCCAAACACCAAGACTATATATATATATAATGTATCTCGACCTCAAGAACAGAGCATTGTGATATTTTGGACATATCACAATTAATTATCAGCAAAACTCTCTGCTAATTCTCGTGACGACTACTCGGTCAAGTCCCTATATGCCCCGTCGAGCAGTGCCCAGGTGAGGATACCCTACCTCGAAGGTAACCCTCGCGCCAAGTCCCTGTGTGCCGCGTTGAGTAATTCCCAGGTGAGAGTACCCCGAGACCATCCTCACAGCACACAAAAATCACAATCCTACAATACACAGTTTTCAAAACCACAACCTCGAAAGTCAATCGCAATATATATATAGTGTAACTTTATTTTCAGAACTCTGTTAAGTACGAGAACTGCGAGAACCGCCTTTTGTACTCCTAATAATACATAATGTACATCATGTCAATGCATACAACCCCTACTGATCATAACCCCTACTATATAGTAGGGGTTATCATTAGTAGGGGTTATTATAGTAGGGGTTATCATCAGTAGGGGTTATCTCCCGTAATAAAAATTGTATTTTACTATAATACCCTTTTGAATTAATAATATTTTTTAATATTTAAAAAAATCTCATTGGTTTAGAGGAGTTCTCGCAGTTCTCGCACTTAAGAGAGTTCTGAAAATAAAGCTCCCATATATATATATATATATATATATATATATATATATATATATATGGGTGGGTTATGGAGTGAAATGGTATAAGTGTAGGAAATAGGAATGATTATAAGTCATTGATCCTTGTAGATTAATGGCCCAGATTTCGTTCTGGTGTGCTAACACGGGAAACTAGGAGTGCTAATGAATTTAATTATTGGGGATACCAATGTAATTTGACTAATTTCACTTATGGAAAGTTCCTACAATCATGGGGAGTTCATGTATTTATGGTATTTCATATTTTAGGTTAATATCTATTCATTATGGGATTTCATATCTTTTAGTCATTCAAATATTTTATATTTTTGGTGTATTTTTTTTAAACTAAGATTATTTTTTTCTATTTAATTTGTATTTTTAAAAATCGGAACTGTTGTGCTAACCATTTATTTTGTGTGTGTTGCAAATTGAAATACAGAGTGCGGTTCTGGTTATGTTCCAATTATGTGATTTTTTTATTATGTTTTATTGTGTATAATGCGGTCAATTTTGATACAAGATATATATATATATATATATCTACATGGTATAATGTCTATCACGTGTCATGATAAGCACTACAACTTATATTACCTAGCACGTTATTCATATCAACGTTGCACACATCTGTTGAATAGTAATTTACCACAAATTATATAAACTAGTACGATAAGCACCACAAGATATATTACCTAGCACGTTATTAATATCAACGTTGCACACAAGGTATAATAACTATCACTTGTCACAACATAAGCAGAAACTTGTACAACATTAATTTACCTAAATTCAAAACATACCAATTCAAAATATTTATCTTCCAAAAAATAAAGCACAACACATTATATCAAAATTGATTGCATTGTACATAATAAAGCATAATAAAAAAGTCACATAATTGGAATATAACCAGAGCCGCACTCTGTTTTTCAATTTGCAGCACATACAAAACAAATGATTAGCACAATAGTCACGATTTTTAAAAATACAAATCAAATAGAAAAAAGATAATGTTAGTTTTTAAAAAAATAAAAATAAATACACCCAAAATATAAAATATTTGAACGACTAAAAATATGAAATCCCATAAAAAATACATATTAACCTCTAATATGAAATCCCATGAACATAGGAACTCCCATGATTGTAGGAACTTCCCATAAGTGAAATTAGTCAAATTACATTGATACCCCCAATAATTAAATACGTTAGCACTCCTAGTTTTCCGTGTTAGCACACCAGAACGAAATCTAGGCCATTAATCTCCAAGGATCAATGGCTTACAATCATTCCTATTTCCTACAAAAAAAAAAAGCTTTCCTACCTGAACCTATATATATATATATATATATATATATATATATATATATATATACCTTGATAGAATGGCCAGATTGTCCAACACATACTCACGACCAAGTAACGATACAACTAACAGTAGAATCCAACGGTGCAACTAGTACCAATCACATAGCAACGAGAGAGAATACCTTTCCAACCACGCCGCACGGCACAACCTCCTCATAAAGGAGTTTCTAACTTTATCACACAATGTCACATGATCATCAATAAACACACTTTCCACACACACGCCTTAACAAAAGGTTAGGGCGATACATTTACAAATTCCACAATCCCACAAAACGACACTAACCAAAAGTAAGGTATTCCAATATACGTCACTAATACACATTCTCAGAGCGATATCTTCGTTATCAAACACACGGGTAAATTTTGAATACCTTTATCGAGAATATACCGATTCTTTTGAAAGTTTATTAAAATATTCATTTAGCTCTTATCGTCGATTACCAACTATTATATCCACAAAACACGTAATGTATGGGCAAGATACTTGCCTCGATAATCGATACCGAAAACTCCGACGAACACGGCTCGATCGGAAAACCTCGAACACCTATAACTTCCACAAGAAACAACGAAAACACGATCACAACGAGGAGAAAGACCAATAACAATGGAAATCGCCTCAAACCAATGAAGGAAAACTCATTGAGACATTTAATCAAACATTAAATGTTTACGGTTCCTCAAGAATACAAGAATCGTCAACTGAGTTGAACAAGTTGGAAATATGGATATACAATCCATAGAATATGTTTAACAACATCATTTAACACTACCCGAATCATCAAAATGGATTGAAATCAAAATCAAGAACAAAACCCCCAAAATACCCAAAATTAGGGTCCTAAGAATTTTACCTTGATTAAAACGGTGAAAGATGTGGGGATGTTGTTAAATCCGTACTAGGAACTCAAAGATGTTGATGGATGATAATATCACGACCAACCCTAGCCTCCCAATCCAATCCTATCGACCGCAAGAATAGATGAAGAAAGAATGGTGAAAAACACGAAATGAAGTCTCGTGCCCCCCTATAAATAGGCCGCAGCACATTACGTACGTAATACTGGAAGAATAGCGTATGTAATGGATCTTACGTTTGTAACGGAAATGTTACGTACGTAATTCTTTAACTCACTGCCTCAATTCACCTGTAGGCTAACGTACGTAACACATACATTGTTACCTACGTAATCCATCATCAGTAACGTACGTAATGCACTCCTAATAGAGTACGTAACCAGCTCTGCCAATAGCAGGTCTGAAGTCGGTATAACGATGCAACTACCTGACTAATAACCCAACTTTCAGTTTGCAACTAATGAGTGACGGTCCGAAATGGGAACCATCATACTACGAAACACGACATACATGTCACACGCACCAGCAAACAATTGATATGACTAATCCGACGACAAGTCATACGCGACGAACATCACAACATGGTACATTTAGCCATACACAATAGAGAGAAATTCCAAGAAATCATCTTTGGGACAAAATAACCGGCATAAAATGACAACTAATTCAAAATAATCAGAACGAAAATCTCGGTTATTACATTCTACCCCACTAAAATAAATAAGTATCATCCCAAAAATTAAATAAAATAACAAGGTTATTCACAAACGAAGCAAAAAGGTTCACACAACAAATATCAAATCTCCACACAAGACATAACTCACAATACAACACGCAATAACATCACTAGACTCCACTGGGCTCTCCACGAGCAGGAGCGGGTATCCAGCTCCCGAACATCTCACCGACGGTCTCGCAGTGCACCGTTTGGTGTCCCAAATGACCCCACTTGAAACAGTTGATCTACGGCGAGCAACAATTCTTTCTAGTATGGCCCACACGGCTACAGTTGAAACACATCTTCACCTCTTACTTTTTGGACCCACCTTCATCATAGGAATGGCCCACTCAGTGGTCACTTTTGATCTAGATACTTCATCACAGTATTGTCATCGATTCCCCTCGTGTCCACAATTATAGCAAGCTACCAGCGGCTTCTTACAATTCGTGCTTACATGACCCAGAACATTACAGTTAAAACATCTAGGCAAGTTACCCACAGTCAACGATACCGCCCTGGATCTCCTAGATTTTCCAGGTGGCCTAGAAGGTTCCACAATCGATTGATATGGGTACTGAGGTCTATGGACCCCCGTTCCCTTACTTCCTGATGAATCCCCTGAATTCTTCTGCTCCACTGCCACGGACATAGGATTCGTCAATGATAACGTCATTACGAACGTTGGATTTCTGCCAACAATGACATTATCTCCGGCTACTTGCCTCCCATCACGTGCCTCACCATGCTTCTGACTACGTCCACAACTACAACCTCGACCTCGTCTTCTCGGCATACTGGACACACAACCGCTCAGCACTATGGAACACAACATAGCATAACAATACCCATAATACCGATTCAGCACAACATGCCATCGTAAGGTAGTAATATCATCACACAAAATATCCACTCACGAAAGTTACACGAGTACAATAATTACAATTGTAATAAATGGACTTACAGTTGTAACTGATGGACCACATGACCATATCAACAGAAAATTTACGATCATTGTCGATACCAAAAATAGACACGGCCACAACAAATCACATGTCATACTAGTAAATCATTGATAATATTCTTTTTCAAAAAGTCCCCGAGATATTTGTTTAAATAGTAACATTTTAAAGTCTAAGTTCATAAAGTTTTTCCGAAATAAAATTGGAAAGCGCTTTTGGCACCTCAGGCAGTTTTACCAAAACTATAAGGAATAGATCGAAATTGTTTCTTTCTGAAATCATTTGCAAAACCATGTTCCGGAATATCAAAATCCATTAAAATGTCATCATCAAGAGAAATCATGTTGCTACGTATCCTGATCACAAATAACAACACATAGGATATCCCGTAGCCATGCCCCTTACCATCGGCCTCCAGAGGTTCCACCGAACCATCCCCCGATGGGAAACCATTCATACTCGCACTAAATATTTCCACGAATCAACCGTCATGTCGGAATAACATTATGCGGGCTACAAGCAAACCCAAACCACGCAACACAACAATTGGGTACTCAACCAAGGCTCCTCAGCAGGAACGGTAATACGACAAATATATCATAACTCTAGCCTGTCACTTTAAGCAAAAATCCACATCCTCCACACACTGCACTTAACGCGTATTAGGTACAAAATTAGCGTACACTAAGTGATTCAATTCGGTCCAAACTTCAGTCCAGGTTTGTTAGAGTGCGCTAATAATGACATTAGCATGCGCTAACTGACTCTTCTCAGAAAATTTCTCCAAATCCGAGTTTTAAGCTTAAGTCGAGTAAGATTTTTCATCTTTCACTATTTATTTATTTTTGAAAATGAAAATCACATTTTTGTTTTAAAATATAAAAGATTTTTATGGTGTGAAAGATTTCTTTTGATATTCGAGTTATTTGAAATTAACATCAATAGGCTAAAACCATTTCTAAAATTCTTTCAAATATGACAAAAGATTGACGACGGTGACATTTTATAAAATATCGAGAGTACTTCAAAACATAACCTTTGTATTCTGTCGCAAGGTTTCTATGAAAGTGCACGATCACTTTGTCAAAACTCAAAGCGTTTATAATTAAAAACAATATATACGCTAAGTCACTACTCATGCATACCGATAAAATAGTCATGACAATTTTCCAGCTTAACTTAGATTGCAAAATACTTGTAAGTCATTTAAAAATACACGTGCATCGGATATAGTTATCGATGAGCGTACACTGAGGTAGCAAGAAACAATCAATCAACTCTATTCTTGAGAAAATACGGCTGACTTGTCCAAAATTTCAGAAACATTTTCAAATACACGCGCAGCCAACACAGTTATCAATAAGAACACGTTTGTAGCAATTAGCAACAAGTAATAAAATATATCCGGTTTCCAAACACGTGCCCATCTAGTATTCAAGTCATCATACTATCCTATACCACTCATAAATATAATCTAAGATTCAAACATACACTGAAACCATCTGTGTTCCCAACCATCTCTGCCGTCAATACACCTTCTGGAACACATTAATGTCCAGAAACTTCCACAACACATTGTACCAATCAAAACTCAAACTACCAGTATATCCCAATTGCTACACACGTAATATACCATAAGTGTCAAATATGGTTCATATATTACCTCTTACCTGCAAACAAAATCATACAACACAAAATATAAAATATAGGCTAAAATGCTTATGGGGTCCCTTAACTTAATTTCAGATAACGATTTAGTCCTTTATCTTTTAATTGTCCCAACTAAGTCCTTTATCTTTCACATTTTAAGCAAAGTTAGCCTTTTCCGTTAGTCTCTGTTATAATAATAAATTAGATGCTGATTTTATACCTACGTGGCTATAAACATTCCTACGTGTCAAATTCCTAACATATGTGTCCATTTCATAACCTACGTGGATTAAAAAAAAGCAAAAAAAAAAAATGATGCCTTCTTCTCTCCCACACCAGCGACCAAGTCTCATCTCGTACGAGCAGCCTCAGAACACCGCAGCCGCCGCTCCCGCCCAGCCCCCAACCACGAACCCTAGAGCTGAAAATCGTGCTTCTATCTTGGGCGTTTCTGCTTCTGGTGATAATCGTAGTGGTCCGCCCATCTCCGACGAACATTATGTTGGTTTTCTTTTTCGTAATCAGGTTCCCAATAAAAAAGAAGGGAAATGTTTCAGCGAAAAAAAATTCAGGATTGACTACAAGAAATAACACGACCACCATCAATATCATCACCATCATCATCTCTTAGCATTGGAAACCTATGGAGAGTTAACCACAAAATTATATAAGTAGGAGAAAAATATCCTAGGAGGCTGGAACACACAACAAAAGCAGGGATGGTCCAAGCGGCATGGGGTATATACAGGGCACAGAAACGAGCGAAACATTATGGATTTGCACTTTTGCTCACTTCAAGTGTTTATTTCAATAAAATATTTTTTCATCTCCTTTTTGTTCGCTTTTGAAATGGGAATGAAAGTAACAAGCAAGAGGGCAAAGACAAATTAAATTAAATAGGTCGTTTAAGCAACTTAGAGTAAAACATGTAGAAGCATGTATATTCCCTGATAATGGTACAATAAACAAGTTAGGTACACCATGAGTTCTGGGTGATCATGATGTTACAGAAAAAAATTCAATAACAAGTGTATATCAAGATTTCTTAGAAGATAATAACTTATCAAAATATACATGACATGACTGATATTTGAAATCAATCACCAAAATGTTCTAACCACCCATATATACTAATGAATAGAAAGGTAAAGCCTTTCGTCAGCTAGAATCAAAGGGAGGCTCAAATGTTAAGACGAAAGTTCAACTATCTGGAATTCAAATTTGTATCGCCGCAAGGAAGGATAAATAAATAAACTCCACATGGAACACGAAATCAAGACGAGGAGAAGCCCGAACGGATTTGTGTCTTCTCTTTTTAGCTATGTAATATGTTAATGCTGTAACAAAACAGATCAGGTTTTCAACTCGTCCCACACACCCACGGGCAAAAATAAATTCCTAAACATTTCCACTGAAAAAAGTTTCCGTTCTAATTCATGGCCAGCGAGTTGCTGCAGATCTTCTCCACGCGCGCAGAACTTGGCCTCTGATGAGAATCTCACGGAAATGTTTATCGTGGTTTCCATGTGAAAAACCATCGAGAAGATTTTGCTGAACCCTAGAGCTCTACTCGAAAGGGTGTTGCATTTACTCAATGGAACAGCTGATTTTGCTGAAGAAGAATGCTGAGAGGAAGGCTCTGGGGTATAAAGGAAGAAGATGATAGTCAGCATCTGATTTGGCATCATTTTGACCAACTTAACAGCCATCTGGACAACAGTTAATGGCGTTAACAAAAAAGCATAACCAAGGCTAACTTTGCTTAAAATGTGAAAAATAAAGGACTTAGTTGGGACAAAAAAAGATAAAGGACTAAATCATTATCTGAAATTAAGTTAAGGGACCTCAGGAGCATTTTAGCCTAAAATATAATATATATAAAAAAGGGGAGACTTACATCCACAGGTCGCACGAAGATGATGGATGCACCTTGATACAAATCACGACCGACATCACAGATGACGCGTCGCGACACGACTCAGACAGACAAAATCCGACGAGAAAAGACTCGACAATACACGATTGGGCCCTACAGCCTAGGTTTCAGCAACCTAAGTTCCGATACCATAAATGTAATGTAATATCCGGTATTTTTCTTTCCCTTGTATTTTCATTTTTGGTATATTTCTCGGTCATAGTGACCCTCATGTATCTTTCAGTATGTTCTTCCTGTCAACTGTTGAATTTGTATTCTCGTTATTGTTCGTTGTTTCAACTTTCCTCATATGGGTTCGACTTTGTTAGATCACCATTAATTTTTGGTGACTCCAAAAATTATAAATCTTTGCAATATTATAGATCATCGAGTTAGCTTTCCAATGGTTCAAACGGTGAGTCAATCGGAGTCCGGACGAGAGAGTTATGGTCGTTTGATTTTGGCCGAGCACTCCCGGGAGCCTTTCGGCCGATAGGGGGGCCGATAGACTCTCCGCCGGCACTCTGTATGGGTATCGGTTGGGCCTATCGGCCGATAGGCCGGCCGATATGTAAATTTCTTCACCTTCGAACTTCCAGTAGCCTTTCGGCCGAAAAGGGGGGTCGATAGACTCTACTGCCGGCATCCCGTAGGGGTATCGGTTGGGCCTATCGGCCGATAGGCCGACGAGGTTCTCAGTGTTGCACTATAAATGTGGTTTTGAGCGTGAACAGCTCATTCTTTCCCATTTTTCCACCGAGTCGCGAGAGAGAGAGTTAGAGAGGGAGAGAGTTCTTCATCCGGGGGTCGATTTTCATCATTTCTTTTCGGTTGTGAGGCTCGGATAATCAATCTAACGCGCGTTCTACGGATCTTAGTACTCGAATCTTCCAAGGTAATGCTCTAAAACCCTATTTCGATTAATTTGGGGGTTTTGGGTTTTTCTTCCGATTCGTTCCGTTTCGTTGGTGGATTCATGATGTATACGATTGATATTGTTAGTATCTTTAGTTTTCCTACGGATTCATGGATATTTTGTGGATTTTTATGGAATCGAGAGGGTTTGGTTGTGGTCCGCCCTCGTTGTTATTTTTGTATGAATATACATGAATCGTAGGCGGGTTTCCGGTGTATTCCTTTTCCGTAATCGTCTAGAGTTGGTTGTGATTGTGTTGTTCGAATCGTTAGGTTCATCCGTCGGTTCCTCACGGTCGTGCTTGATTCTTCCGTTCCGTTCGCGTCACCGTCTATTAATCGAGGCAAGTATCCTTATGAACTTACAATCTTGGCATAGTAGTTTTGTATGAGAAATTGTGTGTGTGTGTATGCTCACTACGGGTTAGACTCGACGGGGTCTCGGTAGGGGTCCACGGAGGTGTGGATCGACGAGCTTTGCTTTTAACCACTACGGGTTAGATCCGACGGGGTCTCGGTAGGGGTCCACGGAGGTGTGGATCGACGGTTAATTGTGGTGCATTTTACAAATGTGATTTGATATTGGCATTTCCGGAAATGAGTGCTTTGAGCGGTTTTCTTTATTGCATGCATTAATATATGGGTAAGATGTAAGTTGTTCATCTGGTTACTTGTACTAGCGTAATTGCTAACCCCTCTGGGACCCGTTTTGGGGAAATTCGTTTTATGAATTTCAGGTCGTTCATCGGGACGAGCGGCGCTGGACCAGACACGGATGATGGCCATGCGTGATGATTGTGCATAAGAGATGTCTTAATGTCTTGTTGTCTTTTCATCTTTTATGGCTTTTGAACTAATAGCTGTACTCGAGTACTTAAGAGTTCTTGTTCGTCCAGTTGTATTGTTGTGTTTATGTTGTGTTGGATGATGATGTTCTATTGACCGGTTGAACCGGGTGGATTGTTCTTTTGCGTCTTTATGACGTGGTGTTATTTTATCGCTTCGTGAGTCGTTGTGTATGATCTTTGTTCAGCTGGTGGGTCCCATATAGGGATTCACGGCGCGTAATATACCTCGGATATCCCGGGGTGTTACGAGAAAATGGTATCGAGCTCTAGGTTTATGGATACCTAGGCTTGTCGGTTTATTGGGTCTTGTGGTGTTTGTTTTGCACATCATCGTCACGCCGCCATGATTCCTGTACTACCGGTGTCCGTAAGTTTTCCTTCCTCTGCTCATTATTTCCTTGCATCGTACCTTTGATTCTCGACTTGTGATTGTTCTTCTCGTACTTACCCTCGTATGGCTTCGCTACTTATTTAACTCCGGTATGGATGCCGGAAGAGGTCGTGGTCGTGGTCGCGGGTCGTGGACGCGCCGGGACGTGGGGCGGCGGGGCGGCCACGCCACGATCTTCGGAGCCGCGCATCGGCGACCGTCATAGCCATGCTTCTTCTCGAGCGTGCCGATCTTGGTATCGCGGCCGTTATGCAACAGATGGTGAACCAAATGGCGGCGATAGCTCAGCGGTTCGTAACCCGGATCGTGCCCACGCTAATCGGGAGGAGCGGACCGTTGGCTCCAAGATGTCATCAAGATGCATCCTCCTCGGTTTTGGAGCTTCGGACCCGATGGGCCGGGAAGGGTGGATTAAGGAGATATCTAAGGTCTTCGTTGCCACTAATCGTCCCGAGGAACGTAGAGTCCCTATTGCTCAATACTTTCTCACGGGGACGCTACGGATTGGTGGGAGGCCGTTGGGCCCAAAGACCATCTTTGCCGTGGGCCGAGTTTCAAGAGTTGATGGAGACCGAATATTGCCCGTGGCGATCCGAGTGCTCGGGTACATGCTTTTATGATGCTCAACCACGGGATATCCCCGTAGCTCAAGCCATTGCCGATTTTAATAAGGAGTTGGGTTATGTGAAGACCCAAGTTGTCGAGGAGAGTGACAAGATTTTCCATTTCTCCAGACGGATGAAGTTGCCGATTCGGGACTATATGTCGGGGCTCGTATGCACTACATTGAAGGATTATCAGAGTAGGGCCCTTGCTTATGATATGTCGGTGACGGCAAGTGAGGCGGCCCGCGAGTAAGAAGCGAAGTCCGCAGGAACTTTTCGGGCCACAAGAGTGGGGGTCACGGAGATCCCAATCTGCTACCTTCCCGGCGGTGGTCCAGCCTGCTCACGGGGTCCTCGTGGAACTACCGGTGCTCCTTTCCGTGATGTGAAGTGTTTCAATTGTGGTCGTACGGGCCACATCGGTCGTACTTGTTTGAGCCCTTTCTTTGTCGTGTAATCAATGTGGCCCCGGCCACAAGGTGCTTTCTGCCGAGAGGGAGAAAATTCTTGGTGCCCGGGCTTCCATTCCAGCGCCTAGGGAACCAAGTGTGAATCGAGGATCGTTGCTCCTCGGTCTCCGCCGAGTGCTAGTCGGGAAGAGGTCGGGTTCAGCCCTCTAAGGGGGAGCTTCTAGTGTTGGCTCCGCCCACCCGCGTGTCTATGAGATGCGGAGAGCCGATGATCCAGCTCACGTAGCGGCAGTACCGTTTATATTCTTTCTCATCCTGTCGGTGTGCTTTTCGATTAGGTGCTACGCATTCGTTTATATCTCTGGATTGTGTGCGCCGTTTGAGTCTCGACCGTTTGACACCTTGTGAGCCCTTCATCGTTAAGCTTCCTAGCGGTGATAGGATCGTTGGTGATCGGGAGGTTCGAGGCTGCTCTGCTTATTTGTGAGAGGACTTGGCCCTCTAATCTTATTGTTGTGAGTATCGAGGGTGAGGATTTGATCCTTGGTGATGGCTCGAGCGGCATGGTGCGATCATGAACTACCGCACGAGAGTCATCACTATGTTAGCGAGGACGGCAGAGCACTTTTTTGCGGGGCGAAAGAGGGGAAGCCAGAAACTCGTTATTAACGCCTTGAAGGCGATGAAACTCCTGCGTAAGGGATGTATCGGTTATTGGTGCTATGCCTTGAAGGCGGGGGATGGTGGAGTCGAGCTTTCGTCGATTCCAGTCGTTAATGAATTCCCTGATGTTTTTCCTGACGAGTTACCGGGATTGCCACCGGATCGTGAGGTCGAGTTCGCTATAGAGTTAGAGCCGGGTGCGGCTCCTATTTCGAAGGCACCCTATCGCATGGCACCTTCAGAGATGTCCGAGTTGAAGAAGCAGTTGAGTGAGCTTCTTGAGTCGGGGTATGTTCGACCGAGCGCCTCGCCTTGGGGCGCACCGGTCCTGTTTGTGCGGAAGAAGGATGGTTCGCTACGTTTGTGTATCGACTATCGCGAACTAAACAAGGTGACCATCAAGAACAAGTATCCTTTGCCGAGGATTGACGACTTGTTCGACCAGTTGCAGGGAGCTGCGGTATTCTCGAAGATCGATTTGAGATCGGGGTACTATCAGCTCCGGGTGAGGGAGTCCGATGTACCGAAAACGGCTTTTCGGACGAGATACGGACATTATGAGTTTGTAGTTATGCCTTTCGGGTTAACTAACGCACCGGCGGTGTTCATGCAGTTTATGAACAAAGTCTTTATCGAGTATTTGGATAAGTGTGTCGTCGTCTTCATTGACGATATTCTTATTTATTCGAGGAACGAGGTAGAGCATGCCCATCATTTGCGGATAGTGTTAGACATTTTGAGGGCCGAGCAACTCTATGCGAAGTTCTCGAAATGTGAGTTCTGGCTGAAGGAAGTGATGTTTTTGGGTCACGTGATTTCAGCCGAGGGGGTTCGTGTAGATCCGCAGAAAATCGAGGCAGTGTTGGATTGGGCATCGCCCACAAATGTGAAGGAGGTCCGTAGTTTCTTGGGTTTGGCTGGCTACTACCGTAGGTTTGTCGAGGGTTTCTCGGCGGCCCGACCACTTACAGTTGCTCCGTAAATCCGAGAAGTTAAATGCGGACCGATGAGAGGCGATCGAGTTTTGAGGAGTGAAGAAGCGGTTGACTTCAGCCCGGTTTTGGCATTGCCATGTGGCAACGAGGGTTTCGCCGTTTTAGCGATCCTTGGTCGGTCTTGGGTGCGTATTGATGCAGACGGCAAGACCATTGCCTATCTTGTCGAGACAGTTGAGGCCGTATGAGCTTAACTACCCTACTCACGATTTGGAGTTAGCGGCGGTTGTCTTTGCACTCAAGATTTGGCGTCACTATCTTTTCGGCTCGCATGTCGATTTTTACCGATCATAAAAGTCAAGTACATATTTACTCGGCGAGAGTTGAATATGAGGCGAGGAGGTGGTTAGAGTTGATTAAGGATTATGACCTCGAAATCCTTTATCATCCGGTAAGGCGAATGTCGTGGCCGACGCCTTGAGTCGGAAACCGATTGCGTTGCGAACGCTTGAGGTCCTTACGCCTCGCCCGAGCTTCGGCGGGCTTTGATCGGGTTAGATGTTGAGGTTTCTTTGCTGGATCTCGGGCAACTTTGTGCCTTAGAAATTTCGTCGTCTTTGATCGATGAAATTAAATCAAGCAATTAGAGGATCCGATGATTACTCAAATCCGAGAGAACGTCCTTAAAGGAAAGTCTCCCGGGTTTGTGATTCACGAGGATGGCGTTTTGAGATTCCAGTCGGCTTTGTGTGCCGAGCGACTCGAGTTGAGGCGAGTATTTTACGGAGGCCCATGCTACACCTTATTCCGCTCATCTGATGCAGTAAGATGTACAAGGACACGAGGAGGAACTTCGTGGAATGATATGAAGGAGGAAGTCGCACGGTTGTGGCGAGATGTTTGACTTGCCAGAGTCAAAATCGAGCATCGGCCACTGGTTATTGCAGTCACTTCGTCCCGGAATGGAAATGGGAAGATATATCGATGGATTTCGTTACGAGTTTGCCGAGATCGAGGTCGGGCATGAATATGGTATGGGTGATTGTTGATCGCCCGACCAAGTCGGCACATTTTCTGGGCATCAAGGACACTTGGGGCCCGGAGAAGTTAGCTCGTGTGTTTATTGCGCAGATCGTGAGACTTCACGGTACTCAAGTCTATTGTTTCGGATCGTGACGGCCGCTTTGTATCGCACTGGCGGGCGGTGCATAAGGCGTTAGGTACCGGTTGCGTTTGAGTACCTCTTTTCATCCCGATCGGATGGACGGTCGAACGCACTATCCGGACATTCGAGGACATGTTGCGTGCTTGTGCCTCGATTCGAGTAGTGATCGGGAGGAGCATTTGCCATTGATCGAATTCACGTACAACAATAGTTGGCGCGTCGACTCGGATGGCACCGTATGAGGCACTTTATGGGCGGCGATGTCGATCGCCGATTTGTTGGAATGAGGCGTCCGATTTAGTCGGGACCGAGCCGGATGTCGTTTTAGAGACGAGGCGGAAGATAGAGTTAATTCGAGAACGGATGTTGATCGCCCAGTCGACGAAGTCATATGCCGACGTCCGTCGTCGACCTTTGGAATTCGAGGTGGGAGACCACGTTTTGCTAAAGGTGTCGCCGACGAAGGAGTTTTTCGTTTTGGGAAGAAAGGAAAGCCGAGCCCGAGATTTATTGGACCCTTTGAGATTCTCGAGCGAGTCGGTGATTTAGCGTACCGCTTGGCGTTACCTCCAGCCTTGAGTCATGTTCATAGCATTTTTCATGTTTCCCAGTTGAGGAAATATGTTCCGGATCCTAGTCACGTCATCGATTATGGCGAGGTTGATATTGCTGAAGATATTACTTTTGAGGAGCGTCCTTTGAATATTTTGGAGCATCGTGAGAAACGACTAAGGCATAAGACCATCCCTTTGGTCAAAGTTCAGTGGTCGAGACACGGTGTCGAGGAGGCAACTTGGGAAACCGAGGATAGCATGCGTGCTAGGTACCCGGAGTTGTTTGTTTCTTAAGTTTCGGGACGAAACTTATTTTTAGAGGGGTATAATGTAATATCCGGTATTTTTCTTTCCCTTGTATTTTCATTTTTGGTATATTTCTCGGTCATAGTGACCCTCATGTATCTTTCAGTATGTTCTTCCTGTCAACTGTTGAATTTGTATTCTCGTTATTGTTCGTTGTTTCAACTTTCCTCATATGGGTTCGACTTTGTTAGATCACCATTAATTTTTGGTGACTCCAAAAATTATAAATCTTTGCAATATTATAGATCATCGAGTTAGCTTTCCAATGGTTCAAACGGTGAGTCAATCGGAGTCCGGACGAGAGAGTTATGGTCGTTTCGATTTTGGCCGAGCACTCCCAGAGCCTTTCTACGATAGGGGGGCCGATAGACTCTACCGGCACTCGTATGGGTATCGGTTGGGCTATCGGCCGATAGGCGGCCGATATGTAAATTTCTTCACCTTGAACTTCCGGTAGCCTTTCGGCCGAAAAGGGGGTCGATAGACTCTCTCTGCCCGGCATCCGTAGGGTATCGGTTGGGCTATCGGCGATAGGCCGCCGATAGGTCTATTTGTGTTGCACTATAAATGTGGTTTTGAGCGTGAACAGCTCATTCTTTCCCATTTTTCCACCGAGTCGCGAGAGAGAGAGTTAGAGAGGGAGAGAGTTCTTCATCCGGGGCGATTTTCATCATTTCTTTTCGGTTGTGAGGCTCGGATAATCAATCTAACGCGTTCTACGGATCTTAGTACTCGAATCTTCCAAGGTAATGCTCTAAAACCCTATTTCGATTAATTTGGGGGTTTTGGGTTTTCTTCCGATTCGTTCCGTTTCGTTGGTGGATTCATGATGTATACGATTGATATTGTTAGTATCTTTAGTTTTCCTACGGATTCATGGATATTTTGTGGATTTTTATGGAATCGAGAGGGTTTGGTTGTGGTCCGCCTCGTTGTTATTTTTGTATGAATATACATGAATCGTAGGCGGGTTTCCGGTGTATTCCTTTTCCGTAATCGTCTAGAGTTGGTTGTGATTGTGTTGTTCGAATCGTTAGGTTCATCCGTCGGTTCCTCACGGTCGTGCTTGATTCTTCCGTTCCGTTCGCGTCACCGTCTATTAATCGAGGCAAGTATCCTTATGAACTTACAATCTTGGCATAGTAGTTTTGTATGAGAAATTGTGTGTGTGTGTATGCTCACTACGGGTTAGACTCGACGGGGTCTCGGTAGGGGTCCACGGAGGTGTGGATCGGCGAGCTTTGCTTTTAACCACTACGGGTTAGATCCGACGGGGTCTCGGTAGGGGTCCACGGAGGTGTGGATCGACGGTTAATTGTGGTGCATTTTACAAATGTGATTTGATATTGGCATTTCCGGAAATGAGTGCTTTCGAACGGTTTTCTTTATTGCATGCATTACTATATGGGTAAGATGTAAGTTGTTCATCTGGTTACTTGTACTAGCGTAATTGCTAACCCCTCTGGGGACCCGTTTTGGGGAAATTCGTTTTATGAATTTCAGGTCAGGTTCATCGGGACGAGCGGGCGCTGGACCAGTACACGGATGATGGCCATGCGTGATGATTGTGCATAAGAGATGTCTTAATGTCTTGTTGTCTTTTCATCTTTTATGGCTTTTGAACTAATAGCTGTACTCGAGTACTTAAGAGTTCTTGTTCGTCCAGATTGTATTGTTGTGTTTATGTTGTGTTGGATGATGATGTTCTATTGACCGGTTGAACCGGGTGGATTGTTCTGTTTTGCGTCTTTATGACGTGGTGTTATTTTATCGTTTCTGTGAGTCGTTGTGTATGATGCTGTTCAGCCTGGTGGGTCCCATATAGGGATTCACGGCGCTGTAATATACCTCGGATATCCTGGGGGTGTTACATGTAACACCCCCAGAAACTATTCGGGAATATTATATGCCGCATACCCTCTCCGTGAGAATCTACCAGGCTAAACACAGAACAGGACATCACATATCTTGCCGACATGGCTAAATCACGAATCATTAGACAGACTTGGTATTTCAACAATCACAGACAACTCAAATATATATAACTCTGACAGGACTCATACCCATGCAAGGGTCAAATACACTCACAAACAGAAAATACGACAGCGGAAAAGACCAAACAATGAACTCCAACTCACTACACCCAAAACCGGTCTTCATGTAATTAGTATCATTCGCCCTCCACCATCCTTCGTAACGATCCTGTATTTAGCTCCCCAAGTACCTGTATGTACCCTGGACGCAATACAGACATCCACCCCCGATTGCTCGGGGATTAGCAAAATTCCACTATTTTGCTAGTGCAAGTATAAAGTGCAAATACGAACCATACACAACACATTTCGAGAATACAATAACTTGAATAATCTACGGCTCATTCATACCAAAAGACTTCCCGAGATTTCTCATTTGGATAAAAATAGTTCAAACCGTAAAAGTAGAAATGAAACGAGTGGTCGATTTAAAAGACAATACAAGACCTCGGGAGTTTTAAAAATATTTCGGATTGAAGAGTTCTCAACTAATCGAAAACCACTTAGGGTCACAACCCAAACATTATTTTCCAAAATACAAACCGATCACGAAACACGGAGTCCACGACTAGGGCTGTCAAAAAATCCGAAAAATCCGATATCCATCCGAAATATCTGTATTCGTATCCAGAAAAAGCGGATATTATCTGTATCCGAAAAAAAACGGATACGAATATTATCCGTATCCGAAGATTCTGAATACGGATATGGATATAGGCGCATCCATATCCGAAAATATCCGTATCCAAAATTAATTATATATAATATATATTTTTAGTATAATTTTAATATATAATTATAAAATATAAGCATGTTACTCCCAATAATACTTTGTCACATGTCTTTATTATTTATTTCTCAATATTAAAATATAAGCATGCGGTATATGTTATCTTTACTTATTAGTTATTTCCCTTTCTAACATAACAATTAGGTCAGCTAGCCCAAGTGGTATTGGCTGGTAAGGAGAAGGAGCTCCACCAGGGTTCAAATCCCACCTCCTGCATTTAAATTTTTGAAGATTAAAAAAAAAAAAGTGGCTGATACGGATAATATCCGTATCTGGATAGCATCCGCCGGATATTATCCGTATCCGATCCATCCGGATATTTCTGAATCCGGATACGGATTCGGATACCTTTACTAAATGCCGGATCCGGATACGGATATGGCCATATCTAGCTCCATATTATCCGTTTGACAGCCCTATCCACGACCCAACTATTCACATCAATTCACTCCCGAGGATAAATTACACACAACACTTTATTTTTGTGCCATTCTAGCCAAACACCAAGAATCTATATATATAATGTATCTCGACCCAGAGAGCATAGCCTTGTGATATTCCGGACATATCACAATTAATTATCGACAAAACTCTCTGGTAATTCTCGTGACAAGCCTACTCGGCCAAGTCCCTATGTGCTCCGTCGAGCAATCCCCATCCATGTGAGAATACCCTACCTCGAAGGTAACCCTCGTGCAAGGCCACCCGACTAAGTCAATGTGTGCCCCATCGAGAAATCTCCAGGTGAGAGTACCCAGAGAACATCCTCACAGCACACAAAAATCATAATCCCACAATACACAGTTTGCAAAACCACAACCTCGAAAGTCAATCGCAAAATATATATATATATATATATATATATATAAATATAGTCGAGGTACCTTGCTAGAATGGCCACATTGTCCAACACATAGTCACGACCAAGTAACGATATAATTAACACTAACGAGAGAGAATACCTTTCCAACCACGCCGAATGGCACAACCTCTTCGTAAAGGAGTTACTACCTTTATCACATAACATCACATGATCATCAATAAACACACTTTCCACACACACACACCTTATCTAAATGCTAGGGCTATACATATACAAATGCCACAATCCCATAAAACGACACTACACAAAAGTTAGGCATTCGAATATATGACACTAATACACATTCTTAGAGCGATACATTCATTCTCAAACACGTGGGAAAATTTTGAAGACCTTTATCAAGAATATAACAATTCTTTTGAAAGTTCATTAAAATATTCATTTAGCACTTATCTTCGGTTACCAACTATTATATCCACAAAACATGTAATGTATGGGTAAGATACTTGCCTCGATAATCAATACCAAAAACTCCAACGAACACGACTCGATCGGAAAACCTCGAACACCTACAACTTCTACAAGAAACAACAAAACACGATCACAATGAGGATCAAGAAAAATAACAATGGAAATCGCCTCAAACCAACAAAGGAAAACTAATTGAGACATTTAATCGAGCATTAAATGTTCACAGTTCTTCAAGAACACAAGAATCGTCAACCGAGTTGAACAAGTTGGAAATATGGATATACAATCCATAGAATATGTTTAACAACATCACTTAACACTACTGATTCATCAAAATGGATTGAAATCAAAATCAAGAACAAAACCCCCCAAAATACCCAAATTTAGGGTAAGAAATTTACCTTGATTAAAATGGTGAAAGTTGTTGGGATGTTGTTAAATCCGTACTAGGACAAAGATGTTGATGGATGATGATATCACGACCAACCCTAGCCTCTCAAGCCAATCCCATCGACCGCAAGAAGAGAAGGGGAAAGAATGGTGAAAAATGCGAAATGAAGTCTGGTGCCCGCCTATAAATAGGCCGCAGCACATTACGTACGTAATAATGTAAGAATAGCATACGTAATGGATCTTACGTACGTAATGGAAATTTTACGTACGTAATGCTCTACTCAGAACTCACAACCTCAATTCACTTGTAGGCTAACGTATGTAACACATACATTGTTACGTACGTAATCCATCATCAGTAACGTACGTAATGCACTCTTGATAGCATACGTAACCAGCTCCGTCAACAGCAGGTCTGAAGTCGGTACACTGATGCAACTGCCCAACGAATAACCCAACTTCCAGTTTGCAACGAATGAGTGACGGTCCGAAATGGGAACCATCATACTACGAAACACGACATACATGTCACATGCACCAGCACACAATTGATATGACTAATCCGACGACAAGTCACACGCGACGAACATCACAAAACGGCACATTTACCGTACATAGCAGAGAGAAATTCCAAGAAATCATCTTTGGGACAAAATAACTGGCAAAAAATGACAACTAATTCAAAATAATCCAAACGAAAATCTCGGGTATTACATTAATTGCGCACCAGGAGAAAACATAGCAGGAGAAAAGAAAACGGAGGATAATAATATACATCGGCACCAACGAATCACAAAAATCGAGATATACAAAAACCAAAAAAAAGGATTATTACATTCTACCCCCTTAAAATAAGTTTCGTCCCAAAACATAAAACAAAGAGCGGCAAAACTAACAAGGAAAAATAACTACTTTGCTTAGCTCCAAAACGTCGTGAACAATATGTGAACGTGGCAATTCCTAAAAATACGATGAATTGACTAAGCAAACATCTGGTACAAGAGTTGAAGCGATCAACATACATATGATCATAAGGAATCGAAGTAGAGGAGTATGGGTTTGAAAATAAATGCTCCAAGAGTTTGGAAAATTTTAAAATGGCTCAACATCCTGGAATCACGTCTTGAGCTCGAGCAACAACATCCACGCTCCTAACACGTCTAAAATATTAATTGAACTGGTAGAGACAACTGAAAATTTCGAACAAAATTTGCAAGGATCAAACTCAAATGCGGAGAGATCACCAGAATCTATGGATTCCGATAAAACAACTCCAAAACTCGCTCGGATGATGGTAAACTGGGTAGAACAATGTATTTCAAAATTGTCGAGAGGATTATAAATGAATAATCAACAATGAAAAGTCACCCACATGGATATTACTGAGAAAAGCGGTTAATACGTTCCCCCATACTAAGAAGAAGTTTCGACCCCGAAACTTAGAACAACCAGAGTTGGAAATGTAATGCGGTGAAATGAAAATCGATCAAAGTCACGATTATCAGGAACAACAACGATTAGGACATATGTAAAATCTATAATCACCAACATTAGGCTCTTTAGTAGGAGAAGTAGGGGTTCGGGACACCCTCCGGTCATTTGTTTTTCTCTGCTTGGAGACCATCACACAGTACCGCATCCGATGACCTTCACACCCGTACTGATAACGAGTCAAGGGTGGAGAGAGATAATTTGCACGAACACCTTGAACGTTGCAGTTGAGCACCTCCCCGTCTTATCGAAAGTCAATAATTCCGGCTTGGAATTCCCTACATTCCGACCACAAAGATGATGCATTCAAAAGACATGGGGGTTTGGGAACCTTAGTTCCTTTGCCGCCCTAGAATCTCCCAGATATCTTCTACCTTTTTGCCTCACTCATATACTCAACCACTGAGGAAATTTCATAGGGTATCATCTGGTCCTGGTACTCCTTCACCGTAGTATGAACTGTTGTCGTATGAGCCACATCACTGTTTCCACAACCATCATCACGTCACATCCACTTCTTCTAAGATTCGACATATTAAGACATATAATACCATTTCGTACAACTAAATAAACAATCGCATAGTAACACCACCAGGTTCAGTCAGCATCCCCGAATGCCCAAGGTTGGCAATACTAAAATGACAAAGAATTCGGGAAGCATGCGTATTGTATACAAGCCTGGGTGTTCTTATTATATCAGAATACTAGACCTCGTAGGGTGAGAAATTTTATAATCAAATTTTAGTCCCCCGACGAGGAAGATAATATCATGCCTGCACTTTTTGAAAAGCCGTCTTTTGAAAATAATAGGGCGAGTCACGTTTCGCCCAAAACTTGTAAGTACCTTTTAGAAGAGGAATTTTTATTTCACACGTCGACTTTTAAATTATTTTTGAATAGTCTATAAAACAATTTATGTTTTTAAAATTTTGGAGATATCGTAACTAATTTGAAATATTTCAAAAATTTAAATTGAGTTTCAAATACCGTAAATTTAAAATCTTTCCTCTTCAACCAAAATATTTAATTGAAAAATATTTTTCACTGAAGTATGTGACCATTTGACATTTATGATATTAAATCATAGGTTTTCACGATTTGTGAAGGATTCAGAACACCACTTTTAAAAATGTTCGTGCAGTGGATGAAATTGATACTTAAAAATTCATTCTTAATGGAATATAAGAATCGATAATATACCCGAATTTTTCAAAATACACTGTTAGGAGTATGCCCTCGAATGCCACTCAGAGGTTGTTGAGAGAGGGCATTGTACTTGTAATTATGTAAACCATTTATATAAGGCAAATGAATGTTTCTTTATTTACTGGTAGTTACTGGCATTCCTAACTCGTAAATAAACATATAGAAACTAGTCCATGTATTTGAGAGCAAAACGTTCCACTCCTTATTGGATAAGGGGGTCGGCACTAGAAAGGTTATAGCTCAAACACTTAATCGTTCGCAAGTCGATGAAACTTGACTGGGCGTTAAGTTTATGTGAAGACTTGTATGACGTGTTCTTTGACATGGAGAGTGCCTGTCGAACACTAATGGTTAGTGGGAGCACACGTTATAGGTATGCTAATTGGATTAGTGTACTCAACCGACTCACCTCGATTCGTCACATGGATTTCACTCCGGACACCAATGACGGAATCGAAAGGTTGTGATAGGTATTCGTGAACCTTCGACTTGAGGATTTAGTAGGGATGTGCTTGTGACGTCAAGATTTTCATTAGAGTAGTTCGACCCCGTAAACCTAAGGCGGGGTCAACCTCGACGTGCATCTTAACGGCAAGTAGCGAGGTCCTACCGAATACCAAGATAGAATTCTTTCTCCCGTTAGTGAGCGGGTTATATGTCCTATGCGGTTATTGGCGGATGAGATCATAAGTCTTTGGCCAAAGCATTGGAGCTAGTTGTATTAGATACCACGGCACTCGATGATCTCGATTTGCATTAACGCATGCATAGCGTCAAGTACGGATAGGGTTTGACCGACCGTGACCCTATAACTTGATCGGGACATTTGAAAGAAGGGTTTATACGTATACCGGTATTCACGATGTAATGGTTCTTGAATGATCCCAATCATTCGTTCTTAGTCGAGTGCAGTGTAGGCCACCAGTGGCTAGGTGGTGCTACTACTCTTTGGTTCCTCCCATTGCCGATCGAGACGGACCTACCGAGTCGCGCATTAGGATTGACGACGGAATGAATTGAGCTAATTCTCTCATTATGAATATTGGATATTGGATATCTAAATTTGGGACATTGGATGTTTAAATCGATTTATCGGATAAATTGATTTACGGCTTAATGGATTAAATATATCACCGGGTGATTAATTTAATTCATGAATATAATTATTTCTTGGAGAAATTAATTATGTTATTTTGTGTTTGATATGTTTAATTAATTGGATTAATTAATCGACACAAATACATCGGAACAGAATCGGAGTTTATCTGTTTGGACTCACGGAGTCCGAAACGAACCGAACTCATTCGTTTTTCATGATAGCCGCCCATTATGCTTCCACCCACTTTCCCATTGTCTTTTCTTCCATTTATTAAGTGATGATAATGACTTGGTGGGACAAGACTTCATGTTACATGAGTTGTAAACATGAGGGTGGAAATAATATAAGATGATGTCTTTGACAAACTCTCCCACTTACTTGATTCCATTTCCAACGTGAGGTTGAAGAGGAGAGAGAGATAGAAGTCTTCTTCATCATCTTCATTATTCATCTTCTTCATTCATCTTCTTCACAACTTCTTAGAGATATTTTGTGAGGAAATATTGAGAGAGATAGATATTCATACACTTAGAGTGATATTAATATCTATAACAAGCTTCATCACCTAGCTCTAGCCGTATCCTCGGAGGATAGCAAGGTGTTGTCATTCCGTTCGATATACCGGCGCGTGGCAAGAAGAGAGACGCGGTGCTTTCGGCGTTGGATCGTTCAAGGGCTTGGAGCGGATTGAACTCGTAGAGATCAAACTAAAGCTTGGGGAATAGCTCAAGAGAAGGTTACCATTTAATCAACGGACTTCGAGGGTTAGTTTCTTACGACTCTTGCTTTTCGTTTTGATATTCGTATATACGTAGCTCGATCGATCCTCGTAGGGATTCGGATCGAATTAATTTTCGCTTTACCGCTACTGGCCTGTTTTAGGCACCGAATCCCAACAAAGGGTATCGGAGCGTAGGTCTTGCGATCGTATATACGATATTGGCATTTGGAATGCTCGATTAGATGGTGAATGATTTGGAATCATTTTAGTCATAATCGTGGTATATGTTTTTCGTTCGTAATAATTGTATTTTTCGTAAGTTTATGTCTAAATATAAATCTTAAATTTCGGGAAATATGATTTATATTGAAGATATGAAAGTCGTAAAATATTGATATTGATATCGTCGAAAATCTAGCCCCGAATCGTCGTCGGACGACTTTTTGGACAAAAAGGGTATTTTGGCCGAGAATGACTCGACCGTGTCTTGGGTGACACGGTCGTGTCCGGCAAATGTGGCTGTGCCATCACCGAGACCCGGCCGTGTCGGGAGACACGGGCGTGTCCGCCGAAGTGACTCGGCCGTGTCCTGGATGACACGGTCGTGTCAAGCGATCTACCAAGTCATCGCCAGCGACCCGACCGTGTCCTAGGACTCGGTCGTGTCCTGGCCGGATTCTTCTGGCGTGACTCGGTCAAGCCGTGCGTGATCGCCGGTAGTGCCGAGGGTGACTCGGTCAGGCAGGCCAGTTTTCACCCCGGCTCGATTTTTTCGTGTATTCCTGAAAATTAATCTCCCGCATGTTAAATTGGATTTAATATGATTAAAATGATTTATGGTATTTCATTTTATAAGGGAAATTTTATTAATTGGAATATTTATGGTCGACCGAATTATTTTGAATGTTATTATATTACCGATTGTGTGAATCGATTGGATCGGTTCGTATTGTTGATTGGATCAATGTATCTCTACGCTTTCCATATATATAGTATTTATTGGATGAATGCTTTTGAATGGGGATGTGGTTCGTGGACTTAGATTTGAATCGTTCGTTTTATTCGATTGGGTTGTAAAGGCCGTTTTGAGCCTATTTATTTTACTAGAAATGTTTGTATCTAGGATGCAATTTTCGATGTAAAATTTATATGTAATGACGAAGACCGAGGAAGATCCATTTCGAGAAGACGAAGATTCAAGACGAAGACTTGTAATTAGATTACGAAGTTTTTGTTTTCTAGGAACGGTCCATGAACCACATGTTGGTAGCAACTAGGTTGTGAATGGTTTTTTCATATTGTATGAATGCCTCAAACGCGCTAATATGATTAATGTGCAAAGTGTAACGTTAATCGCGAAAATTCTCCCACTATAAATAATTAAGTTTATAAGGTTTCAAGGTTTTCCTTCCCTCCATCGAGTTTTCGAAATTGAAATCCAAACCGGATGTGCTATGCTTCCGAGTTATCGGGTAGTCGTCGGGAGGACGGATAAATTACCGAGAGCGCATTGGATGCCTTCGGTTGGAGCAAATTTTATCCCTAGAAACCCGATAGGTTGCGGATAAGATTCAATTGTGAAACCGATTTGCGTCGATGGTATAAACTTAACTTGTTCACGAACCATAGAAATCGTATAGTATGAGGGGAGAGAACAATGGGAAAAAGAAGATCGAAACATCCATTAGATGGGTTGGTGTTGGACACCACTTTATGAAAATTAATAGACTAGAAACCTGTTCGGTTGCCCTCTATTAAGATTTATAAAGAACTCGATCACCACTATGAAGTAGAGCGACGATACTTACGGATATCACATGGGAGTGTGTTATTACGATAAAAATAGTGGGAGCTGGGTAACAAGAATAGAAAAGACCTTAAATTCTATACTCAGAACATAATTGAATGAGTCACTAATTAATCTGTTATACTTAATGCAGACAAATCTCAATATGACAATGAATCCACTCGCAATTCTACTCGAAAAGAACACCTTAATGGGACCTAACTTTGTGAATTGGCTCCGCAATCTGATGATTGTCCTCAGTATAGAGGCACTGGGATACGTCTTGGAGACGGACATTCCGGCGCCTCCTATGCGGACTCGAGCCAATTAGGAAGAGATTGAAAACCACGAAAAGTGGGTTAAGGATGACGTGAAAGTCCGTTCTTATATGATGGCTTCCATGTCTAATGAGCTTCAGAGAGCTCATGAGAAAATGACTTCTGCTAGGCAGATTCTATCTCACTTAACCGAGCTTTATGGTGAGCACAGCAGAATTGCTAGATATGAGATATCCAAGCAACTGTTCGGTGCAAGGATGAAGGAAGGTGAGAAAGTTGGGGAACACGTCCTCAAAATGATATCCATGATCGAGAGATTGGAGGCTCTTGATTTTAAAATGGATACTTCTCTCCAAACCGACCTTATCCTACAGTCTCTCCTCGATTCCTTCTCACGCTTGTTATGAACTTCAACCGCAATGAGATTGCATGTAATTTAGCCGGGCTAATGAACAACCGTGACCGCCAGCCTCGGATGAAGACCGCGGATGAAGGAGTGCACTTGTGATTTCTTCTGGACTTCTAAGTCTAAGAATAAGAAGAAAAAGACCAAGAAGCGGACTGACCACAAGCTAAGGACCTTAAGGGAAAGGGCAAGGCCCCGATGGTTCCAAAGAACAAGAAGAAGAAGGATGCTTGTCTCAAGTGCGGTGAGCCGGGCCACCGGGCTAGAGACTGTCCGATTCTTCATGGCACTTCGTCTGTAACTTTTAGTTTTGGAAGCAAATTGTTCTCATGTATTTTCTACTTCCTGGATACCGTATTCTCGTGCTAGTTCTCATATTTGTACCGTGAATCGGGATCTGAACAAAGTAGGAAGCTTGAGCCGGAGAAGTTATGATCACAATGAAGCGGGCATAGTGTCGAGGCGACCGACATAGGTACACTTCTTTTGGGTTTAGAATCCGGCTTTGTTTTGACTTTAGAAGATGTACTTGTTTTGCCCAAGGGGCACAAAAACATTGTATCCATTCCGGTCATGGACCGAAAAGGCTTTTCATTTTTCATTGGTGACGGTTCCTGCAAAATTTATTTTAGAAATAAACTAGTGGGTACTGCTACATTGTTGAATGGATTGTATCATCTAAATCTCAGCAACAAAGTAGTTGTGAATACTATGACTAGAAAACGTGGTAGGGATGAAACCAATCAAGTTTTCAAATGGCATCTTAGACTTGGTCATATTGGTCAGACCAAGGTTTACAAGATGGAAAAAGATGGACTTATGGGTCCATTGGGATCGGATCCCTTTCCTACTTGTGAATCTTGCCTTAAAGGCAAAATGACTAAGTCCCCCTTCGAGGACTTTTGAAAGAGCCGCTAATAAACTGGGATTAATCCATACCGACGTATGTGGTGCTTTAGAAGCAGCACGTGACGGATATAAATATTTCATTACGTTTACAAATGATCATACTAGGTATGGTTATGTATACTTAATGAAACATAAATCCGAGGCCTTTGAGAAATTCCAGGAATTCAAGGCCCTGGTCGAGAAACAAACTGGTAATCATATCAAAGCACTTCGGTCGGACCGAGGTGGCGAGTATATGAGTACGGAGTTTGACGAGTTCCTTAAGGAACATGGAATAGTTTCACAACTAACACCTCCAGTACTCCTCGGTTAAATGGTGTGTCGAAAGAAGGAACCGGACCCTGTTGAACATGGTCCGTTCCATGCCGGGCTATCTTGACTTGCCGATTTACCCGTGGGGGTATGCACTCTGATCGCCGCGTATATCTTGAACAGATGTCCTTCCAAATCCGTTCCTAAAACTCCACATGAGATGTGGGAAGGAAGGAAACCAAGTCTTAATCACATTAGGATTTGGGGATGTCCCGCCTATGTCAAGAAGACTAAGGTGGAAAAGTTGGAAGCTAGGTCTGCGAAGGGACGTTTCATAGGATTCCCGTCTGGGACGATGGGATATCTATTCTACATGCCCGAAGATCGAAGGATCGTTGTTGCTTTACAAGCACACTTCCTGGAAGATGAGTTCATTCAGGAAGGCGGAGCGGTAGAAGTATTTCTTTAGAAGAATACAATGAAACTCCTCGAGAGACACTGCAAGAAACTGGAACCGAACTTTCTGAAACACAAGTACAACCACCTCGTAGGTCTAGTAGGGTGTCTCATTTACCTGAGAGGTATGGGCTTGTGCACTTGGAGGAGCTGGGTCTCCATGAGGTTCCAAGTGATAGCCAAGAGACCGACCCAACAACCTATGACCAAGCGATGGTGGATGTAGACTCCGCGAAATGGCGTGAAGCTATGGAAGCTGAGATAGACTCGATGCATGTCAATCAGGTCTGGACTCTAGTAGACCGCCCCAATGGCATAGTGCCTATTGGGAACAAGTGGATCTACAAGAGAAAGACTGATGGTGATGGCAAGGTTGACACCTATAAGGCCAGGCTTGTGGCAAAGGGTTATACCCAGAAGGAAGGGATCGATTACCACGATACATTCTCGCCCGTAGCCATGATCAAGTCTATTCGCATGATGCTTGCTATAGCTGCCTACCACGATTATGAGATATGGCAAATGGACGTAAAGACGGCTTTCCTTAATGGATTCCTCGAGGAGGAAATCTATATGGAGCAGCCTAAAGGCTTTGTGTCTGAAGTCGATATTCAGAAAGTGTGCAAGCTTCAGCGTTCCATTTATGGACTGAAGCAAGCATCGCGTAGTTGGAACCTTCGTTTTGACGAGGCGGTCAAAGAGTTTGACTTCGTGCAAAATGAAGAGGAACCTTGTGTATACAAGAAGGTTAGTGGGAGCAAGATCGCATTCTTAGTACTATATGTAGATGACATTCTACTAATAGGAAATGATGTGGGAATGCTCAGTTCTGTGAAAGCTTGGCTTTCGAGTAATTTCTCCATGAAAGACTTGGGAGAAGCAACCTATATTTTTGGTATTCGGCTCTACCGGGATAGAGCGAAGAGAACAATAGGCCTTTCCCAAGCCCTCTATATAGATAAGATCTTAAAGCGATTTAAGATGGATGATTCTAAAAGAGGGTTCCTACCGATGCAACATGGAATAAAACTCACCTTGAAGATGTGTCCTCAAAGTGAGGAACAACGCAAGGAAATGAGTAATATACCATATGCTTCGGCCGTGGGTAGCCTTATGTATGCTATGTTGTGTACAAGACTCGACATCGCGCATGCCGTAAGCGTGGTGAGTAGGTTTCGTGCAAACCTGTAGGGAACATTGGATCGTCAGAAAGAACGTTCTCAAGTACTTGAGAAGAACGAGAGATATGGTTCTTATGTATGGCGGTGGAGATTTGGATGTGGTGGGATTCACCGATTCGGACTTCCAAGGACCAAGGACGACTCGATGTCCACTTCGGCTACATATTTACTCTTAATGGAGGAGCAGATTCTTGGCGTAGTGCCAAGCAAAGCGCGATCACGATTCCACTGTCAGCCGAGTATCAAGGCCTCTGAGGCTTCCAAGGAAGGGTTCTCGGATTAAGAAGTTTCGGGAGAACTTCAAATGATACCATGTGCCGAGTGCCTATTCCATTGCATCGCGACAACGACGGAGTCAGTAGCGCAGCCAAGGAGCCGAGGTTTCACAACAAAGACCAAACATATTGAGAGGAAGTATCATCTCGTAAGAGAATTTGTTCGCAAGGGATACATTATCTTGCCTGAGTAGACTCGGCCGACAACATCGCCGATCCATCGACCAAGCCACTTTCTCGACTAGCTTGGAGCGTCATCTAGAGAACATGGGTATTAGATACCATAGTGTGTGGCATTGAGTGCAAGTGGGAGATTGTTAGGAGTATGCCCTCGAATGCCACTCGAGGTTGTTGAGAGAGGGCATTGTACTTGTAATTATGTAAACCATTTATATAAGGCAAATGAATGTTTCTTTATTTATGGTAGTTCTTGGCATTCCTAACTCGTAAATAAACATATAGAAACTAGTCCGTGTATTTGAGAGCAAAACGTTCCACTCCTTATTGGATAAGGGGGTCGGCACCGAAAGGTTATAGCTCAAACACTTAATCGCTCGCAAGTCGATGAAACTTGATAGGCGTTAAGTTTATGTGAAGACTTGTATGACGTGTTCTTTGACATGGAGAGTGCATCGAACACTAATGGTTAGTGGGAGCACACGTTATAGGTATGCTAATTGGATTAGTGTACTCGAACCGACTCACCCTCAATTCGTCACATGGATTTCACTCAGGACATCAATGACGGAATCGAAAGGTTGTGATAGGTATTCGTGAACCTTCGACTTGAGGATTTAGTAGGGATGTGCTTGTGACGTCAAGATTTTCATTAGAGTAGTTCGACCTGTAAACCGGAAGGCGGGGTCAACCTCGACGTGCATCTTAACGGCAAGTAGCAGTCCTACCAATACCAAGATAGAATTCTTTCTCCCGTTAGTGAGCGGGTTATATGTCCTATGCGGTTATTGGCGAGATGAGATCATAAGTCTTTGGCCAAAGCATTGGAGCTAGTTGTATTAGATACACGATACCGATGATCTCGATTTGCATTAACGCATGCATAGCGTCAAGCATGTATAGGGTTTGACTGACCGTGACCCTATAACTTGATCGGGACATTTGAAAGAAGGGTTTATACGTATACTGGTATTCACGACATAATGGTTCTTGAAGGATCCCAATCATGCGTTCTCAGTCGGGGTGCAGTGTGGGCCAGCAGGCTGGCTAGGTGGTGTTACTACTCTTTGGTTCCTCCCATTGCTGACTGAGACGGACCTACCGAGTCGCGCATTAGGATTGACGACGGAATGAATTGAGCTAATTCTCTCATTATGAATATTGGATATTGGATATCTAAATTTGGGACATTGGATGTTTAAATCGATTTATCGGATAAATTGATTTACGGCTTAATGGATTAAATATATCACTGGGTGATTAATTTAATTCATGAATATAATTATTTCTTGGAGAAATTAATTATGTTATTTTGTGTTTGATATGTTTAATTAATTGGATTAATTAATCGACACAAATACATCGGAACAGAATCGGAGTTTATCTGTTTGGACTCACGGAGTCAAACGAACCGAACTCATTCGCTTTTCATGATAGCCGCCCATTATGCTTCCACCCACTTTCCCATTGTCTTTTCTTCCATTTATTAAGTGATGATAATGACTTGGTGGGACAAGACTTCATGTTACATGAGTTGTAAACATGAGGGTGGAAATAATATAAGATGATGTCTTTGACAAACTCTCCCACTTACTTGATTCCATTTCCAACGTGAGGTTGAAGAGGAGAGAGAGATAGAAGTCTTCTTCATCATCTTCATTATTCATCTTCTTCATTCATCTTCTTCACAACTTCTTAGAGATATTTTGTGAGGAAATATTGAGAGAGATAGATATTCATACACTTAGAGTGATATTAATATCTATAACAAGCTTCATCACCTAGCTCTAGCCGTATCCTCGGAGGATAGCAAGGTGTTGTCATTCCGTTCGTTTTTCCGGCGCGTGGCAAGTAGAGACGCGGTGCTTTCGGCGTTGGATCGTTCAAGGGCTTGGAGCGGATTGAACTCGTAGAGATCAAACTAAAGCTTGGGGAATAGCTCAAGAGAAGGTTACCATTTAATCAACGGACTTCGAGGGTTAGTTTCTTACGACTCTTGCTTTTCGTTTTTGATATTCGTATATACGTAGCTCGATCGATCCTCGTAGGGATTCGGATCGAATTAATTTTCGTTTTACCGCTTCCGCTGGGCCTTCGTTTTAGGCACCGAATCCCAACATACACTACATAACCATTTTCACCCAGACCATATACGCCTTGTATATCCTAAAAGCATAACACCACAAACATGTTCCAGCACCTCAATCAAGGTTAAACGAGTTAGCACAACACAATCACCGCACACATAAGACGGGGCTTACAATCGAGAGACTTATCATTACGGATCGTTAGCTATATAATTTTGATCAAATTTTTTCTTGAAATAGATCACTCTTGATCAAATAAGATATACGAGCCTATGTATCATTGAGCATTTCAACCTGACAGCGACTTCGCTATCTCGACGGATTTTGTCTCATCTCATTGAGATCTGGAATCTCGAGTCCAACGAGTGGAATCTCATAGTTATTGAGTTCGGATAAAAGGTCGACATGATTTATTCATGTTCTCAAGGAATTTTACTCTTGATAACCATCACCATACGCCATTACGCACAAACTCCTCCAACGTATATGGGAAGGAAAAAAAACACAGTTCGAATGAGATCAAAGTACGTACAGGGTACCCTAGTTTCTCGCAGGTCCCAGATATAATCAGAATAAAATCAATGGGTACGATTCCAATGAAATGCAGTTCATAAAAGGGCCTCTTATCCCCCTATAAAGTCCAAACATTTTGAAAAAGGAGACTAAAACAGGTTTAGAAAAGAAATTAAGGATCAGAGAGACTTACAGCGCAGGTCGCACGAGACGATGGCAGCCAATGATATTTCTCAACACAAACAACAACCGACAACATGACACAAGAAAACATACCCAATAACCGACGGCCTAGGTATTTAGAAACCTAGGCTTTGATACCACTTTCTGTAACAACCTAGTCCTGGGTCGGAACTGTTACAGCGCTGTGGATCTACTTCGGGAATACACAAGGCAGAACCTGACTAAGACATATACACACACACATACAATGACCAATCCGGCCAAACATAAAACCAAAGCAACACACGTCAACCGGCAAGGTCGACAACACAACAAACCCATAACATCACGACCGATAGGGTCAGATATGACCACATTCAAAACCAGCTCAACATACAGATAACAACTTCAAGACAGTACCCAAGCCCACACACGGTCATGAGATCAATAAAAACAGTACTCGCGAGTACTTACCCAAAACAAGACAAAAATAACAAAAACAACATCGGCAACACGAGAGAATATCACTGCTGCTCTTCATCCTTGTGCCCTTTCTGCGCGGTCTCACCATTAAGACTTGTACCTAAAAACACAAAAAGATATCCAACCCCGAAGGGGTCAGCAAACGGCCGGTACTACTTCATTATCGGTCAGCCAGGATTTATCTAATGAACGAGGAATCTGCTTTAAAATTGTTCGCCCTGCACCCACCCCAGAGTATATGCTTCAGTACTTGATAACAGGAGTATGTATAACCTGCAATAAATAAAATGTGGAGATGACTAATTTTGGCCACTAAGTATACAGAATACAGTTTGGAAAGTGTTTTAAGCAACAAGCTGTACGATTTTCAAATAAAAGTGCCTAGCGGAAGTCTGTTAAGGTAAGTTGATGCAAATACAGAAACTAGGTTTTCTCCTGTTTGCTTGGTGCGTACAGGGTGTGCAGTGTATACTTGCAAAATAATCACAGTAATGAAAACAGGAAGTTGCAGAAGGTAAATGACACAATATTTAAAGTGGTTCGAGGTAAACCCCTCTACGTCCACTGGTCCTCCACACAGGAGTGAAAATGTTTATTATGAACACTACATACACAACTACGTGTTTATAATCAAACTTATCCTTGTATTGTTCACACAGATTGATACAAAGATTGTCGCCTTCAATCGTTCACACAGATTGGTCAAAGATTTCACTTGACTTGCTTCTTCACACACAGTTCCGAAGATTCGTCTTCAATGTAGATCCGTCACACACAGTTCAGGAAAAACAAGGCTTTCTCAGTCCACACAAGGCTGATGGTTTTCTTCAAATGTAAGATCACGGGTTGAACAACAACTTGACTTCTTAAGCTTTGAGCTGATGATGTGTTGTTCAAGGTTGAGCACTTGTATATTTCTTCTCTCATGATTGGCAGTATGCTTGAAGAAATATGATTGCTCTTGATATACTGTTCTTGTGATGTTCACGAGTGTATCACAGTATATCTCAGTTTGCTCAGATCTTGATCTTAAGAATATTCATATATGTTCGTGTATATTCTCGGATGTAATCATATATCTGATCTTAAAACTTCGGGTATATATATAGCCTTTGGAATAGATCCGTTAGGAATAGATCCGTTGAGCAAAAAGTCCGCTCCAACGTGTTGATTGACTTGCACAGTACAAGATCTGGATTTTGCTCCTTGTCTGAAGATCTTTGTCGGGTGGTATTTAAATACTTTATCCAGTTAGTATGTAAGTACTTCTTTTCAAACAGTGGCTTGACTTTAGCGTATAAAGCAGATTCCGTTCCAACGGTCTTCAGTCCTGTTGGATAAGCATTGAGTATCTCAACACTTACAACCTGTATGCTGTATCCAACATGTTGCGTTTACAATGCTGTAGCTGTAGGTTCCAACGTAGTAGGCGATCTTAGTGTTGTTGTATGGAAATATGTTGTATGAAAGTTTCAGGACAGCTTCCATACTTAGTGTCATATCGACTAATGAGCTTCTTGCTGTATGATGGCACTTTAAACTTTTGCTATATGATTGTCTTCGGGATAGCTACTTGCTGTATGTTGGTACTTTATCAAAACACGGTACAGGATTGTTTATCCCAAAAACTAATTATATTCGTATATCAAGAAGAAGGAAATTCTCACCAAGTACCAGCACCTCAACAGTACAATGACAACGACATCGTTCACAATCCAACAGCATAAGCAGTACCACGTCACGCCATTATTCTGGAATAATACATATATCACATTTCCAAAAACCCCATGGGCTATACCGATACGAGGTTAAGCACCCCCATCGTATCCCAAAGCCCTCGTCAGGGCAGTCCCCAGTTGTATAACCCGGTCGAGTGACACGTGGTTTGTAACATCCCCAGAATATGACCGGGAATGTCACACGCCGTAGACCCTTATCACAAGGATCTACCAGGCTAAACTCCAAAAGACTACTCAATGATTGACCGACCGGGGTCAAAATTAAATAGAAAGCAGACCGACAAGGTCATAAACCAATTCAGAAACTAACGACATTCATATTACAATGACAACAATAAACTTGAACACAGAAAAGAATGACAACCCAATTTAATAAATGATAACTACACCCATGCAAGGGTGAATACTCGAACGACATAGAAATACCGACCAAAATGATACAAAAGAAAAGACTCTGACTCTGGTGTGATTAGCATCGTCGTCTTCCATCTCCTTCCAAGCCAATCCCGTGACTGCTCCCGAGCTGCCAAAACCTGAGCGCATAACAGGCACCCACCCCCCGAAAACTCGGGGGTTAGCAAACTGGAATTTTGCTAGTGCAAGTACATAGTATACAAGATATACGAACAGTAACAACACAAAATTCAACCGCCGTGAAGCCTTAACACAAACCATACATTCCTATAGTCCACACAAAATAACACTCGCATACACAAGGTGAAAGATAATCACATAGTCATATTCTCTTTACGGAACATAACATCAATGAAACTTTAAACGAACCCAAGGAGTCAGGAAAATCCCTTTGAAAAAGGAAAAATGTTTTGATAAGATAGTTTGCAAATGTTATTATTGACTCGGGCCGTCTGGGATTTTTTAAAATCGAATGGAAATACTTTTGGAAATAATTTCAAAAGCTCTCGGGTCCTTGACCCAACATATGGAAGACAATTACACGAAAACCAAGTCAACTTATTCGGGGTCCTCGACCCAATTTATAGAACACTGTCACAAACGAAATCATTACAACATCTCACAGGGTTCTCAACCCGATCCGAATAACATCATCATGACATCAATCATCTCAACATTCCACAGGGTCCTCGACCCAATACACAGAATAGCACCACAATGCAACGAAAGGTACAAAACTCTCATTCGACATATCCTGCTCAAGACCCCCGATTAATTAACCCTCGGAGATTTCGTCAAACCTCCGTGGTTAATTAACCCTAATACCAACGCTAAAAAAACAAGTTGAAACACGCTTTCAAAAACACGAATCGCGGTCTATATCAAGACAAGCATTTAAAAGTGAGTTGAAATAATTTGAGATACGAACATCGTTCGGTAACGGGGTCTTAGCTATCACTCGAATACCCGTAACCAATAAGCCTGCCAGGCGCCTCCACTGCACACCTGTGCACCGGCGTTCACTCCACTATGTCGGCCGCTCCTTGAACATGTCACTGCGCCGGCGATCACTCCCGCAAGAGCCGCCCCTTAACACACGCATTATGTAACACCGGCGTTCACCACCCATATGGAGCCGCACATTGCAGCGTACACCAGGCCGGAGTGCACGCCCCGCCCTCAGAGGTTCCCGGATATGACGTTTCTCACAACAAGTATCCACATTGTTTCAAACATCAAGCACACGGACAAACGTCACAACAAATTTTCAAACTCGGTACATCAAGTCACACAATTTCTCCGCCAGTCCATAACCACACAAATAAACAATAACACGCACGTTATCAGTCAAACTCAATCAACACCGCACATATATCTCTATATTGCGACTCAACCGAATATATATACATTTATATATATAGATATATAGATATATATATATATAACCTTACTATATTATATGAATAACTATAGTTCGTCCGTCAATCCAAGTTGAGTACGTCAACTAATGTTAGAGTTCAACACTCGTCGATCACCGACATAAACATATATATCAAAATGCGTATATACATACATATATTTAACATGTAACTATATATCAACACATATATATATATACACATACGTATATATACATCCATATAAACTCATATACTTCGACAACAATGATTTCACGCAGTTACAATTCGTATATCGAGGTACTTGCCTTGGTAATACGACGCGAAGGAAACGACGAAGGAATAGGTTTCGGTCCGAACAATCCCCTCAAATCCGACCCTAACACAATAATGATATACAATCAATCTCACATCATGAATACGAAGAAATTCCTCCTAGTTCTACCCGTTGGGACAATTTATCGAACACCAAGAGTGCGTAGGGAATTGAAATCGGTTAACGGTGAATTAACGGGATTTCATCCCAACCAATAACAAGAAAACCAAGGTCACGAGAGTACTATCAAAATCTAACAACAACATCGGTTAATTCGGATTAAAACACAAGATCACCACCAAACCCTCCCCAAAATCATACTAGGGTTAAAGGAGTTCATACCTCTTGAAGATTCAAGCCCTATAATCCGAAGAACACGTGCTAGATTGATTATCCGAGCCTCACAACCGAAGGAAGATGATGAAAATCGACCCCCGAATGAAGAATGCTTGAGAAGTTCTCCCCCCTTAGGCCTCTCTCTCTCGCGCAGGTGAAATGAAGGAGAAAAATGGCCGATCTCGTCTGATAAGGACGAGATTGCACAGTTGACCGCTTTGTGTGCCGCGGCACAGCCGAAGTGTGCCGCGGCACAGGCCAAAAATTACTTCCTGTGTTTCGGCGGTGTCCGCGGCCACGGCAGCCGCGGCACCGGTCGATCGGGTTTGGTCGCAGATGTCACACGGGTGTGCCGCGCCCGGACAAGTGTGCCGCGGCACCGACTGGCTGTGTTCCGCGGCGCACAATCCTTGTGCCGCGGCACACGCATGTGCCGCTCGCCAACTGGAAAATGAGAGTGACTTAGCTATTTCGACCATAACTCCCTCATCTGGACTCCGATTGACTCACCGTTTGAACCACTGGAAAGCTAACTCAATGCTTTATAATATTGCAAAGAGTCAGAATTTTTGGAGTTTCCAAAAATTAACGGTGATCTAACAAAGTCGAACTCGTACGTGGAAAAGTCGCTAAAGAACACGGAACTCAACAAAACGACACCGAAACAAACTCGGATGTCAAAAAGTGCAGAATAAAACATTCCCAGAATGACGAAACGGTCCTAAGCGAGTCGTCGAAACGGACTTCCACCGAAAAATGAAAATTACTGGGAATCGAAATTGCGGGTATTACATTCTACCCTCCTTAAAAGAAGTTTCGTCCCGAAACTTAAAATAGAGAGCGGAGGAACAATCAAGGAAATAACTACTTGCTCAGTCCCAAATCATCACGAGCAAAGCGCGAATGCAAGGTTCCAGAAATACGATGAACTGACCTAGCAAGCATCTGGTACGTGAGTCGGGGCGATAAAACTGTATGGGAACACGATAAGTTGAGGTGGAGGAGTATGAATTTGGATACCAAAGCTCCCAGAGTTAAGAAAATCACAAAATAGTTCAGACGTCCTGAAAATCATGTTTCGAGCTCAACCAACCGCATCCAAGTTCATAATACATTCGGAAATGTTAATTGCACGTATGAGAATAATAGTTTCGAACAAAAATTCTGCAAGGATCAAGTTCAGATGTGGAAAGACCACAATAATCCACGGAGTCTAACAAAACGGTTCTGAAATTCGTTCGGAGAACGGTAGGCTAAGTACAACAGGGTAGTTTAAAAATTATCGAGAGGGTCATAGATGAAGTACCAACAATGAAAGTCACCCAACACTGAAAATACTATGAAGAGTACGGGTAGTACATTTCCCCATACTAAGAAAACATTTCGATCCCGAAACTTAGAACAGCAAGAGTTGGTAACATAGAGCAATGAAATGAAGAACGATCAAAGTCACGATTGTTCAAAATAAAGAACGATTAGGACATATTACAAAATATTCATCCTCCCATGTTAGACTCTTGAAGGAAACATAGAGTTTCGGGACATTCTCCGCCGCTTGCTCGTCGCCAAAAGGGTAGCATTCTTTGCCGGATCGGAAATTATCTCACAATGCTTCTCCCGATGACCTTCACACCCGCACCAGAACAAGTCAAGAGTGGAAAGGGACAATTTGCACGAACATATCCCCGACGATTGCGGTTGAAGCACCCTCCCTTCTTACCGAGAGTCACCGATGCTGGCTTGGGATTCCAAGCGCTCACTCCCGATCGCGATGACGACGCGTTCGAACGACGTGGGGGTTTGGGAGCCTTAGACTCTTCACCGCCCAAAAACTTCCCAGATATCCTCGGTCTCTTGGCTTCGCTCGTGGGCTCGACCACTGAGGAGATTTCATAGGATATCGTTTGATCTAGATACTCCTTCACCGTAGCATGAATCGTGGTCGTACGAACCACCTTGCCGCTTCCATTTCCATCATCACGTCCACGTCCGCCGAGGCTTGACATACTAATACGGATAACACCGATCAACAGTATTAGTTTATCGGTCGTACAATATATCACAATTATCAACCCGAGTTTTAGTTAGCATCCTTAGAATAACGGTACTATCGTAAAGAATAAAGTTTTAAGAAGTCAATTTCGAGTTCCTCGACGAGGACGATCATTATATGTATGCACTTAATGAAAACAAATTTTTGAAAAAGAGGCTAGTCACATTGCGCCCAAGACTTGTAAACACTGTCTTTTATTTCGGAAGAGGAAGTTTATATAACGACTCTAAAAATTATTTTCGAGTGATGTATAAAAGAAGAAAAAAAAAATCGAAAATTAATTTGTCTAATTTGAAATATTTCAAAATGTTGAGTCCAAATACCACAATTTTGAAAATCTTTCCTCTTCTTCCAAAATGTTTATTCGAAAGAATTTTCCACCGAGATGCGTGACCATTTAACACGACGATATTAAATCATGGCTTCACACAATGTTAGAAAATTTCAAAGCATTACTTTAAAATATTCGTGATACTATAGCGCCGTGGGCCCCGTGCCGGAACCCACCAGGCTAAAAATCATAAAAAAAAATGATCAAAATGCCAAAAAGGCCGAAGTCGGTAATATTCTCAAATACTCACAAAAGTCATTTATAAAATATCAAATACCGTCCTAAGAATACTATCAAAACATGCAAGACCAAAATATCAAAACTCGGTTTGCAAGATATCAAAAGTCATCTTAAAATACTCATGCGGTGGATAAAATTATCATTCGTAAATTTATTCTAATAAAGTACCGAAACAGATAAACATGCTCGACTTCCGAAGCATACTACATAACTATTTATACTCGGACCACATACGCATGTTATATCCTAAAACGATAATATCACCAACAAGTCCCAATTCCTAGTTCACATTAAGCATATTAGCACAATGTAATCAAATACGTATATAAGGGGACTTACGATCGGGAGGCTTACCATCACGGATTGCCGGGAGATGATGTCGGAACCACGATACTAATCACAACTCTGATGCGCGCGACTTACACAAGACATGGACTTGACCCAACGGCCTAGGTTTTTCGCAAACCTAAGCTCTGATACCATAATTGTAACATCCCCAGAATACGACCGGGAATGTCACACGCCGTAGACCCTTATCACAAGGATATACCAGGCTAAACTCCAAAAGACTACTCAATGATTGACCGACCGTGGTCAAAATTAAATAGAAAGCAGACCGACAAGGTCATAAACCAATTCAGAAACTAACGACATTCATATTACAATGACAACAATAAACTTGAACACAGAAAAGAATGACAACTCAATTTAATAAATGATAACTACACCCATGCAAGGGTGAATACTCGAACGACATAGAAATACCGACCAAAATGATACAAAAGAAAAGACTCTGACTCTGTTATGATTAGCATCGTCGTCTTCCATCTCCTTCCAAGCCAATCCCGTGATCGCTCCCGAGCCGCCAAAACCTGAGCGCATAACAGCACCCACCCCGAAAACTCGGGTTAGCAACCGGAATTTTGCTAGTGCAAGTACATAGTATACAAGATATACGAACAAGAACAACACAAAATTCAACCGCCGTGAAGCCTTAACACAAACCATACATTCCTATAGTCCACACAAAATAACACTCGCATACACAAGGTGAAAGATAATCACATAGTCATATTCTCTTTACGGAACATAACATCAATGAAACTTTAAACGAACCCAAGGAGTCAGGAAAATCCCTTTGAAAAAGGAAAAAATGTTTTGATAAGATAGTTTGCAAATGTTATTATTGACTCGGGCCGTCTGGGGGTTTTTAAAATCGAATGGAAATACTTTTGGAAATAATTTCAAAAGCTCTCGGGTCCTTGACCCAACATATGGAAGACAATTACACGAAAACCAAGTCAACTTATTCGGGGTCCTAGACCCAATTTATAGAACACTGTCACAAACGAAATCATTACAACATCTCACAGGGTTCTCAACCCGATCCGAATAACATCATCATGACATCAATCATCTCAACATTCCACAGGGTCCTCGACCCAATACACAGAATAGCACCACAATGCAACCAAAGGTACAAAACTCTCATTCGACATATCCTGCTCAAGACCCCCGATTAATTAACCCTCGGAGATTTCGTCAAACCTCCGTGGTTAATTAACCCTGATACCAACGCTAAAAAAAACAAGTTGAAACACGCTTTCAAAAACACGAATCGCGGTCTATATCAAGACAAGCATTTAAAAGTGAGTTGAAAGAATTTGAGATACGAACATCGTTCGGTAACGAGGTCTTAGCTATCACTCGAATACCCGTAACCAATAAGCCTGCCAGGCGCCTCCACTGCACACCTGTGCACCGGCGTTCACTCCACTATGTCGGCCGCTCCTTGAACATGTCACTGCGCCGGCGATCACTCCCGCAAGAGCCGCCCCTTGACACACGCATTATGTAACACCGGCGTTCACCTCCCATATGGAGCCGCACATTGCAGCGTACACACTGTGCCGGAGTGCACGCCCGCCTCGTAGGTTCCCGGATATGACGTTTCTCACAACAAGTATCCACATTGTTTCAAACATCAAGCACACGGACAAACGTCACAACAAATTTTCAAACTCGGTACATCAAGTCACACAATTTCTCCGCCAGTCCATAACCACACAAATAAACAATAACACGCACGTTATCAATCAAACTCAATCAACACCGCACATATATCTCTATATTGCGACTCAACCGAATATATATACATTTATATATATATATATATAGATATATATATAACCATACTATATTATATGAATAACTATAGTTCGTCCGTCAATCCAAGTTGAGTACGTCAACTAATGTTAGAGTTCAACACTCGTCGATCACCGACATAAACATATATATCAAAACGCGTATATACATACATATATTTAACATGTAACTATATATCAACACATATATATATATACACATACGTATATATACATCCATATAAACTCATATACTTCGACAACAATGATTTCACGCAGTTACAATTCGTATATCGAGGTACTTGCCTTGGTAATACGACGCGAAGGAAACGACGAAGGAATAGGTTTCGGTCCGAACAATCCCCTCAAATCCGATCCTAACACAATAATGATATACAATCAATCTCACATCATGAATACGAAGAAATTCCTCCTAGTTCTACCCGTTGGGACAATTTATCGAACACCAAGAGTGCGTAGGGAATTGAAATCGGTTAACGGTGAATTAACGGGATTTCATCCCAACCAATAACAAGAAAACCAAGGTCACGAGAGTACTATCAAAATCTAACAACATCGGTTAATTCGGATTAAAACACAAGATCACCACCAAACCCTCCCCAAAATCATACTAGGGTTAAAGGAGTTCATACCTCTTGAAGATTCAAGCCCTATAATCCGAAGAACACGTGCTAGATTGATTATCCGAGCCTCACAACCGAAGGAAGATGATGAAAATCGACCCCCGAATGAAGAATGCTTGAGAAGTTCTCCCCCCTTAGGCCTCTCTCTCTCGCAGTGAAATGAAGGAGAAAATGGCCGATCTCGTCGATAAGGACGAGATTGCACTGATTGACCGCTTTGTGTGCCGCGCACAGGCGAAGTGTGCCGCACAGCCAAAAATTACTTCCTGTGTTTCGGCGGTGTGCCGCAAGATACCAAGCGTGTGCCGCGGCACCGCAGATCGGGTTTGGTCGCAGATGCCACACGGGTGTGCCGCGGCCCGGACAAGTGTGCCGCGGCACTGACTGGCCAGTGCCGCGGCGCACAATCCTTGTGCCGCGGCACACGTACAGCCGCTCGGCCAAATCTGGAAAATGAGAGTGACTTAGCTATTTCGACCATAACTCCCTCATCTGGACTCCGATTGACTCACCGTTTGAACCATTGGAAAGCTAACTCGATGCTTTATAATATTGCAAAGAGTCAGAATTTTTGGAGTTTCCAAAAATTAACGGTGATCTAACAAAGTCGAACTCGTACGTGGAAAAGTCGCTAAAGAACACGGAACTCAACAAAACGACACCGAAACGAACTCGGATGTCAAAAAGTGCAGAATAAAACATTCCCAGAATGACGAAACGGTCCTAAGCGAGTCGTCGAAACGGACCTCCACCGAAAAATGAAAATTACTGGGAATCGAAATTGCGGGTATTACATGGTTCGCACCCCAATGTACCCCAGAGCCTTCGTCAAGGCAGTCCCCGGCTTTACTCGACCCATCGAGTGATACATGGTCCGCACCAACGTATCCGAAGGCCCTCGTTAGGGCAATCCCCGGCTTTACTCGATCACAAAACACAGTTTCACAATATTGGTACAACTTCAAACTATCGATTTCCAATCATATCATTCCACATTTCAATGTATGTTGTCACATAAGTTTAACGATGCAAGCCTCAGATCATTTTTTAACACTTTCAGCAACTTCGTTTTTCAATCCCATTTCAAATAACTTTTCGAGGCATCCTAAATAAATCATTTATTAAATGATATCATTCAGAAAACAGCAATCACGATCAATCATCAAGTATTTACAGAAAATCTTTCTCAAATTATTTTCAAAAATATTTTTGCAATCCTTTTTTTAAAAAATTTCGAAATACGTTTGAAATCATTTTCGAAAACATTTTCAAAATCCTTTTCAAAACATTTCGAAATCCTTTCGAAATATAGTTTATTTTAAGAAATCATTTCCAAAAGCATTTCAAAATATCAACGCAGAGTTGCTGAATTTAGAGCATGAACAAAACCATATGGAAATCACAGTTTATACATATTCAATTGTAATTTATACATAAAACACGATCAAATACTTGTCTGGTCTTCCTACGAATGAAAAGGTTTGATTGATAAGAAGGTGGAATGGGCGATTCACTAGACTCCCGATCTCTGTAACTCTCGTGGGTACTCCGACGAACATGATCGATTGGAAACTTCAGAACCTTGATGAAGACAACGATCGGGAGGGTTTAACACCATATTATCGCAGGGAACTCGATCCTAATATCCTATTATCAATCAAACAACGATCACATGAGGAAAAACATCGTAGAATGCCCGAATTCCCTCTACGATATTTTACCGGATACCTTGAAGGCGTTGTTGTGGGAAAATCCCTCACAATATACCGCAAGTGCACGGTGTCAACAAGTAATAAAGTGATAAGTAAAGTATCGTTCCCTCAAGGACTGATTTCACTAAGTACCAAAATATAGTCAACTCACAATTTTATTTGAAGAACAATTATATGGATTTTATACCTAAACTAATTGCCGAAAATAAATAATAGTACTAATAATAATAATAATACTAATAAGGATGTAGGATTATGATTTTCACCTCAAACAATCAGGAATGATATTTATTCAATTCAATTCACTTTTATTCAATTGATTGTAAGCCAGGAATTCCTAAATTATTCTAAAGCCTTTCCCAAGGACGATAGAAAATACTACGAATTATTAACTCGATATATCCCTATTCGAATTAGATAATTAATAGCTAAAACAGTTCAAGAATTCCCACAATAAATAGGCTTCACAATTCCATGAGTATATCCCTATCTCACGAAAATTATGATTCGTCTCACAAGAACTATGCCTAAATTTCATCTCCCGAATCCATAAAGACATTCAAAACAAATTAATTGTTGGCCAGACAATTAAAAAGCATTAAGAACAGTAAGCAGAATCCAATTCAATAGAATAACGAGTAAATCGAAATAATAATAAATAATATAACCGTCATGAAATCGGCTTCAATCAAAATCCTACTCGAATAGATCTAAAAACTAAGATGCAGAAAAACTAAAAAAAACGTAGGGAATCCGTGGTCTTGTCGTCGCCCACAAATCTCCTCCTTGTGTTCTTCGCCCTAGCTCTCGATCTTCCTCCTCAGATCCTCCTGATCGATCCCTTTTCTTCAGCCCTTTTATGCTTATTTATAGCAGTCCTAAGCCTCCAAAACGCGTCCGTGTGATTAGGTCGAGAACAGGCTCCAAAACGGCCCAAAAACGCGGAGTATTCAGCAAAACCGCCCGGTGGGCCGCGGCTCACTTAACTCAGGCTGCGGCCCTAACGCCTCGCCCATACAGGCGCATTTTTCCTCCTGGGCCGCGGCTCACTTAAGTTGTGCCGCGGCTCAGGGTACAGTCCGCTCGGCATCCTGCTGGTCACCTGCGTGTGCCGCGGCTCACTTGGTTTGTGCCGCGGCCCGAGGCCATAAATTGCCGTTTTTGCCCGTTTTTCGTCGTTCGAGCTTCCGGACTCCAATTTCCTGCAAAACATAAAAGAATAGTGCATTAAAAGCTCATTTATGCTGATTTAGGCTCAAGATGGATATAAAATAATGATATAAAAGCGCATAAAAATACGCCTAACAGGCGTTGGTTTAAAACTGAACAAAATGACGAGTCGCAGGCAATTAAACCGTGGAAAAACAATAAAATTGATTAAAACACCGCTAGATTATTGATGATCCTTTAATAATCTAGGCTAATTCGGAATAGATGGACCAAATAATTTAAAATTCCAAATTTCCCCAAACTAGGATTTTAAAAACTTACTCTGATTCGGTCGATCGGAGAAGATTAAAGAATGATTAGTTCGTTGTTGGGAACTTAGAAACCTTGCACAGTGATAGTTTCACAGCATGCCTTCGTATGCTCCAGGTCCCAACCGTGGAAAGGAAAGAAGAGCCATGAGAAAATGCGTGAAAACTCGGTTGCTCGGTCATATTAATAGACCTGTCTGATGCACGAACAGCCACGCATGAGCAGCCGGTTGTGCATTAAGAACATGGATGAGCCTTCCGGACATGCCCGAAAACCTTCTGGACACGCACGGGCATGATGCTCGTGTAATATCCGCATTTTCCTTTTTTCCGGTAATTTTCATTTTGGTATATTTTTTCGTTTTAAGTGACTCGTTTGTAACTATATTGATATTTCGAGAATATTTAATACTCGACTTTTTTTAATCTGAGCTTGTTTCGGGCTTGTTTTATCCAATTCCGCATTTATTGTCATTCTCGTCGCTATTTGGTTCGATTCTCATAATCGTTGTTCGGAACCACCATTTCGGGGTTGCCGTAAATCCATCTTATGTTATTATGCATGTTGTGAGCTTTCGTTTGGTGTTTCGATCGTGTATCGTATATTTCGGATGTTTTGGGCTCTTTTGTAATTTTCCAAAGTTATGGGGTAATTACTATCATTGCCGTTTTTCGAACCCTTGGGTAGTCGAAATCATGTTTTCTTTAAGTACTCTAGTTCGGACTCGAACTCATTGTGCGTGTGTCTTCTTCAGTCCATTGTTTGTGTTAGGAGTATGCCCTCGAATGCCACTCAGAGGATGTTGAGTGAGGGCATTGTACTTGTTATTATGTAAATCATCAATATAAGGCAATGGATGTTTCTTTATTTACTGGTAGTTACTGGCATTCCTAACTCGTAAATATACATGTAGAAACTAGTCCGTGTATTTGTGAGCAAAACGTTCCACTCCTTATTGGATAAGGGGGTCGGCACTGGAAAGGTTTATAGCTCAAATACTTAATCGTTCGCAAGTCGATGAAACTTGACTGGGCGTTAAGTTTATGTGAAGACTTGTATGACGTGTTCTCTGACAAGGAGAGTGCCTGTCGAACACTAATGGTTAGTGGGAGCACACGTTATAGGTATGCTAATTGGATTAGTATACTCGAACCGACTCACCCTCAATTCATCACACGGATTTCACTCCGACAAGCCAATGACGGAATCGAAAGGTTGTGATAGGTATTCGTGAACCTTCGACTTGAGGATTTAGTAGGGATGTGCTTGTGACATCAAGATTTTCATTAGAGTAGTTCGACCCCGTAAACCTAAGGCGGGGTCAACCTCGACGTGCATCTTGATGGGCAAGTAGCGTGTCCTATGAATACCAAGATAGAATTCTTTCTCCGTTAGTGAACGGGTTATATGTCCTATGCGGTTATTGGCATGAGATCATAAGTCTTTGGCCAAAGCATTGGAGCTAGTTGTATTAGATACACGAGAGCTCGATGATCTCGATTTGCATTAACACATGCATAGCGTCAAAGCATGAATAGGGTTTGACCGACCGTGACCCTATAACTTGATCGGGACATTTGAAAGAAGGGTTTATACGTTCTTGGTATTCACGATGAATGGTTCTTGAATGATCCCAATCATTCGTTCTCGGTTAGTCAGTGTAGCCGCCAGGATGGCTAGGTGGTGCTACTACTCTTTGGTTCCTCCCATTGCTGACTGAGACGGACCTACCGAGTCGCGCAATAGGATTGACGACGGAATAAATAAAGCTAATTCTCTCATTATGAATATTAGATATTGGATATCTAAATTTGAGACATTAGATGTCTAAATCGATTTATTGGATAAATTGATATACGGCCTAATGAATTAAATATATCACCGGGTGATTAATTTAATTCATAAATATAATTATTTCTTGGAGAAATTAATTATGTTATTTTGTATTTGATATGTTTAATTAATTGGATTAATTAAATGACACAAATACATCGGAACGGAATAGGAGTTTATCTGTTTGGACTCACGGGAGTCCGAAACGAACCAAACTCGTCCCGGCTCCTTCTAGATGGCCATCCCATTTTCCCTCCTCTTTCCTTTGGTCATAGTCTCCACCTTAATTGGTGGAAGACTTGAAGTATCAAGGGAACAAGATCTTTTAATTAATTCATTTAATTATTTAGTCTTGATTTGGGAGGATTTTATGGAGCATAAAAAGAAGACTCTCTTCACTTGTTTGCAAGCTTCCAACGTGAGTATTGAAAGAGAGAGATAGACTTTGAGTTTAACACTCATTCTTCATCTTCTTCATTCACTTCCTCTTCATTTTTCTTGGAGAAAAATTGGGAGAAAATTATTGAGAGATATATTATACACTTAGAGTGTAATAATAAAAGCTTCATCATTTGATTCTAGCCGTAACCTTAGAGGTTAATCAAGTGTTGTTATTCCGGTCATTTTTCCGGCGCGTGGCAAGTAGAGACGCGGTGCTTTCGGCGTTGGATCGTTCAAGGGCTTGGAACGGATCGGATACGTAGAGATCAACTAAAGCTTGGGGAATAGCTCAAGAGAAGGTTTCCATTTAATCAACGGACTTCGAGGGTTAGTTTCTTACGACTCTTGCTTTTCGTTTATATATTCGTATATACGTAGCTCGATCGATCCTCGTAGGGATTCGGATCGAATTAATTTTCGTTTTACCGCTTCCGCTGGGCCTTCGTTTTAGGCACCGAATCCCAACAGTGGTATCGGAGCGTAGGTCTTGCGATCGTATATACGATATTGGCATTTGGAATGCTTGATTAGATGGTGTATGATTTGGAATCATTTTAGTCATAATCGTGGTATATATTTTTACGTTCGTTGTAGTTATATTTTTCGTAAGTTTATGTCTAAATATAAATCTTAATTTCTTGGAAATATGATTTATATTGAAGATATGAATGTTGAAAAATATTGAGATCGATATCCGGTCGAAAATCGAGCTCAATCGTCGTCGGACGACTTTTCGGACAAAGGCGTGAAGTCGCCAGGTGACTCGGCCGTGTGCAGTGACACGGCCGTGTCAGCGATCCCAGCCATTGCCAGCACCCGACCGTGTCGAGACACGGGCCGTGCCTGGCCGTAGCCGCGAGCGTGACTCGGCCATGCTGTGCCGGGCCACGGAAGGTGCCGGCAGATGACTCGGCCATGGCAGCCATTTTCGCCCCGGCTCGATTTTTTCGTGTATTCTTGAAAATTAATCTCCCGCATGTTAAATTGGATTTAATATGATTAAAATGATTTATGGTATTTCATTTTATAAGGTAAATTTGATTAATTGGAATATTTATGGTCGACCGAATTATTTTGAACGTTATCATATTACCGATTGTGTGAATCGATTGGATCGGTTCGTATTGTTGATTGGATCAATGTATCTCTACGCTTTCCATTTATTTAGTATTTATTGAATGAATGCTTTTGAATGGGGATGTGGTTCGTGGACTTAGTTTTTGAATCGTTTGTTTTATTCGATTGGGTTGTAAAGGCCGTTTTGAGCCTATTTATTTTACTAGAAAAATTTGTATCTAGGATGCAATTTTCAATGTAAAATTTATATGTAATGACGAAGACTGGAGGAAGATCCATTTCGAGAAGACGAAGATTCAAGACGAAGACTTGTAATTAGATTACGGAGTTTTTGTTTTCTAGGAACGGTCCATGAACCACATGTTGGTAGCAACTAGGTTGTGATTGGTTGTTTCATATTGTATGAATGCCACAAACGCGCTTAAACGATTAATGTGCAAAGTGTAACGTTAATCGCGATAATTCTCCCACAACAAATAATTAAGTTTATAAGGTTTCAAGGTTTTCCTTCCTCCATCGAAGTTTTCGGAAATTGAAATCCAAACCGGATGTGCTATGCTTCCGAGTTATCGGGTAGTCGTTCGGGAGGACGGATAAATTAACGGAGCGCATTGGATGCCTTCGGTTGGAGCAAATTTTATCCCTAGAAACCCGATAGGTTGCGGATAAGATTCAATTGTGAAACCGATTTGCATCGATGGTATAAACTTAACTTGTTCACGAACCATAGAAACCGTATAGGTTGAGGGGAGTGAACAAGGGGAAAAAGAAGATCGAATCATCCATTAGATGGGTTGGTGTTGGACACCACTTTATGAAAATTAATAGACTAGAAACCTGTTCGGTTGCCCTCTATTAAGATTTATAAAGAACTCGATCACCACTATGAAGTAGAGCGACGATACTTCCGGATTTCACATGGGAGTGTGTTATTCCGATAAAAATAGTGGGAGCTGGGTAACAAGAATAGAAAGGACCTTAATTCTATACTCGGATCATAATATAACAAGTCACTAATTAACTGCTATACTTAATGCGGACATAACTCAATATGACAATGAATCCACTCGCAATTCTACTCGAAAAGAACACCTTAATGGGACCTAACTTTGTGGATTGGCTCCGCAATCTGATGATTGTCCTCAGTATAGAGGCACTGGGATACGTCTTGGAGACGGACATTCCGGCGCCTCCTATGCGGACTCGAGCCAATCAGGAAGAGATTGAAAACCACGAAAAGTGGGTTAAGGATGACGTGAAAGTCCGTGCTTATATGATGGCTTCCATGTCTAATGAGCTTCAGAGAGCTCATGAGAAAATGACTTCGCTAGGCGATTCTATCTCACTTAACCGAGCTTTATGGTGAGCACAGAATCGCTAGATATGAGATATCCAAGCAATGTTCGGTGCAAGGATGAAGGAAGGTGAGAAGGTTGGGGAACACGTCCTCAAAATGATATCCATGATCGAGAGATTGGAGGCTCTTGATTTTAAAATGGATACTTCTCCAAACCGACCTTATCCTACAGTCTCTCCCCGATTCCTTCTCACGCTTTGTTATGAACTTCAACGCAATGAGATTGCATGTAATTTAGCCGGGCTAATGAACAAACTTGTGACCGCTCGTCTCGGATGAAGACTCCGCGGATGAAGGAGTCTCGCTCTTGTGATTTCTTGGACCTCGGAGGTCTAAGAATAAGAAGAAAAAGACCAAGAAGCGGCATCGACCACAAGCTAAGGACCTTAAGGGTAAGGGCAAGGCCCCAATGGTTCTCAAGAACAAGAAGAAAAGGATACTTGTCTCAAGTGCGGTGAGTGGGCCACCGGGCTAGAGACTGTCCGATTCTTCATGGCACTTCGTGCTGTAACTTTCGCTTTGGAAACAAATTGTTCTCTTGTATTTTCTACTTTCTGGATACTGGATTCTCGTGCTAGTTCTCATATTTGTACCGTGAATCGGGATCTGGAACAAAGTAGGAAGCTTGGAGCTGGAGAAGTTATGATCACGGTCGGAAGCGGGCATAGTGTCGAGGCGACCGACATAGGATCACTTCTTTTGGGTTTAGAATCCGGCTTTGTTTTGACTTTAGAAGATGTACTTGTTTTGCCCAAGGGGCACAAAAACATTGTATCCATTCGGTCATGGACCGAAAAGGCTTTTCATTTATCATTGGTGATGGTTCCTGCAAAATTTATTTTAGAAATAAACTAGTGGAGATCGCTACATTGTTGAATGGATTGTATCATCTAAATCTCAAACAAAGTAGTTGTGAATACTATGACTAGAAAACGTGGTAGGGATGAAACCAATCAAGTTTTAAAATGGCATCTTAGACTTGGTCATGTTGGTCGGACCAAGGTTTACAAGATGGAAAAAGATGGACTTATGGGTCCATTGGGATCGGATCCCTTTCCTACTTGTGAATCTTGCCTTAAAGGCAAAATGACTAAGTCCCCTTCACAGGACTTTTGAAAGAGCCGATAAACTGGGATTAATCCATACCGACGTTTGTGGTGCTTTGGAAGCGGACGTGACGGATATCAATATTTCATTACATTTACAGATGATCATACTAGGTATGGTTATGTATACCTAATGAAACATAAATCCGAGGCTTTTGAGAAATTCCAGAATTCAAGGCCCTAGTCGAGAAACAAAGCTGTAATCATATCAAAGCACTTCGGTCGGACCGAGGTGGCGAGTATATGAGTACGGAGTTTGACGAGTTCCTTAAGGAACATGGAATAGTTTCACAACTAACACCTCCAGGTACCCCTCAGTTAAATGGTGTGTCAGAAAGAAGGAACCGGACCCTGTTGAACATGGTCCGTTCCATGCTGGGCTATACTGACTTGCCGATTTACCTGTGGGGGTATGCACTCCTGACTTCCGCGTATATCTTGAACAGATGTCCTTCCAAATCCGTTCCTAAAACTCCACATGAGATGTGGGAGGGAAGGAAACCAAGTCTTAATCATATTAGGATTTGGGGATGTCCCGCCTATGTCAAGAAGACTAAGGTGGAAAAGTTGGAAGCTAGGTCTGCGAAGGGACGTTTCATTGGATTCCCGTCTGGGACGATGGGATATCTATTCTACATGCCCGAAGATCGAAGGATCATTGTTGCTTTACAAGCACACTTCCTGGAAGATGAGTTCATTCAGGAAGGCGGAGCAGGTAGAAGTATTTCTTTAGAAGAATACAATGAAACTCCTCGAGAGACACCTGTGCAAGAAACTGGAACCGAACTTTCTGAAACACAAGTACAACCACCTCGTAGGTCTAGTAGGGTGTCTCATTTACCTGAGAGGTATGGCCTTGTGCACTTGGAGGAGCTGGGTCTCCATGAGGTTCCAAGTGATAGCCAAGATACCGACCCGACGACCTATGACCAAGCGATGGTGGATGTAGACTCCGCGAAATGGCGTGAAGCTATGGAAGCTGAGATAGACTCGATGCATGTCAATCAGGTCTGGACTCTAGTAGACCGCCCCAAGGGCATAGTGCCTATTGGGAACAAGTGGATCTACAAGAGAAAGACTGATGGTGATGGAAAGGTTGACGCCTATAAGGCCAGGCTAGTGGCAAAGGGTTATACCCAAAAGGAAGGGATCGATTACCACGATACCTTCTCGCCCGTAGCCATGATCAAGTCTATTCGCATGATGCTTGCTATAGCTGCCTACCACGATTATGAGATATGGCAAATGGACGTAAAGACGGCTTTCCTTAATGGATTCCTCGAGGAGGAAATCTATATGGAGCAGCCTAAAGGCTTTGTATCCGAAGTCGATATTCAGAAAGTGTGCAAGCTTCAGCGTTCCATTTATGGACTGAAGCAAGTGTCGCGTAGTTGGAATCTTCGTTTTGACGAGGCAGTCAAAGAGTTTGACTTCGTGCAAAATGAAGAGGAACCTTGTGTATACAAGAGGGTTAGTGGGAGCAAGATCGCATTCTTAGTACTATATGTAGATGACATTCTACTAATAGGAAATGATGTGGGAATGCTCAGTTCTGTGAAAGCTTGGCTTTCGAGTAATTTCTCCATGAAAGACTTGGGAGAAGCTACCTATATTCTTGGTATTCGACTCTACTGGGATAGAGCGAAGAGAACAATAGGTCTTTCCCAAGCCCTCTATATAGACAAAATCTTAAAGCGATTTAAGATGGATGATTCTAAAAGAGGGTTCCTACCGATGCGACATGGAATAAAACTCACCTTGAAGATGTGTCCTCAAAGTGAGGAACAACGAAAGGAAATGAGTAATATACCATATGCTTCGGCCGTGGGTAGCCTTATGTATGCTATGTTGTGTACAAGACCTGACATCGCGCATGCTGTAAGCGTGGTGAGTAGGTTTCAGGCAAACCCAGGAAGGGAACATTGGACTGCCGTAAATAACGTTCTCAAGTACTTGAGAAGGACTAGAGATATGATTCTGATGTATGGTGGTGGAGAATTGGATGTGGTAGGATTCACTGATTCGGACTTCCAAGGACTGAAGGACGACTCGATGTCCACTTCTGGCTACATATTTACTCTTAATGGAGGAGCAGTATCTTGGCGTAGTGCCAAGCAAAGCGCGATCACGATTCCACCTGTCAGCCGAGTATCAAGCGGCCTCGGAGGCTTCCAAGGAAGGGTTACGGATTAAGAAGTTTCGGGAGAACTTCAAGTGATACCATGTCTTGAGTTGCTGTCTACCAGATTGCGACAACGACGGAGTCAGAGCGCAGCCAAGGAGCCGAGGTTTCACAAAGACCAAACATATTGAGAGGAAGTATCATCTCGTAAGAGAATTTGTTCGCAAGGGATACATTGTGCCGCACTGAGTAGACTCGGTGACAACGTCGCCGATCCACTGACCAAGCCACTTTCTCGGACTAGCTTGGAGCGTCATCCGGAGAATATGGGTATTAGATACCATAGTGTGTGGCATTGAGTGCAAGTGGGAGATTGTTAGGAGTATGCCCTCGAATGCCACTCGAGAGGATGTTGAGTGAGGGCATTGTACTTGTTATTATGTAAATCATCAATATAAGGCAATGGATGTTTCTTTATTTACTGGTAGTTCTTGGCATTCCTAACTCGTAAATATACATGTAGAAACTAGTCCGTGTATTTGTGAGCAAAACGTTCCACTCCTTATTGGATAAGGGGGTCGGCCTTTGGAAAGGTTTATAGCTCAAATACTTAATCGTTCGCAAGTCGATGAAACTTGGTAGGCGTTAAGTTTATGTGAAGACTTGTATGACGTGTTCTCGACAAGGAGAGTGCCTGTCGAACACTAATGGTTAGTGGGAGCACACGTTATAGGTATGCTAATTGGATTAGTATACTCGAACCGACTCACCCTCAATTCGTCACACGGATTTCACTCCGGGACGATCAATGACGGAATCGAAAGGTTGTGATAGGTATTCGTGAACCTTCGACTTGAGGATTTAGTAGGGATGTGCTTGTGACATCAAGATTTTCATTAGAGTAGTTCGACCACGTAAACCTAAGGCGGGGTCAACCTCGGCGTGCATCTTGATGGGCAAGTAGCAGTCCTATGAATACCAAGATAGAATTCTTTCTCCCGTTAGTGAACGGGTTATATGTCCTATGCGGTTATTGCGATGAGATCATAAGTCTTTGGCCAAAGCATTGGAGCTAGTTGTATTAGATACACGAGAGCTCGATGATCTCGATTTGCATTAACACATGCATAGCGTCAAGTCTGAGATAGGGTTTGACTGACCGTGACCCTATAACTTGATCGGGACATTTGAAAGAAGGGTTTATACGTTCTCATGGTATTCACGACAGAATGGTTCTTGAATGATCCCAATCATTCGTTCTCGGTTAAGTGCAGTGTAGGCCGCCAGTGGCTAGGTGGTGCTACTACTCTTTGGTTCCTCCCATTCTTGATGAGACGGACCTACCGAGTCGCGCAATAGGATTGACGGAATAAATAAAGCTAATTCTCTCATTATGAATATTAGATATTGGATATCTAAATTTGAGACATTAGATGTCTAAATCGATTTATTGGATAAATTGATATACGGCCTAATGAATTAAATATATCACCGGTGATTAATTTAATTCATAAATATAATTATTTCTTGGAGAAATTAATTATGTTATTTTGTATTTGATATGTTTAATTAATTGGATTAATTAAATGACACAAATACATCGGAGCGGAATAGGAGTTTATCTGTTTGGACTCACGGAGTCCGAAGCGAACCAAACTCGTCGGCTCCTTCTAGATGGCCATCCCATTTTCCCTCCTCTTTCCTTTGGTCATAGTCTCCACCTTAATTGGTGGAAGACTTGAAGTATCAAGGGAACAAGATCTTTTAATTAATTCATTTAATTATTTAGTCTTGATTTGGGAGGATTTTATGGAGCATAAAAAGAAGACTCTCTTCACTTGTTTGCAAGCTTCCAACGTGAGTATTGAAAGAGAGAGATAGACTTTGAGTTTAACACTCATTCTTCATCTTCTTCATTCACTTCCTCTTCATTTTTCTTGGAGAAAAATTGGGAGAAAATTATTGAGAGATATATTATACACTTAGAGTGTAATAATAAAAGCTTCATCATTTGATTCTAGCCGTAACCTTAGAGGTTAATCAAGTGTTGTTATTCCGGTCATTTTTCCGGCGCGTGGCAAGTAGAGACGCGGTGCTTTCGGCGTTGGATCGTTCAAGGGCTTGGAACGGATCGGATACGTAGAGATCAACTAAAGCTTGGGGAATAGCTCAAGAGAAGGTTTCCATTTAATCAACGGACTTCGAGGGTTAGTTTCTTACGACTCTTGCTTTTCGTTTATATATTCGTATATACGTAGCTCGATCGATCCTCGTAGGGATTCGGATCGAATTAATTTTCGTTTTACCGCTTCCGCTGGGCCTTCGTTTTAGGCACCGAATCCCAACAGTTTGGTGCCGGGTGCACGTTGTTTTCATCCGGGGGAGAATTCGTCGTTTTCTCAACTTTGAGCGCTATCTCTACTACTGTTTGCCCTTGTTAGCGCATGCTAATTCCGTTATGTAGTGCACGCTAATTCGCTGAGTAGCGCGCGCTAACTTCGCCAGTAGCGCGAACTAATGGTTCGAGTGCAGCAATGACAATAGGTTGTTTCTGCTCTCTGGACGAGCAGTTTACCGCACGCAAGTCTGTGGATTAGCGTACGCTATGGTTGAGACTTAGCGCACGCTAGGTGTGTGGCAGCGCACGCTATTTTGATTTTCCAGTTAAGGCAGAATGTTTCTGGACTCTGGATGACGAACAGGTAGCACACGCTATGGACCGATAACGCGCGCTAACGGGGGGCTTATAGCGCATGCTAATTATCGGGTAGCGAATGCTATCGAGTCAGAACCGAAAGTTCTGACCAGGGTTGGCTGGTTAGCGTGCGCTAACCACAAGCAGTTAGCGCATGCTAAACTGTCTGGCTATATATACCCGAGAGTTGACCAGCGCGTCTATTTTTCCTCACTTTTCTTCCTCCTTCACGGCTGGGGCGATCTAGGCGATTCTTGGGCGATTTGAAGTCTTGTAACTCTAAGCTATAATCTTTCTTGAGTTCTTGGTGTATATTAACAACACCAACCCTTGTTCTTCGTCTTCGATCCGAGGTAAACACTTAGAACTCTACTTTTGGGTAAATGAGGGGTTTTCGAGTATTTATCCAATTTGTTTCGTGTTGTTGATTGATTCATGTTATATATGATTAATCCTTGTGTATCCCTTGTTTTCTGTGCTAGTTCATGGTAAAGTTCGTGGTATTTGTGAAATCGATAGGGTTCGGTTGCGACCCACCCTCATTGTTGTTTTTGTACGAATTTACATGAATCGTAGGTGGGTTTCCGGGTGTATTCTGTTTTCATACTCGTATAGAATTGGTTGTGACTGTATTATTCAAATCATTAGGTTCGTGTTTGTTGGTTCCTAGCAAAGCATAGTTGATTTTCCGTTCATTCCGTCGTCAACTTCTCAAGACAAGTATTCTTGTGAAACCCTTATGCTTAACATGGAATGGTAATGTATATGTGTGTGATTTGCTTACTCTGGGCGGGTCCGACGGGGCCTTGGAGGAATCTGTAATTTCACTCCTGATTCACGAGCTTGTTTGGATAGCCAGTCCGGGAGGGTCCATAGAGGCTTCGGATGGGACCAGTGGTTGAGCCGCGGTCCTAGGCGAGTCATGTGCGCCTCGGATGGGACCAGTGGTATAACCCCGGTCCTAGGCGATTTTTAACTATGATTATTAACTGTTTGTTTTCTGGGAAAAGTCATGTCTTGTTTTGATTTTGAAACGATATGATGCATGTACTATGAAATGTGAAAGCGATTGGTTTACCTTGATTACTTGTACTAGCATAATTGCTAACCCCTTTGGGGATCCGTTTTTGGGGAAATTCATGTTATGAATTTCAAGTTGCGTTCAGCCGGTCGAGCGGGCATTGGAGTAGTACGAGGATGCTGGTTAGGGTTGTTGACGTGTGCAAATCAGTCCATTTATTTCAGTTATCCATTTTAAGATGTTTGTTTTCAAACTTGTGAACTGATAGATACTACTCGCGATCACTTAGGCGTTTTAAATCTTAGAAGATGGATTGTATACTAAATTTCCATGTGTGATTTTTGATGATGTCTGGTTTACCAGTTGTACCGGGTGTTTTAATTACTTTTCTCGCTAACTGAGATGGTTCGACGAGTAGTATATATTAGTTATCCTGATGGGTCCCACGTAGGGGTCCACGGCGCTGTAATATACCCTGAATCTTGGGGGTGTTACAGAAAATGGTACCAGAGCACTAGGTTTATGGATACCTAGGCTTATCGGTTAATTGGGTCTAGTTGTGTTTTATTTTGCACATCGTCATCATGCTGCCATCATCTCGGTACTTCCAGTGTTCGTAAGTTTTCCTTACTCCATTCTTTTGTTTTCTCGTATCGTACTTCCGTTTCTTGAACTGTGATTGTTTTTCTCCCGTACTTATCATCGAGTTGCTTTTACTACCTTCTATCTCCAGTATAGATGCTGGGAGAGGTCGAGGTAGAGGTCGTGTTCATGGTCGTGGATGCGATCGGGGACATGGGGCAGCCAGTGGGGCGGCCACATCACACACTTCTAGAGCCGGCAGTACTGATGGTCATCAGGGCCATACTGCCACTCAAGATGGCGCAGCCAGTAATGGCGCCGACTTTGGTGTTGCCACTGTAATGCATGCAGATGGTGAACCAGACGGTTCAAAACCCGACTCTGGCTTACGCTGCTCGGGCCGGAGCGGATTGTTGGCTTCAGGATGTCGCCAAGATGCATCCTTCTCAATTTTCTGGGGATTAAGACCCGATTTCTTAGGAGGGGTGGATCAAAGAGATATCCCAAGGTCTTTGTTGCCACAAATTGTCCTAAGGATCGCAAGGTCCCAATCGCTCAGTACTTTCTCACTGGGGATGTTGCTGATTGGTGGGGGGCTGTCGGGCCTCAGGATCATGATGCTTCATGGGGCTAGTTCAGAGACCTTATGGAAGCTGAGTACTATCTGTGGCCAGTTCGCCAGGCGCGGGTCCATGCTTTTTACGATGCTCAGCCTCGAGATATTCCGGTTTCTCAGGCCAATGAAGATTTCAACTGGGAATTGGGCTTCGTGAAGGCCCAGGTTAAGGAGGAGAGTGACAAGATTTGCCACTTTTCTAGGCGAATAAAACCAAGGATTTGTGATTACATGTATGGTCTCGCCTGCACCACCCTAAAGGACTATCAGAGTAGAGCTCTTATGATATGTCCTTGACGGCCAGTGAGGCGGCTCGAGAAAGTAAGAAATAGAAATCCGTCGGTAACTTTTCGGGTCACAAGGGCGGAGTTCAGCAGAAGTCTCAGTCTGCTAACTTTGCCGCGGGGGGTTCGGCTCGTTTTTCTGGGGGCTTTCGGGGTACTGCCAGTGCCTCCACTCGAGAGATCAGATGTTTTAATTGTGTCCAGCCGGGCCATAGGAACCGGAAATGTCCCTGTTCACTGTTGACTTGTCATACTTGTGGCCAGGTTGGCCACAAAGCTTCTTTCTGTGATCTTTTAGGGCAGACTCTTGGTGGACAAGCTTCTTTCCTAGCGCCTAAGGAGCCGAGTGTGGACTAAGGGTCGTTTGATCCACAGACTTCATAGAATGTCGGCCGAGGGAGAGTTTGGGGCCAGCCCGCTAGAGGGGGAGCTTTCAGTATCGGCTTCGCTCATCCGCGAGTATATGAGATGAGGAGGGCCAATGATCGAGCGGCTACAGGTACCGTTCATATTCATTCTCAGCCTGTCAGTGTACTTTTTGATTCTGGTGCTACACATTCGTTCATCTCTCTAGAATGTGTGCGCCGTTTGAGTCTTGACTATTTGTCGTCTTGTGAGCCTTTTATCGTTAAACTTCCTAGCGGTGATAGGATCGTTGGTGATCCGGAGATCCGAGATTGTCTTGGCTCTCTAATCTTATTGTTATGGGTATTGAGGGTGAGGATTTTATTCTCGGGGATGATTGGCTCCAGCGGCATGGTGCGATCATGAACTACCGCACGAAGATCATCACCATATTAGCTGAGGATGGCACCGAGTACTTTTCGCGGGGCGAAAGAGAAGAAACCAGAAATTCGTAATTAACGCCTTGAAGGCGATGAGACTCCTGCGGAAGGGGTGTAATGGTTATTGGTGTTATGTCTTGAAGGCAGAGGATGGTAGAGTCGAGTTTTCATCAATCCCAGTCATTAGTGAGTTCCCAGATATTTTTCCTAATGAGTTGCCAGGATTACCACCGGACCGTGAGGTTGAGTTTGCTATCGAGTTAGAGTCGGGTGCGGCTCCGATTTTGAAGGTGCCGTATCGCGTGGCACCTTCCTAGATGGCTGAGTTGAAGAAGCAGTTGAGTGAGATTCTTGAGTCAGAGTATATTCGACCGAGCGCTTTGTCTTGGGGCGCACTGGTACTGTTTGTGCAGAAGAAGGATGGTTTACTGCATTTATGTATCGACTATCGCGAGCTAAATAAAGTGACCATCAAGAACAAGTATCCCTTGCCAAGGATTGATGACTTGTTTGATCAGTTGAAGGGAGCTGCAGTATTCTCGAAGATTGTCTTGAGATCGGGGTATTATCAGCTTTGGGTGAAGGAGTTTGATGTCCCGATAACAGCTTTTCGGATGAGATACGGACATTATGAGCTTGTGGTTATGCCCTTCAGGCTAACCAACGTATCGGCAGTGTTCATGCAGTTGATGAACAAGGTTTTCATTGAGTATTTGGATAATTGTGTTGTTGTTTACATTGATGACATCCTTATCTACTCGAAGAATGAGGAGGAGCACACGCATCATCTGCGTGTGGTGTTGGACATTTTGAGGACCGAGCGACTTTATGTGAAGTTCTCAAAATGTAAGTTATGGCTGAAGGAAGTGGTGTTTCTTAGTCATGTGATTTCAGCCGAGGGGGTCTGTGTGGATCCACAGAAGACTGAGGCAGTGCTGGATTGGACACCGCCTAAGAATGCGAAATCTCATGGCCGCTGGACACAGGAACGGCCTTGTCTTTCGATAAGTCCACTTTATAAAACTTAAAAATCGTCGTTAGGATGGAGCCGTATGGCATTCCATCCTTGCGGGACCTTGAGCCATAGTTTTTGGACCTAAAGAGATCACCTTTGATTTTCATCCAACCCGTAACAATGGCGGCGAAATCAATCCTATCGTCATTCAGCACTCGATATACCACATGCATGTCGATCCCAACCAATTTGTGCTGTGTGTTGACCTTAGGCATGACGCACTTGGTGAGCGCGACCAATAAGAGCCGAATATTAATGCCGAAGTCATTATTCTCGAAGACCTCATCGGTGATATTGATGACGGCTTTCGAGCATAAAAATTCCTTCACATCAAGATCAGTCACACCAGATTCTTCAGCAATAGACTTCCCCGAACAAGCAAAACCATCCGACGATAACCTAAACAATTGATTCAAAATCTCTGAGGAGACTTTCACCACTGTACCTCCAACCAAACTTCCCAGAACTAAGGACGAAGATCCTTCACTCTCAGCAACATATAGATTCGCGTAGAATTCACGAACCAATTCGGGAAAATGGGTTCTTTACACTCAACAAAACGAGATATGCTAATTGAAGAAAAGAATTCGGAAATAGAAATGTTCGCCCATTCCAGACTATGGAAATTGAAATAATAGCAATTCGTCAGGTGTTCTTGTGGGAGGATTTCCAAAAATACCTTGAATGCGGTAGAAGACACGAATCGAGAAGCATCAAAATCTGGACCGCGGGTACGTTTTGCGCTGTTGTATGTCTTTTCCATAGAAACTCTTCCTTTGCTCGACATGATTTTGAGTAGGAATTGAAAGATTTGATGGAGGAAATTGGAATTATAGGAATCGGATTTACCTAGGGTTCTTTCTCAGAAAGGGGATCTGGAGCTTGCGTGCGTTATGAAAGAATGGTTGACTGTCTGGACTGTTCAGGGTTTAAATAGGAAAATGAAATGTTTTAATTAGCGTACGCAACGAATATAGGTTTAGCGTGCGCTATGAGTTTATAGGTTGCTTACTGGACTGTCCAGTAGCATAAATCGAAATAAGAGTGATTTTAATTAGCGTACGCAAGGAAAAGGGGTTTAGCATATGCTATCGAAGAAAAATTCATTCAGGAATAAGGGATTATCGCGCGTTAAAGGAATAAGGCTAGCGCGCGCTAGGGAATGAAACATTTCTAAGAAATTGATTTCTCGAGTAGATAACTAATTTCAAAAATTGTCAAGATGTCCCATACTAAGTTGCAAACAAATAGTATTAAAGATTCCTCTGGAAGAGGTGTCGTAAATATATCAGCAAGTTGATCTTTTGTCCCGACAAAAATTAAGCAAATGTCTTTCTTTTGGATTTCCGAAATTTTCTCCATTTTGTTTGAGGGATGAGAATCCTGAAAAATACCTACATCATCAAAACATTCTACCTTTCTCGGGGGTGAGATCATATCGTTGAATTTAACATGAATGGATTCTTCAACTTTATTTGTTCTAATGTTATAAACACGATATGCTTTGCTATTCGTAGCATAACCAAGAAATATTCCGGAGTCGGATTTGGCATCAAATTTCCCCAAGTTATCCTTACCATTATTTAGAATAAACACATTGCAACCAAAAGGATGAAAGTAAGATATATTTGGCTTTTTGCCCTTCCATAATTCATACGGGGTTTTAAGATGAGTTCTACGAAGATGAGCTCGGTTGATCACATGACATGCCGTAAAATTGCTTCGGCCCAAAAATATTGTGGAAGAGAGTATTCGTTAAGCATAGTCCTTGACATTTCCTCTAAAGATCGATTTTTCCTTTCAACAACCCCATTTTTTTGAGGCGTTCTAGGAGCCGAAAAATTGTGATTAATACCATATTTGTCACACAAGAGCTCAAACGGAGTGCAATCAAATTCACCTCCGTGATCGGTACGAATAAAAATTATAGAAAGATTTTTCTCATTTTGCACCAAACGACACCATTTGGAAAACTCGGAAAATGTATCATCTTTATGAGCAAGGAATCTAACCCAAGTAAAACGCGAATAATCGTCAACAATAAACAAAGTATAAAGTTTACCATTTAGACTAACATATCTTGTCACGTCCCCACACCGGGGTTGGACGAGAACGCGACAGTTAACGTAATAAATAACGTTTGTGATAATACATTCTAGTAAAGCATGCATATGCCAGATCTCAGCTCGGTGAACTAAGACTGGTTATTCCATAGAAAAGAAATATTCAAGAGTACAGCGGAATTATTACATCGAGTGCAAAAGAGTACATCGGAAACCAAAATACATTTTGACACAAGAATAAAAAGAAGCGTTAAAGCAGCATCCTAATTCCTACGTCTTGGTAATACTTTGAGGATGGTCTTCAGTGGTCGTCAGCATCTGTCTCTTCTTCCTCTTGATTCTCTTCATCTAGTGGGGTTTTAGAAAAACAATTCAAAATGGGGTGAGAATAATGGATTCTCAGTGAGTTGGGTTTAGGTATTTAATGAGTTTATTATTTAATAAATATTATATTTCTCCCACTTTTGAAAAAAAAAATAGTGTTGTTTAAAAATTGGTGCAAGTTTTCAAGAAAATATTATGAATTATGACATGAATGTACAGTCAATCTCCGTAGATTGCGGTTGAGTATGAAGAATGCATGGTGTCGAGCGCCCAATGAGTATTTAGCTTTGGGAGGTCGTCTACATGACTAATCCCTTAGCCTCTTATAACATCTTAGACCATTATCAGTGTTTGGCCTTTGACTATCGCCACGACCTTTGGTTTGATAACCGTAGCCTTGGGCGTTTGTCGGACCGCCACTATAACATTGGCCTTTGAGCTTTATCGCTCTCACGCTTGGTGACGTGCTGCCTTATCTCTTATCTGGGCTCGATATGTCCTTAGCTTGGGTCTATGCTCGGATCATATCATAATCGCGACTATACCCGAATTCTACGACCCAGTCACCTTAGGATCACTCCGTCCTTCGGCTTCAAGGGAATAGTCCGTCATGATATGAGGATTGAAGGTCAGTCGCATGGAGGTTTTACCTTCCATAAATTACAATTCTGCCCTTTCGAAATTAAAGTACTATTATTATTATTTTTATTTAGTTTTGTCTATAATTTTGATTAATTCGTTTGGATTCATTTAAACTCCAAAAATTATGAATCCGGTTGCGATTTGAACCTTATGACTTAGACTTTTAGATTATGTTCAGTTTTAATTTCTATTCTTTTAGAAATTATAATTTTACCCCTTCATTTTGCCTTAATCGGCATTTTAGTATTCTTGACATATCTTTTTTATTTCTTGTCGGATTGACCTCAAATTTTCGGGGTAAGCTCTTTATGTTATTATGAGTCCATAGAGTTCAACTTTTCTGGAAATTTTATTTTAGAAACAGAAATTTTATGTAAATTACAGTTTTATCCCTAAATTTTTTAAATTTATATTTTTGCCCCGATTTTCTATTTTAATAAATTCCGATTTAGGTAAAATTTTATAGAGAACTTATTTTTGATATATTAGGACTTACTTTCAGGATATAAAACCAGAATTATGGATTTTAACAATTTTACCCAAAAATTTATCTTATTTAAATTATTTTAGGTATCCTTCGAATTTAGGTTCGAATTATCAAATCTTCCGATAACCAATTATCCTCTTACCATAGTCCAATATACAATTATATGTTTTCAGTTTTAATCCCCAAAGTTCAGATTTGTCATACTCAACCAATATTTCCATCAATAAATTAATTTACACATATAATCAAAATATGACGAACTAAAATTCAACAAATATCAAGACCATTACATGCATGGTAATGAATATCAATCAAGTATAGATAACCAAGGTTTTAATACTTGCATGCACCATATATTTAATTTGTTTAAATTTTGAATAAGAGAAAAGAAAGAAACAATTTTACCCACCTCGATTTCTTGTCGGAAGTAAATGGTTCTAGGTCTCGGAAGTGGAAGAAAACGATCTCCCTCCTTGAACTACATGGTTCGGACGATTCAAGTATCCATGCATCCATGATGTATATTTTGTTTGCATGTTTATCATTAGAGTTAGATTAGGAAGGTTTTTTATACTTATAGAAGAAAAAAAAAGTAGGGAAGGGGATTACCTATTTCTTGTTGAACCCTCTTCTTCCTTCTCTCTTCTTCTTTAGTTCAGCCCTCTCTATCTCTCTCTCTCTCTCTCTCTCTCTCTCTCTCTCTCTCTCTCTCTCTCTCTCTCTAGTCTCTCAATTTTCAGATTTTGCTTTGGTGTGTGTGGGAGAAAGTGTGTTGGGTGTAAGTATTAAAAAGGGTGTATTTTTAAGTATGGTCAAGGCATGGGAAATGGGGTAGTAACTATGTCTCTTGCATGGGGAGACATGGGGCTTTAAAAAAATGTTGATTCTCCTTCTTTTTCTCCCCATTTGGCAGCCCCAATATGTGTGTGTGTGTGTGTATGTGTATATATTTTTTTTGTATTTTAAATGTGTAGAATGTTAATATATTTAGTTGTATATTTATTTAATTGTAAATGGATTAAGTAGTTTGGGTTGGGCTTTCAATCATAATTCCAAGACTTAGGAATTTTATTAAGTTGAGTTTGAGTCCATTAGTGAGTTTATATTAGTAAATGTTGGTACACATAGCCCAATTAGGTGAATCAATATTCTACTTTAACTTTTAATTAATTTATTATTTATAAAACAATTAAGTAAAATAAAATAAAACTAGATGTAGATTATATTATATCATAACAAATGTTATTAAAGTACATCACGATATAATAAACCGTACATATACTGAGCCATCGAATTTAGGGGGTTCTACATCCTCCCCTCCTTAGAAGAATTTGGTCCCCAAATTCCTTCTCGAACAACTTGGGATATGATTTCTTCATTTCTTCTTCAGCTTCCCATGTAGCGTCTTCCTCTCTGTTGTGATTTGTCCAGACGACCTTGACTAATGGTATCTTCTTGTCTCTTAGTTCGCGTACTCGGTGATCCACGATCCTAATCGACTTCTCAATATAAGTTAAATCTTCCTTGATTGGCGGTATGTCATGCGTGATGACATGTTCAGGATCTAGATGATATTTCTTCAATCTTGAGACATGAAATACGTCGTGCATTCCGGCAAGATCGGTTAGTAGCTCAAGACGATATGCAAATTTTCCAATTCGTTCTAGGATTGTGAAAGGTCCGACATATCTAGGGCTAAGCTTCCCTTCCTTCTTTGGGTTGATCAATCCCTTACGTGGTGATAAACGAAGGAATACTTTGTCGCCCATGTCGAATTCTAAATGTCTCCTCCTCTGGTCTGCATAACTCTTCTGTCGGCTCTGAGCAGTGCGAATTCGATCACGAATGATTCGAACTTTATCCATGGCATCTTCTACTAGATCAACTCTCGCTATCGGGTTTCGGGTCTGCTTATCCTTTGGTGTCCATCGGTCGTCAATCTCCCAATGTATTGGCGATCGGCACTTTCTTCCGTATAATGCTTCATATGGAGCCATCCCAATCGTTGCCTGGTATATGTTATAGGCAAACTCAGCTAAGGGTAGGTGGTTACTCCAACTCTTTTGAAAATCTAGTGCACATGCCCGTAACATGTCCTCAAGGACTTGTATCGTTCTCTCGGATTGTCCGTCCGTCTGAGGGTGTGTTGCAGTGCTGAAACTTAATTTCGTCCCAAGTTCTTGATGAAGACTCTTCCAAAATCTAGAGACAAATCTGGGGTCACAGTCTGACACAATGTCTACAGGTACTCCATGCAGTCTAATGATTTCTCGGATATACGTCCTTGCTAGTTTCTGCAGACTGTTATTCTTCCTTACGGGTAAGAAGTGAGCTGACTTTGTAAGTCTATCCACGATTACCCAGATTGTGGTGTATCCTCCACTGGTTGTTGGTAGATCCATCACGAAGTCCATCGTGATTAGTCCCCATTTCCATTCGGGAATCTCGAGCGGTTGTAACAACTTTGATGGTCTTTGGTGTTCAGCCTTCACCCTTTGACAATTTAAACACCTTGCTACGAATTCTGCTACTTGGTTCTTCATATTCACCCACCAGTAGTGTTTCTTCAGATCCTTATACATCTTATTACTACCTAGATGAATTGTATATCGAGAGCAGTGAGCCTCTGCTAAAATTTTCTTCCTGAGTTCGTAATTATCGGGAACACATATACGGTGTTTGAATTTTACTGTTCCATCTTCCGACATGCTAAACTCAGATTCCTCGCCTTGTGCGACCTTTTCCTTAAGTTTACACAACTTCTCGTCTTGTGTTTGTGCTTCTCGTATTTCCTCAAGTAAATCCGGCTTTATTGACAAATTAGCACATAAGACGTGTGTTTTAGCCTGCCTTGGGTTCCATTGGATTATTTCTCTTAGGGCATCCCATTCCTTTATCATGAGTCTAGCCACACTCGCTTTCTTACTTAAGGCGTCTGCTACGACATTGGCCTTGCCCGGATGATGCTGAATGGTGAGGTTATAATCCACGAGAAGTTCTATCCACCGTCTTTGTCTTAGATTCAACTCATTCTGAGAGAACAAATATTTGAGACTCTTGTGGTCAGTAAAGATGGTGAGTGTAGCTCCATACAGGTAGTGTCTCCATTTCTTCAAAGCAAACACTATTGCTGTTAGTTCAAGGTCATGGGTCGGATAATTCATCTCGTGGTTTTCAGCTTTCGTGATGCATAAGCCACAACCTTGCCGTTTTGCATCAGCACAGCTCCTAATCCTTCCTTTGATGCATCGCTGTAAACCACAAATCCTTCACTCCCTTCGGGAAGTGTTAGCACAGGTGTGGTAGTGAGTTTTCTCTTGAGTTCCTGTAAGCTCAACTCACACTTATCTTTCCACTCAAATTTGACGTGGTTATGCGTCAGTCTTGTGAGTGGTCCTGCGATTTTGGAAATATCTTTAATGAATTTGCGGTAGTAACCCGCAAGTCCAAGAAAGCTCCGTATCTCTGTGACTGTTTCTGGCCTCTTCCAGTCCAGAATAGTCTCCACCTTTGATGGATCTACTGCGACTCCATCTCCAGATATTATGTGTCCTAAAAACGATACCTCTCTTAACCAGAATTCACACTTGCTGAATTTGGCGTACAATTTGTGCTTCCTTAGCGTTTCTAGTACCAACCTCAGATGAGTTTCGTGATCTTGATCCGACTTGGAATAAACGAGTATGTTGTCGATAAATATCACTATGAATTGATCTAGATACAGTTGGAATACGCGGTGCATTAAATCCATAAATGCAGCCGGTGCGTTGGTCAATCCAAAAGGCATTACCACGAATTCATAATGACCATACCTAGTGTTGTGTCAAGAATTAACACCTCCCAACCGGCGATCTCCTCGGAGGTCGGGCGACCAAGTCACTGCCGAGCAGCCAAGACAGATCTGCCGACCAGCGACCTGGCGACCTAGCCTTAACCCAGAGGACGAGCTACATCGACCGACCGAAGGCCCCAGGACAAGTCCCGGTATCGAGCGATCAAACCTCAGATACGATCGCCTCTCGATACTCGGCAACCGACCCCTGGCGATCTACCAATGGACGATCTCCTCTCGGCGTCCAGCGACCGACTCATGGTGACCGACCATTGCCGACCCTCATCCACTGGCCGATGGCGACCTCGGATGATCAGCTAGGGACGATCGCCTCATGTCGATCTCCACCGATGGCCATCCAGTCGGCCAAGGCCGAGCCGCAGGACAGCACCCACGTGCAGATCCACAAAAGGCGCTGACAAACCTGTCACCTACCTCACCTACCAACAGGGCCGCAGACCTGCGAAAGGAGCTGACGGACAAGACTGGTGACCACAGCCTGTCACCTACCTTTCCTACTGACAAAGTCCGCCGAAAGTAACAAAGTGGGACCTCCTGTGACAGTACTTCCGGACGCGTGTTGGCTCCTCATTGGACCGCACAGCTGGCTACCAGCTGTAGCCTTAGACTTTTGGCAGGCAGCCCATGTGACCTTTAGGACGATCGCCCCATTACATTAATGGCCGAAAGGCGATCGCCCACTAGGGGACAAGGCACCTCAACCCCTATATAAAGAGGGCAGCCTGCACTTGGATTCGCTCTCTGGATTCTCGCATTTCACACCATACAGAAGCAAAATACTTACACTTGGCAAACATCCAACTCTTGGCAACAGTTATCTTTCGGTCTTACTTCTACCGGCCTATCTCATCCAGCAGATTATCGGTGGGGACGAAGAACACCGAGCTTCGCTCAAGAGCCGGATTAACAGAGTCTTTTTACACTCGTTGTATTTAGATTTCTCACATTAATACTTGTATCCACGAATATTTGTATTAATAACATCTCGCGAGAGCATTCAAGCCCGGGCCTAACAAACCCGGCAAATCTTGTATTATTTAATTTCTCACGGACGTGCTCCCGCAATTGTTGTTTGTTGTCCGTCTTCCAGCAGTATTAATCTTCGGATAAATATTTTGGGCAACAACAATTGGCGCTAGAAGAAGGGGGTGTCATCCAACCCTCGATTTTATATACCTACCGTCCCGAAGAACACTCATTGTTCTCGGGGCAGATACTTGCAGTGACACTTACTGCACTTCAAAGAAATCCTTCAGAAATCATGTCTTCCGCCTCCGCGTCGAAGAAAGCGGCCGGCCCGGCCGGACCCCTGTTCCGTCGGTCGAGCCCACGGCCCGATGGTGGAAGGTAGCGCCGCGATCGAGACGCTCGATCCCGCCCACGGACGGCGGCCCGAGCCTCTCGCTCGATCGGTTCGAACCAAGGAACAGATCGAAAGGGCTCCACGACCGTCTACGGGAGCGACGGAGTGCTCTCGACGCGCCTCCGCTATCGCCCCTCGGTCGTCCGCCGGAAGTCAGCGGAAGCTCAAGGCGTCATCGGCGAGCGATCGCCGGGAGGCTCCGTCGCAAGAAAAGGCGCTCGCGGTAGGGCACCTCTGTCTTCGATCGCACAGGCGGTGACCCGACACAGCTCACGGGCGATCCGGCCCCATCTACGAGTCGGCAGTCTGAGTCCGTCACTAGGAGCTCGGCTATCCGAGCTCCCGGAAGCGACCCAGTGCCTGGCTCCCCTCGCCAAATTGCCAAGGCGGCGGTGAGCCCGTAGATCGGTACACGATCGCCTCGGCTCCTGCTCCCAAAGCCGATCTGCAAGCGACCAAGCCACGGCAATGGCCGCGATGCAACGTCAACTCGACGACATGAAGGCGCTCACGGAATCGGGCGGCGCCAAAGACGATCGCCGCCAAGCGAGCCGCTCACGATCGACATCGAGCTCGCCCCGTGCGGCACAAGATCGCTCCCCGCAAACACCCGTGTACGGGCGATCGGACCCCAGTGCACTGAGGAAGTTCAATATCTACATGACCGGGTGTGGGGCATCGCGCGACCAGGTGCCGAATGTTCCCTCTGACGCTGGACGACCTCGCCCACCGGTGGTACACTTCATTGCCACCTCGGTCCATTAGCTCCTTTAACGAGTTGGCGCACGTCTTCACGGAGTACTTCGCCACCAGGGTCGTCCGGCCCGAAGGTCCCCTCCGCATGATGCAAATCAAGCAGGGAGAAGAAGAGTCCGACTCGGACTACATCGACCGGGTAGACGTAATCATCCTCAATGCCGAGCCCATAAGCGATGAGACCGCCCTCTACGCGGTCCTAGGAGGTTTTCAGGGTTTTTCGCCTATGTTCAGGCATCTTACGAAGACCCGACCGACGACCTACGCAGCCTTCCGGGCTAGAGCCGCAGATTTTCCGGCCGTGCAAAGATTCCTTCTTAGCACAGTGGCGCCGCGATCGGCGCCGGGCGACGGTCTCTCCGCCCGATCGCCAATATCGACCTACGAATAAAGCGATCGGCGGCCGGCGACGATCGGCAGTCTTCGGCCGATCGCCGATCATCACGCTACATCAACGGCAACCCGGTGGACACGATCGCCATCTACGATCCGGCCATATAACATGACGGACTAAGGCATAAGATCGCCTCCACCGCGCATCATAAAGCCATGGTCACGGCGGTCGATGGAACCGCCGCTTCGGCCATGCAAGGTCCCTTTCGGCCGAGATCGCCCGCCCTTCGTTTAAATACGAGGTCGGCGTAGTCGAGGCTCTCCAACATGTCGGTGGACACATGCCACAATCCCCGTCTCAACGTACACCGTCGAGGTCGGCCATCTCCATGGCTGGCCGAGGTGGAAGCAGAGCTAACAAGCCGCGGGCGTGGAGTTGATTCATCCGACGCTGCCCCGCGCAAGGACTCCTCTAGACCGAGACCGCACGCCCTTCTTTTAAATACGAGGCAAGGCGCAGCCTAACAGAGGACCCTCATAATAAAGTGAGTCACGGGACACTCAATGTCTTCGCACACCAAGACACGGTCATGGAGTCGGTCCATCGATCTCCGCGACTGTGCACGATTCCTCAAAACAAAGCGAAACCACCAAGTTTCCGAGGGGGATCGGCCAATGTTGTTTTTGCAGGTACAAGACCGAAAGATAGCTAAGCCAATCGACCATGATAGCCCAAGTCCGAGTCCTAAGTCAGCTCAGATCGCCCATACAAGATCACCAGCAAGAACCACCTCGCCCCATGTCTTCAAACATAGGAGCAAGCTGGGGGGCAATTGTTGTGTCAAGAATTAACACCTCCCAACCGGCGATCTCCTCGGAGGTCGGGCGACCAAGTCACTGCCGAGCGGCCAAGGCAGATCTGCCGACCAGCGACCTGGCGACCTAGCCTTAACCCAGAGGACGAGCTACATCGACCGACCGAAGGCCCCAGGACAAGTCCCGGTATCGAGCGATCAAACCTCAGATACGATCGCCTCTCGATACTCGGCAACCGACCCCTGGCGATCTACCAATGGACGATCTCCTCTCGGCGTCCGGCCAGACTCATGGTGACCGACCATTGCCGACCCTCATCCACCGGCGATGGCGACCTCGGATGATCGGCTAGGGACGATCGCCTCATGTCGATCTCCACCGATGGCCATCCGTCGGCGAGGCCGAGCCGCAGGCGGCACCCACGTGCGAGATCCACAAAAGGCGCCGACAAACTGTCACCTACCTCACCTACCAACAGGCCGCAGACTGCGAAAGGAGGCGACGGACAAGGCGGTGACCACGGCACTGTCACCTACCTTTCCTCGACAAAGTCCGCCGAAAGTAACAAAGTGGGACCTCTGTGTGATACTTAGGACGCGTCTTTGGCTCCTCATTGGACCGCACTGGCTACCAGCTGTAGCCTTAGACTTTTGGCAGGCAGCCCATGTGACCTTTAGGACGATCGCCCCATTACATTAATGGCCGAAAGGCGATCGCCCACTAGGGGACAAGGCACCTCAACCCCTATATAAAGAGGGCAGCCTGCACTTGGATTCGCTCTCTGGATTCTCGCATTTGACACCATACAGAAGCAAAATACTTACACTTGGCAAACATCCAACTCTTGGCAACAGTTATCTTTCGGTCTTACTTCTCCCGGCCTATCTCATCCAGCAGATTATCGGCGGGGACGAAGAACACCGAGCTTCGCTCAAGAGCCGGATTAACAGAGTCTTTTTACACTCGTTGTATTTAGATTTCTCACATTAATACTTGTATCCACGAATATTTGTATTAATAACATCTCGCGAGAGCATTCAAGCCCGGGCCTAACAAACCCGGCAAATCTTGTATTATTTAATTTCTCACGGACGTGCTCCCGCAATTGTTGTTTGTTGTCCGTCTTCCAGTAGTATTAATCTTCGGATAAATATTTTGGGCAACAACACCTAGTTTGAAAGGCAGTCTTCGGTATGTCATTCTCTTTGATCCTCAATTGGTAATATCCCTGTTGAAGATCGAACTTTGAGTAAACCGTTGCTCCTTGTAGTTGGTCGAATAATTCGTCGATCCTGGGAAGTGGATACTTGTTCTTAGTGGTAATATTGTTAAGTTCTCGGTAATCGATGCACAATCTTAGTGTGCCATCTTTCTTCTTTACGAATAGCACTGGTGCTCCCCAAGGAGATATACTTGGTCGGATAAATCCAACCTCTAGCAATTTCTGCAACTGAACCTTCAGTTCTTGCAGTTCCAGTGGGGCCATTCGATATGGCGTTCTAGCCACATGTGCCTTTCCCGGCAAGATGTCAATGCTGAATTCAACTTCCCTATCTGGAGGTAGAGAAGTGAGTTATGTGGGGAAAACATCACGGTAGTCTGATACTACCGGTGTAGGTTCAATCTCCATTTTGCTCTTGGGTTTGTTAATGACAAAAGCCAAATATCCCGTTGCTCCCTTCGATATGGCCTTTCTCGCTTTCGTGGATGATATGATTGGGGCCGAGTTAATTCTAGCATCCCCGTGTAGTTCAACTACTGGGTGATCGGGTTTGCAGAATCGAACTATTTTAAAATGGCAGTCGAGTTGTGCAAAGTGTTTAGATAGCCAATCCATCCCAAGTATGAGGTCATACTCAAGTATAGGGAGAAGAATTAGGTCGGCAGGAAAACAGTGACCTTTAATGATCACTTCACAATCTCTAAATACTAAATCTGTTTCTTGGCTCGTACCCAAATGTGTGGATACTTCTAAGTTTACGGGTAGTGATTATTGAAGTGAGTGTTAATTAAGATGCTTGCATTCGTTTATTGAGTATCAAGAAATGTTATCATTATTCAACTTTATTATTTCATTCGCAATGTTGTTTCATGAAAAAATACAGCATTGGATAAGAAAACGTAGATTTTCCTTACCAATTATCGATAGTAGGTAACATCTCAAAGAGACAGCTCATAGGATGGAGATACACAGATAATTATTAAGGAAATATGTCTTAATAATTCAAATCAAACTGTAAGTTTTTGCAAGGTTTGGATTTTGCCCTATTCGGATGGGTTGAATATTTTGAATAATGCCTTGTAGTAATAGCTTTATGTCTTCCGAACGAATAACATAGCTAAGTTGACTACGAGGTACGTAGCAACACAGAACTTTAATAAGTTGAAATTAGCCATTACTATTCCAAATGAATAGTATAGCCACTTAATTAATTTAGACAATGCCAATTGGCGACGCTTACTCTGAATGAATAGCAAATGGATTGAAATATCCAATAATAAAACTCTATTAAGCATGAATTATCATCAAGGTTGTGATCTTAATGACTCAACAAATATTCTTATACGACATCAGCGACCAAGAAATAATAATACCCCATTTTGAAAGGTAATGAGGTTTAGTGGAGTTCAGAGGATCTGATAAGTGAAATAAGCTATGTCCGTTTCAAGAGTTCAATAGGAGAAGTGATTTAATCGGGGAATTGCCGTGAATACTTAATCAGTTATCTTGGTCAATGACTTAGGAAATTTGAATTTGACTATGCATATTCCAAGAGAATAGCGACAAGTCAAAAGAGATCTTAATGAGAGTTGACTCGAGAAATCTACCTTAGGTCTCGGTCCTATGGTTTACTTCACCCTAGGTGGAATTCCCATCTAAGTCCGAAGAATCTTATCCTGGAAAAGCTCGTCGTAAGTGTCCTTCTTACAAAGCGAGCTCCGATACCACTCCTGTCACGCCCCCACACCGGGGTTGGACGAGAACGCGACAGTTAACGTAATAAATAATGTTTGTGATAATACATTCTAGTAAAGCATGTATATGCCAGATCTCAACTCGGTGAACTAAGACTGGTTATTCCATAGAAAAGAAATATTCAAGAGTAGAGCGGAATTATTACATCGAGTGCAAAAGAGTACATCGGAAACCAAAATACATTTTGACACAGGAATAAAAAGAAGCGTTAAAGCAGCATCCTAATTCCTACGTCTTGGTAATACTTTGAGGATGGTCTTTAGTGGTCGTCAGCATCTGCCTCTTCTTCCTCTTGATTCTCTTCATCTAGTGGGGTTTTAGAAAAACAATTCAAAATGGGGTGAGAGTAATGGATTTTCAGTGAATTGGGTTTAGGTATTTAATGAGTTTTTTATTTAATAAATATTATGTTTCTCCCACTTTTGAAAAAAAATAGTGTTGTTTAAAAATTGGTGCAATTTTTCAAGAAGAATATTATGAATTATGACATGAATGTACAGTCAATCTCCGTAGATTGCGGTTGAGTATGAAGAATGCATGGCGTCGAACGCCCAATGAGTATTTAGCTTTGGGAGGTCGTCTACATGACTAATCCCTTAGCCTCCTTATAACGTCTTAGACCGTTATCAGTGTTTGGCCTTTGACTATCGCCACGACCTTTGGTTTGATAACCGTACCCTTGGGCGTTTGTCGGACCGTCACTATAACATTGGCCTTTGAGCTTTATCGCTCTCACGCTTGGTGACGTGCTGCCTTATCTCTTATATGGGCTCGATATGTCCTTAGCTTGGGTCTATGCTCGGATCATATCATAAACGCGACTATACCCGAATTCTATGACCCAGTCACCTTAAGATCACTCCGTCCTTCAGCTTCAAGGGAATAGGATACGACGGTAGCTTTGCCTAGAACCGCAGACACGCTGCTCGATTCATGACTTAGACTAACTGCCCCTTATGCATATAAATAGAAAAAGGGACTCTAGAGATACTCGTACGGACTCTAGCGGTGGCTTCCGCCCGAAGGTCGTAGCATTTAGCTCCACACAACACTTACTCCCGATTTCAATTGAATAACAATTATTATCGTGATTAACAACGATTATGCATATTATAAGATATCAATATGATTATTTGATAGTAAATGGACTTGGATAAACTAGAGGAATTAGTTCAACCGGTTGATGATTAGATTGCTATTGTGTGAGTCTTAGCATAATCTTATAATAAACTCATAAACTTGAATAGTTCGGTACGGATTGATTATACGTCCAAAATTACGAACTTTATTGCGAAAAGTCCGTTATGATATGAGGATTGAAGGTCAGAAGTTGCATGAAAGTTTTACCTTTCGGAAATTACAATTCTGCCCTTTCATCTTTTAAGTACTATCATTATTTTACTAAAATATTATAAATTTGGATAATTCGGTACGGATTGATTATACGTCCGAAAATTACGAACTTTATTGCAAAAAGTCCGTTATGATATGAGGATTGAAGGTCAGAAGTTGCATGAAAGTTTTATCTTTTGGAAATTACAATTATGCCCTTCCGTCTTTTAAGTACTATCATTATTTTTACTAAAATATTATAATTTTGATTGAGTTGGAACGGTTTGATTGTACGTCCGAAAATTACGAATCTTATTGCAAAAAGTCCGTCATGATATGAGGATTGTAGGTCAGAAGTTGCATGGAGGTTTTACCTTCAATAAATTACAATTCTGCCCTTTCGAAATTATAGTACTATTATTATTATTATTATTTTTATTTAGTTTTGTCTATAATTTTGATTAATTCGTTTGGATTCATTTAAACTCCAAAAATTATGAATCCGGCTTAGATTTGGACCTTATGACTTTTACTTTTAAATTACGTTCAGTTTTAATTTCTATTCTTTTAGAAATTATAATTTTACCCCTTCATTTTGCCTTAATCGACATTTTAGTATTCTTGACATATCTTTTTTATTTCTTGTCGGATTGACCTCAAATTTTCGGGGTAAGCTCTTTACGTTATTATGAGTCCAAAGAGTTCAACTTTTCTGGAAATTTTATTTTAGAAATAGAAATTTTCTGTAAATTACAGTTTTGGCCCTAAATTCTTTAAATTTATATTTTTGCTCCGATTTTCTATTTTAATAAATTCTAATTTAGGTGAAATTTTATAGAGAACTTATTTTGGATATATAAGGACTTACTTTCAGGACATAAAAGCATAATTATGGATTTTAACAATTTTACCCAAAAATTTATCTTATTTAAATTATTTTAGGTATCCTTCGAATTTAGGTTCGAATTATCAAATCTTCCGATGACCAATTATCCTCTTACCATAGTCCAATATATAATTATATATTTTTGGAGTTTTAATCCCCAAAGTTCAGATTTGTCATACTCAACCAATATTTCCATCAATAAATTAATTTGCACATATAATCAAAATATGACGAACTAAAATTCAACAAATATCAAGACCATTACATGCATGGTAATGAATGTCAATAAAGTATAGATAACCAAGGTTTTAATACTTGCATGCACCATATATTTAACTTGTATAAATTTAGAATAAGAGAAAAGAAAGAAACAATTTTACCCACCTCGATTTCTTGTCGGAAGTAAATGGTTCTAGGTCTCAGAAGTGAAAGAAAACGATCTCCCTCCTTGAACTATATGGTTTGGCCGATTCAAGTATCCATGTATCCATGATGTATATTTTTTTTGCATGTTTATCATTAGAGTTAGATTAGGAAGGTTTTTTATACTTATAGAAGAAAAAAAAAGTAGGGAAGGGGATTACCTATTTCTTGTTGAACCCTCTTCTTCCTTCTCTCTTCTTCTTAGGGGGTTATATCTGTTAGGAGTATATCCTCGAATGCCACTCAGAGGTTGTTGAGTGAGGGCATTGTACTTGTAATTATGTAAACCATTTATATAAGGCAAATGGATGTTTCTTTATTTACTGGTAGTTACTGGCATTCCTAACTCGTAAATAAACATATAGAAACTAGTCCTTGTATTTGAGAGCAAAACGTTCCACTCCTTATTGGATAAGGGGGTCGGCACTGGAAAGGTTATAGCTGAAATACTTAATCGTTCGCAAGTCGATGAAACTTGACTGGGCGTTAAGTTTATGTGAAGACTTGTATGACGTGTTCTTTGACATGGAGAGTGCCTGTCGAACACTAATGGTTAGTGGGAGCACACGTTATAGGTATGCTAATTGGATTAGTATACTCGAACCAACTCACCCTCGATTCGTCACATGGATTTCACTCCGGGACAGTCAATGACGGAATCGAAAGGTTGTGATAGGTATTCGTGAACCTTCGACTTGAGGATTTAGTAGGGATGTGCTTGTGACGTCAAGATTTTCATTAGAGTAGTTCGACCCTGTAAACCGGAAGGCGGGGGTCAACCTCGACGTGTATCTTGACGGGCAAGTAGCAGGTCCTACTGAATACCAAGATAGAATTCTTTCTCCCATTAGTGAGCGGGTTATATGTCCTATGCGGTTATTGGCAGATGAGATCATAAGTCTTTGGCCAAAGCATTGGAGCTAGTTGTATTAGATACACGACAGCTCGATGATCTCGATTTGCATTAACGCATGCATAGCGTCAAGTACAGATGGGGTTTGACTTACCGTGACCCCATAACTTGATCGGGACATTTGAAAGAAGGGTTTATACGTATACTGGTATTCACGACAGAATGGTTCTTGAATGATCCCAATCATTCGTTCTCAGTTAGGGTACAGTGTAGGCCGCCAGGCTGGCTAGGTGGTGCTACTACTCTTTGGTTCCTCCCATTGCTGACTGAGACGGACCTACCGAGTCGCGCATGAGGATTGACGACGGAATGAATCAAGCTAATTCTCTCATTATGAATATTAGATATTGGAAATCTAAATTTGGGACATTAGATGTCTAAATCGATTTATTGGATAAATTGATTTACGGCCTAATGAGTTAAATATATCACTGGGTGATTAATTTAATTCATGGATATAATTATTTCTTGGATAAATTAATTATGTTATAATGTATTAGATATGTTTAATTAATTGGATTAATTAATCGATATAAATACATCGATACGGAATCGGAGTTTATCTGTTTGGACTCGCGGGAGTCCGAAACGAACCAAACTTGTCCGATTTATACATGGGCCGCCCCCCACATTTCCACCCACTTTCATATGGACCCATGTTCTATTCTTTAATGGTTGATCATTGAGGTGGTGGGGCTTTGATTCTCATAATTATGAGATGTGCATGTGGAGAGTTGAATAAATGAAGATGAAGACATCTCTCACTAGTGATTCCAAGCCACTTTCAACGTGAGATTGAGAGAGAGAGAGAGAGAGAGAAAAAAAACATTTTCTCAATTATCTTCATCTTCTTCATTCATTTCTTCTTCATTTTTCTTGGAGAAAAATTGAGAGAAAATCATAAAGAGAGAGTATGATTAAAACACTTAGAGTGTAGTAATCTTTACATATATAGCTTCATCACTTAGCTCTAGCCGTATCCTCGGAGGATAGCAAGGTGATTGTCGTTCCGGTCGTTTCTCCAGCGCGTGACAAGTAGAGACGCGGTGCTTTCAGCGTTGGATCGTTCAAGAGCTTGGGGAATAGCTCAAGAGAAGGTTATCCATCTAATCAACGGACTACAAGGGTGAGTTTCTATATCTCTTGTGAATTCATTTTTTGATATTCGTATATACGTAGCTCGATCGATCCTCGTAGGGATTCGGATCGTATTAATTTTCGTTTTACCGCTTCCGCTGGGCCTTCATTTTAGGCACCGAGTCACAACAGTGGTATCAGAGCGTAGGTCTTGCGATCGTATATACGATATTAGCATTTGGAATGCTTGATTAGATGGTGAATGATTTGGAATCATTTTAGTCATAATCGTGGTATATGTTTTTACGTTCGTTGTAGTTATATTTTTCGTAAGTTTATGTCTAAATATAAATCTCAATTTTTCTGGAAATATGATTTATATTGAAGATATGAATGTTGGAGAATATAGATATTGGATTTCCGGTCGAAAAACTAGCCCCAAAATGCCGTTGGACGGTCCGGGAGGGGTCCGGGAGCAGGGGGCCGCGGCCCAGGCTGTGGCCGGCACAGGCGGCAATCAGATTGTGGGCGCAAAGACGAGCTCCAGGCGCGGCCCGAGGCTGCTTGGCACGGCGGCACTGCCGAGAATGACTTCGGCCATGCCAGTTCTGCATGCCGGCATGCCGCAAAGATGACTCGCCATGGCAGCCAATTTCGCCCGGCTCGATTTTTTCGTGTATTGTTGAAAATTAATCTCCCGCATGTTAAATTGGATTTAATATGATTAAAATGATTTATGGTATTTCATTTTATAAGGGAAATTTGATTAATTGGAATATTTATGGTCGACCGAATTATTTTGAACGTTATCATATTACCGATTGTGTGAATCGATTGGATCGGTTCGTATTGTTGATTGAATCAATGTATATCTACGCTTTCCATTTATTTAGTATTTATTGAATGAATGCTTTTGAATGGGGATGTGGTTCGTGGACTTAGTTTTTGAATCGTTCGTTTTATTCGATTGGGTTGTAAAGGCCGTTTTGATCCTATTTATTTTACTATAAAAATTTGTATCTAGGATGCAATTTTCAATGTAAAATTTATATGTAATGACAAAAACCGGAGGAAGATACATTTCGATAAGACGAAGATTCAAGACGAAGACTTGTAATTAGATTACGGAGTTTTTGTTTTCTAGGAACGGTCCATGAACCACATGTTGGTAGCAACTAGGTTGTGAATGGTTGTTTCATATTGTATGAATGCCACAAACGCGCTTAAACGATTAATGTGCAAAGTGCAACGTAAATCACGAAAATTCTCCCACAACAAATAATTAAGTTTATAAGGTTTCAAAGTTTTCCTTCCCTCCATCGAGTTTTTGTGAAATTGAAATCCAAACCGGATGTGCTATGCTTCCGAGTTATCGGGGTAGTCGTTCGGGGAGGATGGATAAATTACCGGGAGCGCATTGGATGCCTTCGGTTGGAGCAAATTTTATCCCTAGAAACCTGATAGGTTGGCGGATAAGATTCAATTGTGAAACTGATTTGCGTCGATGGTATAAACTTAACTTGTTCACGAACCATAGAAACCGTATAGGTTGAGGGGAGTGAACAAGGGGAAAAAGAAGATCGAATCATCCATTAGATGGGTTGGTGTTGGACACCACTTTATGAAAATTAACAGACTAGAAACCTGTTCGGTTGCCCTCTATTAAGATTTATAAAGAACTCGATCACCACTATGAAGTAGAGCGACGATACTTCCGGATTTCACATGGGAGTGTGTTATTCCGATAAAAATAGTGGGAGCTGGGTAACAAGAATAGAAAAGACCTTAATTCTATACTCAGAACATAATTGAATGAGTCACTAATTAATCTATCGTACTTAATGCAGACTCAAATCTCAATATGACAATGAATCCACTCGCAATTCTACTCGAAAAGAACACCTTAGTGGGACCTAACTTTGTGGATTGGCTCCGCAATCTGATGATTGTCCTCAGTATAGAGGCACTGGGATACGTCTTGGAGACGGACATTCCGGCGCCTCCTGTGCGGACCCGAGCCAATCAGGAAGAGATTGAAAACCACGAAAAGTGGGTTAAGGATGACGTGAAAGTCCGTGCTTATATGATGGCTTCCATGTCTAATGAGCTTCAGAGAGCTCATGAGAAAATGACTTCTGCTAGGAAGATTCTATCTCACTTAACCGAACTTTATGGTGAGCACAGCAGAACTGCTAGATATGAGATATCCAAGCAACTGTTCGGTGCAAGGATGAAGGAAGGTGAGAAGGTTGGGGAACACGTCCTCAAAATGATATCCATGATCGAGAGATTGGAGGCTCTTGATTTTAAAATGGATACTTCTCTCCAAACCGACCTTATCCTACAGTCTCTCCCGATTCCTTCTCACGCTTGTTATGAACTTCAACTGCAATGAGATTGCATGTAATTTAGCTGGGCTAATGAACAAACTTGTGACCGCTCAGTCTCAAATGAAGACTCCGCGGATGAAGGAGTCTGCTCTTGTGATTTCTTCTGGACCTCGGAGGTCTAAGAATAAGAAGAAAAAGACCAAGAAGCGGACTATAATATCCGACTGTAACTTTTCATTTTTACCTGTCGTTGTATTATTCGGATAATCTGATTATCAGAAATCGTTGCATTTAGTATTATGTTGAGGTATTATAGATTTGAATATCATATCGTTGTTATTTCATATGTGATGATTCGATGTTATTAGAGTGTTACACTTTCAAATTTTTGTTAATGTAGCGTACGCTACACAGTACTATTAACGTACGCTAATCATGCGACTTAGCGTGCGTAAGGGTTTCCTCGGTTGCGTACGCTAAGAAGGAATCTGGCAGCAGTTGACTTCAGCACGTGAACCCTTTTTAACCGTTAGCATGCATGAGATCTAAATCTGAGCTGGCGTGTCGGTGAGAATCTACCTTTAGTAGCGTGCGTAACCCATTTCTCGTTAGCGTGCGCTAACGGCCTGCGATAATTCAAGACAGTAGCCACTGTAAGCCGCTTACGTACGTAATATCGACCGGATAGCGTACGTAAGGGCATTAGCGTACGCTAAACTGTCCTGATAGCGTGCGCTAAGGATGTCCAGTCTATTTATAGAGCCAGCCTGTTTTTCATTTCTTCACAACTCTAAACCGATTCTCTCTCCATTTTATCGTCCCTCTGCACTCTAAAAACGATATCAACCTACACCAACTTGTTTCTAATCCTTGAATCTCGGAGTGGAGCTCATTTCCTTGGAGATTTGGAGTTGTTTTTAAGCTTGGAACATATTCTCTCATAGCATTGAAGTTGTTCTTCATTTCTGGAGGTTGGTGTGTTTTCTTCTCTGCATTATTTTCTTATGTTGATGTTAATGACGAATTATACTTCACCTAGAGTTAGATTAAGCAAGTAAAACATAGTTCTAATCCAACCTTTTTAACACTTTTGATGAATATGTTAAATGAGGGTTTAGTTTAGAGGAGTTCTTGATATTGTAGTAATGGTAACCATGTTTGTAGCTGTCATTACTCATCTTCTGGACGAATTTAGCTCAGTAGGACATTGTTGGATCGGTTAGCTTCATCATAACTGGACTTAGTCAAGAACTTGATATCATATAGTGATTAAACACCATTTTAGGTATTTAATTACCTTGAGAAGAACTTGATGATGTTAAAGATGAGATTAGATGATCTAGTTCAGGAATCTTAGAAGCTTTAACAAATCATGATTGTTCGATTTCACAAGTCATTGAAGATTGATAAGGATCTTGATAATTTCAACAATAATTTTTCATTAATCTAATGTATTGAGAACTTAGAATATTTTGATCATCATACTAAAATTGGTGAATTCACCATCATGTTAATGAATCCTCCAGACTTGTAACAAAGACTTTGATAACCTTCATGAGTATGGTGTAATCTCAGAACTTATGAACTTGTTGTTAGCTTAAAAGTCAATTTAAATGAGAGGAGAATAATCATAATGTGCAGATTTTACCTTTCAACCTTTTAATGTTTTGGAAAGTTTAATCATCATAAGATGATCTTAACATCATGATTAGTTATTCAACATACCCTTGATAGAACTCTTGTTATGATTGAACCATGCGAACATTCGGTAAATTTTGTAAACCGATTCTTATAGTTGTATTGATGTTAGAAGGACTCCTAGCATAAGGCTTCAATAATTTGTAGTAACAAACTATTCTAAAGGATTGTAGGTTGACGTCTTACTAATCCTATATTGATAATTATACGAATATGTTTTGAGTAAAATGTATTTCGTTTAAGGTTGGTTGTTCGAGTAAAACTTGTCGAGGACCGTCCGTTCGTTCCGATAAGAAGAGGACTATTCTCGTCTCCGTATTAAGGCAAGTTATCTTGCTTGGTTATAATGATGATTAGATTCTTGTGATGATTATATATATTTCATGTGTATGAATTGTCCATGTGACGTTGTCGTGATTTGATATTGTCCTTGGCGTTATGGGATTGCATTCCCAAGTATGCCGTTTTGAATCGTTGATCTCGTTGGTCCTTATTTTCACTTTGGTGAGTTTTTCTTGATCCTTAATTGGATGTGTTATCCTTTGAGTTTCGTTGTCATGTTGTATCGTGACATATCCGAATCATATCTGCGTCGATTGGTTATTGTGTAGGATTTTTAGCCGGGCACGATGGTCATACGTGGATGTTTCCGCATTGGACCGTGCACACGAGACGTTAGTTCGTGAGGCTAATTAGGTACATTGTCCCACGTATATTTACGGATTCCGTATACGGTGGACATGTGCACGGACACATTTCCGGATCGGGCGTCTTGTGATGTCCATCTTGAGCCATAATGTTAATCGCTCACGTACCATGTTTGATTGGATGTGTTCGATATTTTGTGACTGATTGTTTCATACGCCCGAGGGGTATGATTAATAGTCGGAATGATTTTCTTGAGATCTATATATGTGAATTGTATAATGTCGGAAGAATTGATTATCATGTATATCTGACCCTGTGTTGGGCCAAATACTTGTATTGTATTTTAGGTCGAGGCAAAGGCAAGACATGGGAAGAGCATGTCGATGGCGAAGGGTTCGGAGGATACTAGTTCGGGGGCCCCACATCTCTTGTTGTCCGGTTATGTTAAACCGCGTTATGTTATCTCCTGTTTCATTTAAATTACTTTTTGGTTGTATTTGACATTTGAAGTATTCTCCATCTCCATATGGTTTATACTTGTTTTTCGGATCCTGGGTGTTGTAAGGCCGTTGGCCATATTTTAATAAACTCCTAATCGGAGAAATGACTATTCGTTGTGATTCGGTATCACAAATAATATTTATTTAACCTGTTTTGGATATCGCCTGGTGGGTCCCAGTGTTGTATTCACGGCTCTGTAATAACCGCCTTTTGGGGTGTTACTTAAGATTGTATCAGAGCGGTCGTTTTTTTTTTTATGAGTCATTGAGATTTGAACTAGTATCAAGAGACCTTCGTGTCACGTGTGACTGTCTGCAAGCGCCGACCCTACGAGCCAAATACGGTATGTACTTTATGAGCCATGGTTTAATTCGGCATGATATTGATATCGTATTGGTCTCCTGCCGATCATGTTATTTCAAGGAATTGTGAGATTTATCGATTGATAATCCGAGGTAAATGCTGAATTTATTATACAATTGAAATTGTTCGACTTGACACCGATATGATATTCGGTGCGACATTTGTGGTATCAATAACCGTTTTCCTTGAATATATGATTCCTTGTTACTATTAATTTAGCGTGAATTTTAGTATCTTGAACTGTACTTATGGTTATCATTACGATTGATTCTTTCAGTATGGAAAGAAACCTGAGAGGTCGTGGCATAGGGGGACGAGGCCGTGGAAGGGGCCGAATCCCAATACCTCGAGCCAACAGACGCGCGAATGCGGATCAGAGTTCCGCAGACAGTGGTTCACCTTCTAGGGAACAATCGCACCACAGTGGGCGCGGGGATGCACGTGTCGATCCTTACGTCGTAATGCAGGGCATGATGACACGGATGACCCAGATGGGTCAACTAATGGAAGCTATGCAGAGGGCCGCTGCGGCCGGCGGCGGGCTCATCCTCCTCCTGTGATTGGCGGACCCGTGAGTCGGATTATCGGCGACATCTCTCGCGGCGACCACCGACTTTTGAAGGCTCCTCGAGCCTGCGACATTGTGCATTGGATCGAGCATTTTGAGAAACTTTTCCGGATGGTGGGTGCCGGAAGAGAATCGCGTCTCGGTAGCCGCGTATTATCTTAGCAAGGGCGCTCATACAGTGGCTTTCGAGAAGGCGGTGATGGTGTTTGCACATGGGAGGAATTTAAAAACCTCATGCTAGACCGTTACTATCCGGGGCCACTCCGTGAGGCCAAACTCGGAACTTTTGAACCCCGACCCGTCGAAGACGATGATGTATTATCTGTTCTTTGAGAAATTCCAGCACTCCTTCCTTTTGCCACGACAATTATCCGAACAGAGGCCGATAAGATCAAATACTTTCTCAAGAGGCTTAAACCCCGAATGAGAATGCAGCTGTTGAATCACCACTGTACTACCTTACCGGAGTTTATCGAGAAGGCTCTGGAGTACGAACTCACCGCGAAGGAGATTTCCAAGAAACAACCACAGTCCAACAACAAAAGGTCCAAGAACCAGAATCAGATTGAGAGTAACCGGGACATTCAGAAGCCCCAGTCATTGCCAAACCCTCCGATCGACCACCCATGGCGTCAAAGCCAGCTGGATCGCACTCTCGAGCGGTCCCCTCATCTGTTGTGTGCTATAACTGCGGAGACCAGGGGCATTTCAGCACCAAATGCCCGAAGCCTGCCGTCACATGCCTTACTTGTGGCAAGATTGGTCACCGTGCTCGTTTTTGCAGGGGTGGGCCCGGACATGATCCAGTAGCGTCTCATGCTCCTATTCAATCCTCTGTCCAGAACCGGACGCCTCCGTCCGCTTCCTATCAGACCACCGGGGCAAATAGTAGAATGGGCCGTGGGAATCAAAGTGGTACACCTGGTGCCGGAACTGCGAAACCCAGGATTTACGAGATGAAGAGAGCTGATGATCCCGAGGCCAGCATGATTTCAGGTATACTCGAGATCCACTCCCAGCCTGTGTGTGTTCTTTTTGATACCGGTGCTTCACACTCCTTTATATCTTCTTCTTGTTTAAGTCGTTTGCCTCTAGACCATGTTATCAATTGTGAGCCCTACGTGATTGGTCTACCTGATGGTAGAAGAATTATTGGAAATCGTGAAGTCCAGATCGTCATTCGTTTGAACGACCGTGAGTGGTTGTCAAATCTGATTGTAGTCGATCTACCTAAGGATGATATAATCTTGGGCATCGATTGGATGGATCGTCACGATGCAATACTCAGTGTCCGCAAGCGGATGGTTACCGTCACTTCTGATGATGGATTCGAGTGTATTTTTCGAGGTGATAATCCCAGTCGTTCTGGGAGAGTCATCAGTGCTATGAAAGCAGTGAAACTGCTTAATCAAGGGTGTATTGGTTATTGGTGCGACCAAAACAGCAGATCGACCAGTTGAATTGGCCGACATTCCGGTAGTCCGAGACTACCCAGATGTATTTCCAAACGAGTTGCCAGGCTTACCTCCTCATCGTGACGTGGAGTTTATTATTGAGTTAGAACCAGGTACGTCCCCGCTCTCAAAAGCACCGCATCGTATGGCTCCGATCGAGATGCAAGAATTGAAGAACCAGCGGAGGAGTTGGTGACAAAGGCTATATTCGACCTAGTGCGTCCTTGGGGAGCACCGGTGTTATTTGTGCGGAAGAAAGATGGATCTCTACGATTGTGTATTGATTACCGTGAGTGAGCAGGTAACCATCAAGAACAAGTATCCCTTGCCTCGTATTGATGATTTCTTGGACCAACTTCAGGAGCCGCCGTGTTTTCTAAGATCGACTTGAGATCTGGTTATCATCGATTGAGGATTCGAGAGTCGACATTTCGAAGACGGCATTCCGTACTCGCTATGGGCATTATGAGTTCGTGGTGATGCCATTTGGGTGACTAATGCACCGGCGGTGTTCATGGAGTTGATGAATCGAGTTTTTATTAACTATCTGGATCGCTTTGTAGTCGTTTTCATTGACGACATTCGATTTACTCTCGCGACCACGAGGAGCACGAGAGTCACCTCCACCAAGTTCTCGATACTTTGAGGCGAGAACAACTTTATGGGAAATTTTCTAAGTGTGAGTTACGGATGCCTGAGGTTGTCTTTCTCGGGCATGTGATATCACCAAGGGGTGAGAGTGGACCCACAAAAGACGGAAGCCATTCGAGATTGGCTACCACCGAAGAACGTGAAGGAAGTTCGTAGTTTCCTCGGCTAGCGAGTTACTACCGACGATTCGTGGAGGGATTCTCCAAAATTTCGCAACCAATGACTAACTTATGCGGAAGGACAAGAAGTATTTGTGGTCGAAGCATGTCGGCAAAGTTTTGAAGAGCTCAAGAGTCGATTGATTTGGCACTGTTTTGGTCTTTCCAAAGGAACGGAAGGATTTGTGGTGTATAGTGACGCGTCGAGACAGTCCAGGATGTGTACTAATGCAGGAAGGGAAAGTAATCGCCTATGCATCGAGACAATTGCGACCCTATGAAGTTAACTATCCGACCCACGACTTGGAGTTAGCGGCCGTGGTGTTTGCTTTGAAAATCAAGCGTCACTATCTTTATGGAGTTACCCGGATCTTTACGGACCACAAGAGCCTAAAGTACATTTTTACTCGAAGGAGTTGAACATGAGACAAAGAAGGTGGCTAGAATTAATCAAGGACTATGATATCGAGATCCTTTATCATCCGGGTAAAGCAAATGTGGTTGCCGACGCATTAAGCCGTAAGACAGTGCGGGAGCGAATCTTTGAACCGTTTAACGGCCGAGAGGAATTGCGGTTGGACCTTATGAGGTCGAAATTGAAGTTTGGTTACGCGTGTTCGGGGACAACTTTGCACCCTTGATATTTCTTCGTCTCTCGATGATATGATCAAATCGAAGCAAATTACGAGACCCATTCTTATCTCGGGTTCGGGATGAAGTAACCTGTGGAAAGCCCCTGGATTCGTGATCCACGAGGATGGATTGATACGTTTTAGAAATCGAGTTTGTGTACCCGCTGACGAAGAGTTGAGGAACTCTATCATGAGAGAAGCCCATGCTACCCCGTACTCTATCCATCCGGGCTCTAGCAAGATGTATAAGGATTTGAAACAGAATTATTGGTGGGGAAATATGAAACGTGAGGTTGCCGAATTCGTTTCGAGGTGCTTAACCTGTCAGCAAGTTAAGATTGAGCACCAGCGACCCGCAGGAATGCTGAAACCGCTCCCGATTCCTGAATGGAAATGGGAGGACATATCTATGGATTTTATCACTAGCTTGCCGACGAGTCATCGAGGAATGAATACGATTTGGGTGATTGTGGACCGTCTGACCAAATCAGCTCACTTCTTGGAAATTAAGGACACATGGGGCCCCGAGAGATTGGCCCAGCTGTTTATTAAGGAAATTGTGAGACTACACGGTACCCCCAAGAGCATTGTATCGAGGCCGTGACGGGCGATTTGTGTCACACTTACGGAAGGCGGTTCATCGTGCGATGGGCACGCAGATTGAATTTCGATCGGCTTTCCATCCCACGGTGATGGTCAATCGGAGAGAACCATACGGACTCTAGAAGATATGTTGAGAGCATGTGCTCTTGATTGGAAGGACGATTGGGAAGCCCAGCTGCCTTTGGTGGAATTAAATTATAATAATAGTTGGCACGCTTCGATTCAGATGGCACCGTATGAGGCATTATATGGCCGTCGCTGTAGGTCCCCTTTGTGTTGGGACGAATCGCCGAATCTCTGGGTACGGAACCCGATATGTTGTTAGCCGCCCGTGAGAAGATCACTTTGATTAAGAGTCGGTTGTTAACGGCTCAAAGTCGACGAAGTCTTATGCGACCATCGTCGAAGACCGCTTGAGTTCGAGGTTGGTGACCATGTGTTAATGAAGGTGTCTCCTAATCGAGGTGTTTTTCGTTTCGGGAAGAGGGCAAGTGAGCCCAAGGTATATTGGGCCGTTTGAGGTTACGGAGCGTGTAGGTGATCGCCTATCGACTAGACTTGCCACCGACCTTGAGTAAGATTCACAACGTGTTTCATGTCTCCCAGTGAGGAAATATGTTGCTGATCCGAGCCACGTTCTTCAATTCGAAGATATTGATTTAGCAGAGGATCATTCGTGCGAGGAGCGTCTGTGCGGATACTCGAGAGGAGGATCAAGCAATTGCGGAACAAGACGATTCCACTCTTGAAAGTTCGGTGGTCACGACACGGAGTCGAGGAGGCTACGTGGGAGACCGAGGATAGTATGCGGCGAGATACCCGAGTTATTTACCCCTTAGTTTCGAGGACGAAACTCTTTTTAAGGGGAGTATGTAATATCCATTGTAACTTTTCATTTTTACTGTCGTTGTATTATTCGGATAATCTGATTATCAGAAATCGTTGCATTTAGTATTATGTTGAGGTATTATAGATTTGAATATCATATCGTTGTTATTTCATATGTGATGATTCGATGTTATTAGAGTGTTACACTTTCGAATTTTTGTTAATGTAGCGTACGCTACACAGTACTATTAACGTACGCTAATCATGCGACTTAGCGTGCGTAAGGGTTTCCTCGGTTGCGTACGCTAAGAAGGAATCTGGCAGCAGTTGACTTCAGCACGTGAACCCTTTTAACCGTTAGCATGCATGAGATCTAAATCTGAGCTGGCGTGTCGGTGAGAATCTACTTTTATTAGCGTGCGTAACCCATTTCTCGTTAGCGTGCGCTAACGGCCTGCGATAATTCAAGACAGTAGCCACTGTAAGCCGCTTACGTACGTAATATCGACCGGATAGCGTACGTAAGGGCATTAGCGTCGCTAAAGCTGTCACGATAGCGTGCGCTAAGGATGTCCGATCTATTTATAGGGCCGGCTGTTTTCATTACTTCACAACTCTAAACCGATTCTCTCTCCATTTTATCGTCCCTCTGCACTCTAAAAACGATATCAACCTACACCAACTTGTTTCTAATCCTTGAATCTCGGAGTGGAGCTCATTTCCTTGGAGATTTGGAGTTGTTTTTAAGTTTGGAACATATTCTCTCATAGCATTGAAGTTGTTCTTCATTTACGGAGGTTGGTGTGTTTTCTCTGAATTATTTTCTTATGTTGATGTTAATGACGAATTATACTTCACCTAGAGTTAGATTAAGCAAGTAAAACATAGTTCTAATCCAACCTTTTTAACACTTTTGATGAATATGTTAAATGAGGGTTTAGTTTAGAGGAGTTCTTGATATTGTAGTAATGGTAACCATGTTTGTAGTTGTCATTACTCATCTTACGGACGAATTTAGCTCGGTAGGACATTGTTGGATCGGTTAGCTTCATCATAACTGGACTTAGTCAAGAACTTGATATCATATAGTGATTAAACACCATTTTAGGTATTTAATTACCTTGAGAAGAACTTGATGATGTTAAAGATGAGATTTGATGATCTAGTTCAGAATCTTAGAAGCTTTAACAAATCATGATTGTTCGATTTCACAAGTCTTTGAAGATTGATAAGGATCTTGATAATTTCAACAATAATTTTTCATTAATCTAATGTATTGAGAACTTAGAATATTTTGATCATCATACTAAAATTGGTGAATTCACCATCATGTTAATGAATCCTCCAGCCTTGTAACAAAGACTTTGATAACCTTCATGAGTATGGTGTAATCTCAGAACTTATGAACTTGTTGTTAGCTTAAAAGTCAATTTAAATGAGAGGAGAATAATCATAATGTGCAGATTTTACCTTTCAACCTTTTAATGTTTTGGAAAGTTTAATCATCATAAGATGATCTTAACATCATGATTAGTTATTCAACATACCCTTGATAGAACTCTTGTTATGATTGAACCATGCGAACATTCGGTAAATTTTGTAAACCGATTCTTATAGTTGTATTGATGTTAGAAGGACTCCTAGCATAAGGCTTCAATAATTTGTAGTAACAAACTATTCTAAAGGATTGTAGGTTGACGTCTTACTAATCCTATATTGATAATTATACGAATATGTTTGAGTAAAATGTATTTCGTTTAAGGTTGGTTGTTCGAGTTAAACTTGTCGAGGACCGTCTGTTCGTTCCGATAAGAAGAGGACTATTCTCGTCTCCGTATTAAGGCAAGTTATCTTGCTTGGTTATAATGATGATTAGATTCTTGTGATGATTATATATATTTCATGTGTATGAATTGTCCATGTGACGTTGTCGTGATTTGATATTGTCCTTGGCGTTATGGGATTGCATTCCCAAGTATGCCGTTTTGAATCGTTGATCTCGTTGGTCCTTATTTTCACTTTGGTGAGTTTTTCTTGATCCTTAATTGGATGTGTTATCCTTTGAGTTTCGTTGTCATGTTGTATCGTGACATATCCTGAATCATAACTGCGTGCAGATTGGATATTGTGTAGGATTTATATCCATGCACACGATGGTCATGCGTGGATGTTTCCGCATTGGACAGTGCACACGAGACGTTAGATCGTGAGGCTAATTAGGTACATTGTCCCACGTATATTCTGGATTCCGTATACGGGGTGGACATGTGCGGATACATTTCGGATCGGGCGTCTTGTGATGTCCATCTTGAGACATTATGTTAATCGTTCAGAGACCATGTTTGATTGGATGTGTTCGATATTTTGTGACTGATTGTTTCATACGCCCGAGGGGTATGATTAATAGTCGGAATGATTTTCTTGAGATCTATATATGTGAATTGTATAATGTCGGAAGAATTGATTATAATGTATATCGACCTGTGTTGGGCGAAATACTTGTATTGTATTTTAGGTCGAGGCAAAGGCAAGACACGGGAAGAGCATGTCGGCGAAGGGTTCGGAGGATACTAGTTCGGGGCCCCACATCTCTTGTTGTCGGTTATGTTAAACCGCGTTATGTTATCTCTGTTTCATTTAAATTACTTTTGGTTATATTTGACATTTGAAGTATTCTCCATCTCCATATGGTTTATACTTGTTTTCGGATCACTGGTGTTGTAAGGCCGTTGGCCATATTTTAATAAACTCCTAATCGGAGAAATGACTATTCGTTGTGATTCGGTATCACAAATAATATTTATTTAACCTGTTTTGGATATCGCCTGGTGGGTCCCAGTGTGGGATTCACGGCACTGTAATAACCGCCATTTGGGGTTTTACACGGACTGGACCGCAAGCTAAGGACCTTAAGGGTAAGGGCAAGGCCCCGATGCTTCCGAAGAACAAGAGGAAGAAAGATGCTTGTCTCAAGTGCGGTGAGCTGGGCCACTGGGCTAGAGACTGTCCGATTCTTCATGGCACTTCAGGTACAGAACTTTTAGTTTTGGAAACAAATTGTTCTGCTACTGTATTTTCTACTTCCTGGATACTAGATTTTGGTGCTAGTTCTCATATTTGTACCGTGAATCAGGATCTGGAACAACGTAGGAAGCTTGGAGCTGGAGAAGTTATGATCACAGTCGGAAGCGGGCATAGTGTCGAGGTGACCGACATAGGATCACTTCTTTTGGGTTTAGAATCCGACTTTGTTTTGACTTTAGAAGATGTACTTGTTTTGCCCAAGGGGCACAAAAACATTGTATCCATTCCGGTCATGGACCGAAAAGGTTTTTCATTTTTCATTGGTGATGGTTCCTGCAAAATTTATTTTAGAAATAAACTAGAGATCTTGCTACATTGTTAAATGGATTGTATCATCTAAATCTCAACAACAAAGTAGTTGTGAATACTATGACTAGAAAACGTGGTAGGGATGAAACCAATCAAGTTTTAAAATGGCATCTAAGACTTGGTCATGTTGGTCAGACCAAGGTTTACAAGATGGAAAAAGATGGACTTATGGGTCCATTGGGATCGGATCCCTTTCCTACTTGTGAATCTTGCCTTAAAGGCAAAATGACTAAGTCCCCCTTCACAGGGACTTTTGAAAGAGCCGCTGATAAACTGGGATTAATCCATACTGACGTTTGTGGTGCTTTGGAAGCAGCACGTGACGGATATCAATATTTCATTACGTTTACAGATGATCATACTAGGTATGGTTATGTATACTTAATGAAACATAAATCCAAGGCTTTTGAGAAATTCCAGGAATTCAAGGCCCTAGTCGAGAAACAAACTGGTAATCATATCAAAGCACTTCGGTCGGACCGAGGTGGCGAGTATATGAGTATGGAGTTTGACCAGTTCCTTAAGGAACATGGAATAGTTTCACAACTAAAACCTCCAGGTACTCCTCAGTTAAATGGTGTGTCAGAAAGAAGGAACCGGACCCTGTTGAACATGGCCCATTCCATGCTGGGCTATACTGACTTGCCGATTTACCTGTGGGGGTATGCACTCCTGACTGCCATGTATATCTTGAACAGATGTCCTTCCAAATCCATTCCTAAAACTCCACATGAGATGTGGGAGGGAAGGAAACCAAGTCTTAATCATATTAGGATTTGGGGATGTCCCACCTATGTCAAGAAGACTAAGGTGGAAAAGTTGGAAGCTAGGTCTGCGAAGGGACGTTTCATTGGATTCCCATCTGGGACGATGGGATATCTATTCTACATGCCCGAAGATCGAAGGATCATTGTTGCTTTACAAGCACACTTCCTGGAAGATGAGTTCATTCAGGAAGGCGGAGCAGGTAGAAGTATTTCTTTAGAAGAATATAATGAAACTCCTCAGGAGACACCTGTGCAAGAAACTAGAATCGAACCTTCTGAAACACAAGTACAACCACCTCGTAGGTCTAGTAGGGTGTCTCATTTACCTGAGAGGTATGGGCTTGTGCACTTGGAGGAGCTGGGTCTCCATGAGGTTCCAAGTGATAGCCAAAAGACCGACCCGACGACCTATGACCAAGCAATGGTGGATGTAGACTCCGCGAAATGGCGTGAAGCTATGGAAGCTGAGATAGACTCGATGCATGTCAATCAGGTCTGGACTCTAGTAGACCGCCCTAAGGGAATAGTGCCTATTGGGAACAAGTGGATCTACAAGAGAAAGACTGATGGTGATGGCAAGGTTGACGCCTATAAGGCCAGGCTTGTGGCAAAGGGTTATACCCAGAAGGAAGGGATCGATTACCACGATACCTTCTCGCCCGTAGCCATGATCAAGTCTATTCGCATGATGCTTGCTATAGCTGCCTACCACGATTATGAGATATGGCAAATAGATGTAAAGACGGCCTTCCTTAATGGATTCCTCGAGGAGGAATCTGTATGGAGCAGCCTAAAGGTTTTGTGTCCGAAGTCGATATTCAGAAAGTGTGCAAGCTTCAGCGTTCCATTTATGGACTGAAGCAAGCGTCGCGTAGTTGGAACCTTCATTTTGACGAGGCAATCAAAGAGTTTGATTTCGTGCAAAATGAAGAGGAACCTTGTGTATACAAGAGGGTTAGTGGGAGCAAGATCGCATTCTTAGTACTATATGTAGATGACATTCTACTAATAGGAAATGATGTGGGAATGCTCAGTTCTGTGAAAGCTTGGCTTTCGAGTAATTTCTCCATGAAAGACTTGGGAGAAGCAACCTATATTCTTGGTATTCGGCTCTACCGGGATAGAGCGAAGAGAACAATAGGCCTTTCCCAAACCCTCTATATAGATAAGATCTTAAAGCGATTTAAGATGGATGATTCTAAAAGAGGGTTCCTACCGATGCAACATGGAATAAAACTCACCTTGAAGATGTGTCCTCAAAGTGAGGAACAACGCAAGGAAATGAGTAATATACCATATGCTTCGGCCGTGGGTAGCCTTATGTATGCTATGTTGTGTACAAGACCTGACATCGCGCATGCTGTAAGCGTGGTGAGTAGGTTTCAGGCAAACCCAGGTAGGGAACATTGGACTGCTGTAAAGAACGTTCTCAAGTACTCGAGAAGAACTAGAGATATGGTTCTTATGTATGGCGGTGGAGAATTGGATGTGGTGGGATTCACTGATTCGGACTTCCAAGGACTGAAGGACGACTCGATGTCCACTTCTGGCTACATATTTACTCTTAATGGAGGAGCAGTATCTTGGCATAGTGCCAAGCAAAGCACGACTGATGATTCCACCTGTCAGGCTGAGTATCAAGCAGCCTCGGAGGCTTCCAAGGAAGGGTTCTGGATTAAGAAGTTTCTGGGAGAACTTCAAATGATACCATGTCTTGTTTGCTGTTCATCTTTGCGACAACGACGGAGTCAGCGCAGCCAAGGAGCCGAGGTTTCGAGCAGAACCAAACATATTGAGAGGAAGTATCATCTCGTAAGAGAATTTGTTCGCAAGGGATACATTGTCTTTGCCGCGAGTAGACTCGGCCGACAATGTCGCCGATCCACTGACCAAGCTACTTTCTCAGACTAGCTTGGAGCGTCATCTGGAGAACATGGGTATTAGATACCATAGTGTGTGGCATTGAGTGCAAGTGGGAGATTGTTAGGAGTATGCCCTCGAATGCCACTCAGAGGTTGTTGAGTGAGGGCATTGTACTTGTAATTATGTAAACCATTTATATAAGGCAAATGGATGTTTCTTTATTTACTGGTAGTTACTGGCATTCCTAACTCGTAAATAAACATATAGAAACTAGTCCGTGTATTTGAGAGCAAAACGTTCCACTCCTTATTGGATAAGGGGGTCGGCACTGGAAAGGTTATAGCTCAAATACTTAATCGTTCGCAAGTCGATGAAACTTGACTGGGCGTTAAGTTTATGTGAAGACTTGTATGACGTGTTCTTTGACATGGAGAGTGCCTGTCGAACACTAATGGTTAGTGGGAGCACACGTTATAGGTATGCTAATTGGATTAGTATACTCGAACCGACTCACCCTCGATTCGTCACATGGATTTCACTCCGGGACAGTCAATGACGGAATCGAAAGGTTGTGATAGGTATTCGTGAACCTTAGACTTGAGGATTTAGTAGGGATGTGCTTGTGACGTCAAGATTTTCATTAGAGTAGTTCGACCCTATAAACCGGAAGGCGGGGGTCAACCTCGACGTGCATCTTGACGGGCAAGTAGCAGGTCCTACTGAATACCAAGATAGAATTCTTTCTCCCGTTAGTGAGCGGGTTATATGTCCTATGCGGTTATTGGCAGATGAGATCATAAGTCTTTGGCCAAAGCATTGGAGCTAGTTGTATTAGATACACGATAGCTCGATGATCTCGATTTGCATTAACGCATGCATAGCGTCAAGTACAGATGGGGTTTGACTGACCGTGACCCCATAACTTGATCGGGACATTTGAAAGAAGGTTTTATACGTATACTGGTATTCACGACAGAATAGTTCTTGAATGATCCCAATCATTCGTTCTCAGTTGGGGTACAGTGGTGCTACTACTCTTTGGTTCCTCCCATTGCTGACTGAGACGGACCTACCGAGTCGCGCATGAGGATTGACGACGGAATGAATCAAGCTAATTCTCTCATTATGAATATTAGATATTGGATATCTAAATTTAGGACATTAGATGTCTAAATCGATTTATTGGATAAATTAATTTACGGCCTAATGAATTAAATATATCACTGGGTGATTAATTTAATTCATGGATATAATTATTTCTTGGAGAAATTAATTATGTTATAATGTATTAGATATGTTTAATTAATTGGATTAATTAATCGATATAAATACATCGATACGGAATCGGAGTTTATCTGTTTGGACTCGCGGGAGTCCGAAACGAACCGAACTTGTCCGATTTATACATGGGCCGCCCCCACATTTCCACCCACTTTCATATGGACCCATGTTCCATTCTTTAATGGTTGATCATTGAGGTGGTGGGGCTTTGATTCTCATAATTATGAGATGTGCATGTGGAGAGTTGAATAAATGAAGATGAAGGCATCTCTCACTAGTGATTCCAAGCCACTTTCAACGTGAGATTGAGAGAGAGAGAAAAAAAACCATTTTCTCAATTATCTTCATCTTCTTCATTCATTTCTTCTTCATTTTTCTTGGAGAAAAATTGAGAGAAAATCATATAGAGAGAGTATGATTAAAACACTTAGAGTGTAGTAATATTTACATATATAGCTTCATCACTTATCTCTAGCCGTATCCTTGGAAGATAGCAAGGTGATTGTCGTTCCGGTCGTTTCTCCGGCGCATGACAAGTAGAGACGCGGTGCTTTCGGCGTTGGATCGTTCAACAGATTGGGGAATAGCTCAAGAGAAGGTTATCCATCTAATCAACGGACTACAAGGGTGAGTTTCTATATCTCTTGTGAATTCGTTTTTTGATATTCGTATATACGTAGCTCGATCGATCCTCGTAGGGATTCGGATCGTATTAATTTTCGTTTTACCGCTTCCGCTGGGCCTTCGTTTTTGGCACCGAGTCACAACACTATCATATGGTCCAATCAAATCCATATGCACAACTTCAAGAATGCGACTAGTGGAAATCTCAAATTTTGGTTTGAAAGACTCTCGAGTATGTTTCCCTTTTATGCAAGATTCACACAAATATTTCCGATCAAATTTGAGTTTGGGTAAACCACGAACAAGATCATGTCTCGATAAAATAGAAATAATAGGTAGAGATGTATGCCCCAATTTACGATGCCATAAATATGCATTATCATTCAAAGTAATAAGGCACTTTTTATTAAATGAACTTTTATCATTAAGATCAACAATATATATGTTTCCACATCTCAAACCGATGGATGCAATTTTATTATTTCTAAATGCCGTGCAATGCATTTGTTCAAAGAGAATTTTAAAACCTTCATCGTATAGTTGAGAAATGCTAAGTAAATTGTGATGAAAACCTTCAACAAATTGTACTTTGTTGATAGAGGGAGAAGGTTCCTTACCGACTTTACTGATGCCCTTAATTTTTCCTTTTTGATTGTCGCCAAAGGTCACATGTCCTTGTTCTTGATATTTGAGGTCTTCAAACAAATCCTCGGAGCCACACATGTGCCTTGAGCATCCGCTATCAATGTACCACTTGCTTTTCTTTGGTGCCGGTACCTACAAAAATAGTGTTTCTCGATTGTTTCGATACCCAAGCCCTTTTGGGTCCTCCAAAGTTAACGATACTTATAGCATTTGGAACAATTGTCCCTTTTGGAACCCATATTTGTTTAACGTTGATGGTTCTCAACTTTGAACGAACATTATCATGAACTCGTTGTTTGAAAGGAGTTTTTGAATTCTCGGTTTCAGTTTTCTTTATTTTGTCAAGATTGATAAGGGATTGTTCCTTTTTAAACGGGTCGAAACCAAGACCGTGTTTTAACAATGGGGATTTTTGTATGGATAAAAGCTTTTCAAATTTATCGTTTTCGAGAGTAAATTTATTCAAGATATATTTTAACTCCTTTTGAGTTTTCGTCAACTCAATTTTCAAAACGTTTTCTTTTTCAAGGCATAAGGTATGGTCGAGTTCAATAGTTTTGCCTTTATTTTGAAGAGGGGATTTTTCGTGTTCTAAAGATTTTATTTTCCTCTTTAAAGACATATTTAATTTAACCATCTCGTCGTATTCTATGTTCAAAGATTCAAACACACTTAATAGCTCATCATCATGATGAACTTCTTGTGAATCGCAAAAATCGAATGTATCATATTCATCATCATTAAGTTTAGAACTTACCTCGATATTGCTTTCGGAGTCGAGTGCCATAAATGCGAGATTTGCATCGAGAGATCTTTCAATCTCCTCCTCGTCATCACTCCAAAAAGCAATTAGAACCTCCTTCTTTTTGAATCTTTCGATTTGAGGCTTTGAAGAGGATCCTCGGCATTCCTTGGCATAGTGAACGTCTTGACCACATTTCCGACAATTATTATCGAACTTTTTTATAGGAACATAGCCATTCTTCTTTTGCTCCGCCTTGCTGTCCCGACCGAGGAAGCTTCGCCTTCTTTGAATTAGATTTTTATACCTTCTAAAATTCTTGGCATAGAGAGCAAGTTCCTCGTCTTCTTCATCTTCGGGAACATCTTCCTCAACATCGCTATCAACATTGAATGCGACTACTTTTTCACGAGGCTTTGGTTTAGTACCTCTAGACTTGAGAATGATCTCATAGTTGATGAGTGACCCGATGAGGGCACTAAACTCGAGTTTGTTGAGATTTTTGGACTCCATGATCACGATAACTGTGGCATCCCATTCACGTGGCAACGAGCGAAGAATTTTCTTAGCTTTGTCGCTACTAGATATAGGTTTTCCAAAAGATGCAAGTTATAGCCGAGAACCGATCCAACATATTTGGGATTGTTTCCTCGTCCTTCATGGAGAAGAGTTCGTAGTCATGAAGACGCATGTTGATTTTAGTCTCCTTGACTTGGGTGGTTCCTTCATGAGTTACTTCAAGGATTTTCCAAATTTCCTTTGCGCTTTCGTAGGAGGATATCATATTGAGTTCTTCGGGATTAAGGGCGCAATATAGAAGTTGAGTAGCACGTGAATTGATGTGCGTGTTCCTCCACTCCTCGTCGTTGAACTCGTCGAACTTTTTCAACGATCCATCTTCTTTCTTGGCGAGTTTCGAACCAAGGGCAATGACTTTCCAAATTTCAATATCATAGGCTTGAACGAATATAGCCATTTTCTTTTTTCATGTCATGAAATTGGAACCGTCAAAGAAAGGAGGACGGTTGAGAGCATTTCCTTCAATTTGGCCAAGAGGAGCCATTTGCGGATCTTTTTCCCTTAGGTGGTTAAACCCTTAAAAAGAGACCCTCTCCGGTACCAACTGAAGAGATAAATTTACCACTAGAAGGGGGTTGAATAGTGATAATGCGGAATTCGAACTTTCTCGCTAATAAAAATAAAATGTGCGGAAAGTAAAAGACTCAAAGATATATAGAGGTTCGGCAACTTGCCTACGTCCTCTCTCCGACTTCCTTTTCTATTGGCTAAAGAACAACCATACACACTTGTCTCGTCTTCGATCGGTCCGAGCACAACAACTGTTACAACCGCTTGTCTTCTATTGGTCCAAGCACAACCACTCTCAAAATAAACTTTTTGTATCTAGTGTTCTATCGGAACTAGACAATCCTCACTTACGAATGTTGGAGTGTAATCCTAATAATGCCGGATCAAAAGATCCTAATAACACCGGATTAGTGACTCTTAATTCGTTTCTCTTACGCTCGTGTATGAGTGATGCAACACTCACAACCAAATGAAAAGAATACAAAGTATAATAAATATTACAATGTGTATCACTCTTGTATCTTTTCTTCTCACAACTTAGAATGCAATAATCTGGGCTCAAGAATGCTTTGAATGCTTGAATACTTGAATGCTTGAAGTTGTGTATTGAGATACCCAAGTGATGTGGGTATTTATAGCGCCAAGTCCTTCTTCGTATGCTGAAAAACGTATTATTAGTGTGCGCTAATAATTCTTCATAGCGTGCGTAATCGGGCTTTGACTTGGCTGATCTGAACGGTCTGAAAACTATTCCAATGGTAAAATACAAGTCTAGCATGCGCTAGATGTACTTCTGTAGCGTGCATTAACGTTGGTCAACAGGTCTTCACTTTTGACTTTGGATCGTGTCGGTTTGTCTCCCCAACGTCTCTTTTCCAACGGATAAAATTGTACTTACCGTCCGCTAGTACTTATACTTTAGCGTGTGCTAGTATTATTTAATATTAGCTTTCCAGATTTTATGGATCTTCTTTTTGACCTCTGCGTTCCAACGGATAAAATGTTCAACGGTAGAAATTCGAACGTTTAGCGTGTGTTAACAAGTGTTTTGTAGCGTGCGCTACATATTTTCCAGATAACTTATGTTAGCTTGTATAACGTACCTTATTTGAGTCCAGAGACTACTGGACTTCCAATATGTTTCCGCTAGCGTGCGCAAATAATTTCATATAGCATGCGCAAATACTTCTGAATAGCATGCGTAAATATTCTTCCGTAGCATGCACAAGTGATTCCCTTTTTCTGTCCAGGCCTTACTGTCTCTCTGCCTTGTTTAAGTGGGACGCGATAGCGTGCGCTAGAAAAGATAATGTGCGCTAATGTTGGCAATTTAGCGTGCGCTGATAATATAGACTTTGCGTGCACTATCCATCAGGTAGGACTCCAACTTGACTGTAGGTGACTTGCCTGTCTGATTAGTACCCTCGATAGCGTGCGCTACTATGCATCATGTAGCGTGAGCTAGGAACAAGTTTTTCCTTCAATGAAACAGCTCGTTGAGATAGATTTTGTTTAAATGTTTTGAATCTAATCATCATCAAAATACTTTGAGTCAATAGCAAGGCCTTCTCAGTCCACACAGGGCTGATGGTTTTCTTCAATGTAAAATCACGGGTTGAACAACAGCTTGACTTTCTTGAGCTTTGAGCTGATGATGTGTTGTTCAAGGTTGAGCACTTATATATTTCTTCTCTCAGGATTAGCAGTATGCTTGAAGAAATATGTTTGCTCTTGATATACTGTTCTTGAGATGTTTACGATTGTATCTCAGTATATCTCAGTTTTCAGATCTTGAATATTTGTTCACGTATATATGATTGTCTATCTGATCTTCAAACTTCAAGGGTATTTATAGCCTTTGGAATAGAACCGTTGGGAATAGATCCGTTGAGCAAAAGGCCTGTTCCAACGTGTTGATTGACTTGTACAGAACAAGATCCGAATTTTGCTCCTTGTCTGAAGATCTCTGTCGGCTTGGTATTTAAATAGTTTATCCAGTCAGTATTTAAATACTTCTTTTTGAACGGTGGCTTGACTTTAGTGTATAAAGCAGATTCCGTTCCAACGGTCTCCAGTCCTGTTTGGATAGGTGTTGAAGATCTCAATACGTACAGCTTGTTTGTTGTATCCAACATGTTGCGTAGCTATAGGTTCCACGTTGTAGGCTATCTTAATGTTGCTGTATGGAAAGATGTTGTATGAATATTTCAGGATAGCTTCCATACTTGGTATCTTTACCGACTGATGAGCTTTTTGCTGTATGATGGCACTTTTATACTTTTGCTGTATGTTTGGCACTTTATCAAAACACACATCTTGATGTATGATTGTCTTCGAGACAGCTGCTTGTTGTATGTTGGCACTTTATCAAAACTCGATACAGGATTGTTTATCCCAACAATTTCCCTCTTTTTGATAATTGCCTAAGCTTCTTGATGATGTCAAAACCTTTAAAACATCTTGACTTGGGAGGCTTTCTTCTTGATCTTCTGTCGAATGTTCAGGCCTTCAGCAAATAAAACAATGTGAACTGCTTGCAGGCAAGTTCTAAAAATAATAGCATCTAACTGGAGAGTGTATTACAACTTAAACTTATGATCGGCGCACAGGCACAATCTTACAGTATGATCTAGTGTTAAATACAACTTAACCTATGAACTGTTCGCATACGAGTTCTTACAGCTTTGTACTATACAAGTTTTTACTTGTTAGTTTGCAGCAAATAAATTAATCTCGTAATCACACAGAAACACAATAGTAGATTACGAGTTGTAATCTTTCAAGACAAAATTTGATTTTATTGATATTAGGAAAAGATTATAATGAGAGTAAAAGATACAGAGTCTATGCTGTCAAATTAAAGATACAGGAAGGATCCTCCATTGCTAGCTCCTATAGTGAGCGTGTCTCCAAGGCCTTCTCGGATCATTCTCGGTTCCCTTCCACCAGTTTTGCAGGGCATCATTGTTTCGATTTGAGTAGATTGTTTGTCCTTAATATGATTTGTCGAAAACAAGGATCCAATCTTTAGGGTGGGTAACCAGATCGCCTTTCATGTGCTTGGATTTCATCTGAAGCTGTAGGGAGGCTTTCCTTCATCCAGCCTTTTTTTAAATTCCTCGGCAGCTTCCTTCAGCGTTTTACAATTGTTGAATATGGTGGATTCCCTGATAAGAACTACAAAGTATCTTAACAGCTCGTTTTTCCTCTAATCCTTTATTTCATCATGTTGGAGCAAAATCGGAATATACGCCGTTATGCGGAAGCGTGAATATAAAGTGCGGAAATTAAACGACGCACGGATTTATAGAGGTTTGGCTATAATCGAGCCTACATCCTCTCTCGGTATCTTTTTCTATAGGTTGAAGAAAAACCTCTACACCTCTCTTCTATCGGTCGAGGGATAACCGTTACAATCATGTCTTCAATTGGTCCGTGATAAACCATTCGTACTTGTCTTTGTGTGGGTCCAAGTTAAACTGTTTTCCTTTTCTATTGGACAAGGAATCAACCACTCTATCTTTCTATCGGTACTATATAAACCTCACGAAGATATCGATTGCGATTCTAATAATGTCGGATCCTTGATCCTAATAACACCGAATCCAATCGTATCTTTTCTTTTATCTCTCGTGTATATGTTGAATGTATAAACACTCAAACTAACAATATAAGCCCAATATCACAACAACAATATAAGTATATCAATCTCTGATGAATGTATCGTTTGTTTGAAGTTGTTGTAGTGAAACAATACCATAGTAATGGTATTTATAGGCTCCAAAGCCTTACTAGCTGTTAGCTCTCTGACTGTTCATTACGGCCGTTATCTTCTCACCATTACGTTCGTAACCAATTTTATGTACGTTAACTTCCACTGCTTACGTACATTAGCATGACCCAGTTTTAGTCCAGTAGCATCTGACTTAAACATTACGTACATTAGCTAATCTTCTTTATGTACGTTAAGGGTAAGTCATTGCTGACGTCATATATCCGTTGCCGCTTTTCTGACTTTGACTCTCCCAACGTTCTTCTGGTTTGAACTTCTTTACGTATGTTAAGTAACATTCCTTACGTATGTTATTTTGCACATGATACGTATGCTATGCTTGATCGATTATGTACGTTAGCCTTGTAAAATTCCAGCTTTTTGCACTTCGTTTCCTTCTATGCTTTGCTTCGGCTTTTTGTTGTTTTGTTTTGTGTATCAACTTAAATCATCAAAATATTATTATAGCATGTATGGAACAAAATGTTCCAACACATCGGCTGTAGGTTATCGGTTGGCCGGGAGATTCATTACTGCGGCTTCTGCACATGGTTTTTCCACGAAAAGTTAGGATCGTGGAATTCAGGGCGAGCACCCTGTATCCTAATAGAATGAGAAGGAGATGACAATCGAGTAATTGCAGCAGTAAGCTGTCTTCCCATGCAGCGTCAAACTCCTTTTCTTGCTCAAGCCTCCATTGCCTTCCAGCTTCTCTGGCTTCTTCCCCCTTTTTGGCCTCATCAAGATAAAAGATCTTCTCATCAGGGCGTTCTAGGATTTTCATTGCATCATCCTATTTGGTCTCCATACTTGACATTTTATCAACAAGGGATTGAAGCACCAGCGATATATCATCTATCTTTCGATCATGTCCTTTTAGTTGGGAGCCTGTTTCCTGTAAGGCAGAAACAGTTTGGGCTTCAGAGATGCGGAGCTTTGCTTGTTCCTCCATGAGAATCTACTTCTGGCGCTGTTGGAGTTGATTGAGAGCTTGCCTAAAGATGGTGGGCAAAATGTGGAAGGCTTCTTCCACTTTGGAGATTTTTCTTTTGACACCAGTCATTTCATTAATGGCTGTCTCATGCAACCAGTTGATCTCCTTTTCAACATTGTGCAGAGCATTCACAGCATCCTGTAGGAAGACAGTTTGGCAACCGAGAGCATGAAGTTGCTCGTTTCTAGCTGGAGAGCTTGGATTTTCTTCATCAGCTCCATTGAGCTGTCTGACGACCACATGAGTGTGTGGACGTTGTGGTTCATCCTTAGGTAAGAAACTGTCGTTGGATTCCACGGTTGGAGATGCTGCAGGGGCATCAGTTGTTGTTGCAGCTTGTGGTTGTGCGGCCTGTTCGGACTGTTTGGTCGCGGTGACAGGGGGGCTGATTCCTCCTGTTTCGGATGGGTTTCTGTAGACAAAGTTACAGACGGGACTGAATCCTCCGGTTGTCTCTCAGCATCCGCCTGCTCCGGTAGAGGGACTGATTCCTCGTGCGGGATGGCACAGGCTTGATCGTCTGTTTGGGCAGCGACAGGCTCGGGTGCCTGTTGAGAAACTGTCGGGGCTTCAGCGATAGGAGGGACTGATTCCTCGCTGTATTGAGAAGTTCCATGCTGTCGGGGAGGGGACTGTTGGCCTGAGGTCCCTTATCCTTGTTGTTGTCGCATCCTTGAGAATTCCTATTCTTGGGTATCCTCACGGCTCATTCTCAGACCAGCCTGAAAGGCGTTGTCGTCGTCTGAGTCGTGGTCTGTTTTAGGACTAACAGGAATAGTGTCTTCAGATACAGATTTTCCTTTCAAACGAGCATCAGCTTTGTCCATGAAATAGCTTGAAATCAGCTCTTTGCACTAGATGTTGTCCCATTGGATTAAGACTTCAATTAGAGAATCTGTTACCTCCAGGACAAACAATTCACCTTCTCTCCACTCGCTCCAGTTATACAAAGTATCGTAAGGAGCGACCCTATAGGTTTTCCATTGAACAAAACGTTCGTAAGCTTGTTAAATTTGAACTGACAGCAAGGTTTTGTTAATTATGGTGTCGGGAGAGGGGCTGCGTACAGTACATGGGTCTACTGTAGGCATGGGTTCCGCTACAGGTGTGGGAACCTGTATTGGAGAGGGATCCCATACAGGGGTTGGTACCCTGAGGGGAGATGGATCCCTTATGGGTGTGGGTTCTCGTACAGGAGATGTGATTGTTGGCTCCAAAAGGGCAGCCGTCTCGCCAGAGACTTCAACGTTGGCAGATAGTTGTTCATCTGTCGTTCCCGCCAAAGGCTCGGGATCTACAGTTTGAACAGTAGCAGCTATCTATTCCACAGGGCTTGCGCCATGAGGGTTTGATACAGTGGGTTGGGCTGTTTTCTTAGATTTGGAAAGCCTTCTTAGCTTCCTTTTCGGCTTCTCGACAGCAAGGGGAGTTTTGCTGTGAGATCTCTTCCTTTTCCTCGAAGTCTCCTCACTTACGGACTTCGAAGTTATGTGTCTGGGATCAGCAGACAGGGGCATAGTTCGAACAAAGGGCCTTGACACAATCAGTCTTTCCTTGTTTAATACGGAGGGCCTGGTTCCTCCAATATATTTTCGCTGGTTAATCTTCTTGGCTTCCTTTAAATGCGGCACACTGCATTTGGTCATAATATTATTAAGAATGAAACCAAAGGATTTCTTCTGAGTAGTAGGTTTAGAGATTTCTTCCTGTAGCCTTTTGAGGACAATTTGACACCAATTGACCTTTTCACCGGACATGATGGCGACCATCATTCTGAATCGAAGATTTGTGCACATCTCGAAAGCACCAGTCCTGTTTACAATCACACGACAACAGAAATCGTGTAAATAAACAAATGGTAAGAAAAAACATTTCTTCTGGCATGAAGCATAAACATTCATGTTCGATGCTGAGCCAGTGAATAATCCCTAGTATTTGGTGAGAACCTCTTGGGACCCAAAGGTCTCAAGTTCCTCCATAGACAGGCCATCAGCAGGGATCCTGTACAAATTCTGCAATAAGGCTTGGTCAACGCGGATCTCAACTCCGCGAACGGTGGCAGTGATGTCGGTAACGTTTCCTCCTTGTGCAAGAGAGAAGAAACAAACAGATGCATTGAAATAGAATTCCTCAACCATTGGCGCATCTGAGAGCTCAGCAGTGTGGCTACCAAGGCGATAGAGGCCTTATTGACGAATCCTTGAGACGATGATCTCCATGGAGTCAACGTCATCGGTTTCAGCATGGACACGTTCAACCACAACAGATCTGGCAAAGATTCGCCCGTCGATGATGGTGTTGGTCTTCTTGAGAGATGGAGAGGAGGTCTGTGACGATGCCATAGTGATTTCTTGAAAATAAAGTGAGTGAGATTCAAAGAAAATGCAGAAAAGTGCAGTAAATCTTGTAGGCTGTTTGCTCAAGAACTCTTTTAATTACAAAAAGCGTAAAAAGTCGAAGGGAGCAATAGACAGTCCTTTTATAGTGGGCGGGGGAAGATAAGGGTTTCCAGACAGTGAACGGTCAGATTTAAGGGATGGGAACCATCGTTTTTAAATGAACGAACAGGATGAATTAAGCATAACTGGTACATCTTATCCATCTGATTTTGAAATGATAACTAGTCCCACATCAGACATTTCGACTTCCTTTATTACCCGAAACGGCGGTTTGAAATTATTAAATAATTTGAAAAATCACAACGTTTGAGATAAAATAGTCCAGATGTCGTATAAAGCATTTAATGCAAAAGACGTTTGATTTAAAATAGGGTATGTGGACTCAAATATGTTTTTAAAATGAATGGAATATTAGTATAATATTAATTGAATTTCCATAGTCTGTGCTGTATCCGCGAAAATACAGTGTTCCCCCTTAAAAGGTACATACGGGATTTAATTCTTACAGTAATTATTGGAATAATACTGTATTCCCCCTTAATTTTTGCACACGTCAGCTGTAGGATAAATTTATGTCTTTTATTCCTACAGTGCTGTCGGATTTTCTGAGTGTACAGAAAATTAACGGTGGATACTATATTCGTGGGTCTTACAGCATTCCCCCTCAATTGTTGAGTAAAAGCATTAAAAACTTACAGGGAGTCGGGCTGTAGCATTCTCAATTCTTGTCGAAGCATACATAATCTGGATGTGCTGAGAGGTTTGGTAAAGATGTCGGCTAACTAGATCTCTGTATGAACTTTCTCAAGCCGAACATCCTTGTTCTCAACATGATTCCTAATGAAGTGATGCTTCATATGAATGTGTTTAGTACGCGAGTGCATTACAGGATTGTGCGTTATTACAATTGCACTGGTGCTATCGCATATGATCGGTGTTTCCTTGACATTGGTTCCATAATCTGACAACTGTTGTTGCATCCAAAGGACCTCAATACAGCACCTACCAGCAGCATAGTATTCTGATTCGGCTGTGTAAAGCGAGTTTGCCAATTGCTTCTTACTGAACCAAGATACAAGTCTAGGTCCAAGAAAGTGACAAATACCGCTTGTACTTTTCCTATCTAGTTTGCAGCCACCGAGATCCGAGTCGCTGTATCCAACCAAATAGAATCCGCCTTCTTTAGGATACCATAGTCCTACATCGACTGATCCTTTGACGTACTTCAGGATTCGTTTGGCTATTGTGAAGTGTGATTCTTTAGGTGATACTTGATACCGAGCACACACTCCTATAGCAAACTAGATATCAGGCCTGCTAGCTGTTAGGTACAGGAGTGAGCCAATAAGCTTCCTGTAAAGTGATTGATCAACCGGCTTTCCAGCTTCGTCAGCAATAATTTGCATGGAAGTGCTCATGGGGGTTGACGATGATTTGGAGTTGTTCATCCCAAATTTGTTGAGAAGTTCATTGTTGTACTTTTCCTGGTTGATGAAGATTCCTGTAGGTAGCTGCTTTACCTGCAATCCTAAGAAATAACTAACCTGCAATCCTAGGAAATAACTAAGTTCTCCCATCATACTCATTTCAAATTTACTTTGCATGATATGAGAGAACCTTTGACATAGAGCAAGGTTAGTTGAACCAAATATAATATCGTCTACATATATTTGAACCATCAGGAGGTCATCACCTTTCTGTATTTTAAATAGGATCTTGTCCACAACACCTTTCTCGAATCTATTATTGGTTAGGTACAGGGACAGGGTCTCATACCACGCTCTAGGTGCTTGCTTAAGTCCATACAGTGCTTTCCGTAGCCTGTATACAAGGTCTCCGCCTTGTAGGTCACAAGTCGTCCAGGAATAAGTCTAGAGGGGGGGTGAATAGACTTATTGAAACTCTTAAACTCTTTTTCCCAAAGAGTAAGTTTCTACAGCTGATAGACAAACAAATGACTTGGAGTCGTTTGTTCTTAATACGTGCGGAAGTCAGTTGATGACGAATAAAACAACTAATGAAACACTTAATAATGAATGCAGCAGTTAAAGTATGATGCTATAAAACAGTAAAGTACGCAGGCAATTATAGTGGTCTCAGAGGTGGGATAATTCTCTACTAATCCACTTTTCTCCAAACCAGTTGGAGATGAATTCACTATAATTTTCAGACAGTGATAAATATTACAGTGATTCAACCAAACTACAAAAGCTTCCAACCAGTGGAAATCCGTTTTGTTATAACACACTTGACTGCCTTGCACCTATTGATCCTCGATCCTTGGATGCCTTTACAGTCTCGAACTTCAACCAGTGAAGTACCCCGAACTTAGGATTTAAGACACGAGTTTTTGTCTTCTCCAACTAAGAGCTTCTTCAAGTATGAACTTTTTAAGAACCGCTCTTTTCACGATGCTGTATTTCGTTTTTAGATTGCTTGAATGCTTTGATCGCTTGAAAGTATGTTCACACCGGTAGTTGCTCAACTTCAAATCTTCGGATATATATAGGTGTTGATCCTTGAGCATTTCTTCATAGCCGTTGCAAATCTGTAACAAATCAGTCCATTGGAGAGAGACTTCTTTGTTTATTCCTTTCTAAACGTTGCAAGGCTGGATTCCCATATTTTAATATATCTTCCGACCGTTGTGAAGACTCTGCATGTGAGGCGCCGAATCTTTTGAATATAATACGATTAAAGTCTTCAAGGTAGGCCTGGATGAATTATTTAATTCATATCCTTTGAGGGAATCTCTCCAATTTATCTCTTCACATTGCATGTGACTTTCCGTAATACTTGACTTTTCAACGCATGCTGACGTGGACTTGGAGTACTTGGCTGATCTTGAGTAGGCTGATGTGAAGTTAACTTCTCTGCTGTCTGGACCTTTCTGATGTTCACTGTTTGGAACTCGCCTGGTCAGATGACCTGTCTCAAGTTACTTGACTGCAGTCTGGTCAAACATCTCTGATAGTTTTTGTTGACCAGAACTTCTTTGACTTAACTCGGCTGTACCTCTCTGATGAACTCAACTGATCTTTAGTACTTAGCCGATTTTTAGCCTAACTTATTTTGGCCTATAGAAGATACTCATTTGGTTCTTCTTTACATTTTGCCAAGTTTTACACTTAATATAATTTGGCCTATGGAAGATACTCATTTGGTTCTTCCTTACGTTTTTGCCAAGTAATAAACATTTGAATTATATTAATGACATCATCAAAATCTGACAAGTATTCCTAACAAATTCCCCCTATTTTGATGATGGCAAAACTTAAGCAAATATTTAAATAAACAAGTCTGCATTTGAGTGCAAGACACAAACTAAATCAGTCTAGTATTGAGACAACTGGAAATTGTCATTCAAAAGACTGTTATAAAATTTTCTGAATTGATTACACATACATGACTGAAATTTACAAGAAAATTTTACAAGTACAGAACTAAATAAAAGTCATCTGCCTCTGCCTCTGCCTCTACGAATAGGCTGTTTGGCATGCCTGAAAGGTTTAGCTCCAATTGGTCTTGTCTTGACAGGTGCAAGACCATACTTCCTCCTTACAACAAGAGCTGCAAAGTCTTGCTCTTCTTGTGATGAAAACTTATTCTCAAGACACAGCTTCTTGATTTTTCTCTGGAGTGTAAGTTCATCCAAAGCATTTCCTTTCACCAAGGTGGGAGGTACTTTGGCACAGAACATAGAGATCATGGGATAAGCATTGTGTGCCTCAGCATGTTTCTTCAGAATAGTCCAGAGTTGTGGATGAGCTTCTTCCATAAAGATGATGAAGATCTGCTGTGGGGAGAGATTATCATCCTGGAGTATTTCCCAGATGTAGTAGTCTCTAATGATTTTTTTCTTTTGCAGATCCCCACATGGGTAGAGCTTTCTCTGGTATAAATTCTTCAACATACCACAACTCCTTGCCTTCCCACTCTAGAGTAGGCTCAAATCCTCCTCTTGTCCTCCTCTTCTTGCTTCCAGGCTGATCATCAGCCTCTTCTCCCTTTCTTTTGGCTGAGGATGTCCCAGCAGTGATCAATTGGACATCCTGCCTCTTCTTCGTTCTTAGATCCTCCCTTATCTCTCCTTGAATGCTGCCTTCCCCCTGTATCCTACCATCCCCCTTTTTGCCAGCATCAACTAAATTGGTCAGCTGCTGCTCCATCCTGTGCATCCAGTCAGACATGCCAAATGGCATTCTGTTGTTTTTAGGGGGAGGAGGTTGAGGGACTTCACGCTACAGCAAAGAATCAATCTTGGCATTGATGGATTGGAGATCAGGTGTGACCTGAGATGCAAGCAACTCTCCAATAGTATCCTTCACTATTTGTCTTATCAGCCCAGTCACCGCAGGTGAGATCTGCGATGGTGGAGAGTGCTCGCCTGAGCCTTCTGCGAATGATCCACTAGACTGCAGGCTCCTATCTGCAGCTGGCACTCCAGATGGGGTCTTTTCAGGTGTCCCTGATCTGGAGTCCTCAGCCAACTCTGCGTCCAGGCTGGTATACCGGGCAGGTGCCTCAGCCTTGTCTGCAGCCTCTTCTTCTGGCTCTTTCTCCTGCTCCTTTTCTTTCTCTTCTTCCTCCTTCTCTTGTTCTTCCTCCTTTCCTTGTTCTTCCTCCTTTTCTTCTTCATCAACATTCTCTTTTTCTTTTTCAGCCACTTGTTCTCCTCCTTCATCCTTATCATCATCATCATCATCCTTTTTCTCATCTTTATCATTCTCTCCATCATTCTCATCATCTTTTCCATCATTCTCATCATCCTCCTTTCCTTCATCATACTCCTTATCCACCTCTTTCCCTTCTTCTTCTCCTTCATCCACTAATTCCTCTGTTTTTTCAACTTCTTCCTCTGTTTGTTTTTCAACTAAAATATTTTCTCCTCCTTCTCTTTCTTCCTGCTCCTCTTCTTCGTCATCTATAACAATTACCTCCTCATCTTCTTCTCCATTCACTTCTTCAATCCTTATTTCTTTTTCTTCTTCCTCCTCATCTTTTTTCTCAAATGATCCATCAAAAATACTGTACATTATAGAAAGGATGAATTGGTCCATGTTGGTTTTGAAATTTGACATGAACCAATTCTCTTGGAGGATCAAAACTATGTCTGATACTTTTCAAAAGTGTATCAGTACATCCTCTGTGGCTTGGGGATATTCCCAACCACTGGTTTCAATATAGGTTTGAAATTTAGCAAATGACAGTGATTTAAAGAATTTCCACTCTTCAAAAATATTGACAAAAGAGTGTTTTAAAGCTTGTGGTTTGACTAATTGTAATTGCTCAATGGACAGGTTGAAAACATTGTTGTCCAGCAGGTTAAAGGTGTAGTTTGCTTCAGGGATTGAGATAATTAAACCTGTTTCTTCCTCCTCTGGAATGTATGCTAGAGTGAGGACAGGGATGATCTGAGTTTCCAGGCTGCCTGGGGCAGGCTGGTCTTCCAGGTTGGTAGGCGACCTGGCTGCAGGACTGGTATAATGTTCGGGCTGCTCCTCCTGGCTGAAATGCAGTCGCTTGGGCCTCTTGGGAGAGGGTTCTGGTGAGGAGTGTATGAATGATGGCTCGCCAGGGGCTGGTCCCCTTCTTTTAAACCGGATAGCAATCGGTGTGTTGTCTGACTCTGAGTCTGACTCGGCTGCAGTTGGGTTGACGTCTGCAGGTTGGTCAGACTCGTCTGGTGAGGGTCTGGGGTAGCTCCTTGTATCAGGCAAATCCTTTAATATTTGGGCTGCTCTTCTGTTGCCTCCCAACTTCCTCAACGTCTCTTGGTCCAGGTGACCAAGTCTCTTGTTGATGTGAAAGGATCAGTATTATCCTTTACCACACCCATCTTTTCCAATATCCAACTCAGCTGCGTTCCAAACGCCAGCTTGGATCTAAATTTCTTCTCATCATCAAGCCATTCGGCTTTGTTGACCTCGCGAACAAACTGCCTAAAGATATAGTCAGCCCAATCAATCTGCTCGTCCTGAATAAGTGCTCCCAGCACTGTGAATTTTGCCGACGATAGTTGGTCGTAACTGCCGGCCATACCCATAATGATTTTGTTGGTAATATCCAACGCATATTGATATACCTTTTTTATTTCGCTCCTTTTAGCAGTGAGTTTTAGCTTCGTAGGGTGGTCAATCGCTTTAATCTTTAGCCAAATGTCGGCTGTTGTCTGCTTGAGAGCTTCGACGGCTATGCCGCGGTGCCTCATACCAAAAATTTTACGAATCGTCTCCGGCGAGATGTCGACTTGAATTCCACCGGCAGTGCTCCTGATTCCTTCTTCAATCACACGGGCTTCACGGTAGAAAGAGATGACGTCCTCCTTGTATAGATGTTTGGGATTGATATCCAGAAATGGGTAGATCCCATTTAGTTTCATCGAGCGAATCAGGTCAAGGACGTCATAGTTCTCCATATTTGCTTACAAAAGACCTTCGAAATCAACGACCAGAGAAAATATGATCTGATCTTTGACCGCCTTCATGTTAACGCCTTCAAAATACGATTCCATTTCTGCAAATAAGAGATTTTTTTTCAGTGTATTTGGAGTTCAAAGGATCTTTGCTCTGTAAATCTAGGGTTTGAAAGACTGGTAAGCATAAAGGTAAAGTGAAGGGTTTTCCGTCCTTATAAAGAAGATGAAAAGACGTTGGATTAAATTATTATTTCTTTTGAATCGGTGGTTCGCCTTTTGAGATTCTATTTAAATTTCAAATTCTAATCGGTGGTCCAGGTTTTGATTTTAAAATTGGACGGTTGGATTTTAATTGGTCACCGTGGAGGTCGATTTATCAAGTGATTGCCACGTGTATTTAAATGCCACTTGTGAACCAAAAATTAATATAATATTATTACACATATAGCAGAAAATAATAAAATATTCAGAAGTCGGTTAAGTTTAGAAAACTTAGTTGGTTGACTGTTGACTGTTCTGCATCGGGTGAGTTGACTCCTTGGACTTCTCGCCTGGGATTTTGATCAGCTAGGTTCCTTCATCCATCCTTAGTCCTTTTTGTCTGCATCAGCTAGGATCTGATTCCTTTAATCAGTTGGGTCCGTCCTTCCTCTGATATGCTTCAGCTTGCTTTCTCTTCTGTACTATATTCCCAATCTAGTAGACCAAGTTCTCTGCTAAGTTCCAAGAATCTTTCTTCTGGCAAAGGTTTGGTAAAGATATCAGCTATTTGGTAGTCTGTGCTGACTCTTTCAACTCTAAGTCTCTTGTTAAGCATGTGGTCTCTGATGAAATGGTGCTTATCAACAATGTGCTTGGTCCTCGAATGCAAAACCGGATTGTTGGTTATTGCAATAGCACTATTGTTGTCACACCAGATAGGGACTTCATTGGCAATGATATTATAATCCCTCAGCTGTTGTCTGATCCATAAGATCTGGGCACAACAACTACCTACAGCTAGGTATTCTGACTCTGTGGTGGAGATAGAGTTAGAAACCTGCTTCTTGCTAAACCAGGATATCAGTCTGGTTCCTAGGAATTGGCACGTTCCACTAGTGCTTTTCCTATTAATTTTGCATCCTGCGAAATATGCATCCGAATGTCCTGACAGCTCGAAGTTATCATCCTTAGGATACCATAGTCCAACGTTGACTGTAGACTTAAGGTATTTAATTATCCTCTTTGCTGCATCTAGGTGCGACTGCTTAGGCTTAGATTAGAATCGCGCACAAACTCCTACGGCATAGGATATGTCTGGCCTGCTTGCAGTGAGGTATAGCAATAATCCAATGAGTCCTATGTAGTGGATTGAGTCCACTGATATGCCTCCATCATCTGCATCTAGGTGAGTACTTGTGCTCATAGGAATTCTTGCTGATTTGGCTGATTCCATTCCAAATCTCTTGATTAGGTCTCTGGTATACTTAGCTTGATTGATGAAAATTCCATTTTCCATCTGCTTAACTTGTAATCCGAGAAAGAAGTTAAGCTTTCCCATCATACTCATCTCAAATTCTCCTTGCATGAGGTTAGAGAATTTCTCACATAGCTCTGGGTTGGTTGAGCCAAAAATGATGTCATCCACATATATCTGGACTATCAATATGTGGCCTTCATGCTCCACTCTGAATAGGGTCTTGTCCACCTTTCCTTTGCAAAAACCATTCTTCTCAAGAAACACAGACAGTGTTTCATACCATGCTCTTGGTGCTTGCTTAAGTCCATAGAGAGCCTTCATCAGCTTGTAGACTTTGTCTCCTTTGACAAAACCTGGGGGTTGCTCTACATAGACTTCTTCTTCTATAATGCCATTTAGAAATGCACTCTTTACATCCATCTGATAGACTTCAAAATCTTTGAATGCAGCATATGCGAGGAATAGTCTGATGGCCTCTAATCTTGCAACAGGTGCATAGGTTTCATCAAAATCTATTCCTTCACACTGTGCATAACCTTTAGCAAAAAGTCTGGCTTTATTCCTAACAACATCTCCGTCTTCATCACTCTTGTTTTTGTACACCCATTTGGTGCCAATAACCTTTTTGTGATCTGGTCTGTCTGTTAGTTCCGAAACTTTGTTCCTTTCCATCTGCTCCAGTTCCTCTTGCATGGCATTGATCCATGAATAATCTTCTAAAGCTTGTTCTGTTGTCTTGGGTTCTATCTGTGACATGAAGCATGAGAACATAGCCATTCCTGCGGGTAGAGTTGACTGTCTTGTCTTAACTCCATCGATCGACTTCCGATGATTTTCTGGATTGGATGGTCTTTGAGCCACTTGGGGATATCATCTTCTTCTGGGTCTGTTCCCCCTGTTGAATTGCTCTGGTGGATTTCTGCATCAGCTGGGATCTGGTCTCCTTGGTTTGCAGCTGGATCAGCTACCGTCTTTTCATCTGCAGGTTGGGTCTGATCTGCAGGTGAGTCTTTATTAGCTACAGCTGGGTCTTCATCAGCGGCAACTGGATCAGATAGGTTTGGTGTTCCTGTCTAATCTGCAGTTGGGTCTTCAGCAGCTACAGTTGCGTCTTCAGGCTGGTCTACAGGTGAGTCCACCATTCCAGTGTCATGTACAATGACTTCTTCAAGGGTTGCTGATTTGAGCTTATTCTCAATTAGCTCAACTTGCTTCCTGTACTCAACAGTAGATTCATCAAATACAACATGGGGTGTTTCCTCCACAGCTAAGGTTCTTTTATTAAAAACTCTATATGCCTTGCTTCTTTGTGAGTATCCTATGAAGAGACCATCATCAGTCTTAGCATCAAAGGCATTTAGTTGTGTTTTACCGTTGTTGTGGATGAAACACTTACAACCAAAAATATGAAAGTAAGCAACAGTAGGAGTTCTATTATTCCAAACCTCATAGGGAGTTTTGCCATGTCTCCCTAATATCATACTCCTGTTCTGATTATGGTAAGTTGTGTTGACAGCTTCAGCCCAGAACTGCTTGGGCAGGTCCACTTCTGCAATCATGGACCTTGCTGCTTCCTTTAGGGTTCTGTTTCTTCTTTCAGCAACGCCGTTCTGCTGGGGTCTGGCCGCAGAGCTCATCTTTGGATCCCATTACGATCACCTGTCGGTGATCGCCTTATTGAGAAACTCTCCTCCTCTATCTGATCTGATCTTGATGATGGATAGGGATTTATCATTCTGGATCCTTCTCAGCACCTCAGGTAGCTTGGTCAAGGTTTCACTTTTCTTATACAGGAAGATAATCCAAGTGTATCTTGAATAATCATCTACTACAACAAGTGCATGCTTTCGGCCGCTTAGAGTCTTTGGATTGATAGGACCAAATAGATCCATATGGAGTAGATCTAAGATCCTTGTTGTGAGGGTTGTAGGCTGGACTGGCTTGAATAATGCTCTGGTCTGCTTTCCTTTCTGACACGCATCACAAATGGCTTCCTTCTTGAATGCTTCCTCTGGGAGTCCTCTGACCAGCTTCTGAGAACTAATTTTGTTCATGGCTTTGAAGTTCAGGTGACATAATCTTTTGTGCCACAGCCATCCGTTCTCAGCTACTGTCTTAGATAGAAAACAGGAGTTAGGTGTTCCTGTGTTCCAATCTATCATGTAGACATCTCTCCTTCCGAATCCTTGTAGCTTCACTTCTCTAGATAGGATATCTATCACCATGCATTTCCAAATGGTGAAGACTACTAGATTCTTCTCATCGCAAAACTGGCTTATGCTCAGGAGATTATATTTGAGCCCTTTGACATAGTGAACTTTGGATATCACAATATTTCCTCGGTGCAGCTCTCCAAAGCCCTTTGTTTGTCCTCTAGAACTATCTCCAAAGGTTACATCAGGACCTCTTTCTTTGGTGTATTTGGACAGCATCTTTTTTTTCCCGGTCATGTGCCTCGAGCATCCAGAATCTACAAACCATTCTTCACCTCCAAAGTTTGAATTTGTGGAGATGTGGTTGTAGTCCTTCCACCTTTGCTGCAATCAAACAAGCAGAGATTTAGGTACCCAAATCTGTGTGGGTCCTCTAGGGTTAGCTGGTTTCCTGGAGAATTGATTTCTCCTTGGATTGTGAAAATTGTTGTTATTATTATTACCCTTATAAGGTGTGTAAGGTCGAGGTCTGTATCTCCTGTTGGGATTGTATACCGGATATTCCTCAAAATATTGGTAGTGTGGGCCATTTCTAAACCTTGGGTGAGACCATTTATTAAATCTTTGAGGTCTCCACACTTGTTCATTTTGGAAATTAGGATAACCTTGAGGTTTCCATCTGCCCCTCCCATTTTGAAATCTGTTTTTAGGGAGTTGTTGATAATAGTGGGCATGTTATGCAGGCTCTTACACTTTGGGCCATTGCCTAGTCGTTTGTCTAGGTGGCTGCCTTGTGTACCCTGGCTGCAGCCTAGACTTGTGACTTGGTTGTTGCCTATTTTTAAATATTGGTTTGTATATAGGCTCAGCAGTCGAGACAATTGTTTCTCCCTTGACGAAAGTGGTCTTGGAACTAGAGAGAGTGTGAGGATCATATCCAAGGCCTGATCTGGAATATAGTGGCCTTTTATTAGTACACAATTCGTCCAGAGTTGAAGACGCCTTCAGGGAGGTTATTTCCTGTGCCTGAGTCTTATTTGCATGAGTCAACTTAGTAAATTCAGCTTTGACATGAGCAAGTGCAGCTGATTTTTCTTTAAGTAAAATAGTTAGTCGATTTATCTCAGCTATATTGTCATCAGCCTGGTTTTACAAGTTAGCTGCAGTTATCTCAACTGTATTCAGTTCTAGGCTGAGTTTTTCAAAATCACAGCTGCCTATTCTCATCTTGCAGTTGAGTCTTCTCTGCTGATACAGATAGGTGTGCAGATTTTAGTGTTTCAAAATCTTTAAATAGCTGATTTACAGATTCGTGCAGATCCATATCTTGTGACATGGATGAACTATTATTTGAACCAGAGGGTTTTGATGTTACCTCTTCATCAGCTAGGTTGGCCATCAGACAATCATACTCTTCATCATCATCTGAGAAGAATCCGCTGCTTGATTCTACATGCTCCTGATCTTCTCCGATGAGGGCCTTCCTTCTGTCTTCTTTTCTGCCCACCTCCTTCTTGCTCTCGTCCTTCTTAAGATCAGGACAGTCGATCTGAATGTGTCCTGTCTTATGACAGTTGTAGCACTCCACTTTCCGACTTAAACTACGGTTCCTTCTGGGATTCTCCTTATAATTTTTCTTGTATTTGGAGTAGTTTTTCCGGAAGTTGCTGAACCTTTGCATTATGAACGCCATTTCTTCTTCAAAATGTAATGGATTTGGATGCTTTACATCAGATAAGCTCTTGGCGGGGGACTCGGCTGCAAAGGTTGATCTGCAGTCTCGGTTACATCAAAATGTAATGGATCAGGACAGTCGATCTGCAGTCTCGGTTGAGGATGAACTTGGAAGCTCGAAATCATAAGCCTTCAGATCATAAAACAGCTCTTGGATCTTTATCTTATTGAGGTCCTTGGATTCTCTCATGGCCACTGCCTTCATGCTCCATTCAGGATTGAGAGATCTTAGAACCTTCAGCGCCATTTCCCTGTTGCCATAAGATTTGCCGAGGGAGTTGATCTCATTGATAATCTCAGTGAACCTTGTGTCCACTTGGTCTATAGATTCGCCATTCTTCATTTTGAAGTTGTCAAATTTTTGAATAGCAATTGACAACTTGTTTTCTTTGATCAGCTCCGTTCCTTGACACATTAGGGCTAATGTGTCCCAGATTTCTTTTGCATTTTTGCAATTCTTGATCTTGACCATGGTGGATTTGTCAAGAGTTTGATACAGCACGTCTCTGGCCCGATTATCAAGATTGGCCAGCTTTCTTTCTTCGGGAGTCAGATCTGTCCTCTTCTTTGGGATCTTCTCTGGCTTCCCTGCTGCGATCTCCTCTGGAGTGTTGTCCTTCTCGAAGGTGAATGGACCGTCCTCTATGATGCACCACATGTCATCATGGATTGAAGATAAGTGTGCTTGCATTCTTATCTTCCAAAGATCATACTCGTCAACTGAAAACACAGGTAGTCTAGAATGCATGTGTTCCATTATAAAATGAGAATAAAGATATATCTCTGATATAGATCTGGTTCGTGAAATAAATGAACCAACCTCTCTGATACCACTTGTAGGTCACAAGTCGTCCAGGAATAAGTCTAGAGGGGGGTGAATAGACTTATTGAAACTCTTAAACTCTTTTTCCCAAAGAGTAAGTTTCTACAGCTGATAGATAAACAAATGACTTGGAGTCGTTTGTTCTTAATACGTGCGGAAGTCAGCTGATGACAAATAAAACAACTAATGAAACACTTAACAATGAATGCAGCAGTTAAAGTATGATGCTATAAAACAGTAAAGTACGCAGGCAATTATAGTGGTCTCAGAGGTGGGGTAATCCTCTAATAATCCACTTTTCTCCAAACCAGTTGGAGATGAATTCACTATAATTTTCAACCAGTGATAAATATTACAGTGATTCAACCAAACTACAACAGCTTCCAACCAGTAGAAATTCGTGCCGTTGTAACACACTTGACTGCCTTGCACCTCTTGATCCTCGATCCTTAGATGCCTTTACAGTCTCGAACTTCAACCAGTGAAGTACCCCGAACTCAGGATTTAAGACACAAGTTTTTGTCTTCTCCAACTAAGAGCTTCTTCAAGTATGAACTTTTTAAGAACCGCTCTTTTCACGATGCTGTATTTCGTTTTTAGATTGATTGAATGCTTTGATCGCTTGAAAGAATGTTCGCAGCGGTAGTTGTTCAACTTCAAATCTTCGGATATATATAGGTGTTGATCCTTGAGCATTTCTTCATAGCCGTTGCAAATCTGTAACAAATCAGTCCGTTGGAGAGAGACTTCTTTGTTTATTCCTTTCTGAACATTGCAAGGCTGAATTCCCATATTTTAATCTATCTTCCGACTGTTGTGAAGACTCTGCATGTGAGGTGCCGAATCTTTTGAATATAATACGATTAAAGTCTTCAAGGTAGGCCGGGATGAATTATTTAATTCAGATCCTTTGCGGGAATCTCTCCAATTTATCTCTTCACGTTGCATGTTACTTTCCGTAATACTTGACTTTTCAACGCATGCTGACGTGGACTTGGAGTACTTGGCTGATGTGAAGTTAACTTCTCTGCAGTCTGGACCTTTCTGATGTTCACTGTTTGGGACTCGCCTAGTCAGATGACCTGTCTCAGGTTACTTGACTGCAGTCTGGTCAAACATCTCTGATAGTTTTTGTTGACCAGAACTTCTCTGACTTAACTCGGCTGTACCTCTCTGATGAACTCAGCTGATCTTTAGTACTTAGCCGATTTTTAGCCTAACTTATTTTGGCCTATAGAAGATACTCATTTGGTTCTTCTTTACATTTTGCCAAGTTTTACACTTAACATAATTTGGCCTATGGAAGATACTCATTTGGTTCTTCCTTACATTTTTGCCAAGTAATAAACATTTGAATTATATTAATGACATCATCAAAATCTGACAACTATTCCTAACACGCCTTCTGTGTTGACAAACCCTGGTGGTGTTCAACATAGACTTCTTCGGCAGGGTCTCCATTCAGGAATGTGCTCTTGACGTCCATTTGATATACAATAAAGCTCTAATGGGCGGCAAAGGCTAGAAATATCCTAATGGCTTCTAGTCTGGATACAGAGACAAATGTTTCATCGTAGTCTATGCCTTCTTCCTGTCTGTAGCCTTGTGCGACTAGTCGGGATTTATTTATGATAACAAGTCCATTTGCATCCTTCTTGTTTCTAAATACCCATTTTGTTCTAATTACGGCTTGATGCTCAGGTCTGGGTACTAGATACCCTACGTTGTTTCTTTCGAAACCATTAAGCTCTTCTTCCATAGATGAAATCCAGTGAGAATTGTTTAGTGCTTTTATGGTAGAAATAGGTTCGGATTTAGCTAAGAATACAGTGATAGTGCACATATTAAGTCTTCTAAGTTCAGCTAGAGACTTCCATATAGAAAATGGAGATATCTCATATTCTGGTTCTTCCTGCGCACATAGTACATTTCCTTGTGTACTCTGTATTCTCCTAAGGGTAGATACTACAGCATCAATGTTTCATATGATCAACTCCTGTGGGTGATCTCTCAACCATCTACTGTCAGGTTCTAATATGGCATCCCGTACTGTATATTGGGTTGCTGTAGTTTCAGCTTCAGCTTGTACAGCATCGGCTTCATCTACTTCTGTTCTTACAGCTGCGGGATTGATTTCTAAGTCAACGACAGGCTCTATAGGAGTTCGAGGGTCATTAATGGTGAGTTGTTGGATATTCTGAGTAACATCTTCTACTCCTGTAGGATCATGGTGAGGTTCGTCGAACACTATATGTACTGATTCCTCAATTGTCAGCTTCCGTTTATTAAAGATCCTGTAAGCTTTGCTGATAGGGGAATATCCTACAAATATCCCTTCATCTGATTTCTCATCGAAGGTTCTAAGTTGATCCTTCCCATTGTTCATAACATAACACCTACATCCGAATATGTGAAAGTACGAAACAAGTGGAGTTTTGTTGTTCCATACCTCATATGTTGTTTTGTTCTGGTGTTTGTTGATGATACAGTGGTTTTGTGTGTAGCACGCTGTATTGGTGGCTTCACCCCAGAAATGTTGTGGCAACCTGCTTGCAGCAATCATGGTCCTTGTTGCTTCTTTGAGCGTCCTCTCGGCAACACCATTTTGTTGAGGTGTACAGGCAGCTGAGTATTCGTGTTGTATCCTATTTTCCTAACAGTATTGCTATATAAAGCGGTTAGTAAATTTAGTACCTCTATCAGAACGAATGGACACGATACTCTACCCTTTCTCATTTTGAAGCTTTCTCAGGTGCTCGGGCAGCTTTGATGTTATTTCCTTCTTCTTGCTTAGGAACATTGTCCAAGCATACCTGGAAAAATCATCAACAATAATGAAACAGTATTTCTTACCTCCCAAACTTACCGGGTCTACAGGACCGTATAGATCCATATGTAGCATTTCTATAACTCTGTGAGTGGAAAGGTAGGATTTGCTCTTCAGGGTGGTCTTGATTTGCTTGCCTTTCTGACAGGGTCCACAAATGCTGTCTTTTTGGAATGACACATTGGGCAAACCTCCAACCATTTCCTGTCTAGAGAGCTTGTTGATCGTCTTGAAGTTTACGTGAGACATCCTCTTGTGCCATAGCCAGCTTATATATGTAGTGCCTTTGGCAATAAAACAAGGAATTGTGGAGCTCGTAGGCATCCAGTCAGCAATATACATATTACCTGATCTGCTTCTTGTGAGTTCTTTGGTCAGAATGTTCTTAACTCTACAGTGATCTATATAGAATTTCACCGAGAACTGTTTGTCACAGAACTGGCTAATACTAAGTAGATTATACTGTAAGCCTTCAATATAAGCTACATCGATGACTTTGAATTTTACTACAAGCAGGGTTTCCTTCCCTCTTGTTCTTCCTTTTGATTTATCACCGAAGCGCACTTTTGGACCGCGACCTTCTACGTAATCTGACAGCTTGCTTTTGTCTCCTGTCATGTGCCGAGAACATCCGCTGTCGAAGCACCAGATGTCTTTCTCTAAGATGTCATGTAGGCAAAGAAATTAAGTAGTTTTGGGTCCCCTTTGAATGTTGGGTCCATGGGTGTTAATGCCTTTAGGTACCCAGATTTGCCTGACAGCAATTGGCTTGCTGTAGGTTACTTTAGGTCCATTCTGGCGATATCTATGTGGGGCAGGCATGTAGTCGCTGTAACCTTGATAATTATTATGCATGAAAAATTTAGGGTTATTATTATTAATCCAGTACGAATGCTGTCTTGGAGGTGGAGCCATTTTCTTCGACCTTACAGCTTGCCTCCTGGGTCTCCAGTTGGATTCCCAAAGCTGTTGCTGATACTGTGCGGCGACCTGCTTTCGTAATGGATAACGAGGCTCCTGTATCCAATATCTAAGCGCGTTATACTGTTGGAAGTACTGTTGTGCGGGTCATTGATATTTGGGTACAGCCTTCTTTATGAACGGCTGCTGGCACTTTTGATATGCTCGGGGAGCATGTTGTTGGTTACGCCTTACAAGTTTGAATGGCTGAGGATTCCGCTGTCTGTGATATGACTATGGTGGTGGAATGGCATCCTTTGCTGTTCGCGGTGCAACAGGTACCTTCACGGGACTCGGGATTTCTTCCGATACAGGAATGGGTTCCACACCCCTGATGAACACAGTACTAGTTTTCCCTTTATTGGAAAATGATTTGTATCATAAGCCACTTTTATCATGAGCATGTTGCCCGATGCTTAGAATTTCATCCATCCTTTTAGATGATTTCTCGAAAGATTTCAAGATGGTCTCAAGTTCTCCTTCTCGTTTTTCGAGAGTTTTTATTTTGTCTTGGAGCATAACAAAATCATTTGTCTTGCTTTCACTGTGAGACTTAGCCTCATTTAGTTCATGAGCAAGTTGATGATTGCTCTCCATGAGTTTTTCGTGATCGACTTTGCTGTTTTCACAATCAACAGACATATTTTTGTGATTTACTTTCAGCAAGTCATTTTCTTCCCTCAGCTCTAAGTTAGAAATTTGGAACTGTATGTTTTCATTTTTCAATGCCTCATGGGCCTTTTGAATGTTTTTAAATTCATTCATCATGTTTTCAAAGGTATGAGATGCATTTACATGAGTATTTGACGTTGAGCTTACCTCATCATCACTATCTTCGTCTTCCGGTATGTCTTTGGCCATAAAGCACATATATGATTTATCTATGAATTCATCATCGGATGAGTCACTGTCACTGATTGCCTGAAGACATTCTTCGGACTTTGTTGGTGCGGGAGAGGCTTCTGATTCGCCAATCAGGGCCTTGAGCTTGTTTTTTCAAGCACGTCTTCTTTCGTCTATTTCTTGTTGCTCGGCTTCCGGCAACTTTGAACTTTAGGGTGAGGACATTTATTTGCACAATGTCTTGGTTTCCTACAATTGTAACACAGGTTAGCATCACCTTAGGAAGATTTGATACTTACCTTGTAAACAGGCTTGGGCCTGTAGGGAGTCTTTCCAGACTGTTTGATGAATTTCTTGAATTTATGCATGAGGAGCGCCATTTCATATTGTGACAGGATATCGTCTTCACTGTCAGCATTCTTGTGGGCAGACTTTTATGTGCTGGGCATGCTATGTCTTCTGTTGGATACAGCGGCTAACGCTGTAGTCTTCGCAGGTGATTCATCGGCTTTGTCTCTCCTGTCCATAGCATACTCAAATGCTTTGAGGTCAGAGAAGAGTTCAAAAGTAGATATGTCATTAAGATTGCATGATACATGCATAGCTGTGGTCTTAATGACCCATCGGACAGGGAGAGATCTAAAAATTTTTAAGTTCTTCTCCTTTTGGGTATAAATTTTCCCCAACGCTTCAAGTTCACCGACAATGCCAGTGAATTTGAGGTCAAGTTCCTCAAGAGTTTCAGTTGGTTTCATTCAAAAGATTCGAATTGCTTAGTTAGTTTTGAAATCTTGTTTTCTTTTGAGAGCTCAGTTCCCTCACAAATCATCTTGAGTTTTTCCTAGATTTCTTTGGCTGTCTTACAGCTCTTTACCTTCGAGAACGTGCCTTTATCAAGAGTGACAAATAGCGCATTCTTAGCAGCATTGTCGAGGTTGGCGCATTTTCGATCATATGTGGTCCATTGTTCGTGCTCTTTCTCGAGCATCTCGGCATGAGCTTGGCCTTTGATCCTTGCGGCCGTATTCACTTCCATGATTTTTATGGGGCCTTCTTGGATGACATAAATCATCTTCTCATGCATGGCGGCAAGATGAGCCTCCATCCTAATTCTCCAGTCATCAAACTCGTTAATACAAAACATTGGTACCTTGTTAATCAGTGAGGTATCCATGTCTAAGATTAGAAATATAAAGAAGTTTTCAAAAATAAGTGATTTAAGGATCTTGATTCGGTTAAAAATACGATTGATTCTTTTTAGAATCAACCACTTTGATACCACTTGTTGGCCACTAAGTATACAGCTTGGAAAGTGTTTAAGCAACAAGCTGTACGATTTTCAAATAAGAGTGCGTAGCCGAAGTCTGTTAAGTTAAGTTGCTGTAAATACAGTAACTAGGTTTTCTCCTGTTTGATTAGTGCGTACAGGGTATGCAGTGTATACTTGTAAAATAATCACAGTAATGAAAATAATAAGGTGCCGAAGGTAAATGACACGGTATTTAAAGTGATTCGAGGTAAATCCCTCTACGTCCACTGGTCCTCCACACAGGAGTGAAAATATTTATTATAAACACTACGTACATAACTACGTGTCTATAATCAAACCTATCCTTGTATCATTCACATAGATTGATACAAAGATTGTAGCTTTCAACCATTCACACAGATTGGTCAAAGCTTTCACTTGACTAGCTTCTTCACACACAGTTCCGAGGATTCGTCTCTTCAATACAAATCCGTCACACACAGTTCAGGAAAAGCAAGGCTTTCTCAGTCCACACAGGGCTGATGGTTTTCTTCAATGTAAGATCACGGGTTGAACAACAGCTTGACTTTCTTGAGCTTTGAGCTGATGATGTGTTGTTCAAGGTTGAGCACTTATATATTTCTTCTCTTAGGATTGGCTGTATGCTTGAAGAAATACGTTTGCTCTTGATATACTGTTCTTGAGATGTTTACGATTGTATATCAGTATATCTCAGTTTTCAGATCTTGAATATTTGTTCACGTATATATGATTGTTTATCTGATCTTCAAACTTCAGGGGTATTTATAGCCTTTGGAATAGATCCATTGGGAATAGATCCATTGAGCAAAAGGCCCATTCCAATGTGTTGATTGACTTGCACAGAACAAGATCTGAATGTTGCTCATTGTCTGAAGATCTCTGTCGGCTTAGTATTTAAATACTTTATCCAGTCAGTATTTAAATACTTCTTTTCGAATGGTGGCTTGACTTTAGTGTATAAAGCAGATTCCGTTCCAACGGTCTTCAGTCTTGTTTGGATAGGTGTTGAGGATCTCAACACTTACAGCTTGTTTGTTGTATCCAACATGTTGCGTAGCTATAGGTTCCACGATGTAGGCTATCTTAGTGCTGTTGTATGGAAAGATGCTGTATGAATATTTCACGACAGCTTCCATACTTGGTATCATTACCAACTGATGAGCTTCTTGTTGTATGATGGCACTTTCATACTTTTGCTGTATGTTTGGCACTTTATCAAAACACACATCTTGCTGTATGATTGTCTTCGAGACAGCTGCTTTTTGTATGTTGGCACTTTATCAAAACTCGATACAGGATTGTTTATCCGAAAAGATGTGATGGGTTTAACCAGATAAGGATTAACGAGTCCTCTAGGATTCGGTATTTGCGAGTACGGGTCGAAGTTCCAGTAATATGTGGTGCCAGGTAGGGTCCAATAGGGCCTCTTGAGTTTGTTACTTGTGAGTAGAACAGTGTGTTGTGGTACCAGGTAGGGTCCGGTGAGTCCCTGGAGTTCGTCACTTGCGAGGGCGAACAGTATTCGGCCATGAGTATCCAATCAGGTATGATTCGACGGGATCTTTGGAGAGCGCACTTGCAGGGACTGGGATAGCTTATGGGCTAGTATTATGACATCTTGTTGATTGGGTTGTGGACTACGTGATTTTATTCTAGACCTTCTTATATAAACTGAGATTTGGGCCGAGACCCAATTGATTTTTAAAGTTTTCCGTTTATTAAACTTTTGTGATGTGGAATGAGATTTGAGTCGAGATCCTACGGGCGTCGAAGTGGTTGGATAATTAAGGACTTGAGGTCCTAAAGGCTTTTTGTTTTTATAAAACTCCTGCTATGATGAGATATTTTCAAGGATTTGAGTTGTTTTCTAAACTTTAAACTTCTCGAAAACTTCACTTAATGTTTATTTTTGTTGATTCGTGACTGATATTTGCATGGTATATTTTGCAAAGCTAGAATACTTGCACTAGCAAATTCGAAATGCTAAGCTCTTAAATGGGAAATTGTGTTTCATGCATATCAGGTATGCTTAGTTCGAGGGAGCAGTCACAGATGGAAAATTACAAGCTATGGTACTAATTAATCGAGAGTTAGAGTTCCTTACATGTTTTAGTTATTTTCTGTTTCCGCTACTGTATATTGACCCTTGTGTGGGTATTTGATGTAATTTGTTCAGGTTTTGTTACTCATGTCTTGGGTGTGACCTCATCGATCCGTATATTTTGAGTTTTTGACCTTGTCGTCTGTATTGTTATGTAGCTTGACCCTGACTGGTCAAACATTATGATGTATATTACAGTGTCTAGCCTAGTAGATCCTTGTGAGAAGGGTCTATCCGTATATCAAGTTTGATACAACTATATTGGCAAATGGATTCAAGATCAATGAATGTGACGAATATGTGTATATTAAAGGCACACCTGAGTCATTTGTCATAGTCTGTCTATATGTAGACGATATGCTTATCATGAGTAGTAGCAATGAAGTAATTATGAATATGAAAAAGGATGTTAAGTCGAAACTTCGACATGAAGGATTTAGGTTTAACTAATTTAATTCTTGGAATTAAAATTTTTAGAACGTCAGAAGGTATCTTCTTATCACAATCTCATTATGTTGGGAAAGTGCTCAAGAAGTTTAACGCTTTTGACAGCCCACCTGTAAAAACGCCTGTTGATACCAGTATTCACTTGAGTAAGAATAGAGGTGATCTAGTGGCTCAAGTCGAATATTCAAGAGTAACCGGAAGCCTGATGTACATTACGAATTATACACTGCCAGACTTAGCATTTGTTGAGAACAAGTTAAGCAGGTTCACGAGTAATCCGAGTAAAGAACACTGGAATGCACTGACTAGGGTTTTAAGATACTTAAAGCACACCCTTAGTTATAGGCTATTTTATAGTAATTATCCTGCAGTGTTGGAAGGATATACTGATGCTAATTGGATTTCAGACACGAAAAACTCTTACTCTACAAGTGGGTATGTATTTACTAAGCTATATATTGGAAATCAAGCAAGCAAACTTGTATAGACCGGTCTACCATGGAATAAGAATTTATAGCTCTAGATAAAGCTGGAGAGGAAGCTAAATGGCTTCGTAACTTTCTTGAGGATATTCCATGCTGGAAAAATTCTGTGCCCAGTGTTATGATCCATTGCGATAGCCAAGCTGCAATTGGAAGAGCACAGAGCCTTATGTATAATGGTAAGTCTCAACACATTCGTCGGAGACATAATACCGTGCAATAATTGATCAAAAATGGAGTTATGTCTATTGACTATGTGAGGTCGAATGTTAATTTGGCGGATCCACTCACAAAAGGTCTGAATATAGATCAATTTCATAAACTGCTAGAAGGAATGGGATTAAAATCCAAAACTTGAAAGAACGATCATAGTGGTAACCCAACCTTGAAGACTGGAGATCCCAGAAACTTGGTTCAATTGAAAAACAAAGTTATGAAAGTTCTATTGAATAGCACTTATGATAAATCTATCCCTATAGAGCAGAATAAGTGCTGAGTCATGTGAATGTGGTGAGGTTAAGTCTCTGGATTTTTAATGGTTTCTTGTCATTGAATAAGAGAAGTAATGCAGGTACTTTATAAAAGTAGACCACCTATCTAAATGTGAGGACGGGCCACCTCTAATAAACACTTAGGAAACCAAGATCTTGTCCATGGCTAGAACTGACACAACTATGAGAAGAAAGGTGTTAAGACATTATTGTGTAAGTGTTGTTGACTCGGTATACACCAAGGAGGATTAGTCCAAGACACCGTGTCCACTAAGCCGCCAGTATATCCAACAATATTTTACTAAGGAAGGTTCAAAGACACAATGCAGCAGTGTTTTACGGAAACTTATGTGAATCTGTATTCATGCATGTATTTATTTCCACTCATGTGGGGATGGTTGGAAATTAGTTTTAAAAAAATGAGTTTTTACTCAATTTAAATCAATTTATAATGATAAAATATTTAATTCTTGGGAATAAAATAATAAATTGTGAATCTACGTTTCGAGAAGATGAACGTAAGATTTTATTTTTCTCAAAACTAATTTCTGGTGAGTGAGAAATAAATGACTAAAGTTGGCCATTTAATTAAAATGGTGAAGAGTTAAAGTGGGTATGAACAAGTTATCCCACATTAGAAAAATAAAGCCTTCTTGGCTAGTTTATTAGTAAGAAGGTGTATGGGTAGTTCAACAAGTTAGTAGTATACACTAGTGGACCAACGATGTAAAGACCACACGCACGCCATCGCCGCCCGCCAGTCGGCTCTGCTCGGGCTCGGGCTCGAGCGCGGACTTGGTTCTTGGTTCTTGGTTCTTGGAAATTAGACTTTGGGCTGGACTTAGGCGACTTGGGCCTTGGGAGCTTGGGCTGTAACTATATTAATTTTCACATCCAAGTCCAATGTCATCAGCCAGGTTTAAAAACCCAGCTGATATTTCAAGGTTGAAAACCTAGCTGCAATCAGCCAAGTTTGGAAACCCAGCTGCAATCAACCAGGTTTAGAAACTTAGCTGATATTTGAAGGTTGGAAACCTAGCTACAATCAGCCAAGTTTGGAAACCCAGCTGCAATTTTTCAAGTTTGAAAACCCAACTGCAATCAGCAAAGGTTAGAAACCCAACTGATTTTTAGTGGACGAAAACTTTATTCACTTTGGGTGGTTGAGAACCCAGCTGATTTTCTGCAAGTTGAAAATCGAGCTGATATTTTCAGGATAAAAAATCTGCTGACTTTTGATGGTTGAAAAGCCCAGCTGATGTTTGGAAATTGAAAACACAACTGATATTTTTAGGATAAAAACTCAGCTGACTTTTGGTGATTGAAAACCCAGCTGAATTTTGGAGGCTGAATACCCAACTGATATTTGGTCTCGACCAAAATGAGGCAGGTTGAGAACTTAGCTTCTGGAATATGACTCTTCACACTCCATAATATAACGTCCGAATTAAATGAGACTATTTATGGAGATAACTCTTCAGCTGAAGGATTAAAGAGAATTAATGACACTTTAATATGTAGTAGCTCCCTACCTGATGGAGTGGAAATTGACCCTATAAACGGAGGTCTTATGCATTTCATTTTACATACCATTACATAAAGCGAAATACAAGCATACCATATATTGCAGCATATTTCTTTCTTGCTTTTCGTGCCCAATTTTCATCACTTGAACGTTCGCCGGAGTTCTGAGTTTTGGAGAGTACCTAACTCAGAAACGTAACATTGTATCTTGAGGACATATTGTCTGAGTTGTCTGCTCTTATACGGGATAAAATTGTCTTATGAAAAGAGTTTTCTCGCCTCTACTAAAGTTGTAGTTTTTTAATTGAGTTTTTTAATATATATTAGAATTGTAATATGTTGCCTTTATTTGTAATTTTTATTGTAATAACATAGTTGGAAATTCACAGAACCAATGGCAAGTTCTGTCCTATTTAGTGGGTTAAATTTGTCCTTCCGTTGAAAAATTACTGCCGTTTTTGTGGGTTAAATTTGTTTCCAAATTATTGATATTTTCGAACTTCTAATACGTATGTGTTTTATTCTTATTTTTTTATAACCTTTTTATAACGGATAACTTACAGCTGCTACTCTTTGAGTACATATTGGACAACTTTCAAGCTGAACATAATAACCTTCAAACTAGATTACAACCAGTTAAATCATACTACGTAAGCCCTATGTGACATGCTCAATCGAGAAAGTGTTGATAGGAGAAATCGAACTCGTGACCGTTCACGTGCTCACTTACAACTCGACTACCCTAAAAGATTTGTTTTGTAATAATAGCTATGCCTCACCTCATACACCGCAAACCACCCTATTAGGTAAATCGTGCTGTGAAATATGTATTTAATAGGCTCTATTTATTTTTAGACGTGTAATTCAAGAACTTGTGATTTAAGGACATTATATTTTTGAGTTTACACTTTAACGATAATATTTTTTAAACCTCATAAATCCAGGACAATCAAGCCTGAAGTCGAGCCGAAACAGACCAATTCGGGCTCGATTAGTCTAGATTTATCAATTTAAAAATATTGTCCTTAAAACACAAGCTCAAAATATGTTCTCCTCAAATCACAACCTGTCTCAGTTACTGAAATTTATTTAAATATATAGGAAATCAGTTTTTAAAAAAAAATAGAAGTAAACTGTAAATATAAATTAATATATTTTCTATTAAATTGATAAAAGAAGTATCGAAATTGTTAGATAAATACTTTTAAAATGAAAAATAATATAATGTTTATAACAAGTCTGAACATATACGCCAACAACTAATTTTATTTATTGATTTAATAAATAATATTTAGTTATTTATTTATTTTTGGTTTTTTAAATCAACTTTTATCTACTAAACAAATAAAAATTATATAATTAAAGTTGAACATTCGAATGTGCACAATTGACAAGTAGATACTCAATGGGCTGTAAAATCTGTATTATTAACTACAAGTAACTGCCCGAGAAATCCTAAAATATGACAAGTATCTATTATATGTTGAGTCCCCTTATTAATGTGGAGGCTTAAAGATAACTTGAGTCTTAAAAGTACCTTTAATACAAGAAAACCAAAAGACCATAAATCACAAATAACCAAACGATATAATAAACCAAACGGTTTCTCAACAACTGTTCATTTCATCTGCTAAAAAAATATTTTTACAGGCATGCATTTATTCCCTTTAATAATAAATAATATTAATTTATACAATGTATAAATAGACTTCTTTCATTTGGATAGAGACCGTCAAAGGTAACTACCAGTAACTATATATGATTTCATACAAGAATGTCACACTGCAAGGGTAACTACCAGTAGGGGTGTTCAAAACCGGATATCCGGACTTTCGGATATCCGAAATTTCGGATATCCGAAAGTTCGGATAGTAGATTTTGATATCCGATATTCGTATCCGAAATTTCGGATATCCGTAAAAAAATATTTTTACAGGCATGCATTTATTCCCTTTAATAATAAATAATATTAATTTATACAATGTATAAATAGACTTCTTTCATTTGGATAGAGACCCGATACGCAAAGGTAACTACCAGTAACTATATATGATTTCATACAAGAATGTCACACTGCAAGGGTAACTACCAGTAGGGGTGTTCAAAACCGGATATCCGGACTTTCGGATATCCGAAATTTCGGATATCCGAAAGTTCGGATAGTAGATTTTGATATCCGATATTTGTATCCGAAATTTCGGATATCCGATTTTCGGATATCCGAAATTTCGGATACGGATATCGGATATCCGAATATCCGGAAAAAATATGAATTTTATTCGGATATCCATATATTCGAAAAAATATTCGGATTTGGATCTAGGATATCCGAATATCCGAAAAAACTTCGGATATGGGTATCGGATATCCGAATATCGAATATTTTTATTATTTAAAATATAAAATAAAAAATTTAGGATTTTTCGGATATTTCGGATATCCGAATATCCGATTTTTCGAAAAGTACTATCCGATATCCGAATCCGAAGTTCCGATATCGAACTTCGGATATCCGAATTTTCGGATATCCGAATTTTCGGATATCCGGAACTTCGGATTTTCGGATATTTCGGATCGGATATCGGATATCGGATATTTTTGAACACCCCTAACTACCAGTAACTAACTATATATGATTTCATAATTTTATTTCCCACATGAATTGTATGTCTCACACCATTAAGTAATATATATGCTGGTGTTCGAATATTTGACAGAGGAAAGAGTTCATGGCCCGAGTTGGTAGGAGCGAAAGTAGAAGGTACTGCAGCTAGGATTGAGCGAGAGAATCCACATGTTAATGCGATCGTGTTATTAGATGGAACTCCCACGACTAAGGATTACCGATGCAACCGTGTGTGTGTGTGTGAATTCTCACGGGGTTGTCCTTCGACCTCAGCTCCTACAATCGGCTAAGCTTAGTTGCTAAGTTACGAGATAATAAGCGTTGTTATGTGCATGAAGTTTGTGATTAATAAATGATGTATTTCCTATAGATGGATATTGTGGCTGCACAACTATTTAAGCTATTTGGTGTTGTTTTAAGAGTTGAGCAATGTATGATGTAAAAATTCATGAATAATAAAGTGTGTAACATATGAAAGTAAGCTCACGATTCTCATCGGTAATTATGATAAGGTACGTAACAGGAGTTCTCATTACGGTTTGATGAATATCTATGAATCCACATTTCCCTTTATGATTTGAGTGCTTATTTGTTTAACTCTTTGTCTCAAGTGGCACAAAAATCATTTTATACTATTTTTTGTGACTATGTTTCACACAAAAATATTTACCATGAGGTGGGACTGTGAACATCATACCAGTGGTTCAAATGAAATCATAATGTTAGCACTTTTCAAAGAGAAATAACTATGGATATAAACTCAGTAGTGCATGGTTAAAGAGAACATAAAAGTTGTATGTGATTATTTTGATGGTTTCTACTAATTTTCATGATAGATATGTGGAACGACATATAATTCTTTTGTGGACATGCGATTATTGTACAAATGCAATACAAATCAACCTTTGGGTCTCACTCTTTTGGAGAACAAGAAATACAGAGCATTGTTGGTCTAAAGGTTAATTATGATTATAAAAAGTTGATATAAGCAAAAGATTTTTTTTATCAAAAAACAAGACCGGTGCATCGCACGGGTCCGAATGACTCGTTTAACTAAAAGAAAAAGATGGAGATCCTAATCACACCGCACCTAGTTAATCACCAAGAATATCAATATATAAATGTTAAAATTTTCTCAAGCTTCGTTGTAAATATTATTTTTGATGTTTTGAAATTTGTTGGAAATTCATCAATATATTTGATTCAAAATATTTGAATAGAGATGCAAAAATATTTAACTCAGAATATTTCTAAATAGTTAACTTGCTTATATTTGTGAGGAAAAATTTTTTTGGCCTGTAAGATTGTGATTTTAAGAATAATATATCACTGTGATTCTGTGATTTAAGGAGAATATTTTAAAAATTATAAATCTAAGTCAATCGAGCCTGAATTAGTGATGGAGACGAGATTACAATTCTCTTATTATTATGAGCCAAGTTGGGGAATCAAGATTTATATGATATTATTATATTTAATTTTTAGAGATCTTACATTTTTAATTTGGATACTTATTATTTTATTATTATTATTTATTATTATAAAGATAATTTCTTATTCACCGAATTTCTTTGATATTATAAATTGATAGATCTATTATTTTTATGAGGGAATTAAATTTAAATATTAAAATTTAGGGTTTTTCCCTTTTATCTCGTCAATCAACGCATCTTCATTTTGAATCAACATATCTCCACATTTAGGGCATGTTTACCATAGTTTAATGGAATCAATTCCAATTCTTGTGTTTACTTGCAAAAAGTGAACTTTGAAATCACAGGAGCCCACCATCAAATTGGAAATTGATTCCTCTATTTGCTAGAATTTAATACTCATGTGAGGGGTATATATTTGGAATCCTTCATCTGGAATCAACTTTTTTTTCTAAAAATATTCTGGCTAAAATTTTATAATTCCAATATTATAGGGATATCATGATAATTTAGATATATTTTATTCCGATTCATGGCTCATACGAGATTGTTAGTAAAGATGTGAATGGAAATAGTTCAGTTCCATACTTATCCATTCTAATACTCATTCATGACTTATTTCATTCATAACTTATTCGCTTCTATGTGAGTAAACATGCCCTTAATCATGTAGTTTCTTGTGTTCTTCCAGATATTCTCAAAATCAACGGAATATCACACTTTTGTCAAGTTTCTCGCTGCATCAGTTGGTATCAGAGAGTCATAACAATTATGTGGAGTTTATGAACGATGACACAAGATCACAATATGGATGAGGAATTTGACTTCCTCTGGTCTCAATTGGTTGTCGCCATCGATGGAATTTTCGGTAGCTACCGCCAATGAGATGAACTTGCTGCAGCGGAATCATCGGGAACCTTGCCTCCATCATCTCCAGTTTTGACACCCCTTGTTGCCGATGCAATAATGCCGCCAAAATATTTAGATCCAACCGAACCATATCGTGATTCGTGAACCACCGCCTACTATTTCAATTGGGCAATTCACTCCGAATAATTTTTATGTTTTATTATCATGATAGTTATTTGTTGTCAGTGCTATGAGACCTCTGTCCCATCACCTTAGGATTTTGAATCACACTCGTACTGTCGATATTTTTTAGCACAAATATTTAGTTGTGCTATTTTATTCTGCTGGAGACGAGATCGGTTCTGATTCGAGAGCGAATCTTTTCAAAGGTGGAGATAATGGTGGAGACGAGATTGCGGTAGCAATCTCTCATATGTATGAGCCGATTTAGAGAACCAAAATTTATATAATATTATTATATTTGATTTTGATAGATCTTATTATTTATTAATTAGGATACTTATTATTACTATTATTAATATTATTATTCTTTATTATTAGGATTTATTTTTTGTTCATCAAGTTTTTTTGATATTATAAATAGATAGGTCTATTATTGTTATGATGGGGTTGAGGTTGAATACTAAACTTTAGGGTTTTCCATTTTATCTCGTCTTTTATTTAAATCAACGGATCTTATATTTAGTCATGTAATTTCTTGTGTTCTTCCGAGTATTCTCATCAACAAAATATCACACATTTGCCATGTTTCTCGCTGCATCAATTAGTCTATTTGAGCACGAATTGGGCTAATTCGGGTCGATTGTTCTAAATATTATCCAATCCTGAAAACATATTGTACTTAAATCAGAAGTCTCAAAGGGGTATTACTAAACATCGCCCTAAATTACTAGACACCGCCCTTAAAAATTACCTTTTTGCCCATTTGACAATCTTTCATTATTTCTACCCAACACACAATTCTTTACCAACACACAAGTTTTTCGAATTGAAATCTAGAAGTAATTTTTCATTTATTCTACCCAACACACAATCAAATATATATCGTCAATATCATCGACAACCACGAAAATGGGCGAGAATCACATCTGGAGGTAATTTTTCGGAGAAAATGACGCAGGCGTCTGAATATTCCGCCTGACCCATGGCACGGGCGTCTAGGGATGTCAATGGGTCGGGTAGGGTACGGGTATGCCTCCTCCATATCCTACCCTATTTGATTCGGATCGGGTTTGGGTATTGCCCATCGGGTAAGCGGGTACCCAATGGGTATTCGGGTACCCGTATATCCTATATTTGAGAATATAAATATTCTTAATATATATCATATATACATATAATGTAATTAATAAATTCAATTTAGTATAATAAATAATTTAAATATAATATTTTATATAATAATATATATAAGTTATAATATAATATAATATTTATGTATAATATATAATGATAATATATTTATATAATTCAAACGGGTACACGGGTCGGATAATCGGGTCGAGTATTCGGGTAATATACTATACCCATACCCTACCCGTACCCGATCATAAAATTTCGGGTTTGGCCGATACCCGACCCGATTTCGGGTTTATCCGACGTGTATGATCGGGTACGGATAAAATTGACATCCCTACGGGCGTCCACAGATTCCGCCTAGACCATGGTACAGGCGTCTGCAACGGACGCTCAGTCCTTGGTTTAGGCGTCTAGACAAGACGCCTGGACCACGGTCTAGGCGTCCGATGCAGTTGCCTGTACCATGGTCTAGGCGTCCGATTCAGACGCCTCTGCCATGGTCCAGGCGCAATTTCTGGACGCTTGGTCGCTTTTTTTGCATGATTTTAAATTTTAATAATAATATTATTGGTATTATTATTAACATTCTCTCAATTAAAAATTTCAGGTTATATTAGAAGAATTTGAAGGTGACAGCGTTGATTATAGTGGTTATTTCGTCAATGACAAAATATTCGATAGTGATTGTGATGCGATTGGTTGGGAGAAAAAAATTACTCTTCAAATTGGTTTCGAGTTGATCATTTCATCGTACAAGAATAAAGGAAAGACAAAGCTATTGAGATGTAACCGTGGTGAACGATACAGAGGGGTATTAAGAGATTTGGATGTTGCTGCTCGAAAGGACACAAATACGAAAGCATGCAAGTGTACATTTCAGATAAATGCCGAATAATTGCATGACTTGAGTGGTTGGATAATCAGACCGATGTCTAGGAGTAAGGGTATGCACAATCACTCATTTATTATATATCCGGAGGGGCATCGTCAAATGAGTGGACTGAGTAAATCGGCCAAACGAGTTGTTCGTGAGATGAGTGCTGCTCAAGTCAAGCCGTGTGCCATCTTGGCGGCCATTCAGAATAAATTTCCCGAGTACAAACCGACTAGACGACATATCTATAACTATAGAGACCACTTGAGGAAGCATGATTTTGAAGAAAGAGATGTCGTCGGTCAGTTTCACCATTTGGCCGTGATGAATAACTACGTACATTGGACGCAGGCCGACCCGGATACAAATGCTGTTACCCACGTGTTCATGGCACATCCAACATCAATCAACTTAATCCGGACCTACAGATGGTTCATTGGCATGGATTCTACCTACAAAATGAATAAGTATAAGATGTCATTCCTCGAGATAGTCGGGATGACTCCATGTAACAAGAACTTCCTATCGCCTATGTAATTATGAAAGATGAGACCGAATCGAGCTATGCGTGGGTGTTGGAGAAGTTGAAAATTTTGCTTGGTTTTGATGTTCATCCGACGGCTATTGTTATGGATCGCGAGTTGGGATTGATGCGTCCTATTGAAGAGATATTTCCACAGAGTGCCCACTTGCTTTGTACATGGCATATTAATAAGGATGTTGAAGACAAGGTCTACAGAATTTGTGGAAAAGATAAAGAAATGGGCCAAAAGTTTAAAAATAGGAAATGGAAGAAAATCATGGAAGCGGCGACCGAAGAGGAGTACGATCAAGAGGTGCAACTCATGAAGGATACATGGAGATGAAATCATAAGGTGATATCCTACATTTAGGGTACATGGCTAAAATACAAGGAGATATTCGTTGTTGCGTGGACGAATAAAGTGCTTTATTTTGGAAACACAACCACTTGTAGAGTAGAGAGTGTACATGCCGAGTTAAAGCAATGGCTTAACTCTTCCACCGGAGCCCTCGATACCATCTGGACCAAAGTGAACCAGGAGATTGAATCACAACTAACGCACATCAGATACACACTTGAACAATCTAGGTGTCGTACAGGCGTGGTGTACTCTGGTTTTCCATTCAACTACTTGCGCTGTCGTGATTCCCATCATTGTCTGCGATTACTGTCGAATGAATTGACACGTATGAGAGAATTAAGTGATCAAGTGTACCATCATTGCGGTTGTGCACTCCAAACCACCCATCAGATTTCTTGTGCGTGTGATCTCAAGAGAGTTGTGGAATCGCGGACCCCATATAGTGTTAATCGTCTTCACATATTTTGGCAAACACTTATTATTAGTGATGGTGTGGACACGACCGAATTTGTCGATCCTTCTACAGGTGCTGAATCGGAGGACCAGCGGTACTTCCAAACTCTTGTCGATGAGGTCAGACAGAGCGATCCTGCAGTTGTCCGTAATGTATCACTTATTATCCACAATCATCTTTACCCTGATCAAACGTGTTACGTTGAACCACAAGTAAATACGGCAATTAAGGGTCGACTAAGAGGAAGTTCATCGATTATACGCGATCCTAGTGGTTGGGAATATAGCCAAAGGAGTCGTGGCCGTTCCCGGTCATCCAGTGGTCGTGGCCGCAGCTCTTCTGCATCAGTCCACAATGCCTCTTCATCGGGTATGAATAAATTTATTAATACTCGTGATATGCTTTTTAAGTTTGATATTGTTACGTTAATATGTAATATATTGAATATGGGTTTGCATATGCACACCACCGAGTGGAGATAGGTAACTATCACCATATCGACAAGATACCGGGAATTATTTTGCTGTTTGTAGAAGGTTATTTTGATGTCCCCGGAGACGGTAATTGTGGATTTCGTGTTATCGCCGACTACATATTTCGCCGTCCCTCACCTCCAATAAGCAGGACGGCCTAATCCGGTTACCGCTATTGTCAACAAACAAGGTGGATCCAAATAACAACCACATCCAAGCTACGGCCTGGGTGCCCTCCACTAGACCTCCATCGCGGCATGACCTGAAAATCGAGTCCATAAGTACGTCACCCCCCCCAGTGAGTACTCAGTAGCTCCGACCGTGATACTCCAAGAACCTCCATCATATCCACCTGCAACTGTGTAGATGTGCTATCGACATCAACCAATCGCCCCTCGACAGGAATGCGAAGGATCTTCCACACATCATGCAACATGATGGTCATCTCTTCGAACGGCATGTGAAAAGAGTTCGTATCGGGCTGCCACCGCTCAACGAACGCAGAAATCAACGGGGAATCAATGTGTCTGAACATGGCGCCCGTCAGGTGGGATAACCCAGTCCCACTGATCCGGCTCACTAAAGAGGGTGACATCACTGAGCGCCACTGACTCAAGCTCTGACAAGCAGCAGTCCTGGTGTGACACTTCAGCAGATCTCTCATCTCTCCAGTCCAGATATGCGCGGCGACATGCCCACCGAAACTCGGGATAACGCTGACGTCGATAGGACCACCAGGCATCTCCTCAGTAACCATCCATGATGTGTCATCCTCTGCCCTACGTCGTTTACTACTGGTAGACCCAGAAGTGACAAACCTCCCCCCTCTCCCCTTCCGAATCCGGCACAAAACGAACGAAGATTCATCACCACCCTCGTTCATGTCCTGATCGTCGTCCTTTTCTTGCGAATAATACTCGCTCGAATCCTCAGTACCAAAGTCAGTATAAGGTACGTGCTCGAATCCCCTACGCTCTGCCTCCCGCTGTCTACGAACGGAAGTATCAACACCACGAGCTCTGGTGTGACGCGCTCCAGAACCCATCAACTCTGTGACTAGCGGCATAGATTTGCCCGCTCATCCTCTCATCTGCATTTGCAAACAATACAACTAATGAGTAATAATCATACAAACAATGCACATTATTAATTATTAATTTGAAAATTTTATTTTTTTTCTGAAAAAAGTGCTGGGGCGTCTGGCCAGGACGCCTGCACCAAGGCAGGGGCATCTGGTCTGGACGTCAGGACCGTGGTTAGGGCGTCCAATGAGGACGCCTATTCCAGCGTATAGGCGTCCGATCTGGACGCCTGTCCATGGTTCAGACGTCCGATCAGGACGTCTATACTTAGGCCAGGGCGTCTGCTCTGGACGTCTGCACCATGGACAGACGGGATCGGCAGACACCTGTGCCATGGACAGACGTCATCGGCGGACGCCTGTGACAAAAATTCGATCGCCGCATCCGTCGTGCACTCCGACATGGTCGGCTGGTGGCTTCTTTAGAGTAGGTCGAGAGAGAAAAGTAGTGAGAATGTAGGATTACTAATATGCTGAATATGAAGTAAGGGCAAAAATATAATATTATAGGGCGGTAACTAGTAATTTAGGGCGGTGTTTAGTAATCCAATTTTCAAAATTACATGACTAAGAAAATATTTTTCCCGGCTACATTTAGTGGCTTTAGGAACTCGCCCGGCTACACTGGGTCGATGAACTATTAGAGCAGAATATTAAAAGTATTTAGTGAAACAACAAAAAATTTAATTGTCTTATCAGAAAGCGATGAGACATATATACTTGAGGAAATACACTCTTTTATCCATTTTGCCATAGTCAATGACAATATTTGTCAATGGACTTAGTTTGTACAAATTCTAGCCAAAAATGACATGGTTTGACCAATATACCCTTACTTTTCAATAAAACTAACCCACTTTATATCTCTCCTTATCTTTTCTGAGTTTCTGGGTTACGACGTATGTATTTCGTACCGTCTCGTTACCATGTGTTGTTTACCTTTTGTGTTATTGTATCGTAACTTCGTATCTTATTTACCGTGTCGGAATATTGCACACGAGGTACCAGTAAGCGGATATGATTTGTTTTTCGTTACATTACCCGATTAATAATTGATCATTTATTATTTGTTTTTCGTTATGTTTCGTTACGTTCGTTATCGATATAGTAACATGTTAAGTTTAAATGGTACACTCGGTAAGAAGTTACAATTTCTTACCAATATACCAGTGTAAACAGTGACACCCTTACAAATTCGTAGCTGGAAATAGTTACGGTTACACTAATACGAAGTCATTAATTCGTAACTTCGTACTAGTTACACTTGGTAAGAAGTTACAATTTCTTACCAATATACCAGAGTGTAAATAGTGACACCCTTACTAATTCGTAGCTGGAAATAGTTACGGTTACACTAATACGAAGTCATTAATTCGTAACTTCGTACTAGTTACACTTGGTAAGAAGTTACAATTTCTTACAAATATACAGAGTGTAAACAGTGACACCCTTACTAATTCGTAGCTGGAAATAGTTACGGTTACACTAATACGAAGTCATTAATTCGTAACTTCGTACTAGTTACACTTGGTAAGAAGTTACAATTTCTTACTAATGTAACGATTCTAATTCGTAACATGTATACCAAATCTCCAATACGAAAATTTCAAATCGGCACAAATTTGTTATGAACTTCGAATTTCGTAACTTCATACTGATACGAAATGATAAAATCTTAACAGAAAATCAAGGCATAGTGATACGAAATGACAATATTGTAACATGGTAACCCAGTACGAAATGAATAAATCGTACCAACAGTAAATTCGTAACCACGTATACAAACTTGCCAAAAACTAGATCTAAAACACCAATACATACAAATCGATCTGAATCACTCCAAATATACCACGAATCACCAGAAATCATATGAAAACTTGTAAATCATCAAAAATAAATACAAAAATAACATTATTTCAAGATAGATCTAGGATTTTTCTAGAGAGAGAAAGTTGGAGAGAGAGAAATAAAATCGAATGAGAGAGTAAGGAAGATTCGGAGCTGCTGGCGATCGTCGGAGCTGCTGGCGGTCGTAGGGAAGATTCAGAGTAGGGAAGATTCGGAAAGAACTGGAACTCCGGCGAAGTCGGCTCCGGAAATAGCTAGGTTCCGGCGAGATATGAAGATGGTTGTGAGAGTCATGGTGGTCACCTGAGAACATGGCCGACGACGGTGATGGGTGGCGCGACCATTCGATGGGAAGGGAGGGCTTGAGAGAGAGGAGAGAGGAGAGAGAAGAGATAGACGTGAGGGGTGGGGGGAATGAGAGAGACCTGGGGGGAAGAGAAAGACAGGGGGAGAGAGAAATAGAGAGATTGGGGTTGGGGGGCGGATGAGAGAGAGAGGCAGGGGAGAAAGAAATAAGGGGGTGAGGGTAAATTGGTCCGAATTTGCTCTTTTTGGCTACAATTTGTACAAACTAAGTTGCATGACAAATATTACAATTTATTAAGCAATATGGCTAGATTATGTCTTCTCTCTATATACTTTCGTGTGTTTGATGAACTTGTAGAACAATAATATTATTGCATATTTAGTGATTAACAATGAATATTTTATCATAAACTGATGAATATAATCATTATAAAATATTTGATGTTGTTTCACTAAGTCATCTATTATTATTGCTCTAAAATTTCACCAAATTTATACTTGAGCCACGAAGGACTATACTATTAAATTTATAAAGGTAGAGGAAAGACGAATAAAAAATACCGTTAAACCTCGATAAATGAATATTCGATAAACGAATAATCTCGTCAAATAAATAATTTTCTTTGGTCCCAACTCTTTATAACATGTTCAAATTTTCTTTCGATAAATGAATAATTTCGCTAAATAGATATTTTTCTCCGATCCCGATTATATTCATTTATCAAAGTTTTGATCCCGATTATATTCATTTATCAAAGTTTTACTGTATAGAGATGGAAAATAAGGAAAACATTACCAACCTCATTAACGCTTCATAGTTCTAAACGAAATAACGAGATTCGTGTACAAGTTGAATGTTCAATATTCAATCAAAAGATAGGGGTGTCGAACGGTTCGGTTCCGGTTAACCGGACCAAAATTTTCGGTTAACCGGAACCACAATTGCCTAAAAATGAGAACCGAAAATCGAACCATATAAAATTTCGTTTAACCGGAACCGAACCGGTTATTTTCGGTTCCGGTTCGGTTAAACCGACAGAACCGTTTTTTTTACACGAGTTAAATTATAAATTATAAATTATAAAATATAATATTAATATTTAATACATATATAATATATTATTATAAATTTTTAACAAAATATAAAATATTTATTTAACAATATTAGGGTTTTAAAATTTTTAATTTACAAAAATTAAAATAATAAGTATAAAAATATATAAGTATAAAATATAAAAATTATATTTAATAAATATATTATAAAATTGGTTTTCGGTTCGGAACAGTTCGGTTCCGGTTCCGAACCAAAAACCGAAAAATTATGTAATAAGGAATCGAAAATCGAACCGAAAACCAAACATACAATTCCGATTAACCGGAACCGAACCGAGAACCGAGAACCATTTAGATACCCCTATCAAAAGATATGAATTTTGTATTAGTCTCCCATTTAAATAAATAACTAAACAAGTAACACAAAGAAAAGAGGTATTAAATCAGACATTGTTGGCTGGAGTTCCGTGTTCGAGTCCTCTTTCCAATAAATAGTGGTACTGAATTTCTCCAAAAAAAAAATCCATACGCGTAGGGCCAAGCGGTATTAACCTGTAGGGCCAGGTCGGAAGGGGGTTTCTGGAGTATAGGGCAGCAGTGCGGTGGAATCAGTCACTTAAAAAAATTTACTCAACGTAGTTTTAACCAGTGAACTTGGTTCAATGGCCACATGTCTTCCACTTAAAGTGGAAGACCCGGGTTCGAGTCTCTCCGAGGACAAGAATTTTCAAGGGTTTGTGACTCTTTAATCTATGCTTAAAGAAGAGACCCTAGCCCTCCATGGTACGTTGGTGGAACAATTAAATATTGAGGGCTTCAAGCGGCAGTATGGGAGGCCAGATCTCGGTGGGACCTTGCGGTTGGATTTAGGGGGTCCATCATGGAGCAATCACTTGGGGGACGACTCCTTGTGCGCGGTAGTTGAGGATATTTAAGAACCTGGGAGCCAGATACACATCTCGCAATTTAACTGGTAGTCATACTGTGGGACTGGAGTTGTTATCCCGAGAACTAATCAGGTGTAAGCTTGGAACCTCGGTATCCGGGAAAAAAAAAAAAAAAAAGAGAGAAACTAAAGCCATGATTTCATGCAATGTTTCGGCTAAAATAAAGTCCACTTAATTAGGTTTTGAAAAAGAAAAGGGAAAAACAACCCAACAAATATTCCCAGTTAGCATTGGGATTTAATTAAATATAAATGATACATGTAGCCTTAAGGCTACATATAAACATTTATTATATATATATTAATTGTATTAAATTTATAATATTTATAATTTTATCATATTAAATATTAGAGTTACTAATATATTTTAAAAAATTTAATACATTGAAACTACAAATATAAGATTTAAATTATTAATATAAGTTTGTGCAATTAATTTATATAATTAATATTTATAGATAGTCTACTAAGGGGCTGTTTACTTATAACTTAATCAGTTTTATGGGTAAAACGTCTTATCCGCGCAGACGTTTTGGTCTGTTACATATAACTTATTCGCTCAGCTAGCGACTTATTCGCTCAGTAGCCTTCCCCCTCTTGTCCCCGTACAGACGCAAATGACCCCTAATACCCTTATACTATTGATGTGGCTTATATGAAAAAAAATATTAATATAATTATGTAAAAAATTTAAATCAATTCTAAAAATATTTAAACTTTGATTAAAATTTTGAAAATTAATAAATTAAATCTAAAAATATTTAGTTAAAAATAAAAACTATTGGAATAATTTTAAATTTCATTTAAAAACTGAAGAATCAACAACCTAAAAAAATAAGTTAATAAATAAAAAATTATTACTAGATTGAACCTTCATTACAAACTAACGGTTGATTAAGAAACTGAGAATAAACATTTTTAAGTGCGTGATTTTATATTAAAAATATTGGTATTTATTTATTTTATCTTTTTTATGCAGTTTCACATTCTGTATTATTTTATTTTCATATTTCCATGGACTTCTGTGTGGAATTTGAAGTTTTTACTAAAATATTTTTTAATAATTCAGTCAAAGTTTAATTTTACTCAAATTATTTATTTCTCCCCTTTATTCAACTTGAAGGAGTTTGTAATTAATTTGTATTTTTCATGATTTTAAATAATTTTTAACGTTTATTCCATTATTTTTGAGGTAAATTTATACATTTTCTGTAAGAAATTATTAATTTTATAAGTACTTTGATTTTTATTAATTGTATTTGTTTTGTTTCTTTTTTTATTACTTTATAGTATTTTTTATTTCTATATTATTCTATCTTATAATTTATTTGAATCTATATTTTTATATATTTTTTCATTTTGCCGCTATCGTTTCATCAATTTCATTCATGGCAAAAGTTTTCTTTTTTAGGATTTTAGCGTTTGTTTTGGATTGAGGGTCAAATGGTCATTTTTGTTATTCAGACTGTTTATTTGAACAACATCATCAATTTATACAGACAGACACATTTATCCATACATGACTTAATGAAAAATTTGATAAACCGCATCTAAATAAACCAAACATACCCAGTATATCCCGCTCAGAGCAGGGTCTGGGAAGGGTAAGATGTACGCAGACCATGCCCCTACTTTTTATGGTAGGGAGACTGTTTCCGTGAAGACCCCCAGTTTAAAGCACACCAAAGTATGGAGTGATATATACAAAGAAACATATGATACGAAAAAACTCACGACCATACCTGAGCCCATCGTCGCATCTAAATCTAAGTCTATAAGGGCGGAGGGAGTGGTCACTGGAAGGCACGACAAGGGATCCTTGTGGCACGGGAACACCGCCGCCTCCCCTCCCATCACGCGCGGGATGCTTCACGTGGGTGAAAGTTTCACGCACTGGATGATTTTTTTTTTTGAACGTTGCAAAGGAAGTGAGTGATAAATTAATGATTAGAGGTAAAAAGGAAGCGAGTGAAGAGTGAGTGAAGTACTGCCTCTAAAAATATGAATGGATGATGGAAAAAGTGGATAAATGGTGTGGCATATTGATTGGGAGTGAGTAATGTGAGAGAGAATGGATGAACCACTCCCTCCCCCTAATCTAGGAAAAGGAGTAATCTATACTTCTATTAAAAGAAAGTCATGGACACATGTCATTTTCTTAAATTTTCTATTTTTAGTGTTTTCAGGAATTGTGGAAATTTTAGTTGATAACTTTATACTTATTTTCCAATAAAAAAAATTATTTTTTTATTTTTTAGCTTAAAATTCTAAATATTTATAATTTTTTGTATCAAATTTATCCTTAATGAAAAATATATCAAATTAATTCTTATTTTACGATCTTTAATTAGTCTTTCATATTGGATTTTTTAGTAAATTTGATGGATTTAATTTAATTATATTAGAAAATTTATGGAAATTAGTTTTCAGTAAAATTAATTGATGTAAAATAAAAATAAATTAACTCGCTTTTTAAAAATTAGATTTAAAATTCATATTGCTTACATAAAAAATAAATTATGATACTTATTTAATTATAATAATAAAAATAGTAAAACACATATTGCACAAATACGCACATACATATATGACTTAATCACATACTACTTCCGGCCCTCAAATTTGTTCTTATCTTTTCTTTTCGGTATGTCCTCTAAATTTGTTCATATAATGTACACTAATTAACTTAATACTACACTAATGTGAGATTCATTTTCCAATTACATTACATTTCATAATACATTCAACAACTTTTTTATTAATCCGTATCAAAAATCCTCAAGAATAAATTTGGAGAACGGAAAAAATATTTTTTTAAATATTAAAATATTTTATCTGGTACATCGCACCGGCGAACATCTAGTAATTTTGGTACACTCCCCAATAATTAATGGAAAAAGCAAACGCCACACTCGCTGGACGAAAATGAAAGAGCAAACACAAAGCACTTTTACAATATTTTTCATGATTAAATCGCCACCACAAACCGAAAAGCGTTAGTTGACCCAGTCATCATGATATCAAAGCCACGCATATTACCATTCTTCCCGTGCTAATAATTTTTCGGGATTACTAAACACCGCCCAAAATTACTAGCCACCGTCCTATAAGATTACCTTTTTGCCCTTAATTCATATTAATTAGATTTTGGATCCTAATTTAACAATACTTTTCTCTCTAAACAACCCACCCGACGCAGCCGAACCGCCGCCACACTACCGCCGCACAGCCGCCGTCCGCCGCCATCTTACCGCCGCGTAGCCGCCGTCTGCCGCCGCACCGCCGCCATGTCCGGAAAAAGAAAAGCGCCAGTAATTTTATTTTTTCGTTCTACTATTTCATTGGCCGCGGCCGCCGTGCCGGAGTGCACGGCAGAGGCCGCGGTCGTTATTTATTACGCGTCAAGCGATGACGCCAGCCATGGCACAGGCGTCGCCGATTCCGCTGTCCATGGCGCAGCGCCCACGGCGACGCCTTGTAGGCTGACGTCCGCGGGACGTCAAACCATGCCCAGCGTCAGATCGGACGCCTAGCCGGATAAGCGTCGCCTCGGACGCTTGGACCATGGAAGTGGCGTCGGACCGAGCACTGTGCCATGGTTCAAGCTTCCGTTCGACGCTTGACCATATTTTTGGAAAAAATAAAATTTTCAATTAATAATTAATAATGTGTATTCTTTGTATGATTATTACTTATTAGTTGTATTGTTTGCTAAATGCAGATGAGAGGAGGAGCGGGCAAATCTATGCCGCTAGTCACAGAGTTGATGGGTTCTGGAGCGCGTCACACCAGAGCTCGTGGTGTTGATGCTTCCGTTCGTAGACAGCGGGAGGCAGAGCGTAGGGGATTCGAGGACGTACCTTATACTGATTTTGGTACTGAGGATTCGAGCGAGTATTATTCGCACGATGAGGCCGACGATTAGGAGGGCGGTGATGATTCTTCTTCATTTTCGTGCCGGGTTCGGAAGGGGAGAGGGGGGAGGTTTGTGACTTCTGGGTCTATCAGTAGTAAACGACGTAGGGCAGAGGATGAGACATCTTGGATGGTTTCTGAGGAGATGCCTGGTGGCCCTATCGACGGCAGCGTTATCCCGAGTTTCGGTGGGCATGTCGCCGCGCGTATCTGGACTGGAGATATGAGAGGTTTGCTGAAGTGTCACACCAGGACTGCTGCTTGTCAGAGCTTGAGTCAGTGGCGCTCAGTTATGTCACCCTCTTTAGTGAGTCGGATCAGTGGGACTGGGTTATCCCACCTGACGGATGCCATGTTCAGACATATTGACTCCCCGTTGATTTCTGCGTTCGTTGAGCGGTGGCAGCCCGATACGAACTCTTTTCACATGCCGTTCGGAGATATGACCATCATGTTACATGATGTGTGGCAGATCCTTCGCATTCCTGTCGAGGGGCGATTGGTTGATGCCGATAGCACATCTACACAGTTGCAGGTGGATGTGATGGAGGTTCTTGGAGTATCGCGGTTGGATCTACTGAGTACTCACTGGGGGGTGGCGGCGTACTTATGGACTCGATTTTCAGGTCATCTCGCGATGGAGGTCGAGTAGAGGGCACCCAGGCCGTAGCTTGGATGTGGTTGTTATTTGGATCCACCTTGTTTGTTGACAAGAGTGGTAACCGGATTGGGCCTTCCTGCATATTGGAGGTGAGGGACGGTATGGATACTACCGGTCAGTATTCATGGGGTTCGGCCGCATTGGCTTTCATGTACCGTCAGCTCGGTATCGCTAGTCGCGGCGACTCCATGGGGATTTGTGGATGCCTTACCCTCGTTCAGGCTTGGATTTATGAGTATTTTCCCTGCTTTCGACCTCATCGAGAGCGTATGATTGTTGGTAGGGACGAGCACCGCCTCCAGTCTTTGCGTCGCCGCATTGATCAGTTGACAGCCGCAGAGGTATAACGATTCCTTCTAACAATCTCACAATTCATCTAAAAATAACTTGTATAACTTGTTGATTACATGTACGCAGATACAGTGGTTGCCTTATGGCCCTGATCCGGTGAGGGATGTCCCGAGGACCACTGGCTATGATATCGGGATATTATCGAGCCATACATGCCTGGTCGGGCATTACGACAGCTCGGTTATGTGCAGACCATCCCTTTCCCGATCACCAGACCAGAGAAAGCAGTTCGGGCGTGGTCGAGCAGATTGTACCGAGTTGACTATCCCATCCGGATGTCATCTGATGCTTGGATGATGTTTCCGGGTGCATACAGGCTTCCTCTCGCTGACTATGAGGCGGCTACTCATGATCAGGCTGCTTGCGCCGATGATTACATTGAGTGGTATTATCGGTATTCGCACCTCGGCTCTTAACGACGGTGCAGACTGGATCGGTGATCCCTTCGCCCAAAGACCGATTACGTATGTTCTTTAACTTTGTACTTTGTTTGATTTCATCATACATTACTCATTGTATTATATTGTCTCTATTTTTTACGGTGGGTGAGTCGATCTGTCGGTATTACCCAAAGATCAGACACCTTCCCGGACTGTGGAAGAAGCGACGACGATGCTCGAGGAGTTCATGAGGGATTGGCATTTGGCCAACTGATTTTGTATTTTATATTTTGTTTGTGACGGTATTTTGTTTGGCGTTTTCGTTTTTTTTTTGTATTTTGTATATTGATTGACACTTTCGTTTTGCATTTGGCACTTTACTTTTGTTTGTTTTTTTCTGTTCTGCTTACAAAAACGAAAATTTTTCTGTCAACTATCAAGATCAACATAAAAGAAAATCAACTATCAACTATAAAGATCAACAAAAATGAAAATTTTATTAATTAAGGAACATACAACAAATAAAGTTTTACATCATACCGACTAATCTATTCCATTTTTCTCTCCTGCTCATATAGAAATTCTCCCAGCCACCAACACTACTATCATGGATTCTAAACCAGTTACTCGCTATGGGCGGTACAGGAAAATTAGGCATTAAATCTAGACGAATAAAATATTTGTACGTATCTCCTAAATGACAAATGACAATCTCTTGGCTAGGCCGTGTTGCCGTTGAGGGTGCTTTCAACGGCAGCACAGTGAGACATGCAAATAAAGATCTACCGTTTCCGAATCCGAATAGTATGACAGCGTCATTGAAAATAGTAGCAATAGGGAATAAATCTTCAGCAATAGCCATCCAATGATCTGATCCACATGCACCACCATCCCATGTAATACGTCGAACCTCAGGTTCAATCCCATCATAGTAGATCGATCGGTAGAGTGTACAGTTAGCCATAATTTCATTTGCAATGCATACACGTATAATACGCCATTTATCTTGGTCGCCAAATATGTAGTCGGCGATAACACGAAATCCGCAATTACCGTCTCCGGGGACATCGAGATAACCTTCAACAAACGGCAAAATAATTCCTGGTATCTTGTCGATATGGTGATAGTTACCAATCTCCACTCGGTGGTGTCCATCTGCAAACACATATTCAATATATTACATATTATCGAACTTAAAAAGATACAACTCATTGAAAAACTTCAAAAAATAATACATCTACAAAAAAATTTCTTATAAATTGACTGAATTATTATATGTCGGCAATATATTAAAAGAAATATAAAAATTCAAAAGTCAATTTACATACTGGATTTTTTTTTATTCCTAACGTTTTTTGTAACATATAAATATAAAAAATTAGTCAAGAAGACTATTTTTATTTTTGTTTCTGTTGCTACCCAAAATATTATCTGGAGATAGATATTGCTGGAATGGATGGATAGCAAACAAATGCAAGAGCACTTCCGTGAGAAAGATAAATAACACAAGATTTGCCGGGGTTGTTAGTCCCGGGCTTGAATGCTCTCGCGAGATATTATTAATACTAATATTCGGGGATACAAGTACTAATGTAAGAATACAATTACAATGAGTGTAAAGATTCTTGTTATCTTAGCTAGTGAACGTGTAGATTGCCGGAAGAACCAGATTTGATGCTCTGTGAGTTCTTGTAACAAAGGAGATGAACAGTCGCGGCGGTGAGAGATCGACGGTCTCTCACGGCGAGTATTTAGCAGGATGCTTGGGCTCCTGGGCTTATGAATCTCTTGGAATCTGCAAAGTGGAGACTTGCTGCCTCTGCCGATCGTCTTCTGGACGAGAGATTCGGAGAGAGAAGTCCTGAGATGGATTCCGGCGAGAAAGCAGGGAGCTTGATGGTATGTTTGTTCTACTGTATTTCTGTTGTTGGTGAAATGAATTCCGAACCTTTTTCCAGTAGGAGGAGGTTCTCTATTTATAGGACTTGGATACGCCGGGCGATCGCCTTTTCTGTATTATAATAATCGGGCGATCGTCTTTTAGCACATGGGCTTGTCTCCTTAAAGTCCATGCTGCTGGCGATCAGATGCAGTCGATGGGAGCACACGCGTCTGAGTTCTTTGTCACGGGCGGTCCCACGACAACGTTGGCGCGCTGCCCGGTAGGTGAGGTAGGTGACAGTGTGGTCAAGGTCTTGTCTGTCGGCCAAAGATCTTGTGCATCGGCGAAGATCTTGTCTGTCGGCGCCTTTTGTGGATGCACGTGGGTGCGATCGAGATCGATCCTCGATGACTTTGACGGGCGATCATCTCTGCTCGGGGCGTAGGTCGACCGTCCTTAGCCGGACACTAGAGTCGATCGCCAGATGCCAAAGGGCGATCGCCTTGGGAGTCGATCGCTAAGTACCTGATGGTGGTCTGATATCTTCGATTAGGCGAGCTAGCCATAGTTTGACTGGAGTTGACTTGGTCGCTCGGCCTTATAGTCGATCGCCTGTCGGGATGAATAAATCGTGACACAACAATTGCCCCCCAGCTCGCTCATACGTTGGAAACGTGGGGTGAGGTGGTTCTCTTGGCGATCGCTGAACTTTTGACGAGCGACTCTGTGTTTAACTGAACTGGCGATCGTCTTTGAGCTGATATACTCTGGGTTCGGACGACCTGGTTGACCGCTAAACTGCGCGGGAAAAAGCAACGGGCGTGGAAAAGTCTTCGCACACGTGTCGGGCTTCTATTGGAGGATACCAACGGTCATTAATGACTCCTCGGCTGACGCGTCCTTGAAAAGACGCGTACGCGGGTCTCGAGGGAGTCAATTAATGCGTCGTTTGAGATCCGACCCCTGAGATTTTCCCTTATTGCAAACGAGTCCCTGCCTTCTCCTATAAAAGGGCACAGTGCTGCAGTCTTCGTCCTCACGCGCACTTACTGGAGAAAGAAGGACTTGCTGTTGATTTTTCTGAAGATCTTAGTGCCGATCGTCGTTCGATTTCTCCTTCGGGTAAGAAAACATCCTTTTCTCCTTTTATGTCTTTGAGAATGGCCGGAACCTCATCATCACGTGGAGTGGGTACCAGTTCTGCCGTCGGGGCATCGACTGTCCGGGGAGAACCTTCTTCCGACTTCCACCTGGAGACGGCCGCTGAAGCTATTCGGGCCGGAATCGACCCTGCTGAAGTCGAGGCTTTATTTAATGAAGCCGATGTCGCTAAGGAGGCGGCTGCTGAAGAAAGACGATCGCAGATAGAGAGAGATCTGGCGATTAGGGCTTACTGGGAGCAACATAGCGCTTTCGGCCGAGCCTATAAGGCCTTTGCTGAGATAATGGATAAGTTGGTCGGTCCGACTCCGAGATTCGATTTCCGGGGATACTCGGTCGCCTACCCTTATCAGCTTCCCAAACGGTCACAGTACCGGGTTGCGCAGCGATCCTTGTGGTCGCTTGGCCAGATACGGAGTTCGACGACCAGGAAAGATCTGGCCGTCTGGAGGACAAGGTTCCATGTTCCTTCAGATGTGGACATGTTCGCGCCGGCGGAGAATGAGCGAGCCGATCAGCCTTCGATGGGTATGGTCTCCATGAATGAGGCGATTATGGAGGCCGGGCTGCGCTTCCCTCTATCCTTTGTTGTCTCCCATCTGCTGGCCGCTTGGAATGTGGCGCCACTTCAGCTGACGCCGAACGCTTGGCTCCAAATTATATGCACTCTCACCCTTTTCGGCGGTCACCGCCTGTACCGCCTCCCATCGCCGTTGGAGATGAACCATTTTTTCAAGCTGACGGCTCAGAAAGGGTCGGTCGGCGGTTACCATATTCAGGGCCGATCTGGTCGGGTAATTCACGGAGTCCCGAATAAGATGCGGGGCGATCAGACGAAGTGGTTCTGGGTCGCCGGCAAGTGGAGGGCTTCTGCGAGCGACAATCCTTCGGGCGAGCTGGAGATCCCCACTGAGTTTCGGGAGAGGAATCCCGGTAAGGGTTTAGACTCTCCCTTCGTTCGGATGCGTTTTGGACTGATCTAATTTGATTTCGGTTTTGCAGGTTTTCACATTCCGGCGGTCGAGGAGCTGCCTTTTGACTTTCTCGTTGTCTGGGAGCGGATAAGGAGCTTGTCGGACGACGACCTTGATGCCAACCGGATCAATAAGGAGAGTCGTTGGTTGTCGGCTCGACTATTCCGTTTCCCGAGACATCTCTCGGTACTAGGTATGAGTTTCTGCGACCTTCACTTTCTAGGCGATCGCCTTACTTGAGGAAAGTGTCTGAATGTTGGTCGATTGTCTTAACTGTAGAGGTTCGCTTTCCTCGCTTCTTGGAGCCCCCGACGGAGATCGCCATGTCGAATCTTGGAGTTCTAGGCCGTCTCCGCCACAAGAGGTCGTCTCGGGCCCCACCTGTTGCGTTGCCAATAGTTCCGGAGGCGGAACCTCGCGTGGAGCCGGTCGTGGCTGAGGAGGGAGTTCCGGAGGAGGGGCTTCGAATGAATCGTAAAAGGCCGAGGCCGGAAGAAACTTCGGTTCCTGCCCCTGGAAATGAAGTGCCGATCGCCGCGCCTCCGATCACCATTGTCGCTCCGGAGAATGAGCCGCCCTCTGCGGCTTTTATGCGGGAGATGGCGATCGCGGATGCTGAAACCCCTCGAGGGAAACTGTATTTCGGTCGGGACCCCGAGAAGGCCGAGAGGTAGATTGCATTTTTGTGTTGAAACTTGCAATTGCGTAGGAGTTGTGTTAACTTTGTTGTTTTGATGTAGGATCCGACGCACAGATCCGTCTTGCCCGCCGATGGTCGTGGATTTCCTAGCGAGCCGATCTCCTCGCCAGTCCTGCGACATTCCTCCATACGTCAGCAAGGCTGCTTCTGCTCTGCCGAAGGCCTGGACGACCGATCTGGATGCGATCGCTCGTCAGCGATCGGGGAGTTCGATGCAGGTTGTTCTCGCCCTTTCTCTCCAGACGGCGACCATGGCTGTCCAGGCTGCTCAGGAGTTTGAGGGGCGGCCCTCCACTATTCGCCTGCAGGCAGATCTCGAGGCGGCTCGGAAAGAGAACGCCGAGTTTGTCGATAAGATCGTGGCGATGGAGAAGGACTCTCTGGAGGCGGCCAAGCGGGCGAGCCACGAGCTTGAGCTGGCGAAGAAGGAAACTGAGTTGTCTCGTTTTGCGGTCGACCGATTTCGGGAACAGATGCTGAATGTCGTCCGGGCGCAGAAGGTTGCTGAAGAGGAGGCCGATCGCCAGAAGGTGACGATTGCTCGGTTGACCAGCGAGTTGGCGGAGGCAACGGGGAAGGTTGCTGCGAGGGAGGCCGAGCTCCAGGGGTCGCAACAGGCAATGGCGGAGCTGAAAGGAGAGGTAGAGGCGACCAAGGCTGATCCCTTTCAAAACTTGGAGTTTGTCAGCGAGTTCGCCTATTATCTGGCGTTCGCCGACTCGATCCGAGCAGCTAAGAAGGGAGGTTTGGAGGTCGGGCCTCTTGCCGAGAACTTCAAGGCGTACGCGTTGGAGCATCCTCTCCATTCAGCTTTCTCCTTGCCGATCTTGGACCTTGCGGACATCGGCGTGGATTTGAGCTGGTATCCATCTCCGGCCAATCTTGCTCATCCCGACGCTCCGGAAGATGAGGGGACCGCACCGGATGCTGATGGCGAAGGCCAGGCAGGGGCCTGAGGCACTTCATTTTTGATGTTTTAGCTTACTTCCTTGTAGTTTTGTAGCTTTCTTTTGTAGCATTTAGGCCTTCGGGCGACCATGTACTCTGATCTTTTCAGGTAATGAAATGAACGTTTGAATTTCTGACTTATCACTTGAATGATTGTTATTTTTGAGTCTTTGTTTGACTTTGTACAAATGTGTGAGGAGAGATCGTTGCGAGGGTAGTTCCAAATGAATTGATAAACTCATAAAGATAACTTTTACAACAAATCCGATCGCTGCACAACATCTGAATAAATGACGATCTCCGTATGTGGTTGAATAGCGACGATCGTCGTATAGGTAGTCCGCACTCTTCCCCCTTGTTTTTATTCACTTAGTGGAAGTAAGGGGATGAAAATAATTCGTTGAGTGAGCGGTCTTCAACTTTGTCGAATCCTCGAGGACGGTCGTCCGTCTTGAGGAACCGTGCACGATCGCGGAGTTCGATGGACCGACTCCTTGATCATGTCTTGATGCGTGAAGACATTGAGTGTATCGTGACTCACTTTATTATGAGGGTCCTCCGTTAGGCTGCGCCTCGCCTCGTATTTAAACGAAGGGCGTGCGGTCTCGGTCTAGAGGAGTCCTTGCGCGGGGCAGCGTCGGATGATTCAACTCCACGCCCGCGGCTTGTTTAGCTCTGCTTCCACCTCGGCCCACCATGAAGATGGCGAACCTCGACGGTGTACGTTGAGACGGGGGTTGTGGCACGTCGCATTGTCCGGGTTCACCATGTTAGATGATGAACCTTTGAGGGCGAGCGATCGCATCCACTGATTAATTTTGGAGGGCCCTCAGACTACGCCGGCCTCGTATTTAAACGAAGGGCGGACGATCTTGGCCCAAAGGGACCTTGCATGGCCTAAGCAGTCGGTTCCATCGACCACCAGGACCATGGCTGCACTCTTCCACCTTGGATCGTCATGTAAATGTCGACCTTCGACGGTGTACGTTGTGCGGGGGAGGCGATCTCGTGCCTTAGTCCATCATGTTTGATGGTGTGCTGTAGATGGCGATCGAGTCCTCCAGTTTCTTAAATAAGGATGGAGATCGAGGAGACTTCCGAGGTCTCCTTCTCTTGATTGAAGCATGTAGAGATGGTCGCCGAGGTTGATCCAGGGGTCGGCTCGTATGAGCTTCCCAGCCTGTTTTGTGTTCGACTCGGACGATCGTGTATAGAGATTGGTAGGGGCTTTGGCTAGGCCAATAAGCTGTCCAACTTGCCTTCCTCGAACAATCTCCAGAGCTGTTTGAGGAGGTCGCGGCATTGGTTGGTGCTGCGGCCGGGACTCTTATGGTAGGCACAATATTGATTGTTGTCCAGGTGACTGTGGTCCCTTATCGCCTTTGGCTTTTTGAGCTCTTCGTGCCCCTTGATGGCATAGAAAATATGTGCCGGAGTTCGGTTGAACGTATGGAGGAGATGTGATTCCATGTCCTCGAAAGCCTTGAGATCTCCGGGTGGCTTGGCGATCGCCTTCTTTACTTTGGCGATCGCTATCTTCTGGACAGGAGGTAGCGTTTCTTCGCCTAGGTGGAGGGTGAGTAGCCTTTGCCTGGCCAGAAAGTTGGCAGCTTTAGCGCGGAAGATCGCGTAAGTTGGGGGAATATCCTTGGAGAGATGTCTAAACATGGGAGAATGACCGTAGAATCCTCCCATGACCGAATAGAGAGCGAGCTCGTCACTAACGGGTTCGCCGGTGAGGATGATTTCGTCTACTCGGTCAATGTAATCTGCGTCGGTTTCGTCTTTCCCCTGCCTGATTTTTATCACGCGGTGGGGGCCTTCTGGTCTGGCGACCTTGCTGGCGAAGTATGACGTGAAGTCATTTGCCAGTTTCTTAAAGGAGGTGACTGATCGTGGTGGTAGTGAGACGTACCACCTATGGGCCAGCTCGCCCAATGTTAACGGGAAGATCCGGCACTTGGTTGCATCAGATGCCCCACACCCAGTCATGTAGATTCGGAATTTACTCAGGTGGGTTTCGGGGTCCGATCTCCCCTCATACAGAGGTGTTTTGGGAGGAGCGATCGTTGGTTGTATGGGGGCAAGCTCGATGTGGACCGCGAGTGGCTCGGTCGGCCCGGTGATCTTTTTGCTGGCGCTTGCCCCAGTGTCCAAGAGTGCTTTCATCTCGTCGAGCTGGCGTTGTATAGCGGCCATCGCCGTGGCCTGGCTGCTCGCGGCTCGGTGCTCGGAGCGGGTGCCGAGGCGATTGAGTACTGATCCCCTGGCGATCGGGACGGGAGTCAGATGGCTGACCTGCGTTCGGCTGTGAGGTGGGTAGGCCGAACTCCTGGTGACGGATTCGGATTCCGTCTTTTCGAGGTTGGACATAGACCACCTCGATCTCCAGGTTGGGTCGCGCCTCAGGCGATTGAATACGGATCCGTCGGGTCGTGCGAGAGCCTTTTCTCGCGAATTGGGGCTCTCTGACGATTTCTCGCTTAGTAGCCCGTTGAATTTCCATTTTCCCATGCGGCGGACGATCGAGGGAGTTATCGCGGGCGACGCGCATGCTCTCCGTCGCTCCTCTAGGATGGCCATAGCCTCCTCGATCTGTTCCTCGGTTTGGAACTGATCGAGTGAGAGGTTGGGGCCATCTCTCGGATGCGGGATCGAGAGTCTTGCGTTGCTGCGGCTTCCCCCGGTCGTCGGCTGGGGTTCGGATTGAGCAGGGATATGGTGTCCGGCGGTTCGGAGAGCGGATTTCTTCGATGTACCGGCGGATGTCATGATTCTGAAGGTTTTCTTTGAAGTGCAGTGAGTGTCACTTCAAGTATATGCCCCGAGAACAGTGAGTGTTCTTCGGGACGGTGGGAATAAAAGTTTGAGGGTTAGATCCCCTTCCTCTAGCGCCAATTGTTGCTACCCAAAATATTATCCGGAGATAGATATTGCTGGAATGGATGGATAGCAAACAAATGCAAGAGCACTTCCGTGAGAAAGATAAATAACACAAGATTTGTCGGGGTTGTTAGTCCCGGGCTTGAATGCTCTCGCGAGATATTATTAATACTAATATTCGGGGATACAAGTACTAATGTAAGAATACAATTACAATGAGTGTAAAGATTCTTGTTATCTTAGCTAGTGAGCGTGTAGATTGCCGGAAGAACCAGATTTGATGCTCTGTGAGTTCTTGTAACAAAGGAGATGAACAGTCGCGGCGGTGAGAGATCGACGGTCTCTCACGACGAGTATTTAGCAGGATGCTTGGGCTCCTGGGCTTATGAATCTCTTGGAATCTGTCTAGTGGAGACTTGCTGCCTCTGCCAATCGTCTTCTGGACGAGATATTCGGAGAGAGAAGTCCTGAGATGGATTCCGGCGAGAAAGCAGGGAGCTTGATGGTATGTTTGTTCTACTGTATTTCTGTTGTTGGTGAAATGAATTCCGAACCTTTTTCCAGTAGGAGGAGGTTCTCTATTTATAGGACTTGGATACGTCGGGCGATCGCCTTTTCTGTATTATAATAATCGGGCGATCGTCTTTTAGCACATGGGCTTGTCTCCTTAAAGTCATGCAAGCTGCTGGCACATCATCAGGTCCAATGGGGAGCCTGCACGCGTCCTAAGTTGCTGTCACGGGCGGTCCCACTGACAACTTTCGGCGCGCCTGCCGGTAAGTGAGGTAGGTGACAGGCTGTGGTCAAAGGTCTTGTGTGTCAGCAAAAGATCTTGTCTGTCAGCGAAGATCTTGTCTGTCAGCGCCTTTTGTGGATCTGCACGTGGGTGTTGTTCTGAGATCCAGTCCTCGATGACTTTGACGGGCGATCATCTCTGCTCGGGGCGTAGGTCGATCGTCCTTAGCCGGACACTAGAGTCGATCGCCAGATGCCAAAGGGCGATCGCCTTGGGAGTCGATCGCTAAGTACCTGATGGTGGTCTGATATCTTCGATTAAGCGAGCTAGCCATAGTTTGACTGGAGTTGACTTGGTCGCTCGGCCTTATAGTCGATCGCCTGTCGGGATGAATAAATCGTGACACAATAGTTTCTAATAAAAATTATCTTTTTATTTAACATGTAATACATAAGTATCCTAGTCCAATATAAAAAAGACACGGTATTAATAAATTTGTTCATACCTGATGAAGAGGCATTGTGGACTGATGCAGAAGAGATGCGGCCACGACCACTGGATGAGCGGGAACGACCATGACCCCTTTGGCTATACTCCCAACCACTAGGATCGCGTCTAGTCGATCAACTTCCTCTTGGTCGACCCTTAACTTCCGTATTCACTTGTGGTTCAACGTAACGCGTTTGATCAGGGTGAAGATGATCGTGGATCATAAGTGATACGTTACGGACAACTGCAGGATCGCTCTGTCTGACCTCATCGACAAGGGCCTGAAAGTACCGCTGGTCCTCCGATTCAGCACCGGTAGAAGGATCGACAAATTCGGTCGTGTCCCCACCATCACTAATAATAAGTGTTTGCCAAAATATGTGAAGACGACTAACACTGCATGGGGTCCGCGATTCCATATGTCTCTTGAGCTCACACGCACAAGGAATCTGATGGGTGGTTTGGAGTGAACAACCGCAACGATCGTACACTTGATCACTTAATTCTCTCATACGTGTCAATTCATTCGACAGTAATCGCAGACAATGATGGGAAACACGACAGCGCAAGTAGTTGAACGGAAAACCAGAATACACCACGCCTGTACGACACCTAGACTGTTCAAGTGTGTATCTGATCTGCGTAAGTTGTGATTCAATCTCCTGGTTCACTTTGGTCCAGACGGTATCGAGGGCTCCGGTGGAAGAATTAAGCCATTGCTTTAACTCGGCATGTGCACTCTCAACTCTACAAGTGGTTGTGTTTCCAAAATGAAGCACTTTATTCGTCCACGCAACAACGAACATCTCCTTGTATTTTAGCCATGTACCCTCAACGTATGATATCACCTTAGGATTCCATCTCCATGTATCCTTCATGAGTTGCACCGCTTGATCATATTCCTCTTCGGTCGCCGCTTCCATGATTTTCTTCCATTTCCCATTTTTAAACCTTTGGCCCATTTCTTTATCTTTTCACAAATTCTGTAGACCTTGTCTTCAACATCCTTATTAATATGCCATGTTCAAAGTAAGTGGGCACTCTCTGGAAATATCTCTTCAATAGTACGCATCAATCCCAACTCGCGATCCGTAACAATAGCCGTCGGATAAACATCAAACCCAAGCAAAATTTTCAACTTCTGTAACACCCACGCGTAGCTCGATTCGGTCTCATCTTTCATAATTGCATAGGCGATTAGGAAGTTCTTGTTACATGGAGTCATCCCGACTATCTCGAGAAATGGCATCTTGTACTTATTCGTTTTGTAGGTGGAATCCATGCAAATGAACCATCTGTAGGTCCGGATTAAGTTGATTGATGTTGGATGTGCCATGTACACGTGGGTAACAACATTTGTATCCGGGTCGGCCTGCATCCAATGTACGTAGTTATTCGTCACAGCCAAATAGTGAAACTGGCTGACGACATCTCTTTCTTCAAAATCATGCTTCCTCAAGTGGTCTCTATAATTATAGATATGTCGTCTAGTCGGTTTGTCCTCGGGAAATTTATTCTGAATGGCCGCCAAGATGGCACACGGCTTGGCTTGAGCAGCACTCATCTCACGAACAACTTGTTTGGCCGATTTACTCAGTCCACTCATTTGACGATGCCCCTCCGGATAAATAATAAATGAGTGATTGTGCATACCCTTACTCCCAGAGATCGGTCTGATTATCCAACCACTCAAGTCATGCAATTGTTCGGCCTTTATCTGAAATGTACACTTGCATGCTTTCGTTTTTATGTCCTTTCGAACAGCGACATCCAAATCTCTTAATACCCCTCTGTACCATTCACCACGGTTACATCTCAATAGCTTTGTCTTTCCTTTATTCTTGTACGATGAAATGATCAACTCGAAACCAATTTGAAGAGCAATTTTTTTCGCCCAAGCAATCGCATCACAATCACTAGCGAATATTTCGTCATTAACGAAATAACCACTATAATCAACGCCGTCGCCTTCAAATTCTTCCAATATAACCTGAAATTTTTAATTGACACAATGTTAATAATAATACCAATAATATTATTATTAATATTTAAAATCAGGCAAAAAAAGGGTCCAGGCGTCAATTGCGCTGGACCATGGCCGAGGCGTCAGCTTGGGCCTTTGGCCACGGTACAGCGTCTGAATCGGACGCCTAGCCATGGCACAGCGCTGAATCGGACGTCCGAACATGGTTCGGGCGTCGGTTTAGACGCTAGACCTAGGACCAGGCGTCCGCACTAGACGCCTGTACCATGGTCCAGGCGGAATCTGGGGACACCTGTACCATGGAACAGGCGGAATAATCAGACGCCTGCGTCATTTTCTCCGAAAAATTACCTCCAGATGCGAATTCTCGTCTATTTTCGTAGTTGTCGATAATATTGACGATATAAATTTGATTGTGTGTTATATTCGAAAAACTTGAGCTTGAAAGATTTTGGTGTGGTGTGGTGTGGTGAAATAATGAAAGACTTGAAATGGATAAAAAGGTAATCTTATAGGGCGGTGGCTAGTAATTTTGGGCGGTGGTTTTAATATTCAAATTAAATTAATCCAACTCGTCGAAATTTAATGTGAATTATATTATGTTATAAATTATATTTGTACTCGTCTCAAATTCAATTAAAGAGTGACTTATTATCCCTTTATGTTCTAAACCCATATATAACACCCAATACGACGAGTATAAAGTTCAGCCACTCAATCATTTTAAAACGTATATGCTCATACTTGTACCAAATCAGATTGAAAAGTGATTTTACTACTCGTTATCATCTCATACCCATATAGTAGCCGCTAATTATACATATTCATCTAAATTAATAAAATATCCTAACAACCAAATATGAGTTGTTACAGTAATTGGTTATCCATCTCGACAAAATTCGAACATAAAATTTAAACATTAAGAATAAACAGTATAAATGATAAAAAAAATAAACTAATTTGAAAATAATACAATCTACAAAAATTCATTTAAAATTCATACACTCGTATCCCCATACCTGGTTAAAAAAAGAGTTTACTATCCATTTCGTCTTAAATTCATAAAATAATACCTGCTAATTATATGAACTCCTTTAAATTTATAAAATATCTAACTACCTGAATGGTAAATACATGTTTGGATTAATTTTTCGATAGCATTGTTTTTTTTACAAAGTTAAGTATATGAGTTTGTTGCCCAGAAATAATACTAATTATCCGAAACCGTTTAAATTTATAAAATATCTAGTTACCCGAAATGGAAAATAAAAGTTTAGATTAACTTTTTGAGTCCAATACATTGATTTTGAAAAGCTGTTATATGAACTTTTTATGTAGAAAAACTTGTGTACTTGATTCAAAATGATAAACTTGTCCTCAAATAACCAAAACTTATATACTTACCATAACGGTTTCAATGATAGTTATCATTTTACATAAAAAGTTATTACAACTAATTTAAGGACTAACTACTATTTATTTATTTGCAAAATTTGAATGATGATAATATTTAAATAATTAAGATTGTGCAATATTAATTTATTATATATTCAGCATATTGATTATAATTATTAACTAAATAAACCACTAAATATTTTAATATCCTTATTATTCATTTTACACAATCAAACAACTATTAATTACCATCTCTTTGCTAAACATATATACACGAATATTTAAATATTCATGTATATTTACATCTGTTTGCTAAACATATAAAATTTAAACAATTAAGATTGTGCAATATGAATTTATTATTCAATATATTCACCATTGGTTAGAATTATTAACCAAACAAATATTTCAATATCCTTATTTTTACACAATCAAACAACTATTAACTACCATTTGTTTGCTAAATATATATACACGAATAGCTAATACAACCAGCTAATTAAACCAATTATCACGTATCAGCTAATACAATCTGCTATCGACTATCCGCTAATCGCCAAACATGATCATAACATGTTCCGTATACATCAAAAAATAACCAATATTGCATAAAGCACAACAATAAAATAAAAAATAATATTTATTATATGATATGTATAAAGATGATGATATGTAGACATTCACTTACGATCATGGGTATATACATATTTTATCCATTTATGGGTATACATACTCAAATCTTGTTATAGATACTAATATTTATATTGTATCTATCTTAAAACACCACAACCGATAACCACCATTAATGCCTCAGAGCTATAGTGGATTGCAAAATAAAATTGGGACAACCTTTATTGTTAGCATATTGATGATACTCACTCTTGAATTATTATCTCTTCCAGTAACGGAGGCTTCTCGAAGATCTATATTTATTCAATTTCTTAGTTATTGCATACTTGATAAATCTATAATTTTTGCGACTTCAATTATGGAGCTGGACGATTTGACACAATTCTCTACTAGTTATTGAGAATTTGAATATATGTACAGAATTGAGAATATTTTTATATATTTTTATAAACATATATGTTTATTTGAATGTTGCATCTTTATTATTTTAATTGTTCTTTTAAACTAATTACGAATATATGATATTTAAATTAATTATTAATTATAATCATATAGAAAAATTAAAAACTTAAAAATTTTAGTAAGTTTATTTTATATTTAATATGTTATTAATTAATCCAAGTTAAATTAAAAATTATATACCGATCTTACTACGAAATGTTTAAGTAGCCTTTGATTAGATTGTTATTTTATAAAAAAAAATTGATCATTGAATAAAAATCCAATCTTACCAAAATATTTTAATAACCAAAATTAAAATTCAAAGTTAAATATTTTATTATAAAATATCTTATCAAAATTAAAAATAAAATATCAGGATATAAAAAACAATATTACTAAAATATTTTAATCAACAAAATTGAGTGTTGAATATACAGATGTGCATGTCTTATTACAAAGATATGATAATTAGAATACATTAATCAGTATTTTAAATTTGGTAACTATAATAAAATTTCCATCCATAAAATATATTCTATTTTAATTTATATAGATTATAAATTAATTAATTATGTGGCAATAATGAATGATGTGTAATAATTATGATATTTGATTGGACAGTAAAACATGACTTGGAAGGTGAGCATCCAATAATTTGACATGTGTCAAATTTGTAGTATATAGGGGGAGATTTTACAAAAAACTATTTGATCATTGAATATATAAAATTGAAATCCAAACTTACCAAGATATTTCAATAATCAGAATTAAATTCAAACTTAGATATTTTATTATAAAACGTCCAAAACTGTAGTTATCAAAATTAAATATCCAAAATATCTTAAATTGAATATCAATCTTATTAAAATATTTTAATTAACCAAATTGAGCTTTGAATATACAAAAATTTATGTCTTATTCCAAATATATGATAATTATAATACATTAATTGGTATTTTTGAAATTTGATAACTATAATAAGATTTTCATCCATTATATTTTAGTATAAATTATAAATAAAGTGATTAGTACGTGACAATAAATGATAGTGGGAATCAATTTTTTAATACCAAATCATAAAATTGATAAGTTCTATATCCTCATTCATAAAACTATAAGTTTTTAGTACCATTTTGATTAAAAAGACTAAAATGTCCTCTCTTTTGTTGTAATGTTGACTTCTCACTTTTTTTTTTATTTAATTTAAACTACTTTTCTTCTCTTTTTTCTTTTTTACTTTCCTCATCTGCTCCGATCGATATTAATGTCCAACAACCAAAATATAACTACAAACATATACATCAAAACAACACAACCATTTTTGACAAAGGGTCTCTCAAAAATCTTATAGAAATCACAAGATTATTCGAAAAGAAAAGTTGACGTTGAAATAGGACTTCATTTGTCGTGCTTCTGAGTTCATAAAGAAGGTATGCATCAGTATTTGACCGATGAAAAAAAAAATTCCCGATCTGTTCTTACAGACACGATCGCTGCACACGATGGGAAGCCACCGTGTGCAACGATCGTGTGCAACGGTCGTGTCCAACGACCTTGACATCGTGTGCACCACTAACGTGTTCACGATCATTTAACACGATCGTCTACAATCGTGTGTAGCGATCGTGTTCATGGCCAAAAACTTGCACAAGATCACTGCACACGGTAGTATACGACCGTGTGCATCGGTCGTGTCCAAGGCAGACCGTTTTATAATATTGTTCGCTCAGTTTTCTGAATAGTTATTCATCTTTTTGTAATCAGATGTCGTGGCAGCGTATTTTGATACATCACGGTGGTCATTGGGAGCGATCGACATATGCAGACGGGGACTCCTTTTTTGTCTATATCGACACGAGCAAAGCTAGTCGTGCAAACCTCGTGGGGATTATCAGATAGGGTTTGGGTGGTCCAAATGAGTCCGATTACAAATTATGGTACTTGACACACATGGTCAAGGGAAACAAAGTAAAAGTCCTGTGCAGGCGTCTGAGATACTTCGATTACTAGTAGAATACAAGGAGGATCCTGAGGTCTATGTTGAGAACAACATCTCCTCCACTCCCGAGATTAATATGGGATGTAGCAACTCGAGAGTAGAGCCCGGCAACATAAATTATGACATGCCTTCCAAAGATTATCAATACGAGGAAGATGAGGAAGACGAGGAAGATGAGGAGGTGCATACATCCGAAGATGAAGATTGTTGTAAAGACTTGCTTGAGTCACTATCTGTGGAATTTCTTGCTTGGGTTCGCCAACTGGCCCAAATGGATAGGATTATGAGTCATAACTTCTCATCCGACCATCAATCTGCGAGCGAGCATGAGCATCTACAATCAATGCGTAACTGGATCATTCCATTTCCGGACCCCGATAGTGCCGGGACTTTGGGTTGGGTCGAGCAGCCTCCACCGGTTACCGGTCAGCTAGAGGTGGGGTCCACCTTTCGTTCCAAGACAGAGTTGAGGATAACTGTAGGAATGTATCATTTGGAAAACATGCTACAGTGTATCACTGATCGTTCCGCCGATAAACGTATAGTGTTTGTCTGTAAGAGTGGGCGAAAAAATTGTCAGTTTAGGTTGTGTGCTATTGAGGGTGCAACTATTTGGAGAATTACTAAGTTGACATTGGAGCACAGCTGTCACCCTGATTTGAACCGTGCTGCCGCACAATCGGTCATTTCTGAGGTTGCCGCCCATTATTTTGCTAAAAGATTGACCGGCGAGGGGGTCACTTTGAGGCCAAAGGAGATGATTGCAGAGATATGTAGGGAGTACGGCATTGACATGTTATACAGTTTTGCTCTCTGGACGAGGAATATAGCGATAGAGAATACATATGGCGGCTTTGATGAGTCATATCAGAGGCTCCCATCTTATCTGTATTTGTTAAAACAGCGTAATCTAGGGACAATTTATGATTTGCAGACGACTCGTGAGGGAGTGTTTTGCCACATGTTCGTTGCACTCGGACAGAGTATTAGGGCATTTGATACGTACCTTCGACCGGTAATTATAGTTGATGGGACCCACCTGAAGGGAAGGAATAAAGGAACTCTATTTGCGGCCGTCACATTTGACGAGAACGAGCAAGTATTTCCTCTTGCAGTTGGTCTCGGTCCGATAGAGAACGACGAGTCATGGACTTATTTTCTGTATAACCTGCGCAGATGCTACAATCCGATGGAAGATTTACTGATTGTGAGTGACCAACATAAGAGCATTCAGAATGCTGTTCGAGCCGTCTATCCGAATGTATTCCACGGGTTGTGCTATCACCATCTTGCAAAAAATCTGACCTCCTACGGTGCGCATGCTATAGGACTCTTTAGAACTGCTGCCTACACGCATCGTGAAGAAATTTTTGAAAATTACTTTTCGAAACTACATATCGAAAGCCCTAATAGGGCTTACAGGCGCCTTTCTGAAATTGGGCCAGAGAGGTGGGCTAGGTCGAAGTGTCCGGTACGACACTATAACTTCTTGACATCCAATACTGTTGAATGCTTTAATAATCGTATGTTGTGGGCGAGGTGTTTACCTGTTTGCTCGTTACTTGAGATATTTCGCCTAATTTTAGAGAATTGGTTTGATGAGAAGCGGGGAGAAGCTACATCAAGAGACCATGAGTTGACAATGCACACTTTTGAAAAGCTTTCTAACACTGTGCAAGCCAGTCTGACTCTTACCGTTCGAGCTACCACCCCACTTGTTTAAAAAGTCGAAGAAAACAAAGTTTCTTATGAGGTCGACCTTCGAACATGGACATGTTGTTTTCGTGAGTTTGATTTGGATCAGATTCCATGTCGTCATGCCGTTGCCGCTATAAGGTAATTGTCTATGCTGTCGTGTGCACATGGTCATGGCCATTCAATGTTTTTGTCTATGCTGTCGTGTGCACACGGTCATGGCAGAATGCACACGATCGTAACCCACGATCGGCACGATCGTAACCCACGATGGGCACGATCGTAACCCACAATGGGCACGATCGTAACCCACGATGGGCACGATCGTAACCCATGATGGGCACGATCGTAACCCACGATCGCGACGATCGTAATCCACGATTGGCACGACCGTGTTCTGCCATCGTGTGCAAAACAGGGCTGGTCTGAATTTATCCTACACCTCATCAATATTAAAAACACATTATCCTATACAACATCCTTAACATAATTGCTTATTGTAACAGGCGCGCCGGCAATGGTTTGTCCGTATATGATTTTGTTAGTCGTTATTTCAAGCAACAAGGCCTTACACTACCAAAAATCAGACTTTAGCCGACGAATTAAAGTGGTCGGCTAAACCCCAAAGTCGTCGGCTAATCATGCCAGCCGTCGGCTAAAAAACCGTCGGCCGATATTCGTCGGCCAAGGTTTAGCCGACGACCTTTGTCCAGTCGTCGGCTAAAGTTCAACCATTATCCGACCACTACTACGCGGTCGTCGGCTAAACCTGTTGGAAAAAAAAAGAAAATTAGCCGACGACCTTAACGAGACGGTCGGCTAAAACCATTTTTAAAAAAAATATATATAGTTTAGCCGACGACCGTCTTATATGTCGTCGGCTAAAACCATTTTTAAAAAAAAAATTAAATTATTTTAGCCGACGATCGTCTTACAGGTCGTCGGCTAAAACCCTATTTTTTTAAAAAAAAAATTACTTTAGCCGACGACCGTTTTATTTGTCGTCGGCTAAAACCCTTTTTTAAAAAAAATAAATAAATTACTTTAGCCGACGACCGTCTTATATGTCGTCGGCTAAAACCCTTTTTTAAAAAAAAATTAATTCAGATTTTGGGATCCCAAAACCTGTATTTTTTGCACCTGCAATTTTTATACACCAGCTCTCATTATCAACACAACGCACAACATATTCAAGAACATTAATTTCATCAACATACTAGTAGCGTCAATAAAATCACTTACACAATTGTAACACAAATATAAATATATAAGAGTACTACAACAACACAATTAGAATCCACTGCCAAAATCATCTAAATGCCGAAATGTAGTAGTAGAAGGATTACCACCATCCCCTAGATCCTCGTCACGAGGCTGTGAAGATGGGGTCTGTCCGAAGAGAGAAGCGATGGAGCGAGTGCTGCCGATCCGGCTGAGTAATGGTATGAGTCAGCGTCATCATATAGTCCATCATGGCATGCTGCTGTCTCTGGAAACTCTCTAACCGCGACTCAGTCCTCTGCTCGCTCTCATGTAACCGCGTCTGAGTCCTCCTTTCATTCTCAACCCAGAGCTCCCTCTCCGCCCTCAACTTCTCCTCGAGATAGGCAGTCCGTGCATCCCGTCCGCGAGGGCGCTGGAAGCCGGGGGTATCTTTCAATACATGGTGACCCTCAGCTCCCATCATCTTAGTGCGGTACCGACTACCTCTAGGAGGGTAGACGGTACCCCACACCCTAGCGCGAACATAAGGATCGGCCTAATCGATCTGTCCAATGGCAGAATCGAGGTCAGTCTCCGCTAAGTCCGGATACTGCTCCCGAGCAATCTCAGCAAGCATCCTCTGAGACTCCTCCCGCACACGCTCCTAAATATTTGAATATCAATAAAAGTATGATACAAAGGCATTTATTTTATTACTAAAATAAATAAAAAAAGACTTACATGCTCCTCGGGACGATTCGGAAATGCTTTTTGAGTCACGTAGGCAAATGCATCCAACGAATCAGAAGAAATGGCCTCGTGCGCAACTCTGGCTAACGACCGGGAACCCAGACTGTGATGGTCAGTCAGACCAACACGATTGGTCGTGTTGGTCAAGCTAGTCGCCTTCAAAAAAATATTATTTAGAATCGAGTTTATATTTAGAATTCAAAAAAAATAAAAACTGAAATATTATTATAGTATAGTGTATAGTGTACCGGGATCCGCCTTACTAGAGGCTGCGGAACTCCACCCCGAATCGGGAGTGGTCAACTTTGTCGACTTCTTCCCCAACGCTTTCTTTATTCTATCCATAATCTAAACAAATAAATCAAATTCACAACTCAACACAACAGTAATTATCAATGCCATACCACGTTAATCTTTCGATTAACGCCGGCTATAAAATTCCTTTCTCCTCAAACAAATTCATCAAATATTTCTAAACAAATTCATCAAATAATCTAAACAAATTCATCAACTAAACAATTCAACACAACAGTAATTATCAATGCCATACCACGTTAATCTTTCGATTAACGCCGGCTATACAATCCCTTCCTCCTCAAACAAATTCATCAAATTCGCAACTCATTAAACACAAAATATTGAAAATACTAAATTCATCAAATATTGCATCACAACTCATTAAACATTTTATCTAATTCATCACATAATCTAAACAAATTCATCAAACAAATACAATAAATTCAACAAACAAAATAAAAAAAAAAGGACAAGGGTTACCGCGGCCGGGCTGGAGGGCGACGGGCGGAGCGGAGGCGGAGGGCGAGGCGGCAGGGCGAGGCGGCAGGCGGGCGTCGGGCGGGCGGGCGGCGGCGTGGCCGGGGTTTGGCGAGGCGGAGGGCGGTGGAGGCTGGCGGGGCAGACGATCAGCTAAACCGTAAGACGGGCGACGGAGGATCGGCGGGCAGGGCTAGGTGACGGCGGCTAGGTGACCGGTTGGGGCAGGTGACGATCGGCGGGCGATTGGGGTTGGGGCTGGGTGACGATCGGCGGGCGAATGGCTAAGGGGGCAGAAGAAGAAAATAAGAAAAGGGAGGTACGAGAAACGTATAAAAGGTGGGGGTTTAGCCGACAACAAGATCTACGTCGTCGGCTAAAGTTTTTTAAAAAAAATATATATACTTTAGCCGACGACATATATGACGGTCGTCGGCTAAACCCGGAAGTGACCCGACCGTGTTAGACAACACGGTCGGGCAGTCAAACAATTTGTTTTCAATTTCTGGGCGGGTGCGACACGGGTCGTGTTGATGGACACGGTCGGGGGTTTAGCCGACGACCTTCTTATAAGTCGTCGGCTAAAGTTCAATTTTTTTTTTTTAAAAAACATTAGTCGATCGTCGTCAGGGAAAACACACTGTATGACTGACCCGACCGTGTTGTCTAACACGGTCGGGTCACTTCCGGGTTTAGCCGACGACCGTCATATATGTCGTCGGCTAAAGTATAATTTTTTTTTTAAAAAACTTTAGCCGACGACGTAGATGTTGTCGTCGGCTAAACCCCCAGGTTTTTTTTTAATAATATTATTGATATTATATTAATGTTATGATTATGATTATTATTATTATTACTATTTTTTTAATTATATTTAACAAATAAAAATATACATCTACTAAATTTATGGCTCATAGTTTGAGTCATCACTACAGTCTGTCTCATTATCTGAGTTGATATCCGGCAACATATGCCTCAAGTCGTCCACATTATCGTCATCAGAATTTTCAAGTAATTCGTTTGTATCAACGTCAATGTACCCGCGAGCATCACCACGGAGTCGGACGACTCGTCCTTCAGAACATTATTCATTGTAATTGTCGTTGATGGTGGAATATTTGCGCATTTGGCTCTTGATAAGCATCATCGTCATCGATCTGTTGTTTCTCCCGAGTGTAGCAAAGACTAAAAATATTCCTCGTTGTCACAACATTCACTACCTTCCATGTGCCTTTCTTCACCAAGTCGTCCAAATAATACACCGACTTTGCTGATGTAGCAAATACAAAAGGATCACTTTCATACCATGAAGTGGAAGTGTCAACAGATAACAGCCCGTAGTCGTCTTGCATATCGGTTCCAAGACTGGTGTCGTACCATCGACACTTAAACAAGTAAATTGTCATGCCTTCCCCGTAAATTAGTTCTACCACTTCCAAAAGAACATCGTAATATCCATCATCTATCATAACCCCAGAATTTTGACATCTTCTTTTTTGGTCTCTCCCAAGGCATACGAATGTGACACCATTGACTTTGGCCATCGAATAAATTCTTGACATAACCGGCATAGAAAGAAGCATAAGTTCACGCGACCAGTTAGGGTGTCCGTCATCTTGTATGTGTGTCATCTGTCGTAAATAAACTTTTTATGTAAAAAAATATCTTAAGTCCAAAATGCAATAGCAATTGAATGTATATGTACCCATTCTCCAAAATAGTCGGCAAAAGTGTCATTGTGGAATCTAGTGTCACCTCGCACCATATCGCATGACAAGTGGATGTCTTTCCAGTACTGAACTTCTGGACAATTGAGCAATATCCACCAATGTGCATTTCGTGACTCAAATGCAGTCTAATTGTCTTCTGGCAACCTCCCATAGACGTCAACCTCGGTGGATATGATATAAAGATTTAATTTTATTTTATCTGCTTGAATAGAGCGGGAAGGGGATCGAAGTTGCCCAAATACAACTTGATATGCGTAATACACTCCGACGCAAGGTAAGATTACGCAATGCATCATACGGTGCAAACTTATTGGCCACGGAGTCTTTGTAATCACCGAGTTGCCTTTCAACCGGTACATCCACGTGTAGTGCCTTTGGACCGATGACCAATAACCGCCTAGGAAGGTGGATCATGAGGTGAGGCATGAGGTCAAAAAGTTTGGAGGAAATATTCGCTCAAACTTGCACAAGATATAGATGATCTCATCTTGCATTTTACGCAAATCGAGATCTCTTGACTTCTCGTACATAGTTTGGAAAAATCTTGACAATGCAACACACGGCTCGACCACCTGTTTTGGTAAGTACGGTCGAATAAATACCGGAAATAGGCGTTGGAGTAGGATATGACAATCATGACTCTTCAAACCAGTTAACTTGTTCTCCCTGAAATTAACACATCTTCCTATATTTCTAGCATACCCGGTAGGATACCTAGCAGTCTTTATCCAGCAAAATATCTTAGTTCTCTGCTCGGCAGTGATGGTGTAAGCTGCCTTAGGCATTTTTTGTTTTCCCTTGACAGTTTTCAACCATAAATGTTTTCTTATGCTCATTTCTTCCAAACCTTTGCGTGCTTTTGGCCCGTCTTTGGCCTTTCCATCCCAACCTAAGGTTGTCCCAACCACACTTTCGCAAACATTCTTTTCAATGTGAATGACATCCAAGAAGTTCCTTATCAGTAACTTGGACCAGTAAGGCAATTCCCAGAATATACTTTTGTGCGACCAATACTTATACCTCTCGGGCCTTTCAGGGGTTGCCGCAAGCACATCAGGATGGTTGCTAAGCTGACCAAAATCGTACTCATTAAGAATTGATAGTATTTCATCACCTGTCCACTGTCGTGGTGGCTCGCCCATTTCTACAGTGCCATCAAATGCTACAGCATCCATACGCCACTCATGTTCCCTGTCAAGCCATATCCGATGACACATTCGGATAACTTTCCTACAGTGGTACCTAGCACAATCTGCATTCAAACACACTGGACAACCTCTATATCCGCTAATAACAGATCAAACAAAGATTCCATATGCGGGAAAATCACTAATAGTGCCAATACACATGGCGTGCAAGTAGAACGTCTCGGACGAATAAGCGTGCGTGGGATGACCTTGCTCCCAACAATTTCAACTCCTCTATCAAATGTCTCATATACACATCGATACACTTTCCCGGATATCCGGCCCAGGACTAACAAGGTCAACATATTATACTCCTTCCGCATACACATCCACGGAGGAAGATTGTAAGGAATCACTACAACGAGCCATATGGTATATGAAAGACTCATGTTACCAAAAGGGTTGAAACCATCGAGATCAATCCGAGCCTCACATTTCGGATATCGAAGAAAAATTCGGATACTCCTATCTATATGCTTCCACGCTTCGCCATCGAAGGGTGTATCATAGTATCCCTGTCATTAGTGCGCGGCTCGGCATGCCATCTCATTGCTTTTGCCGTGTGAGGAGACATAAAAGCCGTTCCAACTGTCCTTCGATGGAAAATACCAAAGTACCTTCACCGGTTTCTCTTTTCTAGAAGGAGTGATCCTATATCTCTCGTATCACATACGGGACATCTCGTGAGGTCTTCGTTAGGATGCCCCAGAATAGAACACAATCATACATGCGACGTGGATCTTAATGTAGGAAAGACCAAGATCTTTCAAAATTCGTCTCATTTTTGAATATGTATTAGGAAGATGATGACCTGTGGAAGCATATTACTCGTAAGCTCCAAGTAATCATCTACGAGACTTGATGGATGATTTGTTTTCCACCTTTAATCTCATCGTTTCCATGACACAATCAAACGACCATGTTACACCACAGGTATAGAGGGTCTTGGAGTTGAATTAGCTTATTGTACTGTCAAGCCCAGCGATTGCAAGGCAACGGTCTGAGGTCGTGGGATTTGCTCGGTTGGTACAAGCGTCTCGGAAAAACCAAACACATCATCAATCAACCTCCTCTTCGGATCGGTGAACCCGCCGTTACCACTAAATTATCCGTGATCATACGGAATAACAGAATTCGGTGCTTCACCGTGGTATATCCAACATGTATATTTACTCCAAAAACCATTCTTCTTTAGGTGTTCCCATACCTCATCAAATGGAAAACGAAACATATCACTGCGACATCTACATTTATTACATGGACAGTAGTGCAACGTATTACCACTGTCGTGCTCTTTTACAAATCTCATAAACTGCTTCATCCCATCCATTACACTTGGATCCCATTTTCGTAACCCAATCCAACTCTTATCCATCCTGAAAATGTATACATTTTCCAATATTAATCCAACTAACTAATATTGTTCAAATTATAAATGAAATCACAACAAACAATTAATCATAATGATTATCATCATAAAACTTAATCGTTTTACATAAAAGCTATCGAATGTAACATGAATAATACAAAGTTTCGAAATCACAATAAAAAATACAATAAAATACATACCTTAATCGAAATGGTGATTATAACTGTAATATCCGCAATTTCGGATTTCCGGTAATTTTCATTTTTCGGCGGAGGTCCGTTTCGAAAACTCTCTTTTGACCGTTTCGTCATTCGGAGAATATTTAATTGTGCACTTTTTGTCATCCGAGTTCGTTTCGGTGCTGCTTTGTTGAGTTCCGTGCTTTTTAGCGACTTTTCCGCGCTTGAGTTCGGTTCTTGCGAATCTCGTTCGAAACTGTCGTTTGGGGTTTTTCGTAAGTTCATTTAACGTTGTTATACGTGTTGTGATCTTCGGTTTGATTATTCGTTGTCGTATGGTGATTTTCGGGCATTTGGGCCATTTTCGTAATTTCCCAAAGTTTGGGGTAATTACCTTCCGTTGTCGAATTTCGAGCCTTCGGGTGGTCGGAATCGTGTGTTCTACTAGCTCTTAGATTCGTCTTTGTGAGTACTTCGTAACCGTATCTTCGGTTCGTATTCAGGTTCGGGTTTCGGTGTCGTTTTGTTGAGTTCAGGATTACTAAACGACTTTTCTAAGTATGAGTTCGGCTTTGTAAAAATCACCATAAATTCTTGGAAACTCCAAAAATTCTTAATCTTTGCAATATTATAAAGCATCAAGTTAGATTTCCAATGGTTCAAACGGTGAGTCAATCGGAGTACGGACGAAGGAGTTATGGTCGAAATAGCTAAGACTGCACGATGTGCCTTTTTGGTGTTGGAGTGGACTGTACCGTGTGCCGCGGCACACTTCAGCTATGCCGCGGCACTAAGCCAGTTCTAGGCAGTTTTTTTGGCCGTGGGCCGCGGCATACTTGTCCTGTGCCGCGGCACACGGTGCGAATCGGCTATTTAATGGCACAGGTGAGTTATCCGGCCATTTCTCATTTTTTCCTTCGTTCCTTCGCGATTTCTTGACATAAATGGATGGATTTGAGTAAGAGAATCATAGAACAACACGTTTTGGAAGTTTGATTCATGGATTAACATCATCTTCCACCCGGATCGAAGGAAAGAACACCTAAACTATAGGTATTGGGAGTTTAAGATGTATCTAGATGTTTTGGCCGATTTGATTCGTTTTAGTTTAGATTATTGTTAGAACATGGTTGTATACTCGAAATCATTCATTACCCCTGAAGTTTTGTGAAACGAATTTGAGTATTACCTTGAATAATCGATTGAATTGGACTATGCCCTCAAGGTGTCCGATAAAATGCTTCAATGAGTAGAACTTGGGAAGTTCCATACGTTTTCGTAGAATTGTGATTGAATTGACATCGTTGTGACTTAGGAGCGAATTCTTGTGAAGAACTCGAGTCGGAAACCTTCCGTTCGTTGCCTTCTTTGGGGTTCGAGATTCCCGGTCGAACCGTGTTCTTCGGAGCGTTCGGTAGCGGTTATTAAGGCAAGTATCTTACTATACGACTTGTATCTTGCGACTAGTAATTACGTATGAGATGTATAATGACTTTGCTTGCCTTCGTAAATATGTTCCGTTTGAGTTGGTTGTGTTTTCCGCAATTTAAAGGCTTTGTGATAATAGTGTTATATCAGTATACGTGTTAGGCGTTGTGCCATTTGTGCAGGAATGCGACGTACATATGGGATGGTTGTACACTTGGTTGTACAATGTATTGTGTACCGAATGTGTGTTATGTTGGTTAAATGTCGTTGATTGATGATAGTTGTTGCGAGTGTCGAGGTTGTGTTATTTGCGTGCAATGTACGATTTTGTGGTGATCAAGGTGATTGATTAATTGTGCTCGTTGTTGTATGTAATGTGAATGTGAATATGTGTGTGACCGCTAAGTTCACTCGTGTTGGTTCGACGGGACCTACGAGGATTCGTGGCGATGGACTACGGGATCGAACTTAGTGAGGTAATCGAGGTCCAATCGTCCGTCCGACGAGGCCTACGATAACGCATGGCAGTGGACCATGAGTTTCGGACACAGTGCGTCCAACCGGGTGAGCTCGACGGGGCTTACGGTGACACGTGGCAGTGGACTACGGTGTCAGGACTGTGTGTGTGATTGTTGTGATTGATATAGTCCGTGCGGGTTGTTATGCCTACGGAGACACGTGACAGTGGATCACGGTGTCGGAATTGGTTATGTTTGGTTAATAGTCCGTGTGGGTTGTTGAACCTACGGAGACACGTGACAGTGGATCACAGTGTCGGAATTGATTATGTTTGTTTAATTGTGCGTGATGTAGTCCGTGCGGGTTGTTGAATATACGGAGACACGAGTGGATCACGGTGTCATGAGCATGATACTTTTCAAATCAAAGTTTTTACAGGAAAAGTTTTAAGAAAGAATGTTGGGCCGAGCCCCACGAGATTTATGGAAATGTTTCCGGTATTGTAAACTGTTGAATTATGAAACAAGTTTTGGGTTAAGGCCCTTAAGTTTTTCGAAAGGTTTTGTGAATAAGGACTTGAGGTCTTAAGGTTTTGAAATTCTAAAAATTCCCGAGATGATAATCTTATTTTCGAATGCTTCATAGCTTATCTTCTCTTGTGAAAACCTCCCGGGAATATTTGATACTTGATTATTATATTTGATCACGATTATTAATTGCTTGTTACATTTCGTATGATTTGATACTTGCACTAGTAAAACAGTGGAGTTTTACTAACCCCCGAGTAATCGGGGTGGATGTCTGTTTGCGTCCGGTACATGCAGATTAAGGGGAGCAACACAGATTGGAACAAGAGGATGATGAGCAGCGATACTAATCATGAGTCCAGAGTTATTTGGATTTTAGTTGTGTTGTCGAGTTGATTTGAGTCTTCCATTTGTATTGTATTTCGACCCCTGTGTGGGTAATGTTATTTAAGTCGCTTTATCGATTGGGTTGTCTGACCTCATCGTGTATTCACGTGTAAGTGACCATATCTGTATCATTTTATTGTTTGACCCTGGTCGGGCAAGCACTTGGTTGTTTATGGATGTTTAGCCTGGTAGATCCTTGTGGAAAGGGTCTACGGCGTGTAATATTCCCATACGGTTTTGGGGATGTTACAATTATGGTATCAGAGCTTAGGTTTGCGGAAACCTAGGCTGTCGGGTCGTTTCAAGTCATGTTTTGTCGAGTAATGTGTTGTCTTGTCGTTCGAGTCGTCAGGTGACAAGTTGAGTTGTGCGTGGTCACAACGTGTCGGCTATGTTGTCGGACGAGATTAGTATCGTGGGCGACTGTCACCTCCGTGCGACCTGTGGATGTAAGTCTCCTCCTTTATGCGTAATACCTGTGTATCTCGATTTTATTTTAGTGAGTTAATTGCGGTGTATAATTTTATTTACACAGTATTGTGTAATATAGTTGTGTTTCATACTTGTGGCACATAGCATGTGTATAGAACTGGGCACGTTATTATTTTATCTTTGAACCACCGGGTGGGGTGGTATGTTGTGAAGGTTGTAAACCTCGATGGGTTTCGAAAAGGTACCAACGGTAGAGTTTGTGAGAAACTCCGATGAATGATTTTGCTGTGTGTTTAAACTTGATACCACGAGATGCATTTGATTGAATTGGCGACCCTGGTTGCCATTTGAGTATGTGGTTTTAAATTCGACTGTTTTTGGAATGTTGTAATTTTTGTCCGCTATGGGTAAGTTTGTGAATGTTTCCTGAAGGACTTTACAGTTTGAGAATTTTGTAGAAATCGATTTTTGGAAAATATTTTGGTGGTGCGGTCAAACCATGGTTTATATGGATTTTTAAAATTTGTTAAATTTTGACAAATGGGCCGTGTATTTTCAAATGACACAATCAGACGGTATTTGAAAAATGTGTTTTAAAATACTTCGGACATTGTAAAATATTACCGCTCATTTTGCTTATGAACTAAAGGATTTTGGAAAATTTCGCTTTGCAAAACAACTTTGGCTTCCGTAATTTAGAACGTTATGTGTTTATGTATTGAGGTTAAGTCGTGCGTGAGTTGCTATATTATTATTCTCGTCGGAAAACTGGGTTGTATGCCCAAGTGGCGGGATACGTTGTTAGGTATCGTTCCCACTTCAATGACCGAGGTATTAAACAAAGTACTTTCAAAATTTCACCCCAAAGAAAATCTTTCGAACTCGCGAATTTTTTTATATATTATCATTCGAACAAATACCTCGATAAACTTGTTTTTTTAAAATATTACCGTGTTGGACCACAATGGTATGCTTAATGTTTTAACCGTATGCCGAGGTATAGGTCGCTCATCTTTGTCAATGTGAACGTGTGAATATTGCATTGTCCGCTGATTTTGGGCTTATGTCGATTATGTGAGGTTTGTTTTATCTTGTTATTCGATTGGATGTCCGCTCGTATGCTAAGGGGTCGAGTTCGAGGCCGTGGTCATGGTCGTGGTCGTGGTCGTAATCGGGAGCAGGAGAGGGCGACTCCTCCTTGCCGAGTACCAATCACCAAGACAGATCGGGATATTCGACTAGCGTTAATGTTGACGTTGGCGCCGCCACCATCCTTCGTCAGTGGTTGATCGGGTTAGTGCGGATGAATCAGCCGACGTCGGGATGAGAACCCAAATAGGGATAACGGAACTAGTAAGTGGTTACGAGATGTGATGAAGATGCAAACGCCCGTTTTGTGGGTTCGTCGACTTGTTAGGTTGGGAAAACTGGCTCTTCCAGTTGGATGAGAATATTTGATGCCGTAGCTTGTCCGATGATAGGAGGGTACCTATTGCTCAAGCACTACTCGACAAAGAAGGCTGCAGATCGGTGGCACGCCGTAGTGCTGCAGATCGTACACCTACATGGTGAGTTTAAGACCGCCATGGAGGCAGTATTGCCCGCCTGCTCGTGAACGCACTGTTGAATTTTTCTCGCTACGCCCTGGATGTGTCAATATCCTGTGCGATAATCGATTATAATCGAAGTTGGCTTATGTTCGTGATCAAGTGAGAAGTGAAGCGGACAAGGTCCGATACTTCAATATGCGCATGAAACCCCATATCCGTGAGAGTATGGCTCGCTCATGTGTACCACCACGAAAGAATATCAGACCGAGCTTTAGCCATTGAGATGGCCGTTTTCGTGACGGAACTGCTTCGTAGAGTAAGAGACAAGACCTCGAGGAATTTTTCAAGAGGCCGAGGAGTGAGATCCGTGAGCTGTTGCTTGATTTCCTCGGGAGCACTCCTCGTTCGGTTGGCCGATCTAAGAACCTTACCCCAGAGGCGAGTAAGACGATCGGTGTGAAGACTGCTTTAGCTGCGATCGTGTAGGCCATGCGAGATGTAATTGTCGTTCGCCACCGGTTAATTGTTTTATGTGCGGCCAATCGGGCACCAAGCGGTGCATTGTGAGTCCGTTGCCGTGATGTTCGGGAATCGGGTTTTCGTTCCTACTCGGGAGGGCCGGTGGTGTCCAGTGATGTAGTTGTGTATCGTACTTAGTGCTGTAATACGTTAAGAGATTGATATTTGTTGCGTGAACTTTTAGGTGTTGTATCTATTCTATCATGATGTTTTATTTTAAGTTTCGGGACGAAACTTAATTTTAATAGGATAGAATATAATATCCGGTATTCTCGTTTTCCGTTATCTTGAATTCTTTGTGTTTTGACGTCAGACATTTTCTTGTTGATGAGAATCGGAATGATTTCTATCGTAATACTCTAATTGTTTCTATCGCATAGCCATTTTAGTCGGGTGCGACTTGTTGTCGCGTACGTTTCTTTGATTAAATGTGTGCATATGATGTGGTATGTGATGCGTCGTTAATTGATTGTTATTGTTTTGAATCATTGCCGGTGGCTTTGTTATGGTCGTCGTGGGGCGTGTTTCCACGCTGTATATTCTTTCACATTGCTTGTAACGTTTCGCCAATGGGCGAAAGTTATGCGTTCTTGTGTATCTCGTTGAGGTTTCCTGTTGGGATATTGCTTCTCCCTACTTATTATAAGTTTCGGGACGAAACTTCTTTTAAGGAGGGTAGAATGTAATATCCGCAATTTCGGATTTCTGGTAATTTTCATTTTTCGGCGGAGGTCCGTTTCGAAAACTCGCTTTTGACCATTTCCTCATTCGGGGAATATTTAATTCTGCACTTTTTGTCATCCGAGTTCGTTTCGGTGCTGCTTTGTTGAGTTCCATGCTTTTTAGCGACTTTTCCGCACTTGAGTTCGGTTCTTGCGAATCTCGTTCGAAACTGTCGTTTGGGGTTTTTCGTAAGTTCATTTAACGTTGTTATACGTGTTGTGAGCTTCGGTTTGATTATTCGTTGTCGTATGGTGATTTTCGGGCATTTGGGCCATTTTCGTAATTTCCCAAAGTTTGGGGTAATTACCTTCCGTTGTCGAATTTCGAGCCTTCGGGTGGTCGGAATCATGTGTTCTACTAGCTCTTAGATTCGTCTTTGTGAGTACTTCGTAACCGTATCTTCGGTTTGTATTCAGGTTCGGGTTTCGGTGTCGTTTTGTTGAGTTCAGGATTACTAAACGACTTTTCTAAGTATGAGTTCGGCTTTGTAAAAATCACCATAAATTCTTGGAAACTCCAAAAATTCTGAATCTTTGCAATATTATAAAGCATCAAGTTAGCTTTCCAATGGTTCAAACGGTGAGTCAATCGGAGTCCGGAAAAAGGAGTTATGGTCGAAATATCTAAGACTGTACGATGTGCCTTTTTGGTGTTGGAGTGGACTGTACCGTGTGCCCTGGCACACTTCAGCTATGCCGCGGCACTAAGCCAGTGCTGGGCAGTTTTTTTGGCCGTGGGCCGCGGCACACTTGTCCTGTGCCGCGGCACACAGTGCAGATCAGCCTATTTAATGGCCTGGACTGAGTTATCCGGCCATTTCTCATTTTTTCCTTCGTTCCTTCGCGATTTCTTCAGCATAAATGGATGGATTTGAGTAAGAGAATCATAGAACAACACGTTTTGGAAGTTTGATTCATGGATTAACATCATCTTCCACCCGGATCGAAGGTAAGAACACCTAAACTCTTGGTTTTGGGAATTTTTGAGGTTTCTTGATGTTTTGGCCGATTTGATTCGTTTTAGTTTAGATTATTGTTAGAACATGGTTGTATACTCGAAATCATTCACTACCCCTGAAGTTTTGTGAAACGAATTTGAGTATTACCTTGAATAATCGATTGAATTGGACTATGCCCTCAAGGTGTCCGATAAAATGCTTCAATGAGTAGAACTTGGGAAGTTCCATACGTTTTCGTAGAATTGTGATTGAATTGACATCGTTGTGACTTAGGAGCGAATTCTTGTGAAGAACTCGAGTCGGAACCCTTCTGTTCGTTGCCTTCTTTGGGGTTCGAGCTTCCCGGTCGAACCGTGTTCTTCGGAGCATTCGGTAGCGGTTATTAAGGCAAGTATCTTACTATACGACTTGTATCTTGCGACTAGTAATTACGTATGAGATGTATAATGACTTTGCTTGCCTTCGTAAATATGTTCCGTTTGAGTTGGTTGTGTTTTCCGCAATTTGAAGGCTTTGTGATAATAGTGTTATATCAGTATACGTGTTAGGCGTTGTGCCATTTGTGCAGGAATGCGACGTACATATGGGATGGTTGTACACTTGGTTGTACAATGTATTGTGTACCGAATGTGTGTTATGTTGGTTAAATGTCGTTGATTGATGATAGTTGTTGCGAGTGTCGAGGTTGTGTTATTTGCGCAATGTACGATTTTGTGGTGATCAAGGTGATTGATTAATTGTGCTCGTTGTTGTATGTAATGTGAATGTGAATATGTGTGTGACCGCTAAGTTCACTCGTGTTGGTTCGACGGGACCTACGAGGATTCGTGGCAGTGGACTACGGGATCAGAACTTAGTGAGGTGCGAGGTCCAATCGTGGCCGTCCGACGAGGCCTACGATAACGCATGGCGATGGACCATGAGTTTCGGACACGGTGCGCCCAACCGGTGAGCTCGACGGGGCTTACGGTGACACATGGCGGTGGACTACGGTGTCGACTGTGTGTGATTTTTGTGATTGATATAGTCCGTGCGGGTTGTTATGCCTACGGAGACACGTGATGGATCACGGTGTCGGAATTGGTTATGTTTGGTTAATAGTCCCCGTGGGTTGTTGAACCTACGGAGACACGTGATGGATCACGGTGTCAATTGATTATGTTTGTTTAATTGTGCGTGATGTAGTCCGTGCGGGTTGTTGAACCTACGGAGACACGTGATGGTGGATCACGGTGTCATGAGCATGATACTTTTCAAATCAAAGTTTTTACAGGAAAAGTTTTAAGAAAGAATGTTGGGCCGAGCCCCACGAGATTTATGGAAATGTTTCCGATATTGTAAACTGTTGAATTATGAAACAAGTTTTGGGTTAAGGCCCTTAAGTTTTTCGAAAGGTTTTGTGAATAAGGACTTGAGGTCTTAAGGTTTTGAAATTCTAAAAATTCCCGAGATGATAATCTTATTTTCGAATGCTTCATAGCTTATCTTCTCTTGTGAAAACCTCCCGGGAATATTTGATGCTTGATTATTATATTTGATCACGATTATTAATTGCTTGTTACATTTCGTATGATTTGATACTTGCACTAGTAAAACAGTGGAGTTTTACTAACCCCCGAGTAATCGGGGGGTGGATGTCTGTTTTGCGTCCAGGTACATGCAGATTCAGAGGAGCAGTCACAGGATTGGCACAAGAGGATGACGAGCTGCGATACTAATCATGAGTCGAGAGTTATTTTGATTTTTGTTGTGTTGTCAGAGTTGATTTCAATCTTCCACTGTATTGTATTTCGACCCCTGTGTGGGTAATGTTATTTAAGTCAGTTTTATCGATTGGGTTGTGTGACCTCATCGGTCTGTGTATTCACGAGTAAGTGACCATATCGGTCTGTATCATTTTATTGTTTGACCCTGGTCGGGCAAGCACTTGGTTGTTTATGGATGTTTAGCCTGGTAGATCCTTGTGGAAAGGGTCTACGGCGTGTAATATTCCCATACGGTTTTGGGGATGTTACAATAACAACCGATAGAAACCTTCGGCACTCCAGCTAGCACAACTCAAAGTAGAAACTCACAAGCTTTTTTCGGGAATAATTGAAAGAATCGGGAATAGAAATGTGCTCTTTAGCGGGGAGAGGTGCAAGATTGGGTTGGTGTTCCCTGAACTATAAATAATTTTCACTTGGAGGTTTAGCCGACGACCTAGATCTAGGTCGGCTAAAGTATATTATTTTTTTAAAATAAGAGTTTAGCCGACGACCTAGATCTAGGTCGTCGGCTAAACCATTACATTATTATTTTTTTCGGAAGAGTTTAGGCGACGACCTCGATATAGGTCGTCGGCTAAAGTATATTATTTTTTTAAAAATTTTTTTAGTCGACGATCTAGATCTAGATCGTCGGCTAAACCCTTACAATATTATTTTTTCGGAAGGAGTTTAGCCGACAACCTAGATCTAGGTCGTCGGCTATAGTTAATTTTTTTTTTTTTTTTAAAAATGGGTTTAGACGACCTAGATCTAGGTCGTCACCTAAACCATTACATTATTATTTTTTTTTCGGAAGGAGTTTACCACGACCTAGATCTAGGTCGTCGGCTAAAGTATATTATTTTTTTTCTTTTCGGTCGGCTAAACGTTATGACGGTCGTCGGCTAAGTCTCTTTAATATAGCCGACGACTATTTCGAGCTTTAGCCGACGACCTCCACCAAGTCTTCGGCTAAAACCCTTTAGCCGACGGTATTTTGAGTCGTCGGCTAAAGTGCGAAGTTTAACCGACGACACTTTATAGTCGTCGGCCTTTTTTTTCAGGTCGTCGGCTAAAGTACTTTTTTTGATAGTGTTAGAGAGACTTATAAGGAGCATATTAGTCCCATCCCACATCCTGATGAGTGGAATGTCCCACCGGAGATCTCATCCATCGTTTGCGTACCTCCAGAGGGGGTACGACAAGCCGACCGACCAAGGATGAGTCGCGCACGGTCCGCTGTTGAAAATTTGCCCACAGGTGGACGGCCTCAGGTGTGCGGTAGGTGTAAAGGAACCAGCCACAATAAAAAATCTTGCAAAGCATTCATTCCCATAGGTGGTGTGGATTTGAATATCCCTGAAGAAACTCAAGGAATGGATGAACAAACGAGGCAAAGGCGCCGGCAGAAGAAGAGGTGTAGCATTTGCCGTAATGATGACCATGACATAAGGGGATGTCCATACCATGAAACTTAAACTGCTTATGTATTTTTATATTTTTTGACTTACTAGCAACAATTATGTGCTGATATTTTGATTCTCGATGGACCATGTATTGATTCAGTATTCTAATTATTAGTTGAAATGCATAATTTTGTGTCTATTTTCTTTATCTTTGAATTGAAATTTAAGTGTTCAGTTATGTAAAGCAAATAAAGGTGATTATGGAGCCAAACATTAACCATAACAAAGTAGCTCACTTTAAAGAGCAATAGTTTATAGCAAAGGGATATCCAAAGCATATAACTTTACAAAACAAAATTTAATCACTATCACACCAAAATATCTAATAATAACTTAAAAACCACAATCACTTGGATCCCTTTTCCCCCATCTGCTGCTGTATCTTTAGTCTTGTATCACCATCTTCATAAACTTCCTCTTCTAAAATAACATCTTTGCTTTTCTTCTCAGAAATCTCCAAATCATTATCATTATCACCATCTAGTATGACTGGAGTGCTCGCAGTGTTTTTAAATAGGCCCTGTTTCATGAAACACATTAATTCACAGTACACACTATACATACAACAAAATCAAAAAACTTACTCTGAGCATAGAGTATCTTCCTCTCGGCCTAGTTCTGTATGGTGGGTTGGGAGGAGGTATTCTCCTTCTTCTTTTTGGTGGTGGTGATTCGATTCCTCCTAAATCGCTTTCTCGTAATCGGCCGCTCATTTCGCGTATTTGCTTTTAATGGATTTTAACTGATGTTAATTGATTAGGGTGGTTTGTAGTGAAAAAGGGGGGCTACGGTTCATGTATTTCACTCTCAGTCAATGAAGATGGGCTTATATTGAAAAGGGGGGGCACGATGGGATTTTATAATAAAATAATTTGATGTTGCCCTTTGCAGTACACACGATGGTGCACACGATGGGCACGATCGTGTGCTCCGATCGTGTGACACGTTGGCAAACAGGTGTCATGTTGTCTATGGTGTCAAATTGGCACTGTATCCACGTATGCACACGATGGGACACACGGTCGTGTCCACAATGGAACATACGTTCGTGTGCACAAGAACATCAAAAATTTTCACCAATTTCTCAAATTACTCGTCAATTTAGGTGTTGTTACTTATATATTAACAATTATTTGTTAACGATAAACTTATTTAAAAAGTTATTGATTTAATTAACATAATATATTGCATATCATGTGTAGTCTATCTGTTCTCAGTGTATTAGTTCGTATGGATAAGTTCATCATCTGGATGAAATATCTCATATACTAATGAATTACAACAAAATGACAAATACGAGTTTGTATAAGAAGCTATATAGTAATTAATGTTTGAACAAGCAATATTTGAATCACAAAACATCCTTCTAGATAACACAATAAATCAAATTGGCAAAAATACCAAAAGTTTATATGCACACGATGGAACACACGGTCGTGTCCACGATGGGACACACGATCGTGTGCACAAGAACATCAAAAATTTTCACCAATTTCTCAAATTACTCGTCAATTTAGGAGTTGTTACTTATATATTAACAATTATTTGTTAACGATAAACTTATTTAAAAAGTTATTGATTTAATTAACATAATATATTGCATATCATGTGTAGTCTATCTGTTCTCAGTGTATTAGTTCGTACGGATAAGTTCATCATCTGGATGAAATATCTCATATACTAATGAATTACAACGAAATGATAAATACGAGTTTGTATAAGAAGCTATATAGTAATTAATGTTTGAACAAGCAATTTTTGAATCACAAAACATCCTTCTAGATAACACAATAAATCAAATTGGCAAAAATACCAAAAGTTTATATGCACACGATGGAACACACGGTCGTGCCCACGATGGGACACACGATCGTGTGCACGGCCGTGCCCACGATGGGACCCACGGTCGTGTGCACATGGTCATGGCAGCCATCGTACGCACACGGCAGCATCAACCCATGACCGTGGGTAGGTTGCACACGATCGTGACCCACGATGGCCACGATCGTGTGCATCCATCGTGTGTAACACAGAGCCAAAACATAAAGATTTAACAACATAACACGATCGTGACCCACGATGGCCACGATCGTGTTCATCCATCGTGTGTAACACAGAGCCAAAACATAAAGATTTAACAACACGACACATTCATATTGCCAAAACTGTCTAAATACAACATAAATATTTAACAACACGACACATTAATCTTGCCACAACACAACACACCATAAACCATTTTACATGTCTAAAGACAACATAAAGATTTTAGCAGCTAAACCATATCGATATTTCTTAATATATTTCTCATTAAGTTCCTTGATTTGGTGCCTTTCTCTGGGGTTTGCAGAGACGAGTCGATCCAAGTACATGCACGCGAAGGGGCCACAACTGCGATTGTCGTTTTGTATGAACTGTAGCTCTCGTGGCATAATTTTGAAACTCATCTCCATGTCATACTTCTTCTTCGATTGGTTGTTCAGCCAATACCCGAATTGAGCTAGCACACGATGCATCAAACGCATAATCGGTCGCAGTTGGTTGAATCGGTATTGACCATCTTCGTGGTGGTGTGACAAGGAATCGTACAACTCCACGGTCCATGTTATGATGTCAATCTTGATAGTCACCCAGTGTCTCTGGTCGAGGCAACAAATGTCAATGATCTGTTGAAACAAAATATGTAATCATATAAGATCATCACATCAAACATAGCGAATCATTTATAAATATAAATTTCAAACTTACTTCGTTGCAATTTAACCATAGAACCGTATGTGGTGTATCAAGACCTGTCATGTAGTCCTCGACGCATTTAGGAATTTTCCAATCCTTGTAAACCGGCTTCCCTGTCACCTTGATACCAAGTGGATCATCCGGATGGAGTCTTTCAAACTCGTTGGCCAAAACTAACTACAAAAAGCCAAACCACAAAATTAAAAAAAATCCACATCACACCAATGATATACAAGCGAGTAGGTTATAGAACTTACGTAAAGTTGGGAGCCAGCAAGTACAGTGCCAACTCTACCGACACCAACACTATGAACTCCCCTCCAAAGCCTCGCTCGAGTCGCAAGCACATAACAGTCTATCACCTCGGCATTAAAGTCTTCACGGCCAGACTCTATCTGGTCAAATAACGCCTGGGTGAGAGCATGCCCAGTCTCCAAACACCGGACAATAGCATCACGTGGCTGCGCCCTCCTAAAGTGTAGGTACAACTTCTTCAGAGCCTCGCTATCTCTTGGAGGTGCAACCACAAAAGGCTCCCGAAGAGCAGCAGATGGTCGACTCACTCGCGGTGGAAGACTACGCTCACCCAAATGCTGCGTTCCGGCACTCTCACCATCTTCATCACCCTCAGCATCCTTCTCACAACTATAATAATCAGAGAGCTGTACAGCCGGCTACTCGATCTCAAAAACTGGCTGCTCGATCTGAAATGGAGGCTGCTGCTCAGGACCACCACCCTCACATCGGAACATCGCACTATAATGATGCTCGTCCTGAAACCAGTCGAACATCGTCCCATACTGCTGAAACGGCGCCTCAAATGGCTCATACTTATGCTCGTAATCAAGGGGCTGCTGAGTCCGCTCAAAAGAATGATGAATCTGAGAATGGTGAATGTGCTGGATCTCAGAATGGTGACTATGCTGGACCTCAGAATGGTGGGTAGGCGGACGCTGAGAATGGTGACTAGGCTGACGTTGAGAATGATGACTAGGCTGACGTTGAGAATGGTGATTTTGGGCTGCACCAGAGACTGAGTGACGTGGAGGGTCAGGAATCCTCCGCTGGGCGCTGCTAACAGATGCAGAATGACGAGGCCTATCGGGAAACCTTTCATGGCTCCCAGCTGAGTAGTGCACCGGGCTCCTAGAACGTCTATGCATAGGTACGAAGAAATCCACGATCCCAGAAAGCACCCGGCGAGAAACTCGAGCAATAAATCCGGACTCAGAATCGTCGTACAAGATCGCCTTCAAACGGCGATCGAAGTATTCATCCCTGCTCGTGTCCTGGGTGTGGTCCGGACAAGGAAGTCCGTGGACACAACACACCCTCTTTGGCTGCCTAACCTGGTCCGATGTCTCTGCACCATCTACTGGTGGGGTACTCTACCGGCGTCGCTTCGACACTTTATGTGCCGACTCATATGTAATCAATTTCCCAGCAGCCTTCTTCAACCTATCCATAACTTTCTTTCTCGGGATCGGCGCAGGCTCATCCTCCTTGTTCTTCACAGCTATTCTTAGAGGCTTAATGAACTTAATGTCATATGGCGAGCCATTCTCAAAGCTCAGGTAGTAGTTCTCACCCTCATCATCCTCCAGATGCGGTAAAGAGGGAAGTACTTTGTGCTGCAAAATTAGTCATTAAAGCATACCATTAGATGGGCAATCACATAACGTTGAAGAGATGAAGTCAGGAGAAAATACGATTACAAATTTATGTACCTTATCGTCGAAGAAATGAGTGAAATCACAAAACATCTTCCTCGTAGTCCACATCAAACACCGGGGGACTTGGACAAATTTATCTCGAATACCACACAATGCTCCCAATGAAGGAATCATCTCATACGACCATATCTGTAAAGCCCAAACAGGACCATAGAAGTGATAGTCCTTGTGCTCTTGTCCCTCCTTCATGGCAACGTTGCCTATGTAGTAAGATAAAACCCCAAAGGCATAAGAACCCCAAGGAAACATATCCCACTGCTCGAAATCCTCAACTAATGCCCATGCCCATGTCTCGACCATCATGTCGTCACGGCATAGGATAAAGTAGTAGTATATAAGAAAATTGGCAACCTTCACATAATCTCTTATGTCTCTACCAAAATCTCGAGCATTGAACCTCTTTCGCAGAACACTAACCTTAATATTTTTGCCATGGAGTATTCTGTGGAAAATACCGTCAGACGGAAGGAGATGGTTGTAACACCCCGAGATATTCGGAATAATTACAGCGCCGTAAACCCTTTAAGTAAAGATTTACAAGGCTAATTTAAAAGAATGTAAATATAGAACATCAACATCACGGAAATTCAAGTTTACAAAACCGTACAACTGGTTCAACGAGTAATTAATACAACCATATCGAAATGATATTAATAAGACACGCGTACTCGAGTACTGAAATCAAACCAAGAAAACAAATCACCAACAACAACAAACATCACTGAACCCCTTCGTCACGTCGCAGTTGTCGCTTTTCCTGCTCCTCGGCTACCTGAACATCAAAACAAATGTCTACCCCCGAAGGGGTTAGCAAAACGATGCTAGTACAAGTATCATTTAAACAAATCAAATATGCATCAACAATACATAACAAGATACATCACGCGGACTTCCGCTACCGGAATCCGATAATGCGAATCCACAAGATTCCATTAACACAGCATGGGTATTCCAATGATCCAGCTTCTCAAAGATAGATCCCAAGATGATCCCGTCGGACCAACACGAGGTGGAAATAACCCGTCCAATGATCCAGCGCCTCGGCTAGATCCCAAGATGATCCCGTCGGACCAACACGAGGTGGACATCCGATCCAGCGCCCTCAGCATAGATCGCACAACAAACACAAACATAACTCATGCATACATATATGCCAAATCGCCATGTCCATCAACATGAACATACAAACACTAGATAACGAATATCATGACAATTCAACGAAATAAATCTCATGTTCAACAACATGAATAATCACACGCATGCTCAAAATACCAATATTAACATATTATGATACTTGCCTCGAAGATGGCAAGAACGAAACACTTCAATGATCTCAACACACTCGAAGGCCGCCTCCTTCGATAAACGTAGCAAGCTAGAACCTTAACAAAAGGAATGATATATAAATCATCTCAAGTCGAATGATTGCCTAGCAATTCGGTCTACGGCCAAAAGCTCAAAATAAACAATCTGCCAGAACCACTTAGCGTACGCTACGTACTCTACGTAACGTGCGCTAAGCCTTCCTGTTAGCGTACGCTATCGTCTAAGCCTAGCGTACGCTAGCCGTGGACTGACAGTTCTCTCTGATCAGCCGACTGAATCGGCTGATATCATAACGTACGTTACGTACCAAACGTAGCGTGCGTTAACTTATCCCCGATAGCGCACGTTAACTTACGTATGTTAGCGTGCGCTAACCGTGCATGGCATTACACACGACGTAAAACTTGTTCTAATGGTGATGAACTCAAAAATTCTATGGTGATAATACAAGTCATCCCCGTGCATATCATGCTCATAAGGTTTGTGAAAGTTCTATACGGATTAAACGACTACGAGATACAAGGATACGTATCATCATTACTACACCATCATTCATCTTGATCTTCAAGAAAATATTCTAAGTTCCGTTCGTCCTTCGTTCCAAAACGCATGATTCCAATGTGTAAAATGTAACAACTAGGTAATATCCATCTACTGATCACAAATTGGTTTGAAGCTTCAGAATATGCTAAGAGTTCAAACACCAAGAGGTTCAATGGTTTATACGGTGAATAAGTATCGAAACATCGAAAATATCCTTCTAACACATGATGTTCGACTACTTAAGAATCTAACTGACAAGATAAACATGATCACACGTCCTTCAGAATACTACTATTATTGGTGAAGAATCACCTACCTCAAAGTAGTGAAGAACAAGGAGGGAATTCGAAGCAATCCAACACCGAAGGCTTGAACACCAATCTCCAATGATATACGATCTTCAATCACGAGCTAGGATGTTGATATGAAGTGTTTAGGATGTAGAGAGTAATACTCTAAGTATAAGGATTCGGATGTGGGGGAAGAAAGGACTGAAATTACGAAAAGGATGATGTCCTATTTATAGGAAATGATTATTAGCGCGCGCTAGTCCATGCTCGTAGCGTGCGCTAACGACTAACTGACCTCACTGTACTCAGCAGTTAGCGTGCGCTATCCTCATATCAGTAGCGTGCGCTAAGGCGTTGACTTGGCTTTTCCCGAAAGCCGTCCAGGTTCATCCCGACACAATCCGACCAAGATCGCCGGCCTGATCTCACCTACCACACGTCTCAATCATGTTGACTACGTATAGCGCGCGCTAAGGTCATGCACAGCGTGCGCTATGGATCCAACTTAGCGTACGCTACACATAGTCGATAGCGTGCGCTACATGCGCAGAATCACAATTTCATCACATTCATGAGATCATACGCTCAACAACATCGGATTATGAAATACGGAGAATAATACTCAGATAAAAGTGCAACAATAACAATGTCACAAGTTCTAAATACATAACAGAAATCTCGGGTATTACATCCTTCCTTCCTAAAAAGAAGTTTCGTCCCGAAACTTAAGATGAAAACAACTCCGGATATCTAGTCTTCATACTGTCCTCTGTTTCCCAAGTGGCCTCTTCGACTCCGTGTCGAGACCATTGTACTTTAACCAAGTGTATTGGTTTATTCCTCAACTGTTTGATCCGACTCTCAAGTATCTTGATTGGTCTCTCTTCGAAGGTGCCATCATTAGCTATCTCGATATCGTCGAAATCAATGACGTGACTGGGGTCCGGTACATACTTCCGCAGTTGGGATACGTGAAATACATTGTGAACGTGACTCAGCGATGGCGGTAAGGCCAACCTGTATGCTAAATCTCCAACTCTCTCGAGGATCTCGAATGGTCCGATATATCTCGGACTTAGCTTACCTCTCCTCCAAAAACGGAAAATCCCTCGTGTAGGAGACACCTTCAATAGTACATGGTTCCCAACGTTGAACTCTGAAGGGCGACGACGCACATCTGCATAAGATTTCTGTCGACTCTGGGCAGTCAATAGTCTTTCTCGAATCAAAGCTATCTTCTCTTGAGTCTGAATTATCAATTCCGGTTCCGTCCCGATCAAATCCGAAGAATCATCCCAGCACAGGGGCGATCGACATCTTCTCCCGTACAAAGCTTCAAACGGTGCCATCTTAATAGAAGCATGCCAACTATTATTGTAAGTGAATTCAATCAACGGCAAATGAACTTCCCAATCAATCGACCAATCTAAGGCACAAGCTCTAAGCATGTCTTCTACTGTTTGAATAGTCCTTTCGGACTGACCGTCCGTTTGGGGATGATAAGCCGTACTGAAGTTGAGCTCAGTCCCCAAATCCCTGTGAACTGCTTTCCAGAAGTGCGACACGAAGCGACCATATCGATCCAAAATAATGGTCTTCGGCGTCCCATGCAATCTGACTATCTCCGCAATAAATACTCGCGCCAATCTCTCGGGTCCCCATGTATCTTTAATTCCTAGGAAATGAGATGACTTGGCTAGTCGATCAACTATAACCCAAATCATGTTCATTCCCATTCTAGTCCTTGGCATACTGGTGATGAAATCCATCGAGATGTCCTCCCACTTCCATTCAGGGATCGGAAGCGGCCTTAACATTCCGGCAGGTCGCTGATGTTCAATCTTAACTTGCTGACAAGTCAAGCACTTCGAAACGTACTCTGCTACGTCCTTCTTCATATTCCCCCACCAGAAATTTTGTTTTAAATCCTTATACATCTTACTGCTGCCCGGGTGAATAGAATAGGGCGCGCTGTGAGCTTCCTTCAGAATAGTCCATCTCAAATCATCATCATCGGGAACGCAAAGTCGACTCTGAAATCTCAGAACTCTATCATCTTGTATCACGAATCCTGGGGCTTTTCCCTTCTTTACTTCATCACATAATCGAAGGGTCAGAGAATCGTCCAACTGCTTAGATTTGATCTCCTCGACTAGTGATGAAGTCAGTTCCATCACATATAGTTGCCCTTGGATTCCTGGTGCCCATACTTCAATCCCTTCGCGGATCAGTTCCCGTTGAATGCTGGTTTGGGATGTAAGTGCTTCCAACACTCGAAGAGAAATAGGTTTACGGCTCAAGGCATCGGCTACTACGTTTTCTTTTCCCGGATGATAGAGAATCTCCAAGTCGTAATCCTTGATCAATTCCAGCCACCTTCTCTGCCTCATGTTTAATTCTTTCTGACTGAAAATGTACTTGAGGCTCTTATGATCGGTAAAGATCTGACAATGAGTGCCGTACAAATAATGTCTCCAAATTTTCAATGCAAAGACTACAGCTGCTAACTCCAGATCATGAGTCGGGTAATTGACCTCGTATGGTTTCAGTTGCCGAGAAGCATAGGCAATCACCTTATCTTTTTGCATCAACACACATCCTGCACTCGATTTGAGCGTCAGACACCATGAATCCATCAGTTCCATCTGGTAATGCTAATATAGGTGATGTTGTCAGTCTCTTCTTAAGTTCATCAAAACCAGCCTCGCATTTCTCATCCCACTTAAACTTTTGAGTTTTCTGTAACAGCTGAGTGAGCGGACGAGCAATTTTGGAAAATCCCTCTACAAAGCGGCGATAATATCCAGCAAGTCCTAAGAAACTCCGGACTTCCTTCACGTTATTAGGAGCTTCCCATTCCAAGATTGCTTCGACTTTCTTTGGGTCCACCTGAACTCCGTCAGCCGATATCACATGCCCAAGGAAAGTTACCTCCCTGAGCCAGAACTCGCATTTTGAAAGCTTTGCATACAGCTGCTCCTTCCTCAAGGTGCTCAAAACCACACGCAAATGTTCGGCATGCTCCTCTGCGTCCTTCGAATATATCAAGATGTCATCAATGAAGACGACCACAAATTTATCCAAGTATTCCAAGAATACCCGATTCATCAATTGCATGAATACCGCAGGAGCATTGGTAAGTCCAAATGGCATTACTACAAATTCATAATGCCGTCTTAGGATGCAGCGGTTTCGGTATATCCGATTCCTTAATTCTCAACTGGTGGTATCCTGATCGCAAGTCAATCTTCGAGAATACCCTTGCCCCTTGCAGTTGATCAAACAAGTCGTCGATCCGAGGTATAGGATACTTATTCTTGATCGTCATCTTGTTGAGCTCCCTGTAATCAATACACAGTCGGAGGGATCCGTCTTTCTTCCGGACAAAGAGAACGGGCGCTCCCCAAGGAGAAACGCTAGGTTGAATATAGCCCTTCTGTAACAATTCCTCCAGTTGCTTCTTGAGTTCATACATCTAGGTTGGTGCCATGCGGTATGGTGCTCTAGAAATAGGAGCTGCTCCAGGCTCTAATTCGATGGTGAATTCCACTTCTCTCTGCGGAGGTAACCCAGGTAGTTCGTCAGGAAATACATCTGAGAACTCATTCACAACTGAAATAGACGAGAGCTCTACTCCTTCCTCTTTCCTCATGGCATAGCACCAAAGTCCGTGACATCCACGCTTGATAATTTCACGGCTTTCATTGCTTTGATCAATTTTCCCGAGCTTCTGGTCTCCATTCTCGGAATAAGTGTTCGAGATCCGTCATCGGCAATGATAGAAATGACTCTCTCGGTAATTGAGAATAGCTCCATAACGGTTGAGCCAATCGTCTCCGAGAATTAAATCGTCACCGTAGATGTCAACTACAATAAGATTCGATGGCCAATCTCTCCCTCCTATAGACACCGGAAAATCTCTAGCCTCTAGGGTTCCCACAATTCTCTCTCCACTCGGCAAACCCACAACATATGGTTCACAATCAAATAAGCACGAGATTTTTAAACGATTTACACGGTTCAATGATACGAAAGAATGTGTAGCTCGGAATCGAATAAAACACTAGCTGGTTGCAAAAGGATCTGAATCGTACACGATGCAACGGCGGTGTTCGATCGTCGATTTCCTCATCTCGTACAGCGCGGAGGAACGGACCCGGACTGGATGTCTCTCTCTTCCCAACGTTCTGCTGCTGAAATCCACTCTGCTGCGTCTGGTTCACACTTGTCTCCTTCGGGACTGGCGCTGGAGTGCGAGTACCAAAAGATCTAGTAGCATCTCCACAGAAGGCCGCACGGTGCCCTTCTTGTCCACAATCGTAACAAGTCACAGAAGATGCGGGGCAGTCACGTCGAATATGCCCTGCTCGACCACAATTGTAGCATTTCTTTGATGCGTCCGAAACTGCTGATGTAGTTCGGAACTTCTTTCCGCCTCTAGAAGGTTGTGGAGGTTTCCTAGCCGAATAAAAGGAAGACTGTCCCTTGCGGGGCCCACCACTCTTGTTTTCTGAAAAGTTGCCGGTCACCTTCTGCTTCTTTGCCTCCACTGATTTTTCCACCCCCGCCTCTTTCATGTCGTAGGCCAGCGCTTTGTCTTGATACTGTCGCAACGTAGTACACTCGAACCCGGACATGTACTGCTGAATCTCCGGCTTCATCCGCATATCGAAATGAAAAATCTTTTCTGCCTCCGTTCTGACCAAGTGTCGCACACAAGTCAGCTGATGATTAAAAGTTTTGATTACATCTGTCACAGATGCTTCCGAACTCTGTGGTGAGAAAAACTCTCGGATCTTTGCCTCTCTAACTGGACGAGGACAATACTGTGCTTCCATCATTAGTTTGAATTCCGTCCAATCCGCATTATGATTCTCGGGTCGAATAGCTTCCCACCAATCAAAGGCCTCCCAGTCAGAAAATCTTGGGCAATGGGGACCTTAGGTCCTCGGCACGATTAAGACCCGAATATCTTCTATAACTCATTAAGCATGTGATCCCAAGTATGTGCCTCACAGATCCGTCAAATTTTGGCGGGTGCAATTTGACCACCTCGGCAAGCCATCTGTCTCCCGGTTATCCTCGTGGTCTTTCTTTGTCCCATCGCCGTCTGCATGCGGTCGACTACAGGCGAAATGGTTTATCTGCGCCACCACTGTTGAAGCACTCCCGGCATGTTAGGATTTGCGTCGTCATTCGCCGATCCTTGCGCCCTCGAATGGGAATCGGTTCGACTAGGCGATAGTGCAGGGTAGTTGCGGACTCCTCTGTCTCATGTTACCCGTCGCGTCCACGACCGCGTCCGCGTCCACGTCCTCCTCTCAACATACTGTAAACACAATTCCTCAATATCCAGGACAAAGTATTCGAAATAAAGCCCGTCAATACTCACAAAACAGTAATTAAGTAAAATGGTAGTATAAGAGATTAGGAGACTTACAACCACGGTCCACATGACGACTTTTGGCTGAACAGTGATGTTACGAACGACTCGTAAATCAATAACGTAAACAAACCCAACTTAAAACCCGACTGCCAAGATATCCATAAATCTCAGCTCCGATACCATATTTTGTAACACCCCGAGATATTCGGAATAATTACAGCGCCGTAAACCCTTTAAGTAAGGATTTACAAGGCTAATTTAAAAGAATGTAAATATAGAACATCAACATCACGGAAATTCAAGTTTACAAAACCGTACAACTGGTTCAACGAGTAATTAATACAACCATATCAAAATGATATTAATAAGACACGCGTACTCGAGTACTGAAATCAAACCAAGAAAACAAATCACCAACAACAACAAACATCACTGAACCCCTTCGTCGTCACGTCAAGTCGTGGTCATTTCCTGCTCCTCGGCTACCTGAACATCAAAACAAATGTCTACCCCCGAAGGGGTTAGCAAAACGATGCTAGTACAAGTATCATTTAAACAAATCAAATATGCATCAACAATACATAACAAGATACATCACGCGGACTTCCGCTACCGGAATCCGATAATGCGAATCCACAAGATTCCATTAACACAGCATGGGTATTCCAATGATCCAGCGCCCTCAGCATAGATCCCAAGATGATCCCGTCGGACCAACATGAGGTGGAAATAACCCGTCCAATGATCCAGCGCCCTCAGCCTAGATCCCAAGATGATCCCGTCGGACCAACACGAGGTGGACATCCGATCCAGCGCCCTCAGCATAGATCGCAAAACAAACACAAACATAACTCATGCATACATATATGCCAAATCGCCATGTCCATCAACATGAACATACAAACACTAGATAACGAATATCATGACAATTCAACAAAATAAATCTCATGTTCAACAACATGAATAATCACACGCATGCTCAAATTACCAATATTAACATATTACGATACTTGCCTCGAAGATGGCAAGAACGAAACACTTCAATGATCTCAACACACTCGAAGGCCGCCTCCTTCGATCAACGTAGCAAGCTAGAACCTTAACAAAAGGAATGATATATAAATCATCTCAAGTCGAACGATTGCCTAGCAATTCGGTCTACGGCCAAAAGCTCAAAATAAACAATCTGCCTGAACCACTTAGCGTACGCTACGTACTCTACGTAACATGCGCTAAGCCTGCCTGTTAGCGTACGCTATCGTCTAAGCCTAGCGTACGCTAGCCATGGGATCGACAGCTTCTCTCACCGATCGGTGACTCGGCTGATATCATAACGTGCGTTACGTACCAAGCGTGGCGTCGTTAACTTATCCACGATAGCGCCGCGTTAACTTACGTATGTTAGCGTGCGCTAACCGTATGGCGATTACTGCGGCGAGAAAACTTGTTCTAATGGTGATGAACTCAAAAATTCTATGGTGATAATACAAGTCATCCCCGTGCATATCATGCTCATAAGGTTTGTGAAAGTTCTATACGGATTAAACGACTACGAGATACAAGGATACGTATCATCATTACTACACCATCATTCATCTTGATCTTCAAGAAAATATTCTAAGTTCCGTTCGTCCTTCGTTCCAAAACGCATGATTCCAATGTGTAAAACGTAACAACTAGGTAATATCCATATACTGATCACAAATTGGTTTGAAGCTTCAGAATATGCTAAGAGTTCAAACACCAAGAGGTTCAATGGTTTATACGGTGAATAAGTATCGAAACATCGAAAATATCCTTCTAACACATGATGTTCGACTACTTAAGAATCTAACTGACAAGATAAACATGATCACACGTCCTTCAGAATACTACTATTATTGGTGAAGAATCACCTACCTCAAAGTAGTGAAGAACAAGGAGGGAATTCGAAGCAATCCAACACCGAAGGCTTGAACACCAATCTCCAATGATATACGATCTTCAATCACGAGCTAGGATGTTGATATGAAGTGTTTAGGATGTAGAGAGTAATACTCTAAGTATAAGGATTCGGATGCTGTTGCGATATTTCCTACACGCAAGTGCACGTCATCGTTTACAAGTAATAAAGTGATAAGTAGAGTATCGTTCCCACGAGGATTGAATCTCTAACTACCGATTTTTTCGTATTCCAATTTTATCTGAACAATCGAAATTGGGTTTTGCGATTAATGACTAAAAGAAGTACTAAAAGACTAAGCAGTAGAAAATAATATCTTGGGTAAGAGAAATCAAATGATGAATAAGTCTAGGGTTCTGAATCCACCTTAGTTTATCCGAATTTACTCTCGATTATCCGTAATAAATAATTCTCCCAATTTATTGAAGGCGGAGATTGCTAATATATTCTACCGCCTCTCCCGAGGTCAATAGATTTATCTAACGGCGACTAACGCACTCTATCCCTAGGTGAATTATCTCGTCGATAGGCAAAAAGCATGAAATCTCCTAAAGGCCACGTAGTTCCTATGAGTATATTCCTATCTCACAGAATAAAACGGTCCTCACCAATAGTTCCTCACCAAATCTCCTCTCCCGATTCGAAGTGAATGATTAAATCAATAAAACTATTGGCCAGATAATTGCAAGCATTAAACATAATTGGGAAAACTCAATAAAAAGGTAATAAATTGGATAATCTTAATCAATTCGTCAAAACAAAGGTTTCATCAAAACCCTATATTAGGGCTTTAGCCTGACATACTAAAAACTGAAAATACAGAATAAATAAACGAAAGCATAAAATTCAAACGCAGATGAAGTTCGGATTCCTCCGTTCTTCAGCTTCCGCCTTCTGCCCTTGAATTCTTCTGCTTTCCTCTTCTGTTTCCGTCTCCCAGCTTAAGCTCTCCAAGGTTTTAGATTCAATGATTCCAAGATAATTTAATTAGGGTCTTAAACCCTATTTATAGCTCAGCATCTCCACAAAACGCGTCCGTATTAGTCGGTGGAAAACTGGCATCGAAACAGCCCAAAATCCGCGCAGACCTACAAAACCCGCTACGTGTGCCGCGGCTCACTAAACCTGTGCCGCGGCACATCGCCTTCAGCTGAATGCCTGGGCGTAAATAAATTCTTCTGTGCCGCGGCTCACTTGGGCTGTGCCGCGGCACAGAGTACAGGTTACTCTGCCTTTCGGCTGGTGTCTTCCTGTGCCGCGGCTCAGATTCCTTGTCTGCGGCTCGAGTCGATTTGCCGTTTTACCCGTTTTGCCTCGTTTTAGCTTCCGGACTTCAATTTCCTGTCAATCATACAAAATTAAGGCATTAAAAGCTCATTTAGATGATTTCACTCATCAAAACACTACAATATAATGATAAATAAGCGTATAAAAATACGCCTAACAAATACCCCCAAACTTAAGCCTTTGCTTGTCCTCAAGCAAAAAGAATTAAATTCAATAAAAGAATGTCGTGAATAATCGTGCAACTCATAGTGTTCAACCTAATCAATACTATCCTGTGATTCTCTCTAAATAATACAAGTGTCATAAAAGCGAGCTGCACTCAGAATAATGATTCCGCAAAGCAATCAAATTCAGTCCTAATCACTCGTTCATGCAGAAAATTCAGCTCAAAGATCAACAAAACGTGAATCAAATCGACCGTCAATAAGAAAGGCTAACACAACCAAGCTAGTTCGTCCCGTTCCACAGTCGAAAGGCACAATTTTCCCGAGTTTCATAACAATTAAACCTCGGACAGTATCCCCATATATATATGCTTCAAGAATTTGATTCGAGCTGACCACTAGGTTAGGATCTCGGGATGTTTCATCGGGATAATCCTAGGGTGGAACTTCCATTCTCATGTATTGGAAAACCGTTTGACGTAAAAGACACTCATGGGGCACATGGATGCTTCTAGTTACTAAGTTCCCGTCTACAGCGGAGAAACAACTCGAATACATAATTTCCGCATATCCGAATCAAGGTTGCCGTTTTACGCGAGAGTAAACAGCGGGTCACGCGAATACCCCCGGTTACTAGGCTCCCTATCATTGGCACATGTGAAATATCTAAATCACTAGTCTAATCGGGGTCGTCGTTTTACGCGAGAGTAAACAACGGGTCACGCGAATACCCCCGGTTACTAGACTTCCCTTCATAGAACACAATCTCTCGACTTTAGGGAAAAACTGACCGACTCTAAACTCAATCTAAGTGCCAAAACGACTGAAAAAAACAGTACGACTCTCTATCCGGAAAATGTAGCCAACCGTATTGATGGGGATTTCGAAACAAGTATGTATCGTCTCTTATCTGCTAAGACCTCTACATTCACGAAAAATTTCGGACCTAATTGAATACTAAGCAGAACAGAAATAACTGACTACAACTCGACTAGAACTCACCCGCTTCTTCAGAGAGAAAGACAGTGTCGTAACATCAGTATCACACAAATAGAAGCACGAAAAATTCACGAATAAAGGAAAACTAAGACAAGCAAGGCTATCTAAAAAAAAATTTACGCAAAGAAATGAAAAGTGCAACGAAATAATGTACAGCAAGAAAATAAGGTACAGCAATGTAGACTGAAAGTAAATCCCCCCCCCCCCAAACTTAGGACGTACATTGACCTCAATGGACAAAAAAAAATGATATGCAATAAAAGTAAAAGGTCAAGTACTCCCCTCCAGTCTGCTCAGGAGCTGGTGTCGGCATCGTCCGGTGAGGAGGGTGGTGTGGCTGGCCGGGCGGGCGCAATAAATGGCCTGTCGGGATGCATGATGTGGGCCGTCCATGCGGCGAGGTGCTCCTGATGATAAGCATCCCTCGCAGCAAAACGCCTCGCCGCTCGTCGGCTGGCCCGGCGGGCCTGCTCTCGCATCTCGGCTCGGACGGTAGCAATGACACTCTCCCGCTCCGCCCGCTGCTCCTCCCGCATGGCAGCCATCAAGCTCTCTCTCTCTCCTCATCTCATCTCTCTCTCTCCTCTTCTTCTCTCTCAGCTCCTCTCTCTCTCCTCAGCTCCTCTCTATGCTCTTCTCTCTGTCTCCTCAAATCCTCCCGCAGCCCATCAAACAGCTCCTCCAACCTCGCTCTATCGGGCTGCGGGCCGGCATCTCCGTGCGTCAACAAAAGCGGCTTGGGGGATCCCTCGTGAGCCTCCTCTAGCAAAAATCCTCGCCCCCGAGCGTGTGCCGGCGCTCCGCCCCACTGGTCGAAGTGTGATATGATGCGGTGGTCGATAGGGGCCTGTGGGGCAAGCATCGGCTCGTCGTCTGACCAAGTCAGCCCCGACTGCCGGCATAAAGCGCAGATGAGGGAGGGGTGCTTCAACCCCGTCTTGGCCCCCCCTGGATACTCTGGAAGATAGATTGGACCAGAATGGGAGCCACATCGAAGCTTGACCGGAAGTGATAGCAAAAGTATCCGGCGCGGAGAGAAAAAGCATGCGGATCGGGAGGTGGGGTCAATACGTGCGCAAATAAAATAAAGCCGAGGCTCGCCCGAGCCGGCGAGGCGCGAGCTCTGAAGTGAAAAGTGGAAGAACTCGTGCTCATTGCTCCCGGTCGATGCAGGGTGTGATAGTCTCAGCGGGGCCTCCTTAGTGAAATTTGGTCATCACTCGGTCGTAGTGACTCGTCAACCGCAGAAACCCAAAAGCCTCCGAATAGCGATCGGAGAGAAATCAGCTTAACCCTCGGACGTCAACTGAGTCCGAGACTCTAAAAACGGCAACGTATGCCTGCCGGATGTGCTTGACGAGCGGCGTAAAACTCCTGGACGATCGAAATAACCACTGGCTCGGGAGGTGCGGTAAATCTGGCCCACCCCATCTCGTCAATCATGGTGAGCAACTCCCCGTCCTGAGGAGCTGGAGTAAAACCCCTCTCGGGAATAAGTGGTCGTGGCCGGATCTTTTCATTAAATATTTTGTGAATTTCGGGGTCCGAAAATTGATGCCCCTCCGCCTCGGCCCGACCACGAGAGGTCTCCCCTCGAGTAGGGGATGACTCGGTCCTAGCACGCTTGCTCAGATTCTTTGTGCGCGCCATAATCAGTCCTGAAAATTGAAACACGAGGGTTTATTCACGCAAAAATGATAACAATGATCTATGCTCGGCTAAGGATGTCCAGCCAGAAATTCCGAATTTAAGAAAATAACGCATACGTGAGAGAAGGATGAAATTGGACTTTTACATGTAACCTGGATGTAAGGGTTGGGCTTGCTGTAAATTCAAAACATATACGTTGCACGAAAATTCAAGACGATTGCCTTTTCAAAGAAAATTTTTCATTTAGGCAATTTATCAGACACCTTGAGGGCACAAGTTTACTTGAAGAATAAACATAGTTCTAGCTCGATTCAACCCTCAAAAATCAAAACATAAGTCAATCATCAGTAACTCGGCACATTCAACTCATTTACATTCCAATTTAACCAAGAAAATTCGATGAAACTACCATGTTATTCTCTAAACAATCCTAAAACTTTTAAAGGAGAATAAGCATGTTCCATTCATTCAAAGCATAAACAACTTCCATAATAACCCATAAGCAAGTCAAGATTAAAGATTGAAACGTACCTTTTTGAAGATTGCAAGAAAAATCGCAGGAAAATTTTTTTTGAAAAACTTGGTTGGTCGGTCGCGCTGGGGAGGGAAGGCAAAGGAGAAGGGAGACGTACCTGATAATGCCAGTTGGATGCGTGTTATATGCTACCTGGCCTTTCGGATTCCGCATAGTGTGCCGCGGCACAGCGAAAGTGAGCCGCGGCACAAGGTACAGTCCCTTTCACCTGTGTTCTCGTTTTGTCGTGTGCCGCAGCACAACTTTCGTTTGCCGCGGCTCAATGCTCAAGTGTGCCGCGGCTCATTTAAGCCGTGCCGCGGCACAAGGTACAGTTGGTTTAGCCTCCCCCTGCGATTGATGTGTGCCGCGGCTCACAATAAGCGTCTTGCGGCTCATACTTGATTTCTTCCACAGGACTTTCTGCCTGAGAATTTTGAGAAGAAGACGTTAAAAACGAGAGGCAGAAGCAAATTGAAGCACAAAAATGAAGAAAAATAAGAATCACGAATACAAGGAAAATAAAGAAATGCAAAAATCTACAACTACGAACTCGGGTTGCCTCCCGAGAAGCGCGAAGTTTATAGTCTTCAGCCGGACCTATTGGAAAACGTTAGTTCGCTTTTCGCAAACTCCATTTGGTTTCCGCCCCGTTCATCGAACCGTTTATATTTTGGTTAAAATTATGACCATTGGTCATCAGCGGTTCGACTCTTGGTTTGGTCATCAAATGTTGTTTGTGAAAAGGTTTCGACTTGAATAACTTTCCGAAACACCCGGTTTCTCCATGACTAATTGTCCGCTTGGCTTTCGGCTCACTCTCCTCCTTCACAAACGAACTCACGACTGCAGCAGATTTTTCCTCATGCTCGAAGGAACACCACTCGTTCTAAATCCTTCTTAAAACTTGGGCCATTTAACACAAAATCTGAATTTCCCCACCGACGATGTTTTCGGTGCTTTCCTTTTTCAACAACATCCACACCTTCCATTTGTGATCCTTTAACAGCACTTTCGGGACATGGGAACGATTTGAATACTTGAAAAGTAACTTGCTCGTCTTGGACCCTCAGAGTCAACTCCCCCTTTTCCACGTCTATAAGGGTTCGGCCAGTCGCTAGAAATGGTCGTCCCAAGATGATTGGAATATTTTCATCTTCCTCCATGTCTAGTACGATGAAATCGGCCGGAAAGATGAACTTATCAACTTTAACTAAAACATCCTCGATTACTCCCCTCGGATACTTGATCGATCGATCCGCCAATTGTAATGAGACTGTGGTTAGCTTGGCTTCCCCAATATTCAGCTTTTTGAAAATCGACAGAGGCATGAGGTTGATACTTGCACCAAGATCGCATAGTGCCTTATTAAACGAAAGATTCCCCATGGTGCACGGTATGTTGAAGCTTCACGGATCTTTCAATTTAGGTGGGAGCTTCTTTTGAAGAATTGCACTCCTCTCTGTCAAGGTGACCGTTTCAAACTCCTCAAGCTTTCTCTTCTTGATAATATCTCTTTCATGAACTTGACATAACTCGGCATCTGCTCCAATGCGTCGTGACGGAATATTTATGTGAAGCTTTTTGAACACATCAAGGAACTTAGAAAATTGTTTGTCCGCCCTTCTTTGCTGTAGTCTCTGCGGAAACGGAACGGCGGGGACACATGTCTTCGAGTTATCCGGCTTCAAATCCTTCGACTCCTCTTGCTTTAAATCCTTCTCTTCTTCAATCTCCTTCTTCTCTTTACCCCGCTCGGGCTGATTCAGTACCTCTCTCCCGCTTCTCAAGCTAATTGCATTTAGACTCTCTCTAGGATTTGTCTCTGTTGTACTCGGCAATGCTCCCTCCGGACGAGCTGTCAACACATTAGCAATTTGGCCCAGCTGGACCTCCAAGTTCCGAATGGAAGCAGAATGATTTTGTAATGTAGCTTCCGTACGAGTCATAAATTGACTCGTATTTGCCGCTAATTTTGCAAGTGCTTCCTCGAGAGACACTTTGGGAGCGGAAGGGGGCTGCTGTTGATTCTGGGCGAACGGGGGCTGGTGTGCGTTCTGTCCGTTTCTCCATGAAAAGTTGGGATGATTGCGCCACCCCGGATTATAAGTATTGGAGTACGGGTTATTCGGTCGATTCCCACTTCCCACAAATTGAGCCTGCTCCATCTGATTTTGCTCGAACGGATTTCCAAATTGACATTCCACACTCGGGTGTGATCCGTTACACCAATTGCATGTCTCTATGGTAACGGGGGCTGGTGCGTGCGAAAATGTCTGGAGCTGTTGTGTCAAAGCGGCGACTTGAGCTGACAAGGTGGAAATCGGATCATTGCTTGAAACTTCCATGACTCTCTTCGGTGTCAATCTTTCTGATGGCCATTGGTATGCGTTTTCGGCCATATCTTCCAAAAGCACGTGTGCCTCGGCCATAGATTTTCCCATGAAGGTCCCACCGGAGGCCGCATCCACGAGAGTGCGTGTAGAAGCACTCAAACCATTATAAAACGTATGAAGGTGAAGCCAATCAGGAATGCCGTGATGAGGGCATCTTCGTAGCAATTCTTTATATCGCTCCCACGCCTCGTGGAGCGATTCCATATCGTTTTGACAAAAGGTGGTTATTTCATTCCTCAACCTCGCCGTCTTAGCTGGTGGGAAAAATTTGGCAAGGAAGGCTTGCGCTAACCTCTCCCATGTTGTAATCGACCCCGGCGGTAATGAATTTAACCAAAACTTTGCTTTGTCCCTCAAAGAGAAAGGGAAAAGCCTCAATCGGATGGCATCGTCGGTGACACCATTAGTTTTGAATGTATCGCATATCTCAAGAAAAGAAGCAATGTGGGCATTCGGGTCGTCCTTCGGCAGTCCACAGAATGGGCTCGCCTGCACCATCTGAATAATGGCGGGCTTGATCTCAAAATTATTAGCTTGGATAGTGGGCCGCCGAATTCCCGAAAAATTTGCGTTGACCTGCGGCATGGCATAATCTCGAAGAGCTAGTTCCGGTTGAACTTGCCGCACTTGGTTGTCTCCTCCTTGGATTTCGATATTCTCGGCCATCTTGACCGTCGTCTGCAACTCTCTTTTCTCCTTTTTGTTCCTTCTTAGCGTGCGCTCGAGCTCGGTGTCCAAAGGTAGTAGGCCTTCGTTACCGAGTCTTCTCATGCACTACACAAAAGGTTCTGAAAGGAAAAATAAATAGACGAAATTAAATACACAAAAAAAAAATAAAAATAAAAATAAAACGTTCAAATTAAGACTGGAAATACTTAAATCGATATTAGAAAAATTTCAATCCCCGGCAACAGCGCCAAAAACTTGTTGCGATATTTCCTACACGCAAGTGCACGTCATCGTTTACAAGTAATAAAGTGATAAGTAGAGTATCGTTCCCACGAGGATTGAATCTCTAACTACCGATTTTTTCGTATTCCAATTTTATCTGAACAATCGAAATTGGGTTTTGCGATTAATGACTAAAAGAAGTACTAAAAGACTAAGCAGTAGAAAACAATATCTTGGGTAAGAGAAATCAAATGATGAATAAGTCTAGGGTTCTGAATCCACCTTAGTTTATCCGAATTTACTCTCGATTATCCGTAATAAATAATTCTCCCAATTTATTGAAGGCGGAGATTGCTAATATATTCTACCGCCTCTCCCGAGGTCAATAGATTTATCTAACGGCGACTAACGCACTCTATCCCTAGGTGAATTATCTCGTCGATAGGCAAAAAGCATGAAGTCTCTTAAAGGCCACGTAGTTCCTATGAGTATATTCCTATCTCACAGAATAAAACGGTCCTCACCAATAGTTCCTCACCAAATCTCCTCTCCCGATTCGAAGTGAATGATTAAATCAATACAACTATTGGCCAGATAATTGCAAGCATTAAACATAATTGGGAAAACTCAATAAAAAGGTAATAAATTGGATAATCTTAATCAATTCGTCAAAACAAAGGTTTCATCAAAACCTAGATTAGGGCTTTAGCGACATACTAAAAGCGAAAATACAGAATAAATAAACGAAAGCATAAAATTCAAACGCAGATGAAGTTCGGATTCCTCCGTTCTTGACTTCCGCCCTTGAATTCTTACGCTTTCCTCTTGATTGCCGTCTCCCGACTTATGCTCTCCAAGGTTTTAGATTCAATGATTCCAAGATAATTTAATTAGGGTCTTAAACCTATTTATAGCTCAAGATCTCCACAAAGCAGCGTCCGTATTAGTCGGTGGAAAACTGGCATCGAAACAGCCCAAAATCCGCGCAGACCTACAAAACCCGCTACGTGTGCCGCGGCTCACTAAACCTGTGCCGCGGCACATCGCCTTCAGCTGAATGCCTGGGCGTACATAAATTCTTCTGTGCCGCGGCTCACTGTGTGCCGCGGACACGTACAGTTACTCGCCCTTGGTGGTGTCTTCTGTGCCGCGGCTCGATTCCTTGTCTGCGGCTCGAGTCCGATTTTGCCGTTTTCGCCCGTTTTGCCTCCTTTTAGCTTCCGGACTTCAATTTCCTGTCAATCATACAAAATTAAGGCATTAAAAGCTCATTTAGATGATTTCACTCATCAAAACACTACAATATAATGATAAATAAGCGTATAAAAATACGCCTAACAGATGCGGGAGAAGAAAGGACTGAAATTACAAAAAGGATGTTGTCCTATTTATAGGAAATGGTTATTAGCGCGCGCTAGTCCATGCTCGTAGCGTGCGCTAACGACTAACTGACCTCACTGTACTCAGCACTTAGCGTGCGCTATCCTCATGTCAGTAGCGTGCGCTAAGGCGTTGACTTGGCTTTTCCCGAAAGCCGTCCAGGTTCATCCCAACACAATCCGACCAAGATCCCCGGCCTGATCTCACCTACCACACGTCTCAATCATGATGACTACGTATAGCGCGTGCTAAGGTCATGCACATCGTGCGCTATGGATCCAACTTAGCGTACGCTACACATAGTCGATAGCGTGCGCTACATGCGCAGAATCACAATTTCATCACATTCATGAAATCATACGCTCAACAACATCGGATTATGAAATACGGAGAATAATACTCAGATAAAAGTGCAACAATAACAATGTCACAAGTTCTAAATACATAACAGAAATCTCGGGTATTACAATGGTCGTCCTGTGGATGGAAGGTAGAGTTTCCAAAATGGAGTCCAGTGATCATGGCAAAATCATGGGCCGTAAAATGAATGGTCCTCCCGCAAACCTGGAACCACGACTCATCCGGGGGGATTTGATCACCCTCCAATTGACGGGCAATCAAGTGATGTAGGGCAGTATTTGAACTCCCATTTCTCCTAACTTTAATCAAGAACCCCAGGACCCCCTCGGTCAAGCTCTCGATAGCTCGATCAGCAACTGCGGAATTACGGCCCATACTTCTTAGTGTCTCAATGATCTCTTTAAATACCGCCTCCCGTATGTAAAGATTCACTTGACGTGTAACAAAAAACGCAATGTAGGTCTCTTCCATACGCAACCAGTCTGCAATATAAACATACAACTCATAAGAATATGATAGAATGCTTAAGAGAACGAAAAAAAAATTTTGCCTTGCACACGATGGCAGGCACACGATCGATGCTCGTCGTGTGAACCCCATCGTGTGCCACACGACGGTTCACACGACGGGCGTCGATCGTGTGCATGCCATCGTGTGCAGGGCAGGAGCCTTTGGTCTTCTAGCACACGACGGCACACACGATCGACGACCGTCGTGTGTAAACCATCATGCCCACGAAAGACCATCGTGTACATGATGGTGTCATCTTCTTCAGCACCATCGTGGGACGATGAACAACTATCGTGGCACGATCGTGTGTGAATGAAAATACACTAACCGGCGGCTCATTGACGAATTCCTCTTTAGATGGAGTGTCACTAGCGGAACTTCTGGCGTCTTCAGATTCTCTGTGGTAGTCGGAGTTCGACATTTTCTGGCCGGCGAAGGGTTTCACGACGGGAGAGTTTTTTTGCAGAGAGATAAGGAGAGTTTTTTTGCAGATGAAAATATTGAGTTGTGGGACCGTTTAGATTATTGTTGTTTGCTTTTAATAATTTTTTATTTTTTATTATTGTTTGCTTGTAATAATCTTCTATTTTTTATGTTTTTTATCTTTTAGTGGTAGACTTTAAGGGTAATAAAGTCTTTTAACACATTTTGGTATCAAAAACTTATAGTTTTATGAATGGGGATATATAACTTGTTACTTTTATGCTTTGGTACTAAAAAAGAGAGATCCCTATATGATATTGTTGGCCACTAAGTATACATGATACAGCTTAGAAAGTGTTTTAAAAAACAAGCTGTACGGTTTTTAAATTTGAGTGCGTAGCGGAAGTCTTGTTTAAGTAAGTTGCTGTAAATACAGCAACTAAAAATGAAGTGTATACTTAAAATTAATCACAGATATTAAAACAATAAATGCAGAAGATAAATCACACAGTAATTAAAGTGGTTCGAGGTAAACCCCTCTACGTCCACTGGTCCTCCACACAGGAGTGAAAATATTTATTATAAATACTACGTACACAACTACGTATATATAATAAAACCTAATCAATATATCGTTCACACAGATTGATATAATGATCTTAGCCTTCAACCGTTCACACAGATTGGTTTAAGCTTTCACTTGACTGGCTTCTTCACACACAGTTCCGAAGCTTCATCTCTTCAATGCAAGTCCGTCACACACAGTTCAGGAATAGCAAGGTTTCTCAGTCCACACAGGGCTGATGGGTTTTGTTCAAGGATAGAACAATGTTTGAACAACAGCTTTGACTTTCTGAGCTTTTAGCTGATGATGTGTTGTTCACGGTTTGAGCACTTGTATATCTCTTCTTTCAGAAAAGCAGTATGCTTTGGGAGATATGTTTGCTCAGATGTATATGATGATAACTTCATTGTTGTTGATTTTGTGCGTGCCTCGATCTTAAAAGTCCGGGGATATATATATATATATATATAGCCTTCTTGAATATATCCGTTGAGATAGATCCGTTGAGCAAAAGTCCGTTCCAACGGGATGATGTGTTTGAATAAAACACGATCCGGATTTTGCGCTTGATTGAAGATCTCTGATGGCTTAATATTTAAATTCTTTATCCTTTAGTATTTAAATATATCTTCATAAACGGGACTTTGACTTTAGCGAATAACAAAGATTCCTTCTTGTCCTGTTTGGATACTGTATGGAATGATAGTTGTATTGTCGATTCGAGACAGCTTCCATACTTAGTCTTATGAGACTCCTTTGTTGTATGATTGATTCACTGTATGCTGGGACTACGAGAAGTCTTCAATACATCTGTTTGCTGTATGCTGTATTGGCACATTGTCAAAACATTCTTATCATGATCTTTCGATACAGGGATTGTTATCCCAACAATTTCCCCTTTTTTGATAATTTGCCAAGTCTTTCCAAATCGTCCTTTTAAAACCTTTTGATTTTATCTAAACATCCTTGATGATGCCAAAACTTTGACACTTAGAATCTTGAAGGAGGGCAGACTTCTTGGTCTTCTGTTCGAATGTTCTGGCCTTCAGCAATTAGCCTAATACTAAGAACTGCTTGCAGGCAAGTTCAGCTTTTATCAAAAGAGTATTACAACTTTAAACTTATGATTGGCGCGCAGGCACAATCTTACATTGTATTCTAGATACATACAACTTAAACTATGAACTGTTCGCAGACAAGTTCTTATAGCTTATGTATTAAAACAAGTTTCATACTTGTATACAACGAGAATAAATTAAGTGTTTGTTAACATACACGAACACAGTAGATTACGAGTTGTAATCTTTCAAGACAGGTAAATATTTTATTGATATTGAAACAAAGAGTACAATATTTTGCTGTTTTGAAAATAAAATTACAAAAAAAATAATACAACAAGGAATTCAACTTCTGTAATCTGAGTGTCTCCACGGCCTTTTAGGGTCATTCTTGGTATTTTTCCACTAGTTCTGATGAGCGTCCCTGTCTCGATTCAAATATAAGGCTCGTCCTTCATACGAATTATCAAAGACTAGGATCCAATCTTCTGGATGGGTAACCAAGTCACCTTGTCTATGCTGACTTCATCTGCTGCTGGAGCGGGAGCGTTCCTTCTTCCAACCTTTTCTTATATTCATTCTTGGTATTTTTGCACCAGTTCTAATGAGTGTCCCTGTCTAGATTCAGATATAAGGCTCGTCCTTCATACGACTTATCGAAGACTAGGATCCAATCTTCTAGATGGGTAACCAAGTCACCTTGTCTATGATTAGACTTCATCTGCTGCTGGAGCGGGAGCGTTCCTTCTTCCAACCTTTTCTTATATTCCTCAGCGGCTTCCTGTACCGTCCTGCATCTGTTGAATATTGAAGATTCTTTGATAAGAACTACAAAGTATCTTAGTAGTTCATTCTTCCTCGATTTTTTGATTTCTTCTGCAGTAGGCTGTCGGTTGGCCGGGAGGTTCATAGCTTGCGATTTTCTAACGAGGTTCTTTAAAGGAAACTTAGGGTCCTGGAATTCTGGGCGATCTCCCTGTATCCTAACGTTTGGAGATGAAAGACGGGCAATATCAGCAGTGATGCTGTCTTCATAGGTAGCTAGCATTTCTTTCTTTTGCTCAAGCCTTGTTCTCCTTGCAGCTTCCCTCGCTTCTTCCCTCTTTTTGGCGTCATCAAGGTATGACACCTTCTCATCAAGGCGTTCCAGGATTTTAATAGCAGCATCCTGTTTCATCTCAAAACTTGTCATTTTCTCAACTAGGGAGGTGAGCACCTGCGACATATCTTGAATTTTCTTGTCGTGGGCTCGAAGCTGGGAACCGGATTCAATCATAGCTAATGTTGTCTTGGCCTCGGACACACGTATCCTAGATTGTTCTTCTCTCAGGATCTGCTCCTGTTGTTCTTGCAATTGGCTTAGGGCCTGCTTGAAGACTGATGGCAAGATTCTGAAGGCTTCTTCCACTCGGAAAACTTCGTGCCTTAGACCTGTCATCTCTTCAACGGCTGATTGGTGCATCCAATCAAGAGATTTTTCGACAGAATATAGGGCGTTGACGGTGTCCTGGATGAAAACTGTTTGAAGGCCAAGAGCATGTAATCGTTCTTTCTTTGTGGCGGTTCTTGGAGAATCTGGCTGGGCGAAATCTTCAACTCCATTCAACCGTCTCAAGTTCACATTGGGATGTGAATTGAGTTGGACATCCTCAGGTATTACACCGTCGTCGGATTCCAAGACAGTTGAGGTTTCGAGAGCATCAGAGGCTGTCTTGGTGACAGGGGTTGCTGTTTTCTCTTGTTCGGCAGTGGGTTCTGAAGATAAAGGTGCAGGAGGGACTGATTCCTCCTGCTGTCTCTCAGCTTCCGCCTGCTCCGGCAGAGGGGCTGATTCCTCCTGTGGGATGGTGTCGGGTTCTTCTTCGGCTTGGGCGGCGACAGGCTCGGGTGCCTGTTGGGTATTTGGTTGTTCCTCTACTACAGGAGAGACTGAATCCTCTCTGTTGGAACATAGTCTTGTTGATGGGGAGAAGTTTGATGTTGACTATAAGTTCCTGCAGCCATCTGAGATTCAGATTCCTCGCGACTCATTCTTAGACCAGCCTGAAGGTCGTCGTATCATCGTCCGAGTCGTGATCTAATTTTGGACTTTTGGGAGCTTGATCGTTGGATTTAGCTTTTCCTTTCTGACGGGCATCTGCTTTGTCCATCAGGTGGCTCGTGATCAACTCTTTGCAGATTAGGTTGTCCCATTGGATCAGGACTTCAACATCTGGTGAGTCCGTCACTTCCAACACAAATCGTTCTTCTTCACACCAATCGCTACAGTTGTACATGGTGTTGTATGGAGCGAGCCTGTAAGCTTTCCATTGTATGAAGCGATCATAAGCTTGCTCTATCTGCACATAGAGCAAAGTCTTATTGATAATGGTGTCTGGGGAGGGGTTGTGTACAACGCTTGCGTCCGCTGTATGCATGGATTCCCCGACAGGTGTGGGATCCTGTATCGGAGAGGGATTCCTTACAGGGTTTGGTACTCTGATGGGAGAAGGATCCTGAATGGGTGTGGAATCCCGAATAGGAGAAGTAGCTTTTGGCTCCAAATGGGCAGCCGACTCGCCAGAGTCTTTAGAGTTGGCAGATGTCTGAATATCCATCGTAGCCGCCAAAGGCTCGAGATCTACTGTCGCGACAGTAGCAGTCATCTCTTCCGCAGGGGTTGCGCCCTGGGGGCTCGATACAGTGGGTTGGGCTGTTGAAGGAGCATCCTTGGAGGTTTCTGTAGCTTTAACTTTTGAAAGCCTTCTTAGCTTTTTTTTCGGCTTTTCAACAGCAACGGGAGTTTTGCTGTGAGATCTCTTTATCTTCCTTGAAGTTTCCTCGCTCTGGGACTTCGAAGACACATCCCTTGGATCGGTAGAAAGGGACAATTTCTGGACGAAAGGTCTATTTTCAATCAGAGGTCCTTTGTTAAAAACGGTGGGTCTGACGCTTCCCATATAGATCCGAGAAGTGATCTTATTTACTTTTTCGTCTTGCGGAACACCGCATTTCGTCAAAATGTAATTCAAAAGCAAACCAAAAGATTTCTTTTGTGAGGTAGGCTTAGAAACTTCTTCCTGCAACCGTTTAAGGATTATTTGACACCAGTTGACCTTTTCACAGGTCATGATTGCAACCATCATTCTGAACCTTAGATTGGTGCACATATCGAAAGCACCTGTTCTATTCTCAATAACACGGCAACAGAAATCGTGTAAATAGACAAATGGTAAACAAAAGTGTTTCTTGTGGCAAGAGGTGTGAACCGTTTCAACCGATGCTGAACCGATGAATAACCCATAGTATTCGGTCAAGAGTTCTTGGGACCCAAAGGTCTCAAGATCTTCCATTGTCAGGCCATCAGCAGGAAGCTTGTAGAGATTCTGAAGTAGCTCTTGGTCAACACGTTTCTCGACTCCGCGAATGACAGCAGTGATATCAACAACATTTCCTCCCTGAGCAAGTGAGAAGAAACGGACAACAACATTGAGGTAGAATTCCTCAACCAGGTGAACATCAAAATGTTCAGCAGTGTGACTACCAAGGCGATAAAGGCCTTGCTGACGTATACTCGTAATGACGAACTCCATTTATTCGACGTCATCGCCTTCAAAACGAACACATTCAAGCACAACAGATCTAGAAAAGATCTGTCCGTCGATGATGTTGGAGGACTTCTTGAGAGAGATGGAAGAGGTCTGAGAAGATGCCATTGACGATTCTTGAAGAAAAGTAAAGAGGATTCAAAGAGAAATGCAGTAAAAGCAAATAGAGTTGTAGGTTGTATGCTCAAGGACTCGTTCAATATGCAGAAAGCGTAAAGAGTCTCAAATGGCATTTACAGTCCTTTTTATAGTGGGCGGCGAAGAAGGGTTTTCAGAGGATGAACGGTCAGATTTAAGGGATGGGAATCGTTGTTTAAAATGGATGATGGACTGAGTGTAACCGATACAACTTATCCATCTAATTTTGAAATAAGAGCGGGTCCCACTTCTGACTTATCAAATTACCATTATTGCCTGAAACGACGATGAAAAATTAATATAATAATATGAAACATCGCGGCTTTGAAGATACCAATGTCCAGATGTCGTGTAAAGTATTTAATGCAAAAACTTTTTAATTATGACAGGGCATGTGGACATAAAGATCGTTAAAAAAAATAACATGATAATTGATTTCCCATAGTATATGCTGTATCCGTGAAAATACAGCATTCGTCCTTAAAAGGTACATACGGGTTTCAATTCCATACAGCAGCTTTCAGATTAATGCTGTATTCTTGGGTCGTACTGTATTCCCCCTTAATTATTGCACACGTCAGCTGTAGGATAATTCATGTCTCTTTGTTCCTACAGTGCTGTTCTGATAGACTGAGTGTACAATAACTAACGTAGATACTGTATTCTTGGGTCTTACAGTATTCCCCCTCAATTTGTTGAGTAAAAGCATTAAAAACTTACAGGAAGTTAGGCTATAGCAATCCCAATTCATGTCGAAGCATACAGAATCTTGCTGTGTCGAGAGGTTTGATAAAGATGTCCGCTAACTGGATATCTGTATGAACTTTTTCCAGCCGAACATCCTTGTTCTCAACATGATTCCTAATGAAGTGATGCTTCATGTGAATATGCTTGGTGCGCGAGTGCAATACAGGGTTATGCATGATAGCAATTGCACTCGTGCTATCGCACATAATTGGCGTTTATTTGGCTTCGATTCCATAGTCTAACAGTTGTTGTTGCATCCAAAGAATCTTCATACAGCAACTACCAGCAGCATAGCATTATGATTCAGCTGTTGAAAGCGAGTTTGCCAATTGTTTCTTGCTAAACCAAGACACAAGTCTAGGTCCAAGAAAGTGACAAGTTCCACTTGTACTCTTACTATCTAGCTTACAACCTCCGAGATCCGAGTCGATGTAGCCAACTAAATCGAATCCGCCTTCTTTAGGATACCACAGTCCTACATCGACTGTTCCTTTGACGTACTTCAAGATTCGTTTGGCTGTTGCGAAGTGTGATTCTTTAGGTGCTACTTGATATCGCGCACACACTCCTACAGCAAACTGGATATCGGGCCTGCTAGCCATTAGGTACAGGAGTGAGCCAATAAGCTTCCTGTAGAGTGATTGATCAACCGACTTTCCAGCTTCATCAGCACTAATTTGCACGGAAGTGCTCATGGGGGTTGACGATGATTTGGAAGTATTCATTCCAAACTTGTTGAGAAGCTCCTTGTTGTATTTTTCCTGGTTGATGAAAATCCCTGTGGGCAACAGCTTTACCTGCAATCCTAAGAAATAACTTAGTTCTCCCATCATACCCATTTCAAATTTACTTTGCATGAGATGAGAGAACCTTTGACACAAAGCAAGGTTAGTTGAACCAAATATTATATCGTCTACATATATTTGAACCATCAGGAGGTCATCACCTTCCTGTATTTTGAATAAGGTCTTGTCCACAGCACCTTTCTCGAATCCATTATCGGTTAGATATTGGGACAGAGTCTCATACCATGCTCTAGGGGCTTGCTTAAGTCCATACAACATTTTTCTTAGCCTGTATACTAGGACTTCGCCTCCTGGATTGACAAACCCTGGTGGTTGTTCAACATATACTTCTTTAGCAAGGTCTCCATTCAGGAATGCACTTTTGACGTCCATTTGTTATACAATGAAGCTCTTATGGGCGGCAAAGGCTAAAAATATCCTAATGGCTTCTAGTCTGGCTACAGGGGCAAATGTCTCATCGTAGTCTATGCCTTCTTCATATCTGTAGCCTTGGGCGACTAATCGGGATTTATTCCTGATAATGAGTCCATTTCTATCCTTATTGTTTCTAAATACCCATTTGGTTCCAATTACTGATTGATGCGTAGGTCTGGGTACAAGATACCATACGTTGTTTCTTTCGAAACCGTTAAGCTCTTCTTCCATAGAAGTAAATCCAATGAGAGTTGTTGAGAGCTTCTTTGGTAGAAACAGGTTCAGATTGGGCTAAGAATACAGCGATAGTGCACATATTAAGTCTTCTCAGCTTGGATTGAGATTTCCATTCAGGAAATGAGGATATCTCTGACTCGGGGTCTTCTTACGTACATAGTATATTTCCTTGTGTACTCTGTATTCTCCTACAGGTAGAAACACCAGCATCAATGTTTCCTATTATCAACGCTTGTGGGTGATCTCTTAACCATCTTCTGTCAGGTTCTAATTCGGGGTCCCATACTGTATCTTGAGTTGCTGTAGTTTCGGCTTCAGCTTGTACAGCATCGGATTCATCTACGTCAGTTCTTACAACTGAGGGGTTGGTTTCTAAGTCAACGACAGGCTCTATAGGAGTTGGTGGATCTATGATGGAAAGTTGTTGGATGTTCTGAGAAATGTCTTCTACTCCTCTGGGATCATGGTGAGGTTCATCGAACACTACATGAACTGATTCATCAATTGTTAGCTTCCTTTTATTGAAGATCCTGTAAGCTTTGATAACAGAGGAATATCCAACAAATATCCCTTCATCCGATTTCTCATCGAAGGTTCTAAGTTGATCCTTACCGTTGTTCAAAACGTAACACCTGCATCCAAATATGTGAAAGTACGAAACTAACGGAGTTTTGTTGTTCCATACCTCCTATGCTGTTTTGTTGTGATGCTTGTTGATGATACAGCGGTTTTGTGTATAGCACGCTGTATTGGTGGCTTCGCCCCAGAAACGCTGTGGCAACTTGCTTGCGGCAATCATTGTCCTTGTTGCTTCCTTCAGCGTCCTGTTCTTTCACTCGGCAATGCCATTTTGTTGAGGTGTTCGGGCGGATGAGTATTTGTGCTATATCCCATTTGTCGAACAGTATTGCTCAATAAAGCGGTTAGTGAATTTCGTACCTCTGTCAGAACGAATGGACACAATACTCGACCCTTTTTCATTTTGAAGCTTTCTCAGGTGCTCGGGCAGTTTTGATGTTGTTTCCTTCTTCTTGCTTAGGAAAATTGTCCAAGCATACCTGGAATAATCATCAACAATAACGAGATAGTATTTCTTATCTCCTAAACTTATCGGGTCTACAGGACCATAGAGATCCATATGTAGCATTTCCAAAACTCTGTGAGTGGAAAGGCAGGATTTGCTTTTTAGGGTGGTCTTGATTTGCTTGCCTTTCTGACAGGGTCCACATACGCTGTATTTTTGGAATCAAACGTTTGGCAATCCTCTAACCATTCCCTATCTGGAGAGTTTGTTTATAGTCTTGAAGTTGACGTGTGACATCCTCTTGTGCCATAGCCAGCTTAGATCTGCAGTGCCTTTGGCAACAAAACAAGGAATTGTGGAGCTCATAGGCATCCAGTCAGCAATATACATATTACCTGATCTTCTTCCTGTGAGCACAACTTCTTTGGTCAGGATGTTCTTGACTCTACAATGATCTATATAGAACTTCACCGAGAACTTTTTGTCACAGAACTGGCTAATACTAAGTAGATTGTACTGTAAGCCTTCAACATAAGCTACATCGGTGACTTTGAATTTTCCTACAAGTAGGGTTCCCTTCCCTCTTGTTCTTCCTTTAGATTTATCACCGAAGTGCATTTTTGGACCGCGACCTTCTACGTAATCTGACAGCTTGCTTTTATCTCCTGTCATGTGCCGGGAACATCCGCTGTCGAAGTACCAGATGTCCTTCTCCAAAATGTCCTGTATGCAAACAAATTAGGTAGATTTAGGTCCCCTTTGATTGTTGGGTCCATGGATGTTAGTACCTTTAGGTACCCAGATTTTCTTGACAGCAATAGGTTATTGTCCGTAGTTGCGATTTCTATGTAGGGCATGTACGTAGCTGCTATAACCATGATAGTTATTATGCATGTAAAATTCAGGGATATTATTAGTCCAGTACAAGTGCCGTCTTGGAGGTGGAGCCATTTTCTTTGGCCTTACAGCTTGCCTTCTGGGTCTACAGTTGGATTCCCAAATCTGTTGTTGATACTGTGAGGATACTTGCTTTCGCGAGGGATAACGCGGCTCCTGTATCCAATACCTAAGTGTGCTGTACTGAAAGTACTGCCGTGCGGGCCTTTGATATTTGGATACAGCCTTCTTTCTGAACGGCTGTTGGCGCTGTTGATATGCTCGGGGAGCATGCTGTTGGGTACGCCTTACAGGTCTGAATGGCTGGTGATTCCACTGTCTGGAATATGACTATGGTGGCGGAATGACAGTTTTTGCTGTTCGCGGTGCAACGGGTTCCTTCACATGACTAGGAACTTCTTCCGATACAGGAATGGGTTCCACACCCCTGACGAACATAGTACTAGTTTTCCATTTATTGGAAAATGAGCTTTATCCTAAGCACTTTTATCATGAGCATGTTGCCCAGTGCTTAGAATTTCTTCCATTCTTTTAGATGATTTCTCGAAAGATTTCAGAATGGTCTCAAGTTCTCCTTCTCATTTTTCGAGAGTTTTTACTTTGCCTTGAAGCAGAACAAAATCATTTGTATTGCTTTCACTATGAGATTTAGTCTCACTTAGTTCATGAGCAAGTTGATGATTGCTCTCCATGAGTTTTTCATACTCGACTTTGCTGTTTTCACAATCAACAAACATATTTTCGTAATTTACTTTCAGCAAGTCGTTTTCTTCTTTCAGCTCTAAGTTAGAAAGTTGGAGCTGTATATTTTCATTTTTCAATGTGTCATGGGCCATTTGAATGTTCTTAAACTCATTCATCATGTTTGCAAAAGTATGAGAAGCATTAGTAGGAATAGCTGAGGTTGAGCTTACCTCATCATCGCTATCTTCATCTTCCAGAATGTCCTTGGTCATAAAGCACATATAGGCTTTATCTTCGAAATCATCATTAGAAGAATCACTGTCGGTGACAACCTGAAGACATTCTTCGGATTTAGATGGTGTGGGGGAGGCTTCTTATTCACCAATCAGGGCCTTGAGCTTGTTTTTCCAAGCACGTCTTCTTTCATCCTTTTCTTGTTGCTCAGCTTCTGGCAACCTTTGAACTTTGGGATGAGGACATTTATTTGCGTAATGTCCTAGTTTCCTGCAATTATAACACAGGTTAGCATCACCAGAGGAAGTTTTGGTACTTACCTTGTAAACAGGCTTGGGCCTGTACGGAGTCTTTCCCGACTGTTTGATAAACTTCTTGAACTTATGCATGAGGAGCGCCATTTCGTCTTGCGACAGGATGTCGTCGTCGCTGTCAGCATTCTTATGAGTAGGCTTTGATGAACTCGGCATGCTGTGTCTTTGGTTGGATACAGCGACTAAGGCTATAGTCCTGGCGGGAGATTCTTCAGCTTTCTCTCTCATGTCTATATCGTACTCAAATGCTTTGAGGTCAGAAAATAGATCAAAAGTATATATTTCACTAAGATTGCACGACATACGCATAGCTGTGGTCTTAATGTCCCATCGGGCAGGGCGTGATCTGAAAATTTTTAGGTTTTTCTCCCTTTGGGTATAAATCTTGCCTAATGCTTCAAGTTCACCAACAATGCCAGTGAATCTGAGGTCAAGTTCCTCAAGTGTTTCAGTTATTTCAAAAGATTCAAATTGCTGAGTTAATTTTGAAATCTTGTTTTCTTTTGAGAGCTCTGTTCCCTCACAAATTAACTTGAGTTTATCCCAGATAGCCTTGGCTGATTTGCAGCTCTTTACCTTAGAGAACATGCCTTTGTCAAGAGTGAGAAATAGCGTATTCTTTGTGACATTGTCGAGGTTGGCGCGCTTTCTTTCGTCAGAAGTCCATTGTTCGCGCTCTTTCTCGAGCATCTCTGCATGAGCCTGGCCTTCAATTCTTGGGGCCGGATTTACCTTCATGATCTTTATGGGGCCATACTGTATGACAAAAATAATCTCTTCGTGCATTGTTGCAAGATGAGTCTCCATCCTAATTCTCCAATCATCAAATTCGTTAATAGAAAACATATGAACTTTATTGATCATTGATGTATCCATATGAGAATAAGGAAGAAAAAGACTGATTTTCAAAAATAAGTGATTTAAGGATCCGATTCAATCAAAAATACGACTGATTCTTTTTAGAATCAACCGATCTGATACCACTTGTTGGCCACTAAGTATACAGGATACAGTTTGGAAAGTATTTTAAACAACAAGCTGTACGGTTTTCAAGTCTGAGTGCGTAGCGGAAGTCTTGTTTAAAGTAAGTTGCTGTAAATACAGCAACTAGAAATGAAGTGTATACTTAAAATTAATCACATATATTAAAACAGTAAATGCAGAAGATAAATCACACAGTAATTAAAGTGGTTCGAGGTAAACCCCTCTACGTCCACTGGTCCTCCACACATGAGTGAAAATGTTTATTATAAATACTACGTACACAACTACGTATTTATAATCAAACCTAATCAATATATCGTTCACACAGATTGATATAATGATCTTAGCATTCAACCGTTCACACAGATTGGTTTAAGCTTTCACTTGACTGGCTTCTTCACACACAGTTCCGAAGCTTCGTCTCTTCAATGCAAGTCCGTCACACACAGTTAAGGAATAGCAAGGTTTCTCAGTCCACACAGGGCTGATGGGTTTTGTTCAAGGATAGAACAATATTTGAACAACAGCTTTGACTTTCTGAGCTTTTAGCTGATGATGTGTTGTTCACGGTTTGAGCACTTGTATATCTCTTCTTTCAGAAAAGCAGTATGCTTTGGGAGATATGTTTCCTCAGATGTATATGATGATAACTTCAATGTTGTTGATTTTGTGCGTGCCTCGATCTTCAAAGTCTGGGGATATATATATATATATATATATATTTATATATAGCCTCCTTGAATATATCCGTTGAGATAGATCCGTTGAGCAAAAGTCCGTTCCAACGGGATGATGTGTTTGAATAAAACACGATCCGGATTTTGCGCTTGATTGAAGATCTCTGACGGCTTAATATTTAAATACTTTATCCTTTAGTATTTAAATATATATTCTTAAACGGGACTTTGACTTTAGCGAATAACAAAGATTCCTTCTTGTCCTGTTTGGATACTGTATGGAATGGTAGTTGTATTGTCGATTCGAGACAGCTTCCATACTTTGTCTTATGAGACTCCTTTGCTGTATGATTGATTCACTGTATGCTGGGACTACGAGAAGTCTTCGATACAGAATCAGCAACTTCGATACAGCTGTTTGTTGTATGCTGGACTGGCACATTGTCAAAATATTCTTATCATGATCTTTCGATACATGGATTGTTATCTCAACAGATGTGTAATATCAATAGAATTTGAATTGAAAAATGGGTATTTGATATTTTGACATATGTAAATTAGTATATAGGAGAATAGAGATGAGTTCAGGTGAGAATGCAATTTAAGTTAAGAAATAAGAATGAATTTCATTCATAGATCTTGATAAATAGATGCTCTAAATTTATTCTCACAAAAATTTGATGCATATAATGCAATATTTTAATGCATCAATATTTTGATGCATATAATGCATATTTTAATACATTGCAATTTTGATGCACGAAATGCATATATTTTATGCATAATTAGTACAGAACTCAGGTATATTCGCAATTCGCAGGATAAGAGCCATTCTAATATAGGAGAATATATCTCAATTTGATCAGCACACAATCTCTTCTCACATTTTAATAGTAATCTCATATCGGACTGAAACCCAAACTCTTAACACTTATTTCACATCAACAGCTTGTTTGGATTGAGAGAAATTGGTGCAAGGAAATGTGGGGTTAAGGCGCGAAGGAGATATTAATAATTAATAGTGTGTTTGGCCCTGTTTGCTAATAAGTGATTAGTTGTTGTTTGATTGATTAACTATTTTGATTAGCGGATTGTATGAGTTATTTGGCTAACATTTTGCATTAATTATTTGTATAAAAATATTTGGTGAATAATTAATATATGATAGCTATTTAATTGTGTTAAATGACCAACAAGTACATTCTCTCAATTTATTATTTTGACGATTTCTATTTTTTCACTTTTTTTTATTTTCTTTCAATAAATTCATATTTTGATTCATATATAACATAAACAATAATTTAAAACTATTGTACACATCTTAATATTTCACTGAAACAAAATTATTTCTTAAAATTGTAGAAGTCGGTGAAATAGGAAAAAAAATCATTCAATTTGAACAGCATATAATTGGTCTAAGAACATCTAAATTTTACTTCGTTTTTTAGTAATCTAATTTTGTTCCTAATATCTAATTTTATATGTAGTAATAATAAAATATTAAATAGTTGATTATAATAATATAACACTATAAAATGTTGGGATATAAGGGTTTGTTATGGAGATCCGGATTTCCAATGGATCGTGTAAATATTTCCCGAACTGATATTTCTACCCTATGCCCGGGTTACAAGAAATTCGGTTTAGGATAATCCAATGGAACACTTACGAATCTAGGCACAGAAACGTAAGCCAAATTGTTAGAGAAATTCTGTGTTTTTTTTTCAGAAAGAGAGAGCTTAGAAGAAGGTTATCTCTAAGACTCAAGAGGAGAGCCTTATTTATACATGTCGATTAGGGTTACATTAGGTCGATTTAGGGTTTTTGAGAGCGGCGCCGTCATTAGTGCTCCGAAATTAGGGTTGACGGATGGTTTACAAAATTGACGATATTAGTCAATTTTACCATAGTCTCCCTCTAAAATTCGAAAATATCACTAAATTCCTACCTAAATTTCAAGACCACTGTGAGGCTCGCCCCATGGACCCAGGGGCGCCGCCCTAGACCCCATCAGGGGCGCGCCCGACCCGACATTTGTCCGTACCGGCTTATAATTCGATCTTATACATGTGTGCACTCCGCACATACCCGAACATATATTAGAATACGAATTATAAACCCCTTAGCTCACATATTAGTTCCAATTAAACAAAATGAATGGTGACACTAAAATCACCAACAATCCTCCCCCATTTTAGTGTAACCCATGAACCAATATAACATTAATCCAATCAAACCAAACCAGTACATAAATGAAAATATCGAAACGATTGAATTTCCATCTTAGTATCATACACATTCAAATACTCGAGAATTAGGGTGTTCTAAGAATTGAACCCTTCAACCCATTTGAATACTTAAAGATAAAATACATACTAGTTTATTGAGTTTCTCTAACAAAATACAACTTGACACTATTATAAAGCCGTGTGTCCTAATCCTCTCATGATTGTATCAAGGCCAAATCCCCAACCTCTTGAAATGCGGCTACACTTCACAATCACGTAGGTAATTCCTTTACTTCATGTATCTGCACATACATTTTATCAAAGGAATTATTAAGAAGTTAAACTTCAACCTAGTCAACTGCAGAACCGAACACATACCTAGGATGAATACTTTGTGTGTTCCAATCTATAAGTGTGAGCTTTCCTCATTGAATTCAACTCCTAATGTCATATTAGAAGGGAATTGGGTGTCTCACCATTATAGAATTAGATGGACTTTAATCCCATCCCAACTACAGACTTGTGCACTAAGTCTCTTGACAGGCTGCCAAATTTTGTTGCGATTTCACAAACTCAACCGAGATCACACCATTCATGATTAGATCTCTAATCATACTGTGTCTAACACCTAAGTGTCTAGACTTGCCATTATAAACTTGGCTATATGCTTTAGCCAAGGCTGGTTCATTATCACAAAGGATAGAAATCGGTGCTATCGACTTAGACCACAAAGGAATCTCATAGACTAAATTTCTTAGCCACTCTGCTTCTTTATCAGCATCAGCTAACGCAACAAACTCAGATTCCATTGTCGAGTGTGTAATGCAAGTTTGCTTCTTGGAAGCCCATGAAATGGCACCTCCCCCAAGCAAGAATACCCAACCAGGGAGGGCTCTGCCCCTCGACCCCAAACCCCGCGAGGGCTCTGCTCCTCGACCCCGCCACGAATCGGCCGGGACCACTGCCAGGGGCTCGCCCCATGGACCCAGCCAGGCGCGCCCTAGACCTCACCACACGGGGCGCGCCCGGACCCCGACATTAGTCCGTACCTACATAATTCGATCTTATACATGTGTGCACTCCACACATACTCGAACATATATTAGAATACGAATTATAAACCCCTTAGCTCATATATTAGTTCCAATTACACAAAATGAATGGTGACACTAAAATCACCAACATAAAATGGAGATGGAAATATAGCTCCAACATTTAATAATACTCGTATTATATTAGATTATTAATCAAAAAATTTAGTTTGAGATTTATAATTAAGAAAAATATTATGATTTTATAATATATAGGGATAAAATTATTTTTTCAACTGATTTTTTTGAACAAGCTAATTGAAAAACTCCTAAAACTAGCTTTTTAAATATTAGAGGATTGATCTCAATCATCTAATTTAAAAATCTCCCAACCAAACATTAAAATTACAAATTTATAAAATCAAACCTCTTGTTTGCTTCTAACCTCCAATTTTGTTCAAAAAACTCTTTACCAAACAGTAATTATTTTGTTTGTTTAGTTCATAATATAAGTAAGTTTTATTTTTCTAAAAAGAGAATCTTGGCTATTTATTTTCTTGTAGTTATTATATCAAAGCTTAAATGGATCAAACTCCTCAACATCTTTGTATAAACGTCAAATTAATTTTATTATTATCTAAATGGTCTCAATCCTTCTATATACTATATAAGAGTTGCACAAGACCTCCTATAGTTGTTTATGTTTAAAAGGGACTAATGACATTAGTTTTCAGGTTGAATTGCACCAAACTCCCTTCAATTTTTATACATAGGCGTTAAACCCCTTATATTTTTTAAGTATCTCCAAACCCCCTATATTTTATATAAGAGTTACACACCGTCCCTGTAGCAATTTTCGTCCAAACAGGACCAATAACGTTAGTTTTAACAACATTCGACTTAATTGCCCCTGACTCCGATTTTAAGTACTAATATTTCAGATTTTTTTTAAAAAAATTGAGAAAAAAAATAAAGTTTCATTTTTTTAAAAAAAAATCCAGATTTATTTATTTTTTATATTTTTATTATTATTTTATTATTATTACAAAAATCTAAAATTTTTTATTATATTTTTATTTTATATTTAACTTTAAATAAAATCATTAGATTTTTAATATTAATAGTCTAGATTTTTAAAAAAAAATAAAGTTTCAATTTTTCTAAAAAATTACAGATTTTTTTGTTTTTTTTTTTATTTTTGTAGACTTTTATATTTTTTGTTATTATTTTATTATTATTACAAAAATCTGAAATTTTTTATTATTATTTTATTATTATCGACCAATAAAATGCTGACACGTGGCACTTAACGGCCATGTCATCAATCCGTTAAAACTTAACGGGACCAAACTAACGGAGTCCCTAACGGGTGAAACGGATTAAACTTTAGTTCCTTGTTTGAAACACTTAAAACTTTAGTCCCTTAAGTGATAAAAATGGCAAACTTCAGTCCCTAGTAAAGCTATTTTGTCATCATACAATTGTAAGGTTTAAAATTAAATTAAATACTCTCTTTGTTTCATATCATTTTTCAGGATGAGCTTTGATCATAGATTATCTCATAAAAAATAAGCACAATATTTTATAAAAAACACTGGTAGTTTCATATTAAAAATATATTTAAAATATAAGTTTTTTTACATTCATATGCATGTATTGAAGAACTTGATGGTGTTTGACATCAATTCGAGAATATAAGGAGTTAGAGACCTATAAAGAAAAAAAGGGGCTGATGTAATTTTCTGTAAACAAAAGGTTTGATCTAACTTTTTGCATATGCTACATGTACTCTTAGAATTTGACCGAAGCGATAGCATACAACTCTTATATACAACTGGAGTTAGACTATGTGCACATGCAATGCATGTGCTATTTATATACTATCTCCGTCCTGTTCAAAAGTTTAAATTTCTATCAAAAAGTAGTCCTTTTAGTAAGTTTATATATATCACTTTTTACAATCAAATCAAACAATCACTTTTTACTTTTTAATCTCCACCACTCATTCATCATCAATACTTTTTACTTTTTAATCTCCACCAAACATTTAATCATCATTACTTATACCAATCATTACCTAAAATACACTAAATATACACCATCTGTCAACCTTTGGCTGGAACAGAGGGAGTAGTTTATAAGTTGGAAAAAAATAAAATAAAATAATATTTTTATGAAGAATAAACTTTTTCCATATAACATTTCATTCGGTACTTTCGTGTTGAAATAATATCTATATTCACGTATCTTCGCTTTTCATAATTCACGCATCTTCAGTTTTAAAAACTAAAACGGTAATTAATAAATTAGGGAATGTCATAAATTTTATTGAGTAAAATGTATAAACGTATTCTTAACTAATATTTTATTATTGTTACTATTATTAATATTATTACTACTAGTAATACTACTACTATTCATGCATCTTTAGTATTATTGGAAACTTAACAGGTAGCACCTAAATTACGGGGTTCAGATATTTTATTTCGTACAATGTATAAGATTAATATTTATTATCATTGGTTGTATTATTATTATTATTATTATTTATTATTATTATTGTTATTATGAACATCATATCTCAAATCCCACACAAAAGTATCTTATCTTATCTTATATATATAAAGATTGAGTCCTTAAATTTATTGTGGAGTATTAATGATATTAATTAGTAAATATTTTTACATTTAATAGTAGTTCATATTAAATTATTTCCTCTAATTTAATCTATTAAATAATATTAAGTATTAAATCCATGTCTTAAATATTTCATGTCTTAAAGTATTAATTAAAATCCTATAATTCAATTAGATACCATTTATTTAAAAATTGAGTTTCATGTTAAATTTTTACGACTTAAATTCTTTTACTTGAATGAACTTGAATGCCCATCACTTCATTTTTTTAAAAATCATTACAAACCTTTTTGGCTTCATCTCATTTTATTGTCCAACTAATTGAATTAAGTTGAGTATTCATGATTTAAATCTTTATGAATTTTGTAATAACATTTGCCATAAGATAAGATAAGATAAGATAAAAATATAAAATAGATTGAGATTAAATGCAATAATATAAAATTATAAAATCAATTGTGTACAATTGAGTCTTATTCAATGGTTTACCACTCAATTCATTTGATGTTAAATTGACAAAATATGTTATTGACAATAAAAAACAAAAGGATGCATTTAATTTAAATAGAGTGAAAAATATACAAAACTGGTTATGGATGAATATTTGAAAAGACGTGAAGTTCAGTAGCCTCTTTAAATCTTTTATAAATAAAATTATCAATTTTCATTATTAAAAGCTACTATAGTTAATAAAAAAACAACCCATTCAGTCTCCACCATCTCTTAGCTTTCCCCACTTTAACTCATTGTCTCATCCCCTACCCACATTCCAGTATTCCACTATATATAGAAACCAGTAACCAATGTATTGTTATGACACGCACTCAATACAAAAATGGTTGCCACTTTCAAGCTACTCTTAATAACCCTTTTCCTATGTTTTTCACTATCAAACCTCACCATAGCCCGAATACTAGAATCTTTTCCTATGTTATTCTTTTTTTTTTGAGGATGAAGACTCGGACTCTTTTTTTCAGGGATGAAGATTTGGAAACAAGTGATAATTTTTCAAGTAAGAGTGTCGATTTACCTTCTATCGTGACTCTCAGTTGCATATTATAAGTTAGATCATTTGTCTTTGAATAGCGTGAGTGAAATTTTTTAATAGCAAAATGTTAAGAGTTAGTAATATTATAATGAATTAGAATCCTTATTTCGTCTTTTGGTTTTAGTGTAACCCGATTTCCATTGAGTGTCAAAAGACAGTAACATGTGAAAATTCTACTACTTGAAATTAACTTTCTTTCGTATTTATAAACTCAACAATGATGCATGAACTCGAGGTAAGCTATGGTTGTTTGATGGTACAAATAGCTACTTTGTACCAATTTGTATATCTGCATACAATGTTTTGTTTATCAAATTTTACGCCTTTAGATTTGATGGTCTCCTTCTCGGCATAGTTAAATCATGAGATTGCAAGGGTCAAATACACGAGAGCTTTGGTCGAACCCGATTAGATCAAATTATGTTATAAACTCAAAACTTTATTACAAATTATTATTTAACATATTAAAAGGTAACGTTTTATGCAACAACAAAAGATTTGAAACTATATTGTAACCTCAAAAAATGAGTTTCATGCAATAAAAAACAAAAAATTAAGTATAAACTTAACTATTCCTTAATAATCCGAGTAACTAACTTTTTTGTACCAACGGTTGTAAGCCTCCTTTAGGCCTGCTTTAGTCGAGCGATGTTAAAAAGTTTCATGCAACAAACGTGAGTTTTAGAGATTTTAAACTATTTTACAACTTCAATAAAAGACTCACATAACATAGTTAATCGACATTTTTGGTAAACTATCGAGCAACCAAATCTATTAACAACGACAACTTATTTTACAGTGAAGTGCATCGCACGAGTCCGCATGCCTATACTATCAAATGTTAAGTCTGAAATCTTTTAACTTTTTTTTTGTCTAACTTTTTAGTAATAAAAATCAAGTCTAAACTACAATATTAATATGTGTTTTTACAAGGAAATATTGATTGTGCTTTTTACAAGGAAATATTGATTGTCTAAAAAAATTGAGTTTTAGACATAAGCAAAAATTTAACTTTTATCGAAAAACAAGACCGGTGCATCGCACGGGTCCGAATACCTCGTATTATATAAAAATTAAAAACTGGGTGAGGCTCATAAATGAGGGTATCATAGAAGTTCTTATGAGTACAATGGATAAGAACTTCTTAATTATTATATATTATTATCCAAAAACTGAAAAGATAGTTCATAAGTCATAAATTTAAATTTCTCATTTAGTATGATGTATAAGATTATTTTTGTTTACTATTACTATACTACTATTGCTAATGCTATTACTATTATGGATATCGTAAACAAGTTTTCCAACAAAAAATATTCAATAAAGATTAAAAATTGACAGGGTGGTTCATAAGCTAGATGATTTTAAAAAATTATTAAGCAAAATGTATAAGATTATTCTTGAACTACTATTCTTATTTTTTATCATTCCCGCTTTAGAAATTGAAAGAGTAAGTGATAAATTTATTATGGAATTTCAAAATTTTATCTAGTAAAATGTATAAGATTAGTATTCTTATTGGTACGAGACTCACTCTAATTCTATATTAGTGATGAATAATTTTATTTAATTCGAATAGTTTTTATATATAGAGATGAGAATATATTTATTCTTATAATAGATACATTGAATTTGATATTTATTTTAATGGTTAATAAAATATAGTAGAAGAAATGGAGAAGTCTCGAGGCATTTTTACCTGTATCAACAAATACTATCTTTAGACTCATTTTTCAAGATCACGGTCAAAGTTCTGTCCGGCAAAACAAAGATCACTATCTTCTTTAAACGGAGGGTCACAATTTTTCCTTTAGTCTTCGATTGGGGTGAAAAAAAATTAAAAATAACTACTACGTAGGGTTGTCCGGTTGTTCCATTTGGCTAGCCCAATTAATCACTACATAAATGTAAAAACTCAGGTGGATGAAGGTGTTGAGTTCTATTGCTCTTGCTTTCATCTTAAAATTTTTCTCGGGGCATATACGTTCTAATTAAGTTTTTGACAGAATCTCATACTGAATATCATCCGTATGAGTTCGATTCGGATATAAACCTAAAAATCGACTTATAAAAAAAAAAGGTTATAAAAGTCATTTGCACGCATAAAATCCACCTCTCCCTCCTCGATTAAAGACACACCGCCGCAAGTCGCACCACCTTCTCCAATTCTGCAAATATATATTTATATAAAGACCCCAATCTTGTTTATTTTGCTTTCTGAAGAAGAAGAAGAAGAAGCAAAATATAAATAAATAAAATAAAAAAAGAAATGGGTGCTCTTGACTATTTTTCAAACTTTTGCAGTGTCGCCAGCACAAGGAGGAAAAGGAAACCAATGCAGGTAGGTTTTCATTACCTTCGGCTTCAGCCCTTGTCTCACACACACACACGCGCGCGCGATATGAGATTCTTTTTTAACTTGCTTCTTCGTCTTCTTGTTACCTCCAGCCCTTGTCATATATGTGTGTTTATATATATATATATATATATATATGTATGTATGAGATTTTTTTTCTTCTTCATCGTATTTTTGATAAAATGTTATATGCAGACGGTTGAGATCAAAGTGAAAATGGACTGTGACGGATGTGAGAGAAGAGTCAAGAATGCTGTTAAGAACATGAAAGGTTATTCTCATTTTCAACTCTTCTCCAAGACCCGAATTGAAGCAACAAAAAAAATGTGGCGGAGAATTTTTGAAGCCAAAATTCATTTTAACGTTTGTTCTGCGCGGCGGTCTTTCAGAAACATTTTTCATTTTGAATATATTTAATTACATATGATTAAAAGTTATGAAAAATCAAATATTTTGAAAATTATAGTAATGTTACGATAAATTTGACAAGATAATATATAATAATTTTCTTATCTATATCTCGATAAGATTTAATTGTCAAAGTTAGTCAATTTTAACCAAATAAATAGTAAATGTTGAAGTTATGAACCGAGGGAGTACTATTTATGCTGTTGATGAGTCTTTGAGACCTTGGTCTCACCATTTGGTTATATGGTTCACTATGTAGGAGTGAGAACTTTCGAAATTAACCGAAAGCAACACCGCGTGACGGTGAGCGGCTACCTGGATCCAAATAAAGTCCTAAAAAGAGTGAAGAGCACAGGAAAAAGAGCCGAATTCTGGCCTTATATCCCTCACAACCTAGTCCAACATCCTTACGTAGCTCAAGCCTACGACAGAAAGGCTCCGTCTGGATTCGTACGTAACGTTCAGATGCCGACTGCACCTCATGAAGAAAGAATCACATATTTCTTCAGTGACGATAACCCAAATGCCTGTTCCATTATGTGAAAAATCTCATCTTAATTTATGATTCTGGTTACTGACAATAACGAACTCTTTAGGCATTTGTTTTCTTACTTATAGTAAAAAAAAAAAAAAAAAAAAAAGAGCATATGTTTGCATGTTGTAACTTCTGTTTTTTTTTTTTTTTTTTTTGGCCTATGCTAATTATCTAATGGGTCGTGCTGTTATATACATCAGAACAAGGAGTACTTCATAATTTGTGGGATGCACGGTCGGAACAATTTATTATTTTTACACAAGTATATTGGAAATTTTAGAATTACTATCCGATAGACAATCTAGGTTGACGCACTAATTAATATGAGTCGGGATCCTCTTTATTTCCGGAGAGGACTCACACACCCGTACAGGTGTGTGTGATCCGACACACACACCCGTACAGGTGTGTGTGATCTGGACGGTCCTGATTGAACTGGACCGTCCAATTACTGGAGAGGAGCCCAGCTCAATTAATATACATTGTGTTGGGCAACCGAAGTCCCATATTGGTTAGACATATACTGTAGTAGGGATGATTGTAAGTGCGGACATATCTTGAAAAGATGAGCTTTTTTTTTTTTTTTTTTGGGTGAATCCAAGAACAAAATCATGAGGGATTCAGCAAGTGATGGACAGGATTATCTATATGGGGTCGAGGAGCCTTAACTCTCAATCAGATAGGGGAAATTATTGTTGGAATTTATTTAAAGATAAAGGTTAGGGGGAGGGAGTAGTCACCTAATACCCTAGGTGCCACATCATCTCTATCTAATAAAAACCCTCCAACTCAAAACTACTCAATTCTACCCTAACACTACCCTAAGTGGAGGGAGTTGTCACCTATACTACCCGATTTTTTTTTGTTCATACATAAAATCACATACAATATTAAAATAAAAACATACTATTTCATTAAAAATAAAAACATTACATAATACTTAAAAAAAACATTACATAAAAACATACCCGATTTTTTTTTTCATACATAAAATCACATACAATATTAAAATAAAAACATACCATTTCATTAAAAATAAAAACATTACATAATACTTAAAAAAAACATTACATAAAAACATACCATTTCATTAAAAATAAAAATATTACATAATACTTAAAAAAAAAGAAACATAACATAATACTTAAAAATAACTAGATTAAAATAAAAACCCCACTAATCATCGAGATGCGACAAGTATTGACGTGCTACGTGCTCCGTGAGATCATATCGAAGTCGGTCATGGAGAACTTCGTCTAGTAACTCCGCTATCACATTGTCGTCGAACACTGGCTGGACCGGCTCATCCATTATATGAACTGGTGAGATTGCCCTCCCTTCGCGTTTTATAACCATATTGTGCAAAATAACACACGCATGAACCTGATTGGCAATCTTCGCTTTGGTCATAGCTCGGAGAGGCCGATCGAGAATTTTTCATTTTCCTTTGAGAGCACCAAAAGCTCGCTCGACATCCTTTCTCGCCCCCTCTTGTAACTTCTTAAATCTCTTTTCCTTTGGGTCGGTTGGATACGGGTATGCTTTAACAAATGTGGACCACTTAGGATAGATTCCATCTGTCAAATAGTAGCCGTGTTTGTAAAAACGTCCATTCACGTTGAATGAACTGTTCATCGCCGTTCCATTTCGATCTGTAAGATACAAGTCGATCGATTCAATACGTTGATATCGTTGTTTGACCTCGCGACCAAAAAAGCATGCCAAATCCACATATCTTGTGACGCGGTGACTTCAAGCATAATAGTGGGAACACCATAGTCACCTCTCGTATATTGCCCTCTCAATTGTCTAGGACAATTTTTCCATTTGACGTGTGTACAGTCGATGCTACCAAGCATTCCAGGGATGTGATGCTTCGCCTCATGGGCCTGCAAAATGCGAGCAAGGTCGTGTCCGTCGGCCTACGTAGGTACTCTCGACCGTACAACTCAATGATGGCCTCACAAAAATAATTAAGACTTTCACGTGACGTTCTTGCAGCCATGCATAAATATTCATCATACTCATCGGGGGGATTGCCGGTTGCGAGTTGCCTAACGGCCGAAGTGATTTTTTGTTTCGCCGTGAAACTTTTTTTCGAACGCGCGTCGTAGCCTTCTTGAAAATATGGGTATCTCGCTTCAATGTCGCCCACTATTTGCAAAAACATGCTTTTCTCCATTCGAAATTTTTTTAAAGTACTCTTCGTTGTACTTTGGTGTTTCAACGAACCAATCATTCTCCAACGTTTGAAGACCTATTTCCCGTAGACGATTTACGCTAGTTCGGCTAGAGCTTGCCGTGTCTTCAAGGTACTGAGCCGCTTGAAGCATAAGTTGCAACGAGCTACCCGTGGATATCTCGTCGGACGAAGACGGAATAATGCATTCGAATTCGGAAGAATCGGAAAACATTTTAGTAATTATTTTTTGTTTTTGAGAGATTAGTGTGTGTTTTATTTGAAAATAATGAGTGTATGTTATTTGGTTTTAAAGGAATTTTTTTTTTTTTAGTCAAAAGAGCCGTTCAACGGCCATATTTTTCAAAAATTACACCCCCACCGATCGGCTTCAGAAGCCGAGTTCGTAACCCGCTCGCCTTACCCGAGGCACCGGCGGCGGTGTTACCGCTCGGGTAAGGGTACCCGATTCCCTTACCCGAGCCCCACTCCCTCCCCCCTTAGAGTCTTAACTTTAACTAGATTTTCTAAATATGTGGGGCGTTGAAAATAAAAATGAGCATTATCTGTGTCATACTGTATTTATATTCTCAAATCCAAGACTCAATGAGAAATTAATGTTTAAATATCAGAGTGTTGGAGATACAAAATGGAAAAAAGATGAGAAAAGTCGAGAATGGATCATATGCTGATATCATTCCGTGCTTAAGTTATGTTTAATATACTCTAGTACTATTTTGTTCGGCCAAATAAACTGCTATACTGATATTTCCTTATGAGTAGTAGTGTGCTCATTTGACCAAGCATATGAAAATAAAAGTACTCATATTATTTTATGTATATACATAGATTGACTATGGTGGAAACACTGTCATATAAAAAATCTAGAAACCAATTGCATTATTAAGTAATTTCATTGCATATTTGTTATTATTTGTTGCATTAAGCTGGTCGCTAGTATATGCAACAAATAATGCAATAAAAAAATATATAAATGCATATAATTCTACTCATCTACAGCCGTTAGATCACTAATATCAATGGCCTACAAAAGTTTCTAGATTTCACAAGTTAATTAATTTTCATATGATCTATTTCCTATATATATATATATATATATGAATAAAATAATACTCATATTATATGAGTACACGTTTGGTCAAGTACATAAGTATCCGTGTACTTATTTGACTTGATATATGAGTACTCACGTACTCATACATATTACACGAGTAAAATACTATTCATTATATGAATATTACAGTACTTATTTGACCGAATACATGAGTACAATAATAATCGTTTGACAGAGTACATGAGTTGTCGTGTACTCATTTGTCCGTGTAATACCCGTAATTTTGTTCCCCGGAAATTTTCTATTTTTGGCGGAAGTCCGTTTTTGACAACTTGCTTGGGACCGTTTCGTCATCCTGAGAATGATTAATTCTACACTTTTTCTCATCCGAGTTCGTTGCGGTATCGTTCTGTTGAATTCCATGTTCTTTAGCGACTTTTCCACATATGAGTTTGACTTTGTTAAATCACCATAAATTCTTGGAAACTCCAAAAATTCTGAATCTTGGCAATATTATAAAGCATCGAGTTAGCTTTCCAATGGTTCAAACGGTGAGTCAATCGGAGTCCAGACGAGGGAGTTATGATCGAAATAGCTAAGTCACTCTCATTTTCCAGATTCGGCCAAAACCGCCTGTACCCGGTGCCGCGGCACACCTGGGCTGAGCCGCGGCACACCTGGGCTGAGCCGCGGCACACTGCCGAGCCCTGGGAGCAAATTTTGGGCCTGTGCCGCGGCACACCTATACTGAGCCGCGGCACACATGACAGTTTACCCTATATCTGCGTTTTTTTGTGCGATTCAACCGATACTTTTTCATTTCTTCACCTTCACACGGGAGAGAAGGCTTGAGAGAGGGAAGTTTTTTCATCTATCACTTGAGTGGGTGACTTCCTTCATCTATTTTCGATTGTGAAGCTCGGATCATCGTTCTATCGCGTGCTCTTCGAATCATAGTGCTTGAATCTTCAAGAGGTAATTTCTTCAACATCTTGGATTTCGATTTTGTATTGGGTAATGATGTTTTGGATGTTAAAATCATGGGGTATGAAGTGATATACGCATGATTATGGACTTGTTGGAGTATTCATCGGATTATTGAAAGATTATTCAAGAACACTTCGAATTTTGTGTTGGAAATTGGGGATTTTGTTTGACTTCATCCTTTTAATCCATAGTAATTTAGATTAGTGATGGATTGATGATGATTTAGGTGTATTCTATCATTTCCATCGTTATTCCACGGTTGGAGTGTATTGATTCGTCGTTTCGGTTGAGTTATTAGTCGACGCCTTGAAGGTGTCCGACAAAAGGTCTAAGAGGGGGTTTTGTGCGTTGTACGATTATTATTCATCGTACGATTGTTGATTTATCATTGATATGACTTAGGGACGAAATCCTTGTGAAGAACTCAAGTCGGAACCCTTCGCTCGTTGTCTTCTTCGTGGTTCAAGCTTCCCGGTCGAACCGTGTTCTTCGGATCTTCAGAACGATTATTAAGGCAAGTATACATTTATGATTGTACGTTCTCGACTTTGAAAGTATGAAATATTGATGGTATGATTATTTCTAGCTACTCCGGACGGGCCTATGGTCCTCTCGAGGGTTTCGTAGCCTCCAGTGCGATTCCATGGTTGATATGAACGAACCGCTTCTACGGCATTCATATGAAATAATGTTGGCATGTAATGAACGAACCGCTTTGACGGCATTCCTACATGTAACGGCGTATGATATGAACGAACCGCTTCTACGGCATTCACATACGCCTTGAGATTTTAGTTATTCCTAATACTAGTCTTAAATTGATGAATTGACGGATATTGATGAATTGACGGATATTGATGAATTGACGGATTACATTTACTTTATTGCCGAGGAGTATTATGTTTCATATTGTTATACTTGCACTAGCTATTCGACGGCTAACCCCTTTATGGGGGAAATACGTTTCATGTATTTCAGGTTCCAGGAGAGCGGACAGGTGGGTACCGGTCGGCATGAAGATGATGGGCAAGTGTGATATCGTGTTTTGTCTCCGGTTATTTTCTTGGATTCCTCCATTCGGTGTTGTTGTTGGAATGGATTTTTAAATACTCGAGTATTGTATTTCGATTTCCTTGATGTTCCTACTGTGTTCTTTGAGGTATTGATTTGTGCGGTGATGTATATGGTTTCATTGGTTATGGTTTTGAATACCATTTGTATCGTCTTTCTTTCCATTGTATGTAGACCTTCTCGGTCAAGTTTATAGTTCCGCGTATGTTTAGCCTTGTGGGTCCCACGGCGGCTCACGGCGCCGTAATATACCCCGAATAACTTGGGGGTGTTACGAATATGGTATCGGAGCTTAGGTTTATGGATACCTAGTGTCGGTCTTTTGGGTCGATTGAGTCGGCATTTGCCTGATATCACCATCGTGCCATCATCACAAGTGCGACCGGTACTTGTAAGTCCTCTCACTTTTCTCGTATTTTCTTAATCGCTTCGTTTATAGCTTGGTATTCTAGGGAATTGGTCACTTCGAGAATGTGCGATTCGGATTATACTTACGCACGTGTGTGCCTTTCGAATGTTGGTGAAAGTAGGAAGAATCGTGGCGTGGTCACGGACGTGAACTCTTCCTTGAGATTTTGTTAAGTTGCTAATGGCGATAATGGTGTGTATCGATATTATGTTGAGACTTTGTTTAGAGTCG